>CM061749.1:65084080-65684080 GCA_030979885.1 Lolium multiflorum | reverse complement strand
TTTATGATTGCAATGTGTTTGTATCACAATTTATCTATGTGCTACTCTAGCAATGTTATTAAAGTAGTTCTATTCCTCCTGCACGATGTAATGGTGACAGTGTGTGCATCCGTGTTAGTACTTGGTTTATGCTATGATCATGATCTCTTGTAGATTATGAAGTTAACTATTGCTATGATAGTATTGATGTGATCTATTCCTCCTACATATGCATGAAGGTGACAGTGTGCATGCTATGTTAGTACTTGGTTTAGTCTTTTGATCTATCTTACACTATAAGGTTACTTAAATATGAACATTTAATTGTGGAGCTTGTTAACTCCGGCATTGAGGGTTCGTGTAATCCTACGCAATGTGTTCATCATCCAACAAGAGTGTAGAGTATGCATTTATCTATTATGTGATCAATGTTGAGAGTGTCCACTAGTGAAAGTATGATCCCTAGGCCTTGTTCCTAAATACTGCGTTACTACTGCTTGTTCTGTTTTACTGTGTTACTACTGCTGCAATACTACCACCATCAACTACACGCCAGCAAGCTATTTTCTGCACCGTTATATGCTCATACCACCACATGTTTCACTATCTCTTCGCCGAACTAGTGCACCTATTAGGTGTGTTGGGGACACAAGAGACTTCTTGCTTTGTGGTTGCAGGGTTGCATGAGAGGGATATCTTTGACCTCTTCCTCCTGAGTTCGATAAACCTTGGGTGATCCACTTAAGGGAAAACTTGCTGCTGTTCTACAAACTCTGCTCTTGGAGGCCCAACACTTGCTACAGATGCCGTGAGAAGGGGCACTTTGCTTCTTCTTGCTTAGGTGGTACCTTATCTAACCCTATAATTGTTGATAATGATTATTCTCTAGGGAAGGATAAGGATGGCAATGTGTTTGCCAAGTTTGTTGGAACTCAAAGTGGTTTCAAGAAAAGAACCATTTGGTTTGCCAAGCCTATTGTGACTAACCTCTTAGGACCCAACTTGGTTGGGGACCAACAAGCTCAAATTTGATCAATAGGTGTATATGGAGGGCATTGGAGACTTGACTATTTCATGAAGAATTAAGGGATCTTCATATATTATATTTTTACCAAGCCAAGTTGTATGGATTATCATCTACTTCCTCTGTTCCATTCTATAGTGCCTATTGTTTTTTAGCACGGAAATTAGCGCAAGAGTATTTTTTACACAAGACCCCTAGCTGAACGATTTGAGATCAACGTAAAATTTGGGAAATCCATATCTTTCTAACTTACCATAACAATTTTGGGGGCTGAACAATTTTGGAGCTGAACGGGTTGGGGGTAATTGAAAAAAAGCTAAGCTAAAACCTTATATTCTGAAACAAATGCTAAAAATCTATAGGCACTATAAAAAGGAACGGAGGGAGTATATCTTATATCCAATGTTCCTCTTTGCGGTAACTTATACTTCAACTCTTCATGTTTATTGTAAGTTACTTGCCCCTTTGCATGTTTGGTTTTGTACCAAATATGTGTATGTATGTGTTGTGTCTTACTTGCCTATCTTGTGTATTCAAGTATGTTTGTTTGACTCATCATATACTTGTGTATTGTTTTGAGCCTAATGCATCTTGATGATATCTTATTTGGCTCTCTTTGAAGTGATTAATGGGACATCCCATTTTGGGGGAGTGATATGCTTTGTGCATCTCTCTTTCTTTAAAATGTGTGTACATGGGTACCACCACTTAGTATTGATATTGCAAGATTATCTAGTCACTATGTGGTGTGTCATACTCATGAGAAATTCAAATTCTAAATATCCATTAATCATCTCTAGTTGAATTTTAGTTGCCTCTTATTTAGAAGAAATGTTTTATCACATTATGGGGGAGTAATATGTTTTGTACATATCACAAGCCTAGAAAATGTGAACATATGAGGTTATGCCACTTAGAGTTGATGCTCTTAATTATCTTGTTCCTAGGTGGCATGTTTGCTCAAACAAGCTCCATTCCTAATAAAAATATTTTATTACTCATCTTGTGGGCTCTTGTTTGAATATGAAATTCTTGGTGCGGTTTTTCCTCAAATACATATCTCTATATATTATTTGGGACACCGTTTGCTTCAAGTTATTCTAATCATTGCCGTGCGTGATTGTGTGACTAGTTGAAGTTATCAAGAATCTTCATCCGTACATAGCACTTAATTCTATATACTTATCCTATGCCTTTTATTGTGAAATTGATCCTTACTATCTTTGTCAATTCACCACCGGAAATTATTTCCAATACACTCATTGTCTTTGACAATTGATAACCTTGTATGTGGTTGAATTTTGGATCATCTTCACCTTGGATTGTTTCTTACTCCCTTATTTTATCTCCAAGAAATCTTTATAGCTCCCATATGTCTTCCTTGTCCCTTTGAAAAATCTTTTGATAAAACCCCTTGATTCATATCAAGTGGTTGTTTTGGAATACATACCTTTTCTTTACGGTACATTGTGCCATTGTGAAAAGTGAGGGTTTGGTTTATTTGTTCGAACCTTGCTCCTTTGGGGAGTTTGCTATCTCATTCCTTCTTACATATTTTATTAGTTTGAATGAGATAAATCTTTGAGCATGTTTGCTTTATTTCATCCTCTATGCTCAATGGTTTCTTCTTAGTTCATTTTTTGAACTTTGTTGAACAAATCTTTTGAGATTTGCTTCTTAGATATAACTTGGACAACAAATTTGTTTTGTGGCACCTCTATGCCTTATTTAATTCTTTTGGTGTTTTGTCCAAAGTATATCTTTCTTGGATCCTTTAAAGTTATGGTGCATGCTTATATGTAATTTGTTTATACTTGTAGCATGCTTGCTTTCTTTTGATCCATTATGTAGGATATACTCCATCAAATCCTAAATGGCTAAGATGTGCATGAAATTCAAACTTCATCTAAATATGCACATGTTTATATGGAGTGTGTCCTATATATTGTGGTTAGTCTAACCATGTTGGACCCAATAAGTTTGGGGACCAAGATGTACTTGAATAATGTTTTAGGTACATTGGAGATGCAATGGAGGCTTGTCTCATCTATAAGGAAGGTGTTGTCACCATATGAGAATTGGAGTCAAGCTAGGATGATCGATGAACTCTTATCTAATACATCAAGTCATTCCTATCTTGGTAACAAGTATCTTATTCATGCATTCTCATATAGCATCCAACCTCTTGTAGGTTGTATCTTGGCATGAAATTATTTATTTCAAAAATATTGCGATTCTTGAAAACTCATTTTTAAAGTAAAACTTTTTATTGTACATTTGAGTAATTTGAGAAGATGCATATGTTGGGAATATATATACATCATGTTTATGATTCACCTACCCAAATATGCCCTCTAGCAATTTATTGCATATCAATTCCTCAAAGAGCTCTTATGTGCAATATTGATGAAATTGCGAAATAAATCCATATTTATGATACTTGTTGCCTTTCTCAAAACACTCCAACTAGCTCTATTTCCCTTATTGTTAGTTGTGATGTTTTTGAGGTTTAACTTGGTTGAAGTTCATTCATATACCATAAGTGAAAATTGGAGCCATAGGCTATATATGCTTCTTAAGCAAACATCCTTTGGTATATTTTATGACTTCATCTTGGATATCTTGTCTTATCTATTTTGTTAACCTCTTGTGTGTGCATGTTTCTTTATGGATCACTTTGTCCACTTTAGAAACTCATATACATAGGAGCGTTAATCCATCATCTTGATATCCTTGTTCTTTGCCGACCATCTTTTTACCCCTTTTGTTTTTAGTGGGTTGGTAAAGAAAATTTATGAGTGCTTGGTTTATTTATTTTCTTCATGCACTCATATCTCGTAATCGTTGGACTAAAGTTGTTCTTGATAAGCATACTCTCTTTATCTTAGTTGTGTTCTAAATGATATATAGGGAGTGAGGATTCCATGTTTGTGCATATTATATTCAAATGCAAACATTATAAATTGCGCACGAACCTTGGGGAGCTTTCTTATTTTTAGAAGCACTATATCTCTCTTATCATGATATCTTTGTTTGTCCAATTGGATCTTTGATTGCTTGCTTTATTTGTTGAAGCTCACTTCACCATGTTATCTTTATGCAATCTTTGATCCTCAATATAGTTTGACTTCCTTCAAGTATTCATCATTGGATATGTGCACTTGATTCCACTCAAATTATGAGAAGTGCACACTTTGGGGAGGAACTCACATTATATTGTCCTTCTAAATTTTTCACCCATTTTGACAATCGATGCCAATGGGGGAGAAGTTTAGAGGGTTTAAGGGAATGGTTTTATACTTAAGTTTGGTTTGTGCTTAAGTGTTTTGCCTCTCATGCATTCCATATTTATATGTCTTGCATGGTTGTATATATATAGTGGAAACTATCCCAAAGGTTAATCTTGACAATGTATGCAATGAATTCATGTTCATCACACGTGCATACATTGTGGGGGAGTTTTCTCTATATATATTGGTTCTACTCACATCCATTGCATTTGTTGTAGTTGTGTGAGTAGAGCCGGTTTTGATATGGGCTAGTAGCTTTGTGTTACTTGACCATATCAAATACAACCTCTTGTATACAACTTATTCTCGGATAAGTTGCGTACTTGTCACCAATATTCATTATATAAACCCTCTTATTGTGGTTGTCATCAATTACCAAAATGGGGGAGATTGTAAGGGTACATTGCCCCTATGTGTGGTTTTGGTAATTAATGACAACCCCTATGGACTAATGTTTTCATTGAGTTTATATGAAGGAATATTCCATAGGTACTACTTGCTCTCCATGTGTTGGATTCAAGTATGGATGCCATGAAGATAAAGGTATATCTTGTGTATTGGCATCAAGATCATCGGTATGAAGATATATATATGTGATATGATCAATAAGAAGAAATGAAGATGGAGTTCTTATGTGGAACTCAATATTAGCCATGCTCTATCTTATGTGAGTATGTGAAGATACAAGGTTGAGTTGGGCAAGTTCAAGATAAGCGTCTCAAGTGAATCACATACTTGAAGCTTGCCGTCCATTTGATGATAATGGACTTGTGAAGATGTGCATCAATGGAGCTTTCCCATCATAGTGTATGGGGGAGCATTTGTGAGTCTTCACGAAGCAACATTGGTCAAGAGAGGCATTTCGGCTTGAGTGAAGCTTGAAGAATTATCATCAAGATCAAGCGGGATGCGCAAGGCAAAGGTATGGCCTTGCTAGGTTTTCCTTTTACCGGTCTCAAGGTGGATGTTGGGAGACCGGATTATAGGATAGATAGCCGCACTATTAAGAGGGGCTTTCGGTTGGGTAACTTGATCACATCGTCTTAGGGAGCTCAACCCCTTGCATACTTTGCATATCCTTATTGCTTCTTGGTGTTTCTCTATGTGAGGTTCTTGAGCTTGTTGCTAGCTTTACAACAAGCCCAAGTTCATCAAAAACGGAGTTCGCATGCATCTTCTATTGCGTTTTCGAGGTTGGGTGATTTTACCGGTTATTCATGATATAAGGTTCTACCCTTTTATATTCATGATAAAATCCCCTCCTACAGTTTCTTGAGTTTGCACTTTCTATTGGATAGCATTTGTTATTATCTTTCCAACGAAATTAGTTTCATGTCAATCGGAGTTCGGGAGCAATAGTTATTAAAGAAAAGGTAAAAGAAGAAAAAGAAAAAGAAAAAAAAAAAGGGGGAAGGCCCCGGTTGCCGCCCGGCCTGCCGCCGGCCCACCCGCCGGGCGCCAACCGGACCGGGCGGCCACCGGCCACGCGCCGGGCAGCCCAGCTACCCCTCCGGTCCGACCGGATTTTGACCGGGCCGCCACTCAGTCCGGAGGCCCACGCGGCTGCACCGTCGCGCCCCTCGCGGCCTACACTCGCGCCGCCCGGCGGCCTGGCCGCCACAGCGGCCTGGGCCGCTCCCCGCGGCCTGAGGCCTTCCCGCCGCCAGCGCGCGCCGCCACCAGTTCTTGGGCCGGACCAGGCTGCGCCGGGCTCCTCGGCGCCCAGGCCGGTCGGCGGCGGCAAACCAGGCTGGGCTGTTTTTCTGCCCGAATTTTATGCGTTTTTCACCCCGTTTCTTCCCCAACGGTTATTTTTCTCCTTAGACTATAAATAGCCCTTCTTCCACCTTGAGCAAGAACTTCTTCCTCTCTCTCTCACCTCCATTGTTGCATTTGAAGAAGTTGCTCTCTCCCTTGATTCCTCCAACCATTCTTGCTCATATTTGAGGATTTGAGAGAGGAGATCTAGATCTACACTTCCACCAAACCATTTCTTCTCTAAGTGAGGGAATCTCTTGGGATCTAGATCTTGGAGTCTTTAGTTGACTTTCCCCCTTGTTCTTCCTCTCCAATCTCATCCTAGCATTCGTTGCTTTGGTGGGATTTGAGTGTGAAGGACTTGAACACCTCCGGTGTTCTTGCTTTGCATCATTGCATAGTGTTGAGCTCTCCACCACGATTTGTTCGAGTGAGAGACCGTGAGCTTGTTACTCTTGGAGGGTGACCTCCTAGTTGGCTTGGTTGGTGTCCCGGTGATCTCTTCGTGGAAGATTGTGAAGGGGCCCGGGCTTCTCCTTCGTGGAGCTTGTGAAGTGGTTGTGGAGCTTGCCATCTCCGGAGCGGAGGAAAAGCTAACCATAAGGAAAGGGCCATTATCCTTCGTGGGTGTGGTTCGGAGAATAGGGTGAGCCTTCGTGGCGCGGGGAATCCTTCGTGGGACCTCCACTCCTCCAAACGTGACGTACCTTGTTGCAAAGCAAGGGAACACGGGAATACATCCTCGTCTCCGCGTGCCTCGGTTATTTCTATACCCGAGCTCTCTTTCCTTGTGATAGCCATCGTGCTTGAAGTATATATATCTTGCTATCACTTGTGCTACATATATCTTGTGCCTATCTTGCTTAGCTCTAGTTGCTATTGTTACACTTAGTTGAGCTTAGCATATTTAGGGTTTGTGCTTGTAAACTAAACGATAGTTTAATTCCGCATTCTTACAAGAAAAATCCGCAAGAGTTTGTAATTGCCTATTCACCCCCCCTCTAGGCGACATCTCGATCTTTCAGTTAGGATGTTGGCTGAATTGCATGCTAGGTGGAAAAGAGAGAATGAAATTGCTAGAGATAATAGTATGACTAAAGTTTGTACCATTACCAACACTAGTAGTGCTGAAGTCTCAAATGTTAGCAAACCTCCTACTAATAATGTTAAAATAATTGGTGTAGGAAAAGTCCCCACTCCTTCTACAAAATTGCCTAGAGCCACTGAAATTGTTTCTGTTAAGAGTGCTAAAAAATTGAAGTATGTGAGACAATAGTACTTTTACCTTTGATAATAATGAGTTTGATTTTGATGGTTGCAATATCTCTGAAGTAATTATGTTCCTACAAAAGCTTGCTAGAAGTCCTAATTCTAGTGCTATAGATATGGCTTTTACAAAACATATTACAAATGCTCTCATGCAAATTAGAGAAGAGAAGTTAAAACATGAAGTTTCTATTCCTAGGAAGTTAGAATATGGTTGGTAGCCCATCACTAAGATGAAAGTGAATGACTTTGATTGCAATGCTTTATGTGATCATGTGCGAGCATCTCTGTTATGCTTAGAAAAATTTATGATATGCTTGATTTGCCACCTTTGGAACAATGTTATTTGGATGTTCATTTTGCTGATATTGCTAAGAAGAAACCTTTGGGGAGAGTTAATGATGTTTTTATTATGGTTAGTAATAAATTTGTCCCCGTTGATTTTGTTTTTTGGATATTGAATGCAATGCTTCTTATCCTATTGTTTTGGGAAGACCTTTTCTTAGAACGGTTGGTGCTGCAATTGATATAAGAGATGGGATTATTAAATATCAGTTCTCACTCAAGAAAGGTATGGAACACTTCTCTAGAAAGATAAATAAGTTACCTTTTGATTCTATTATTGGGACAAATTATGATGTTGATTATTCTTCACTTGAAGATACTTTATTCGAGCTCTTTTTCTGGCGCCTAGCAGAAAGGCATTAAAGAAAAGAACTCTTGGGAGATAACCCATGTTTTATTTCTGTAATTTTTCTTTTGTTGAGTCTTGAACCTCTTTAATAACCTCTCCTTATCCTTTCTATTTCATTTTTGTGCCAAGGATAGCCTCTAATAGGAAGAAGGTAAGATTTGGAGAAGATGTTGTCTCGAAACAGATTTTGTGTTGCCAACAACAAAATTTATTATTCTCAGCCAGAATGTAGGATTGATCTGAAATTTTTTAAACATATGCCCGGGTTATTATATAACTTTCGTTAGTTTTGCACTTTTCAATTTGAGCAACAGAGAATTTTCGAAAAAAACGATCTTTACCTGGTGTTCTGTTTTGAAAAATTTCTGACACTATTTGCATTTGCCTCTTAATCTTTTTATTTTTGAGTTCTTTTGAGAGAAAGAGCTTTTAAAAGAAGTTGCTACAGTAGCTAATATTGTAATGGATGTTTTACTTATGTTAGAACTGAACCAAAGTGGATTTGTTATTTTAATTGCACTAATGCTGCTAATGAAAATTGTGTGAAGTTTTCTATGAAGGAAGTTTCTAAGTATATGGAGAGAAAAATGATGTGATAAGATAAAGGATGGACAAAAGCTCAAGTTTGGGGATGCCCATGTCACCCCAAGAAATATCCAAGAGGTAGAAGCATCAAAGCTTGGGGATGCCCAAAGCATTCCCTTCTTCATCAACAAAAATATCAGGTCATCTTTCAAGACACTATATTTGTATTGCTTCATATGCTATGTGTTGTTCTTGGAGCGTCTTTCTTTTCCTTTTTTTTTCTTTTCTTTTGTTTGTTGTAGTATATGGTTGGATCCCAGCATACTTGTTTTGAGAATGACACACTCTATTTTAATTGCATAGAGCACTCTAGTTTTCACTCTTATTGTTCTGCAAGTGTTCTCTTTTGCTAGTACCGTGTTTAGCTCTGGTTTTCCACTCATGTTTTTTTCAGAGCTTGTTAGTTTTATTTAGTTAGGTATGATTGGCTCTCTGGTCTTTATTGATTATTATCTATGAGAGTTATTTCAAATAAATTGATTGGTGTTGGATACGAGTAAAATATTTCATGCTTATAGTGGTGCAAAAGGAAGCTTGTTTAGATTGTGACTTAGACTTTAGCATGTCATGTTAGATGTATTTTTAATTTTATGCTTATTAGTTATTGTTGTAGCATGACTTGTCTTAAATAGCTGAGAGTGCTTAATGTGCCATTGAAAGAATCATGTGGTGTTTCCATCATACAAAAGCATAATATTATGGTATTCTACTTTGATGCTTTAATTGGGTTGACTTAGCACATGCTTACACCATGTTATGACTACAAATCAGTCACCTCAAGCCTCCATGATCATTTAGTTTTTGACTTGTAATATCACTTTATGCTATGATTAATAATGTTTTGTCGTTATGCATGATTATGGCCATTATTGCTCTCTTGGTCGGTCGCTCCCAGTCTTTTGCTAGCCTTCCCTGTACTGAGTATGAGCTCTACTCGTGCATCCAACTCCCAAAAACCAAAGTTTTCCAATTGTGTCCACCATACCTACCTATATGTGGTATTTCACCGCCACTCCAAAGTAAATTGCTTGTGTGCTACCTTTAAAATCTTCAAAAATTATTACCTATTTTGTGTTCCTGTTTTAGCTCATGACGAAGTGTTGGATGCTTTATTGTCTCTTTCATGTTTATTTTGGCTTCACACCTTGACTAGCATGCATAATGTGATATTCCCTAATATTGCAAAAAGAGCAGGCAAATATGGGTGCCCAGCCCACTAAATATAAAATGAACAAATAATCAAATAAATCTCCTAACATTATGGGCTTGAGAAATCATGAACTTAGCTTGTTCAAATAAAGGAGAAGATGCACTTTATTGACTCTATGGGATCCGCTTTTGAAGCCATTAAACATGAAATGATGATAGATCATTTGATGCCATTCGTTGACATAGACATACATACCTCTCAAAATACATTTTCAACACCTCTGTTTTATTCAAAATAAAAAGCTCTAGCACATGAGTAATCTTGCTTCCCTTTGCGCAGTGCCTTTCTTTTACTTTTATGTTGAATCTTCATCTTCTAACCTTATGCACCAATTGAGAGAGGATAGTTGTTATTCTGAGTATAATGTGCATAGTCCCAAAATTTATTATTGATTGATTCATAATTATGTTATTGCTTGTTCTCAAATTATTTACATCTAGTCACTCTTTTGAACTTTAAAGGTGTCCTATGCATTTATGTTTTGCTATTCCATGAAGGACAAGCTGACTACCACTTTGCTATGTTTTCTCTATGATAAAAAAACAGACAGTTGCTTTCAGTGCACTATTATTCATGATCTTCTGTTTGAGTTATTTCTAATGTTGTAACATAGTTGTTAAGTTCTATTGTTAGAATTATATCTATCATGCCTATGTTTAGAGTAATTTGATCTCAGCTCAAAATGCTTTTACGATAACTTGATCAAGATTGTGTTGGCTGCATGTCATCTCAAAAATTATTTTTGTTATCACTTACCTACTCGAGGACGAGCAGGAGTTAAGCTTGGGGATGCTGATACGTTGCAAACGTATCTATAATTTTTGATGATCCATGCTTGTTTTACACCAATTTGTATATGTTTTGTTTACACTTCGTGACATTTTTATGCATTTTCTAGAACTAACATATTAACAAGATGACATAATGTCAGTTCTTGTTTTTGCTGTTTTTGTATTTCAGAAAAGTTGTACAGGAAATATTATCAGAATTGGACGAAACAAAAGCCGAAGTTCCTATTTTACTGTCACGGTGACGGAGTCCAAAAGGGAGACAGAGAGGAGCCGGGAGGTGGCCACACCACCCCTAGGCGTGGTGTCGGCCCCTCGGGCGTCCACCGACCTCGCCCTTTCACCTATAAATTTACATCCTCGGGAAAAACCTAAACACTCGAGCCTCCATCCACGAAAAGTTCCGTAGCCGCCGACATCGTTGACCCTAGTTTGGGAGGGTTCTGAAGCTCTTCCCGACACCCTGCCAGAGAGGGAGATCATCACCAGAGGCCTCTTCATCACCATGCCCGCCTCCGAAGGGATGCGTGAGTAGTTCATCTTTTGACTATACGGGTCCATAGCAGTAGCTAGATGGTTGTCTTCTCCTCTTTATGCTTCATGTTTAGATCTTGTGAGTTGCCTATCATGATCAAGATCATCTTTATGTAATGATACATATTGTGTTTGCTGGGATCCGATGAATATTGAATACTATGGTTGAGTTGATTATAGACCTGGTTACATGTTATTTGTGATCTTGCATTCTCTTCGTTGCTAGTAGATGCTCTGGCCAAGTATGTGTTTGTGACTCCAAGAGGGAGCATTTATGCTTGATATGGGTTCTTGCCTCTAGTAATCTCGGAGAGTGACAATAACTCCTAAGGTTGTATATGTGTTGTTGCTACTAGGAAGAAAACAACAATGCTTTATCCAAGGATAATTCTATTGTTTACTTTACACACTTTACTTAATGCAATAATCTGTTGCTTGCAACTTAATACCAAGAATTTTTCGGATGATATCTTGAGGGTGGATTATTAGTCATAGATGCAGTTGGATTACGGTCTATGAATCTTGTTGTAATGCCCAAATGAATCTCATAGTAATCATATTGTCATGTATGGTCTTTATTCTGTCAATTGTCCAGCTGTAATTTGTTTACCCATCATGTTATTTATCTTTATGGATAGATACCTCTAGTGAACTGTGGATCCCAGTCCTTTCTTTTACATTGATAAAACCATCTACTGCGAATACATGTTCTATTTTCTTACTGCAAATACTTGTTCTATTTATTTCAGTGCAAACAAGCATATCTTTCCACACTATACGTCTAATCCTTTGTTTTCAGCAAAACCAGTGAAATTGACAACCTCACTGTAAGTTGGGCAAAGTATTTTGGTTGTATTGTTGCATGTTTCCATGTTGTTGCTGACACCGGTAGTGCGCCCTGCCAAAGTCAGCCAGCAACACCTTCAGAAGTGATTTATTTCTCCTACTGGTCGATTAAACCTTGGTTTCTTGCCGAGGGAAACTTTCTACCGTGACGATCATACCTTCCTCTGGTAGTTTTCCAATTGCGTACTCTGCACAACATCAATGGTGGGAAGATATGGAGCGAATAAAGGCCGCACCGAAGGGTGGTTGCAACAATCGATTTCATCATCTTTTCGTTTGCTCGAAGTCGAAGGTTGGGACTGACCAAAGGCAGCTTCTCAATGGGTTTGTACAATAGAGAAGACGACAAGTAAACGAGTGATGGGTTAGAGAAGGATCGTTGATACGTCTCCGATGTATCGATAATTTCTTATGTTCCATGCCACATTATTGATGATATCTACATGTTTTATGCACACTTTATGTCATATTTATGCATTTTCTGGAACTAACCTATTGACGAGATGCCGAAGGGCCAGTTCTGTTTTCTGTTTTTGGTTTCGAAATCCTAGTAAGGAAATATTCTCGGAATCGGACGAAATCAACGCCCATCATCTTAGAATCCCGGAAGCATCCGAACACCGAGTCGCCGGAGGGCCACGGGGGCCCAGGATGATAGGCGCGGCCGGGCCACGGCCGCGCCGCCTTATGGTGTCGTCGCCTCGTTGACCTCCTGCCGCCTCTTCGCCTATTTAAGCCCCCTCGACCTAAAACCTCGATACGGAAAAGCCACGGTGCGAGAAACCTTCCGAGCCGCCGCCATCGCGAAGCCAGATGCGGGGACAGTCTCTGTTCGGCACGCCGCCGGGACGGGGAAGTGCCCCGGAAGGCTCCTCCATCGACACCACAGCCATCTTCATCAACGCTGTCTCCCATGAGGAGGGAGTAGTTCTCCATCGAGGCTCGGGGCTGTGCCGGTAGCTATGTGGTTCATCTCTCTCCTATGTACTTCAATACAATAATCTCATGAGCTGCCTTACATGATTGAGATTCATATGATGATGCTTGTAATCTAGATGTCGTTATGCTAGTCAAGTGAATTTTACTTATGTGATCTCCGGAGACTCCTTGTCCCACGTGTGTAAAGGTGACAGTGTGTGCACCGTGTGGGTCTCTAGGCTATATTTCACAGACTTATTCACTGTTATGAATGGCATAGTGAAGTGCTTATTTATATCTCTTTATGATTGCAATGTGTTTGTATCACAATTTATCTATGTGCTACTCTAGTGATGTTATTAAAGTAGTTTTATTCCTCCTGCACGGTGTAATGGTGACGGTGTGTGCATCGTGTAGTACTTGGCGTAGGCTATGATCATGATCTCTTGTAGATTATGAAGTTAACTATTGCTATGATAGTATTGATGTGATCTATGCCTCCTTTCATAGCGTGAAGGTGACAGTGTGCATGCTATGTTAGTACTTGGTTTAGTCGTGTTGATCTTTCATGCACTCTAAGGTTATTTAAATATGAACATTGAATATTGTGGAGCTTGTTAACTCTGCATTGAGGGTTCGTGTAATCCTACACAGTTGGTGGTGTTCATCATCCAACAAGAGAGTGTAGAGTATGCATTTATCTATTCATTATGTGATCAATGTTGAGAGTGTCCACTAGTGAAAGTATGATCCCTAGGCCTTGTTCCTAATTACTGCTATCGCTGCTTGTTTCTGTTTCTTTGCGTTACTCTGTGCGTTACTACGCTTTCTTGTCTGGGCAAAGCACTTTTAAGTGCCGTTGCTACTCATACTTATTCATACCACTGTATTTCACTATCTCTTCGCCGAACTAGTGCACCTATTAGGTGTGTTGGGGACACAAGAGACTTCTTGCTTTGTGGTTGCGGGGTTGCATGAGAGGGATATCTTTGACCTCTTCCTCCTGAGTTCGATAAACCTTGGGTGATCCACTTAAGGGAAACTTCTTGTTCTACAAACCTCTGCTCTTGGAGGCCCAACACTGTCTAGAAAAGGAGGAGGGCGTAGACATCAAGCTATTTTCGCGCCGTTGCGGGGAGGAAAGGTAAAGGCACTCATACTCCGGTTCCGGGTAAAGTGGCGCCGTTGTGTGTGTGCTCGAAGCTATTTCCTTTAGATCCTGCAATTGCAACTTTTTGTTTCTTGTTTACACTAGTTAGGCATAATGGAAAACAACAAAAATATGAGAGATCTTTATGAACTTTATCTTGAATTAGGACATGATGTGTTTGAAGAGAGATTAAAAAACCCATGGAACTTTATATGCATGCTAATGGGAATGTTATTAATATGAATGCTTTGAACAGTATTGTTGCTAATGCTATGGAAAATTATAAGCTTGGGGAAGCTGGTTTTGATGAGCATGATCTTTTTAGTCCCCCGGGCATTGAGGAGAAAATTTTCTTTGATGATACTTTACCTCCTATTTATGATGATTGTAATGATAGTAGTCTTTTGTTGCCACCTACTATGGAGAGTAAATTTGATTATGATTACAATATGCCTCCTATATTTGATGATAGCTACTTTGTTGAATTTGCTCCCACTACAACTAATAAAATTGACTATGCTTATGTGGAGAATAATAATTTTATGCATGAGACTCATGATAAGAATGCTTTATGTGATAGTTATATTGTTGAGTTTGCTCATGATGCTACTGAAAGTTATTATGAGAGAGGAAAATATGGTTGTAGAAATTTTCATGTTATTAAAACACCTCTCTATGCGCTGAAATTTTTGAAGCTACACTTGTTTTATCTTTCTATGCTTGTTGCATTATGCTTCTTGAACTTGTTTATTTACAAGATTCCTATGCATAGGAAGTATGTTAGGCTTAAATTTGTTTCATACTTGCCTCTTGATGCTATCTTTTTGCTTCAAATACTATTTCTAGCGAGTGCATCATTAAAACTGCTGAGCCCATCTTAATGGCTATAAAGAAAGAACTTCTTGGGAGATAACCCATGTGTTTATTTTGCTACAGTAACTTTGTTTTATATTTGTGTCTTGGAAGTTGTTTACTACTGTAGCAACCTCTCCTTATCTTAAGTTTAGTGTTTTGTTGTGCCAAGTAAAGTCGTTGATGGTAAAGTTCATACTAGATTTGGATTACTGCACAGAAACAGATTTCTTTGCTGTCACGAATCTGGGCAAAATTCTCTGTAGGTACCTCATAAAATTATGCCAATTTACGTGAGTGATCCTCAGATATGTACGCAACTTTCATTCAATTTGAGCATTTTCATTTGAGCAAGTCTGGTGCCTCAATAAAATTCGTCAATACGAACTGTTCTGTTTTTGACAGATTCTGCCTTTTATTTCGCATTGCCAGTTTTGTTATGCTTGATGGATATTTCGATTCCATTGACTTTCAGTAGATTTGTGCAATGTCCAGAAGTGTTAAGAATGATTATGTCACCTCTGAACATGTGAATTTTTGATTATGCACTAACCCTCTAATGAGTTTGTTTCGAGTTTGGTGTGGAGGAAGTTTTCAAGGGTCAAGAGAGGAGGATGATATACTACGATCAAGAAGAGTGAAAAGTCTAAGCTTGGGGATGCCCCGGTGGTTCATCCCTGCATATTTCAAGAAGAGTCAAGCATCTAAGCTTGGGGATGCCCAAGGCATCCCCTTCTTCATCGACAACATTATCAGGTTCCTCCCCTGAAACTATATTTTTATTCCATCACATCTTATGTACTTTACTTGGAGCGTCGGTTTGTTCTTGTTTTTGTTTTGTTTGAATAAAATGGATCCTAGCATTTATTGTATGGGAGAGAGACACGCTCCACTGTAGCATATGGACAAGTATGTCCTTAGGCTCTACTCATAATATTCATGGCGAAGTTTCTTCTTCGTTAAATTGTTATATGGTTGGAATTGGAAAATGATACATGTAGTAATTGCTAAAATGTCTTGGATAATGTGATACTTGGCAATTGTTGTTCTCATGTTTAAGCTCTTTCATCATATACTTTGCACCCATTAATGAAGAAATACATAGAGCATGCTAAAATTTGGTTTGCATATTTGGTCTCTCTAAAGTCTAGATAATTTCTAGTATTGAGGTTGAACAACAAGGAAGACGGTGTAGAGTTTTATAATATTTTCAATATGTCTTTTATGTGAGTTTTGCTGCACCGCTTCATCCTTGTGTTTGTTTCAAATAGCCTTGCTAGCCTAAGCCTTGTATCGAGAGGGAATACTTCTCATGCATCCAAATCCTTGAGCCAACCACTATGCCATTTGTGTCCACCATACCTACCTACTACATGGTATTTCTCCGCCATTCCAAAGTAAATTGCTTGAGTGCTACCTTTAAATTTCTATTCCTCCACCTTTGCAATATATAGCTCATGGGACAAATAGCTTAAAAACTATTGTGGTATTGAATATGTACTTATGCACTTTATCTCTTATTAAGTTGCTTGTTGTGCGATAACCATGTTCCTGGGGACGCCATCAACTACTCTTTATTGAATATCATGTGAGTTGCTATGCATGTTCGTCTTGTCTGAAGTAAGGGATTTACCGCTAAAATGGTTATAGCATTGCATAATGTTAGAGAAGAACATTGGGCCGCTAACTAAAGCCATGATCCATGGTGGAAGTTTCAGTTTTGGACAAATATCCTCAATCTCATATGAGCAAATTAATTGTTGTTGAATGCTTATGCATAAAAGAGGAGTCCATTATCTGTTGTCTATGTTGTCCCGGTATGGATGTCTAAGTTGAGAATAATCAATAGCGAGAAATCCGATGCGAGCTTTCTCCTTAGACCTTTGTACAGGCGGCATAGAGGTACCCCTTTGTGACACTTGGTTAAAACATGTGCATTGCGATGATAATCCAGTAATCCGAGCTAATTAGGACAAGGTGCGGGCACTATTAGTATACTATGCATGAGGCTTGCAACTTGTAAGATATAATTTACATGATACATATGCTTTATTACTACCGTTGACAAAATTGTTTCTTGTTTTCAAAATCAAAGCTCTAGCACAAATATAGCAATCGATGCTTTCCTCTTCGAAGGACCATTCTTTTACTTTTATTGTTGAGTCAGTTCACCTATCTCTCTCTACCTCAAGAAGCAAACACTTGTGTGAACTGTGCATTGATTCCTACATACTTGCATATTGCACTTATTATATTACTCTATGTTGACAATATCCATGAGATATACATGTTATAAGTTGAAAGCAACCGCTGAAAGTTAATATTCCTTTGTGTTGCTTCAATACCTTTACTTTGAATTATTGCTTTATGAGTTAACTCTTATGCAAGACTTATTGATGCTTGTCTTGAAGTACTATTCATGAAAAGTCTTTGCTATATGATTCAATTGTTTACTCATGTCATTTACATTGTTTTGATCGCTGCATTCATTACATATGCTTTACAATAGTATGATCAAGGTTATGATGGCATGTCACTCCGAAATTATCTTTGTTATCGTTTACTGCTCGGGACGAGCAGAAACTAAGCTTGGGGATGCTGATACGTCTCCGACGTATCGATAATTTCTTATGTTCCATGCCACATTATTGATGATATCTACATGTTTTATGCATTTTCTGGAACTAACCTATTGACGAGATGCCGAAGGGTCAGTTCCTGTTTTCTGCTGTTTTTGGTTTCAGAAATCCTAGTAAGGAAATATTCTCGGAATCGGACGAAATCAACGCCATCTTAGAATCCCCGGAAGCATCCAGAACACCGAGAGTCGCGGAGGGGCCACGGGGCCCAGATGATAGGCCGGCGCGACCCAGGCCCTGGCCGCGCCGCCTATGGTGTCGTCGCCTCGTTGACCTCCGACGCCGCCTCTTCGCCTATTTAAGCCCCTCGACCTAAAACCTCGATACGGAAAAGCCACGGTGCGAGAAACCTTCCGAGCCGCCGCCATCGCGAAGCCAAGATCGGGGGACAGAAGTCTCTCGGCACGCCGCGGGATGGGGAAGTGCCCCGGAAGGCTCCTCCATCGACACCACCGCCATCTTCATCAACGCTTTGTCTCCCATGAGGAGGGTAGTTCTCCATCGAGGCTCGGGGCTGTACCGTAGCTATGTGGTTCATCTCTCTCCTATGTACTTCAATACAATAATCTCATGAGCTGCCTTACATGATTGAGATTCATATGATGATGCTTGTAATCTAGATGTCGTTATGCTAGTCAAGTGAATTTTACTTATGTGATCTCCGGAGACTCCTTGTCCCACGTGTGTAAAGGTGACAGTGTGTGCACCGTGTGGGTCTCTTAGGCTATATTTCACGAATACTTATTCACTGTTATGAATGGCATAGTGAAGTGCTTATTTATATCTCTTTATGATTGCAATGTGTTTGTATCACAATTTATCTATGTGCTACTCTAGTGATGTTATTAAAGTAGTTTTATTCCTCTGCACGGTGTAATGGTGACAGTGTGTGCATCCGTGTTAGTACTTGGCGTAGGCTATGATCATGATCTCTTGTAGATTATGAAGTTAACTATTGCTATGATAGTATTGATGTGATCTATGCCTCCTTTCATAGCGTGAAGGTGACAGTGTGCATGCTATGTTAGTACTTGGTTTAGTCGTGTTGATCTTTCATGCACTCTAAGGTTATTTAAATATGAACATTGAATATTGTGGAGCTTGTTAACTCGGCATTGAGGGTTCGTGTAATCCTACACAGGGTGTTCATCATCCAACAAGAGAGTGTAGAGTATGCATTTATCTATTCTTATGTGATCAATGTTGAGAGTGTCCACTAGTGAAAGTATGATCCCTAGGCCTTGTTCCTAATTTTATGTTATTGTTTTTGTTGCGTTACTACTGCTGGTTACTACTGCTTTTCTGTCCTGGGCAAAGCACTTTTCTGGTGCCGTTGCTACTGCTCATACTTATTCATACCACTGTATTTCACTATCTCTTCGCCGAACTAGTGCACCTATTAGGTGTGTTGGGGACACAAGAGACTTCTTGCTTTGTGGTTGCGGGGTTGCATGAGAGGGATATCTTTGACCTCTTCCTCCTGAGTTCGATAAACCTTGGGTGATCCACTTAAGGGAAACTTGCTGCTGTTCTACAAACCTCTGCTCTTGGAGGCCCAACACTGTCTACAGGAAAAGGAGGGGGCGTAGACATCAATCGTTCACTCAGATGAAAGACTATGAGGTCTAGTATGTAAATATTCCTAGTAGATCACCTTCTGCCTCCTGATACCATCTGGTCACACCATTCTCCATACATCGGCCCGTGACCCATGGGTGCAACAGGTGTATTGGTTTAGTCGTCTCATGGGACTATTTCCTGACATCGTTGTCTTACGACATATCGTCTGGTTGTGTTGACTAGTAACTTTATCGCGCACTCGACAACCCACATCTTTATTGAGTCCGATGTTGACCTAGGATCGGGTGGTGAAGGGCATTCTTTGGTTACTGTAAGAAGTGGAGGATGGCCTGAAATGCTACTTTTATGAACTTGGCAGAGGAACCTCATCCTATCATCAAGCGAGGACAAATGTATCTGGGTAGTTAGGTACTATGTGACACTATCCACTACCTATTTTGCTACTTTTTGTTATCAAATTTTGGATTGAACTCATTTGTTTTAAAAACCATTTGACTTCAATTTCGATATGAATTTGTGTAGCATGAAAGATATTAGTATCAATAATTAAGTGGACATATCATTTGAAGGTCTGGTGCACTAGTATGATTCAAAGGTGAAGCCAGTATACCCACGTGTTGTAAATATGTTACTTCTCTCATTCACACGAGCATTCAACGACATCATTGAAGAGTTGATGTTCTGATGAGGACATCCCATCTATTGATACAACCGATGTACCTACAGCCACACAAATACAAGGACCAATCACTCGAGCTCGTGCCAAACAACTTAACTATCAGGTACTTTCGTTTCTTGGAACTATTCCTCACATACATGAGAATATGATGCTGCCTAAATCAGATATGTTTGTTATTCTTAGAAATGATGGACCTATCATGGATGAGAAGGACAAATATTGGAGCATGATCACACATGGAGGAGATGGCAGCAAACATGTGAGGATTGAAGAGGACGTTGCGAGTGGAGATTTCAGAACTTTGAAGCCACCATAATTGGAGATGAAGACATGTACGAAATATAGAGTTTTCCACTTCATAATTTCGTCCATACGAGTACATGGTGCTGCGACACCATTAGTTTTGGGCCAGGCCCATGTAATTTTCACAGAATTAAGTCAGCCCCCGTTTAGAGTCCGTACTGAAGGGGGAAAGGCCTTCTAGGGTTTGGTTCGGCCACCATATGCATGGATGGCCGAAACCCCACCTTTTCCTCCTTTAAACACCCCCATAGCCGCCACGTTTAGACTCGGATTTTGATTAGATTAAAAGTTAGCTATTGCTGCAACTCTCATGTACTTCTTTTGAGGCCAACGCCCAAAACAAGACCGACTATTCGGAATCCCACCATATTCAATAAAGATTTCATATTTCATCCGCAATATTCTGATTGCAATATTAGTTCTTACTTGTTCTCGATTTCATGTAGGAATTAGGACCCTCACTGGTCAGGCTGATTGTGCATCCGCAAGATCAGTAACTCCCAGAGATTGTCCCAGCGATTGCATTGGCGCATGAGCTTTGCACGTGTAGTCGAATCATCAAGCACGAACTCCACCAACAAATCGACGTTATCATACTCTCATCGAAAGATCGGACACCTTTGCCCTATCATGTTCCCCTCCTTCCTCCAGACGCTCGAGGTGGCATGCTCTATTTCTATAAGTATGGCTTGTTCCTAGTGGGTTGGCATCAGTCGTGGTGACGCCTACAACAAGAAGAAAATGGTGGCTCGGGAGCAGGGTTGGTGGTCCCTCAACGCCCAATCTAGAGTTTGGCATGAAGAAGATTGTTGCTCCAGAGCAAGGTTGGTCACCCCGAATGACATGCCACATGGACGTGGGCCCCGCTACTAGCTGGTTTATCATCGTCTAGCTCTTAAAGCCTCAAAAGCGACAATGAGGGTAGATAGGACATTAGAATCTTGGCTCCTCTTCTAGCGAGCTACTCCCTCCGATCTCCTTTAATTGACTCGAATTTAGTGCAACTTTATACTAAATTCGAGTCATTTAAAAGGGATCGGAGGGAGTACATGGCAACACTGGAGGTTGGCGGTAGTACACCATCTTGCAGGATCCAAAAAGACTTAATTGTAATATTATTTTCTTATCCTATTTTTGTGAAGTTTCTAGGTCACTCTCTTGCATATTTCACATGTGTTGTTTTTTGCGAAAAGTCCAGCGATCTATTCATATGCATCAACAATAGTACATGAAAACCTAAAAGTAATAAAAATACAAATAAGTCTTTAACCAACTATCGACGAGCTGACGACTAAAGCCAAAGGACGCCAGAGGCGTGCTGTCGTCCTCGCCCCTCCCTCACTGGAGCTGAGCAAAACTTGTCGTAGTAGAGTTTGTTAAAGTAGAGAGAAGGGAAGTCGTCATGCTAAAGCCAAAGAGAACCAACATACAAGAGAAACGATCGTCGCCGATGAAGAGAAGCGTAAATCAGAAGCAACATCGACCAAATCCAGCGATATTTGCCGGAGACACACCTCCACAGGCCCTCCGATAACGCTATACGGATCACCGAAACTAGAGCTAGACGGGAGGGGGGGGGTCTTATTCTATCTTCAGGAAGTCGCCACCGCCACATCTTTTTAAATAGGACACATGCCCTAACAAAACAAAGAAAAACATTAAAAAACGGAGCCAAAACAAAGAAAAACATTAAAAAACGGAGCCCTCACCTCGAGAAAGACCGAGATCCACCGCGCCCCCATTGCCGTAAGGCCACATGAGGCTAGGCGGATCAGCGGCGGTGCACCGACGGGAGGTAGAAGCAATCTCATTTACTTTCTTGGGAGATTGCAAATTCCACGCGTGTTTTCCACATGTGTTTTTATCCACCTTTGTTTGATTTTTAACAATAGGACGAGGTTTCTCTTGCGAGAAAAAATGTGGAAGCAAAATCCAAATTAAATGGTCATACTTTGGTTTTACTTCGACCTGGCTTTGTTTTCTTAGAAACTTTTCTCTTCTTCCTTTCTTTGAGGGGAGTGTTTTTTTTTTTACCGTTTGTTATTCAGACATTTGTTTTCGTAGTAGAACACACGTAATCTTGGAGATGCATTCAGGGCCGACCAGTGCTGAAAAAGCCCCACTCAGTTGGGCTCAAAAGATTTGGGCAGGCTCAAAAATTCCTAGCCCGACCCCGCCGCGGGCAACCCATTCGCGCCCCAAACAGCGAAAATTTTAACCCCGAAACAAAAAAATTCGCGCGAACCACAGCCCACAGGGCGCTTCGCGGCCGGTTTCGAAAATTCGAACCAAAACATACGAAACGCGATCGCGTTCCATCTCATTCTCTTCCCACCGAACCCTCTCCGAAAATCATTTCATCAAATCCGCTCGCGCGCTCGACTCCATCCAAATCCCGAAAATATTTCGTCTCCGGCGCGATCATTTAAGCCCTTCTCCCCTCCGTACGCAGATCACCCGCGAACCCGACCTCGCCAAAATCACCGATCCAATCTCGAACCCAGCCGCCTCGCCGTCCGCCGCCCATGGAGACCGCCGGGAGCGGCGGCTGCAGCATCCGCGATCTGCCGCCGTCGAAGCGGTTCAAGTTCGTCGGCTCCGACCTCGGATCGGCGCCGCTGCCGGTCAAGAAGCGCGCGTTCCGGCCGCTGCCGGAGGCGGCGCCTGCCCCCGTTTGCCTCCCGGCGAAGAAGCGCGCCTACGCGCCGGCGCTGGAGGAGGCGGCGGTGAGGGCTTGCCTCCCTGCCAAGAAGCGGGCGTATGCGCCGCCGGCGGATGAGATCTCGCCGGAGGAGGCCGCTCCTCCTCCCTCCGCCCCGTCTAAGAAGAGCGTCCATGCGTGGTCGCGCCCGGAGGGCGCGGCTGCTCGCCTGCCCGTCCCGGCGAAGAAGCGTTTTCAGATGCGGTCGGGCCCGGTGGCCGACACCGCCGCTCCCTCCGTACCGCCGAAGAAGCGCGTCCTGACGCTGTCGCCCCTGAGGAACGCCGGTGCTCCTCCCACCGTCCCGGCCAAGAAGCGCGTCCAGGCACCGTCGCTCGGTGCGGACGCCGCTGCTCCTCTCTCCGCCCCGGCGAAGAAGCTCTTTCAGGCGCCGCGGCGCAAGGAGGCCGCCGCCGCCGCTCCCTCCGTCCATGCGATGTCGCCCACGGTGGACGCGGCTGTTCCCCTCCCCGTCCCGGCGAACAAGCTCGTTCAGGTAGCGTCGCGGCCGGAGGTCGCCAGCGCCGCTCCCTCCGTCCAGGCGAAGAAGCGTGTCCATGCACCGTCGCCCAAGGAGGACGCCGCTGCTCTTCCCTCCATCCCGGCCAAGCAACGCGTGCCGGTGCCGTTGTGCCCGGAGCGCGCCGTCGCTGCTCCCTCCGTCCCGGCAAAGCAGCGGGTCCTGGTGCCGTCGCGCATGGAGGGCGCCACTGCCGCTCTCTCCGTCGCGGCCAGCAAGCGCGTCCCGTCTCCGTCTGCCCCGGAGGACGATTCGGCTCTGTTCCCGGTTTGCCTACCGGCCAATAAGCGCGTGATGTCGCAGTTTATCCCGCCCTCGCCATCAATGAAGCCTGATGGGGATCGTGTAGCTGCTGCCAAAGAAACCAGGCCTGAAGGATCGGTTAAGCGCGGCGGCGCCACCAGTTCTTGCGTGGCAGATGGTGCCGGAGACTGCCCAAGAGCTGAAGCGTCCAAGATGCCAGAGAAGCCCAAGGAAGTCAAGGATCTGGTGTTCCCCAAATCCCGCAGAGCGAACACTGCAAAAAAAGCGAGTGGTCTACATTGCAAGAAGCTCTCTGAGGTGATCAGCTGCATGCAATCTGAAGTTCAAGCTGAAGTGCCCAAGGCATCGGAGCAAGCGAGTGATGTACACTACAAGAAGCTGCGGAGTGTTGTCAATGACAAAAGTTCTGAAGTTCAAGCTGAAGAACTCAAGACATTAGAGCAAGTGAGTGAGGTACACTGCAATAAGCTCTCCAATGATATACATTCTGAAGTTCAAGACGAAGTGCTCAAGACAATAGAGCAAGCAGGTGATGTGCACTGCAAGAAGCTCCCCAATGTCATCAGTGGCAAACATTCTGAAGTTCAAGATGAAGTGCTCAAGACATTAGAGCACGCGAGTGATGTGCACTGCATGATGCTCTCCAATGACAAACGTTCTGAAGTTCAAGACGAAGTGCTCAAGATAGCAGAGCAAGCGATAGATCCTAAAGTGGCAGCACCGGCACGCGAAGTAGAGCCCAGGAAGGAAGATGAAGTGGCGGTGGAGCGAAAGCAATGTGCCCTTGTGGAAGAAGTGGAGGACGACGGCGTGCTCTGCGAGGTTTGCCGGAGTACTGACGGCGACCCGTCGGACCCCATTGTGTTCTGTGACGGGTGCGACCTCATGGTACACGCCACGTGCTACGGCAACCCGCTGGCCCAGTCCATCCCCGACGGCGACTGGTTCTGCTCGCTCTGCTCCGAGAAGGCGACCACGAAGAAGGGCAAGCCTGCACGCCCGCCCTGCTGCCTCTGCCCGGGGAGAGGCGGCGCCATGAAGCGCACCACGGACGGGGCGTGGGCGCACATTGAGTGCGCAGTGCTTGTGCCGGAGGTGTTCTTCCAGGATGCGGATGGCCGCGACGGCATCGACTGCTCCCTTGTGCCCAGCCGCCGGTTCACCAAGCACTGCTACATCTGCGAGAGCAGCAGGGGCTGCGCGCTGGAGTGCTCACAGCCTAAGTGCGACCTTGGGTTCCACGTCTCCTGTGGCCTCAACGTCGGCATGTGCATCGAGTACCGTGAGCAGAAGGGCGGCGGGGTCGTTGCCGGTTTCTGCATCGAGCACACCAAGATTTGGGAGAAGGTAAAATCTTGCATTTTCCATTTTCTTGTTTAAGACTGGATTAGTTGCTATGGAAAAACTAAATTCAGCAATCTCATGTGATTTTTTGTTGTTGGATTTGTGTGTTTCTTGGTGCAGCAACAACTGACTGGCAAGTACAAGATTGTGTCAAGGGGGCATTAGTGGCATTGAAGAAAAATCAGGCGATCTATTGCTATGGAGTGGTGAAGATTTGCATCTCATAATTAGTGTTTAGGAAGTATTATTCTTCTAGTTTTTCTCTCCTTCTGGTGTGTCTTCTGCAATGTTTAGTTATAGTAGTACAATATTAGAGTGTCTCATGGCCTGTGCATGAAAGTAATTACTTATTTGCAGTTATATTGGCACAATTTGTGTCTTAGACAGCTTGGAGGTGTAAAGTTTCAGCTCATTTCTAATGTCAGGAAGATGAGTTGTTTCTACCTCGTAGATTCTTCTTAATAAGCATTGTCTAAATCTTGTTATTGAAATAAGAACATGATTTTTTCCAACTGTTCCCTGTTGCCACCATACATGCCAAGGAGCTCTTTTCTACTGCTGAATTGTTATTCTTTGCTTCAGAATTAACTTTGCTAACCAAATTACTTGATCTGACTTTTGAGTCGAACTAATTCACATTCAGATCTCTCACTGTCACAACGCTCTGGTATATTTTCTGATGTAGGAAGTGTACACTAACCAATGTAATTTAAATGTTGAATGGCCTGTTTCGAAACAGGACCTAGCAGAGCAGTCTTCTGAACTACGTACATAAGATGGTAAACACTGTAATCTCGTCCTGAAATGCCGAAATGAAGCCTGAAATCTGAATTGGCAAGTATCTACATGAATATCCAAATTCTGAAGAAGTCAGTTAGATGCCCTCACATGAACAAATAACAATGCTATCTTTCTAGTGTAGAGAATATGCAAGAAACAATGTCAATTAGATGTTGAATTGCCTGTTTTCTGAACCGGACCTTGCAGAGTTATACAACACAAGATGGTGTAATCTTGTTGAAATGAAGCCTGAAACCTGAATCGGCAAGTAGATGAAAATCTGAATTCTGAAGACAGGATGATTTTTTTTTCCATATAACCCAGGGCCGGATTCCATTATCAATATCTTAGCAAATGTGGATCTATCAGTACCGATATGAAAGCATGAACTTTTCACCATGTTTGCCATTGTCATGATATAAGTATCCCTTTCCTGATGCTGAAACGACACTGTTTGCTCAGATCACGAAATTAATCAACCATATATAATCCTGAGCGATTGCCTCGATTGGAAATAGTCAAGACAAGGAGCATCTTTGTTAGTTGACCCAACTTAAAGAATCAAACTAATTCATCTTCTGATTCCAGGCAATCGCACGCCTTTTCCACTCTCAACTCAGTCCAAGACATGTGATTTTTTTTGGCCTAAGAAAACCTGCAAGAAATGGTGTTGGAATACATTCATTTCTTTCTTTCGGAAAACTTTGAAATGGAGCCTGAAATCTGAATCGGCAAGTACATGAATATCTGAATTCTGAAGAAGTAAGTCAGTTGCCTTCTGCAGACTATCCATTTGTCGTATTCCATCTATAAAAGAATGTCGTAAATTTCTTAAAAGTTGGATGTATCTAAACACTGCTTAGTGTATGAATACATCTAAATTTAGACACATTCAAGACATTGCCACCAAGCATAACGTTGCCTTGTACCCTTCCTTTGCCCAGTATGCTGCTGCTTATAGTAGTACTAGTAGGACTGAGATCCGGTGCCTCGCTGAAGGCAAGGCACGGATGAACAGTACCGTGCCTTGCTGCCTTGGCCGTTGGATCGAGAATGGATAGACAAGATTGGCACTGAGAATAGCTACTGTAGCAGGCACTGTGGACGTCGACTGTAGCAGGCACTGTGGATGACTACTGTAGCGAATTTCCTGTAGCATATGCACTGTAGATGTCCTGTAGCGCTGCGCCTGTTCACGCTCATCCAGCCATCCGTTCTCGATCCAACAGCCAGAAAAGGTAGCGGGGCACGGTACTGTTCATCCGTGCCTTGCCTTCAGCGAGGCACCGGATCTCAGTCCGTACTAGTAAGCAGCACGTGCTTTGCACGTGCTTTGCACGTCGTCCTTGGCGATCCGGACGCGACGGAGACTCTCTGTTCAGACCTGGAAACCCACTTTTCAGCGCCCCCACGGGATGGTGACTTGGTAGCTGTGGCGCGGCCCGCACGCGACGGCGGCTGGGCGCTGCTCCACTCACCGACGGACTCGGCCCGGCAGATCGGCGCTACGTTGGTGCAGGCCGTGGTTGCCGTGATGCACACATGACGGCGGCTTAGCATCTGCGACGCTGCCCTACGATGCACTGAATCGAAGGACGCGACGCTTCCCAACGCGCACAGGCCTGACTACGACATCTTAGTTCTACAGCGTCACTTGGTTCTCTAGGTTGTTCTTTCTGAAGTTGTACCTGAATGTTGCAGTTTTGATGTAATACAGAATCTTGTATAGGCAGATTTTATTGTTGTACGTGAATCTATTATTCTGAATTATGTCCAACTCAATGGAAGTTTATTGAATCAGTTCTGTGAAGATGATGTACTGTAATATGTCGATGAACCCTTTCCCTGATGAGCAAGTACAACACATGTTCGCCTCATTATTTGACAACTTCGGCTTGGTCAAAATAAGATGATACATGAAGAAATAGAACGACAAAAGAAGAGGCTCAAGCTCAATACAAAGTCTCACAAAAACATTCTGGAGTGCAATACTGAATAGTTTGAAAACCAAACAACTAGTTTAGATTGCTATTCACAGTAACAACTAGACTGATCTGAGGAACTACGATATTCAGAAATACATATCTAAGAACTTCAATCTTCATGTTTAAAATTGCAAGCATGAACTTCTTGGACTGCACCAAAACAAGCAATGAAGCTTGAACAGTCACATGATTTCTGAACGGACATATATTTTGTAGCTTCAACAAAGCCTGCAGGTTTGCATGAACTCATCCATAGTACAACTCTAATAAGTTCTTGAACAAGGATTTTTTGTGTGTGTATGACCTTCAAGCTATAGAATTCTTAGCTGATGTTGGGACAATTACGACTATCATGGAAGCCAACCTGCTTGCACTTCTTGCATGTTCTAGGCACTTTTTTTTTCTGTCCACCGATATTTTTCTTCCCCTCTCCATCCTTATTTTGGTTGCCTTCTCCATCTTTATATTGCTGACCACCCTTGTCTAAGTGCCCCTTAATTCTTTTGCATCTACCCTTTGTGTGGACATCACTTGGTGGATGTATTTCAACTTGATTAGGCATAGTACAGCCAATGTATGCCTCAAATTCATCTTGTCTACTAGGATTATCGGCAACAACACTTTCAGACAATTTTCTTTTCATTTCAAAGAGAGTATTTCTCAATGCTTCCAATTCTCCAGGAGAGTGTTCAGCCAACCTAATTGTGTCATCTAATGTTTGGTGAATCTCTGAAACCATTTTCCGTTTGGCCAAATCTAAGGAGCTACTTTCATTCTCTTCAAGCAAGTTCCCATACCTATCATATAACACTCTCCTGTTTACCGTTGTCTTCCACCTATCCAGAAGGAAATGACTAGGGAGCTCATTCATCTTTGCACCTCTCAAAACCACAACGATATGTCGACATGGAATTCCACGTGTCTCAAATAACATGCAAGAGCAGTGAGCAGTCATAGATGTTGTGTCAAATCGAACTTCTCGAGACTTGTAAGAGCAGTCACCACCTATAATCATGGTTCTCAAATCACCCTCCTGTGATATGCTTTCAATCAAGCAATGATCTCTAGCTGCACGCACCTCCTTTTGAAAAGTTTTGAAAACCTCATGTGTAAAGAATAGACTAGCATGCTTCTCGATTTCCCAAGATGTAATCAATGGAGGCGTAGAATTGAGGCATTCATGGTCAGCCTTGAGTTCATTCTGACGTTGTTCTTCTAGGGCTGTACCAATCCTAATCCAAAACTCCACTAAAGCATGTTTGTAACCAATAAAGTGGTTAAAAAACGAGTTAGCACTCTCCGACCTTGAAGTTGTTCTCAGAGTCTCACCCAAGAATACACCTCTAAAGTAGGCTGGTATCCATGATTGACGAAGTTCATATCTTCTAGCAAACCATTCATTGTCCTGGAGACCAAATTCACAAATCATGGCAGACCATTTTTCCTCAAATTCAGCAGGGTTTTCGGAGCCCCATACACATGAGTTAATAGTACTATAGAAATGTTCATCCTCTCTTAGCGGAGGGCCAACCTTTTCTGGAAGCTTTCTCATTATGTGCCACATGCACAACTTGTGGATAGTATTACGACTGCATCTGGATAAAACGACAGTTACACGAGACTAACATATGCAAGTACAGATTGTATCAATGGACAAAGAAAAGCAAGAAAAACAAAGAGGGAAGGAATTTGTGCTCACCGGGGCAGTGCTACAATGAGGCATGGGCACTGGAGGGGATGCAGCAGCAAGCGCGTTGAGCACGACGGCTGGTGGTGACGCATGGTTTGAAGTGTGAGACGTGAGCATTGGAGGGGATGGCTCGCCACCGGCATCAAGTCTGAGGGCCGACGGCGACGGGTCTGAACAGAGAGTCTCCCTCGCGTCCGGATCGCCAGGGACGACGGCCGGCGGAACCATGTTCACATACGCGAGATCAAAGGAGATGATCAGGGAGGACAGGTTGAGGTGTTAAGATCTTTCTGATCGTGGATAATTCATAGGGGGTTAAGTTGAAAAGTGGGTTAAGTGGCCGGTGGGGGAGTCCACTACTGATCTGTGCCAACCATGAACGATCAGACGACTGAGGACGGTAGTTTCCAGGTTTTCACCGAATCATGGTTTTTACTGGATACTTCGCCTAGTAACATGGTTGAGTAGTATTTTGGACATGGTTGACTATAGTATTTTGGATTATGGGGCTAACTATAGTCTTTTAGTGGCCTAAGTGTACAAGTAGATTGGCCTAGTTTATGTTCTTGAATGATTATGTAAGAACAGATTATTCTGGCAGAATTTGAGTGTTACATGCTACCAAATTCACTGCCGATTCCTAAATTTCAATTGTTCATCTTTTACTTTTGTATTGTATTGCCCAGGTTCTATCTTGCTCAATCTGTATATTGCTCCAATCTGTATGTATGTTGCTCAATTTATTGCCCAGATTTTCCCAGATTTCTGTTAATACGTGAGGTATATTGTTACAGTGCTCAATTTTTTTTGCCAAATTGATGTTGTTTTGGTAAACTGAAACTGCAAACATGTTTTGCCGTGAGTGTTAACTGAACTGCTGTTTTTCCAGTTATGCTGCTCTTGCTTCGTTCATGTGAGGTTGCAAGGCGCTGGATCCCCATCCACCAGCGGAAAGGAAGGGCAGACGGGGGCGTCAGCATGCAGTCCAAGTGCTCCGTCGGATTTGGAAGGAGCGAGCATGTGGAGCTCTGGGCGGAGGCCGCCGTCGCGGCCGTCTTCTCCGGCGCTTCGTCGCGGCCGTTTTCTCCGGCGCTTCGTCGCAGCTAGAGGTAGGCGGAGGGAGATTGCGTGTGCCGCCCCGAGAGCTCCTTCGTCGCCGGAGGTGGGCGCAGCGGCGGCGGCCGGACCAGCAAGCTCTGCCGGTCTGCCCCAAGAGCTGTGCGCAAAGACGAGGACGAAGGGCTGCGCTCGTTTCTGGCTGTTGCATGGGGATTGACTGCTTTGACCCGTGCCTTGCTGCTGCTGTCCATTGATTGATTTGAACGGTGGATTAGGGGGCTCGGGGCACGCTGTGACTTGCAATAGACGGGGCACTGGATCTCAGTCCGCTTTTTACGGTAGGGATAAACAAATACCAACCGTTCCAACCAACAAATTAGATGGTTCAGATTTATCAATACTTGTTGATTGAAGTAGTAGTATATTTTCAGCAAAGGGCAAACTGGGTACATGCAAAAATGGAAAAGGGAAGATCTTGCACGTATGGCAGACTAGATTGTTTATATTTCGGCAACACAACCATGTAATACAAGAACATTCCCTATATAGCTATACTTGCTTCTATATCTTAACCAGATGATATTTCATTTTACATGACCACGAACATCCCCACGGCGGCCCCAAAAAATAATAAAATAGAATAAGAAATTTAACCGAAACATGAGAATTTCATATAAATATTTGAGATTTTAAAATTTGAATGAAATTTAACTAAAAATGTCCCAAACCCTAGATCTAGTAGTCACGGTGGTCGAATGGGCTCCAGTCGAGGCCACCGGTGCCACTGTTCATAAGGTTGCCGCCATCGTCGATGTCATCATCCTAGAAAGATGACGAGAAGCTGCTCGACTCGCCGCTATCAACCTTGAAGACTGAGCCGCTGTCCTCCGCCAACCGTCACTTCGTAAACTCTTCGTCCGCCGACGGCACGTCGTTGGCGGATTCTGCCAGCACCTTGCTGAGCCCCAATGAGTCCTTCGGGTTTTCGGAGGTGTGGAGAGCCACCTTCTGCCGAGATTCTCCGTGGAGCACTGCATGTTCTCCTTGTTTTGCAGCAACGGAGACAACCAGCCTCTTCTTGCCAGGGCGCCGGAGAAAGCGGCACCCTCGAGGGGGCATGTCCCTTTCTCCTTCTTCAGGGCAACGAGCAGCTCGGTCTTTGGGACAGGTGCGGCTCGCACTTCGAGACGAGGAGCGGCAAATCCCAGAAGGCAATGTCAGTGGAGCAGCACGGTGGTGGTGAAGGTTCCATCTTGAGGACGAGCGCCAGTCTCGCACTTGACGACCCGTTGCGTGACGATGACCACGACACACCAGTCGAGAGACAAGGCGGGGACTGGGCGACGATGTGGCACGCCATGGATGCGTCGTGGCCGGCCCAAAAAGAGTGGTGTCTGACTTGGTTATATGGCATGCCATAGGGCCTGTAGGTGGCCATGAGGGCCGCCTCGTGCTCCACCACGGAAAGCGGTTGTCACAACGCTCTTTTGAGGCCTCCGATAGAGAGCGGCGTGCTCTGTGTCCGTTAGTGCCTCCTCTCAGTGGTGGTAGAGCCACCACACCTCGTCGACCATTAAATAGGGGCCAATGTCGTTCGTCACTGCGCAACCACTTCGACGGGGCTTACATTACCGCCCAGAGACATCAGCCTCGCTAATGTTTGCGCTAGTGATTTTTGTGGGCGAGGTTGTGGGATGTGGGCGAGAGGGGGCTGCGCTAGAGCCTATTTAAATTCCAAAGGTACACGAAGCGGCGATGACGCGCATTAACGCCGCCGCATCATGTGGCTGTGAAAATAGGATGCCTTGCCTGCCACTGCATAGGATGCATATGAAACCGACACCGCATTAATCAAAACTGACCGGCGGTTCGCCAACATTAAATTAGGCTGACTAGCATGTGCTAATGACAAGCTGGCCCGCACTAGAGATACATTATCGTACCCAACAAAATTACAGAAATTTTTGTAATTGCAGAAAACATTTCGAATTTCGGTACTATAAATTCAAATAGAATTGATCTAAAACTTGCATGGAACCTTCTCGACTTTTTTTCGAAACAGGTATGCTTAATTTCAGTTGCAGCCTTAGAGTATCTACTAAAAGGACTACTACTAAATTCATTTGTGAACAAAATTCAACATAGTGGCAGACTGCTTGTGCATCTTTGGCTGAACCGAGCTTTATTACACCAAACAACCATACATCCAAAATATGATCAGATATTTTTGTGTCCATGTGGTGTGAGTCGGTTAAAACCTTGTGGACAAAAATATGTTCATGGACACGTAAGTATCATCAGTATGTCAAACTCTGATGTGACACAATTGCACTTTAGAGGGTAACAAATCAACCCAAATCTGTGTCATGATTTTCTTACCATGTAAATTATCAAAAATACTACTAGTTCATAGGACTAGTAAATTGTACCGACCCTGTCAGGAAAGGGATACTTATATCATGGCAACGGCAAACATTGTGAAAAGTCCATGTTTTCGTATCAGTACTGATAGATCCACATTTGCTAGGATATTGATAGTGGAACCCGGCCCTGCTTTCTGGGTCTGTATGGAAAAAAAAATCATCTACTTATCTTCAAAATTCTGATAGTCATCTACTTGCCAATTCAGGTTTCAGGCTTCATTTCAACAAGATTACAGCAACTTGTGTTGTATAACTCTGCAAGGTATGGTTCAGAAAACAGGCAACTCAACATCTAAATGATGTTGTTTCTTGCAGATTTTCTACACTAGAAAGATAGCAGTGTTATTTGTTCGTGTGAGGGCATCTGACTGACTTCTTCAGAATTTGGATATTCATGTACATGTTTGCCGATTCAGATTTCAGGCTTCATTTCGACATTTCAGGACGAGATTACAGTGTTTACCATCTTATGTACATAGTATATAACTCTATTCTGCTATGTACGGTTTGGAAACAGGTCATTCGACATCTAAATTACATTGGTTAGTGTGCACTTCCTACATCAGAAAATATACCAGCGCACCACCAGTTGAGAGTGAAAATTTGTGACAGCGATAGATCTGAAGGTGAATTAGTTTGACTCAAAAAGTCAGATCAAGCACTCCCTCCGATTCATATTACTTGACACTAATATAGATGTATCTAGACATATTTTAGTTGTAGATACATTCATTTTAGCATCAAGTAATATGAATCGGAGTAATCAATATGCTCATTGCCTGCACTACTTTGCACATCACACGGTATCATAATCGATTAGTTTAGTTAGCAAAGTTAATTCTGAAGCAAACAATAACAATTCAGCAGTAGAAAGGGCTCTTTGGCATGTATGGTGGCAACAGGGAACAGTTGGAAAAATTATGTTCTTATTTCAATAACAAGATTTAGACACTGCTTATTAAGAAGAATCTAAGAGGTAGAAACAACTAATCTTCCTGAGATAAGAAATGAGCTGAAACTGAACACCTCCAAGCTGTCTAAGACACAAATTGTGCCAATATAACTGCAAATAAGTAAGTACTTTCATGCACATGCCATGAGACACTCTTCTACTGCTACAACTAGACATTGCAGAAAACACACCAAAAGGAGAGAAAAACTAGACGAATAACAAATTCTAAATACTAATTATGAGATGCAAATCTTCACCACTCCATAGCAATAGATCGCCTGATTTTTCTCTTCAATGCCACTAATGCCCCCTTGACATAATCTTGTACTTACTTCCGTAATGTGGATATACGTTATTAATGACTTGTGAAACCGCACATTAATATTTTAAATATTTAATGTGAATTAGATACGAACGAAAATGCGAAACACGTTTTGATATATGCATTTGGTAAAAAAAATCTAAAACATCTTGTAATAGTGAATGAAAGGAGTAATACATCCATTCACACGTTTGTATACTCACCTCCATTCACTCCAATAATCCAACAATAGGCATACACAATTTTTCTAGATATTTCCCGTTGAATAAAAGATTTTTGAAATAATTGAAGAAAATTGTGTACGCGTGTTTTTCCATTATTATTTCAGGCAATCGGTACACAAAAAACCCACCCTCCTCCAATTCAGTCGTTAAATGTTGGATAACTGTTGGTGTATTTGTTGGGTTGTCTTCTTGTTCTCTGTTGTGCCCCATTTGGCCCAGCCCAGTCCTGACCTATATAAGGTGCTTCTATCTCTGTAACCCTAAGCAGTGAGAGTTCCTCCCTACAGCTTCCTTCTACCTCAGGTTAGGCCCTCACCTCTGCCCACATGGTATCAGAGCAAGGGGCGGTGAGGGAAACGACGGGAAGGACTGCCGATCTGGAAGCTTAGTCTGCTGTGGTAGCTAGGAGGAAGAGGAAGAGGAAGGGAGTAGGCTGTTGCGGTGGCTGGGAGGAAGAGGAAGGGAGCAGGCTGCTGCGGCGGCAAGGAGGGGAAGACAGTGACAAGTAAGGAGACGAAGAGGCATCCTGCAGGTAAGTCCTTTGGTGGTTCTGAGAGGTTTGTTTGGTGTCAAGCATGGGGGACAACAGGGATTTGGCCAAGGCTCTGGAGAAGCTGGCAGAACTTATCACTACCAAAGGAGATGGAGGAGGATCTGCTGGAGGGGGAGCAATTGTTCCCCATACCAACATCGGTCAGAAACTTGAGCTGCCGGCGAACGAAATCAAGTTGGAAGGAGTGGCCAACTATCTCCGGTGGTCAAGGAGGGCGCTGTTGATTTTGAACTCGAAAGGGCTGGATGAACGTGTGAGTGGTGAAGCTGCAGAACCAGCAGACAAGACCAGTCCGGAATGGAAACAGTGGAATGCCATAAATTCTCTGATTGTGGCATGGTTGCTTAACTCTTTGGTTCCTAACATTGCTGCTTCTGTAGAGGCACTCACAAAAGCTTCAGAGGTATGGGACACCCTATCAAATCTTTATTCTGGAAAGGGAAACTTTATGTTAATTGCTGAGATTGAGGATAAAGTGCATGACTTGCAACAAGGAAACAAAACTGTGATGACATATGTGGCTGAGTTGCAGCATCTTTGGGGAGATTTAGATCATGTTGATCCTCTGGAACTTGCCCATGGGGAATGTGTGAGTGCTGCTGCAAGCTGGATTGAACGTCGGCGAGTCATGAAGTTCTTGAAGGGTCTTAATCAAGATTTTGAGGGGAGAAGGGCTGCTTTACTGCATCAAACCACTACCCCTTCTCTCAAAGAAGCTATGTCCAGAGAGGAAGTGCGTCTGAATATGACAAAGGGAAGCGATTCGGTCCCTCATCCGACCTTCTACACTACCGAGAGACAAGAGATGAGAGACTGCTATACTTGTGGGCAGAAAGGACAAAATGAAGCAACCTTTGGGAACTTTGCTCACTATGTCTACAAAGATGAAGGTAATATTGATAGAGTTTTTATAGCCACTCATAATGCTAATTCAGATTGGATTCTGGATTCTGGAGCATCCAAACATGTTACTGGAAATATTAGTGAGTTTGACTCTTATACTCAGTATCCTCCCACACATAGAGGCACTATCCAAACAGCAGATGGCACAACACAATCTATAAAAGGGGAGGGGTCGGTGCAATGTACACCCAACATAAAATTGTCATCAGTTCTACATGTTCCTGCTTTTCCAGTAAATCTGCTATCTCTAAGTGCCCTGATTGATCAGCAGGACTACCGTATAATAGTTGATAGATATATGTGTTTAATTCAGGAAAGGGAGAGCAGCAAGAAGATTGGGACTGCAACCAGGCATAGAGGTCTTTGGCACATAGATCGTGACAAGATGGGGCATGATGCTAGTTCGGTGCTTGCTGCGATTGTTGGAGGAAAGGAGAGTATGGCTCTAGTTCATCATTGTCGAATGGGCCACATGGCGTTTGATAAAATGTTCCGTGTCTTTCCTGATGTAATGAATGGAGTGGACAAAACCAAATTATGTTGTGATGCCTGCGAATATGCTAAGCATACGAGAACCTCTTATGTTAGTAGAGGGATCAGAAGTGTATCTCCATTTGTGTTAGTGCAATGTATGGACGTGTCCTATTGTGTCAGTGAGTGGCATGAAGTACTTTGTGACTTTTATTGACTGCTATTCCAGAATGACTTGGATTTATCTTATGCGTCACAAAGATGAAGTGTTCACTTGTTTCCAGAGTTTTTGTGCCTATGTGAAAAACCAATTCAATGTTCAGGTGCAAGTGATCAGAACTGATAATGGTACTGAATATATCAACAAACCTTTTGCTGCTTTCTTATCTTCGCAAGGTATACTGCACCAGACTTCATGTCCTGACACTCCTCCCCAGAATGGAGTTGCTGAGCGGAAGAATAGGCACATTCTTGAAGTGGCTCGATCTCTTATGTTTACCATGAATGTTCCCAAATTCTTATGGAGTGAGGCAGTTATGACTGCTACATATTTGATCAACAGAATGCCTTCAAAGATTCTAGGTATGCAGTCTCCTTGCCAACTCCTTCTAAATAACAATGACTTTGTTGTACCACCCAAACTCTTTGGTTGTACATGTTTTGTAAGGGATCACAGGCCATCTGTTGGCAAGCTAGATCATCGGGCTATCAAATGTATCTTTATTGGCTATTCCTCCAGACAGAAGGGTTACAAGTTTTGGAGTCCCAGTGACAGGAGGACATTTGTAAGCATGGATGTTACGTTTCGCGAGTCAGGACCATTTTATGACGGTGAGAGTGATCTTAGTGGCTTGTTCCAGGGGCTTGACCATCTTGGTGATGCTCAAGAGGGGGAGCAACAGCAAGGTGGTGATCGAGGGCAGCAAGATGGTGACCAACAACAACATCAACAAATTCCTATTGTTGCGGAGATTCCTGCAATTCCTGGTACACCTACACCACCTAGACCTGTACCACCACAAAGATGGATGCAGAATCCACTTGTGTACTCTAGAAGACAAGTACAAAGGGACCAAGTAGATGAACTGGAGGAGCAATGATGTCTACGGGAGCTTCTATTCTTGTAGACAGTGTTGGGCCTCCAAGAGCAGAGGTTTGTAGAACAGCAGCAAGTTTCCCTTAAGTGGATCACCCAAGGTTTATCGAACTCGGGGAGGAAGAGGTCAAAGATATCCCTCTCATGCAACCCTGCAACCACAAAGCAAGAAGTCTCTTGTGTCCCCAACACACCTAATAGGTGCACTAGTTCGGCGAAGAGATAGTGAAATACAGGTGGTATGAATATATATGAACAGTAGTAACAGTGCCAGAAAAGTGCTTGCTGGCGTGTAGTAAGTAAAGATGCAGTAGAACAGTAAACAAGCAGCGATAGCAGTATTTGGAAACAAGGCCTAGGGATTATACTTTCACTAGTGGACACTCTCAACATCGATCACATAATAAAACCACTCTACACTCTCTTGTTGGATGATGAACACCGCTATTTGTGTAGGGCTACAAGAGCACCTCAATGCCGGAGTTAACAAGCTCCACAACATTCGATATTCATGTTTAAATAACCTTAGAGTGCATGATAGATCAACACAACTATACCAAGTACTAACATAGCATGCACACTGTCACCTTCATACTATGAGAGGAGGAATAGATCACATTAATACCATCATAGTAATAGTTAACTTCATAATCTACAAGAGATCATAATCATAAACTACGCCAAGTACTACATGATGCACACACTGTCACCATTACATCATGAAGGAGGAATAGAGTACTTTAATAACATCACTAGAGTAGCACATAGATGAATAGTGATACAAAACATATTGCAATCATAAAGGGATATAAATAAGCACTTCACTATGCCATTCATAACAGTGAATAAGTATTCTGTGAAATATAGCCTAAGAGACCCACACGGTGCACACACTGTCACCTTTACACACGTGGGACAAGGAGTCTCCGGAGATCACATAAGTAAAATCCACTTGACTAGCATAATGACATCTAGATTACAAGCATCATCATATGAATCTCAATCATGTAAGGCAGCTCATGAGATTATTGTATTGAAGCACATAGGAGAGAGATGAACCACATAGCTACCGGTACAGCCGAGCCTCGATGGAGAACTACTCCCTCCTCATGGGAGACAGTGCGTTGATGAAGATGGCGGTGATGTCGATGGAGAAGCCTTCCGGGGCACCCCGTCCGGCGGCGTGCGGAACAGAGACTCGTCCCCGATCTTGGCTTCGCGATGGCGGCGGCTCTGGAAGGTTTTTGCGGGTTTCGTCAATCGTGATAGGGTTTTCGCGACGGAGACCTTAAGTAGGCGGAAGGGCAGCCTCGGAGGGGGTCTAGTGGGGCCACACCATAGGGTGGCGCGCCACCCCCCTGGCCGCGCCGCCTTGTGGGGGGGCCCCCTGCCCCCTCTGGCCCTCCTTCGGTGCTCTGGAAGCTTCCGGAAAAATAGGGATCGGGCGTTGATTTCGTTCCGAGAATATTTCCTTACTAGGATTTGAAACCAAAAATAGCAAACAGGAACTGGCCCTTCGGCATCTCGTCAATAGGTTAGTTCCGGAAACGCATAAATATGACATAAAGTATGCATAAAACATGTAGATATCATCAATAATGTGGCATGGAACATAAGAAATTATCGATACGTCGGAGACGTATCAAGCAACAAGACCAGGGGCAGGGGGAGCAACCCATTGGACCAGAAAATCAAGGAAGCACAAGTGTAGATTCTGCAGAGGAGAATCAATCTCTGACTGAGTCCAATGATAGCCTAGACTTGCCAATTGCAATAAGGAAAGGGATAAGGAAAGTTGGGCCCCCAAAGCGACTGAGTTCTAATGACTATGACGTAGGAAATTATATTTCTTACAAGGCATTGTCACCCTCTTTTCGGGCTTTTGTTGCTTCACTGCAAACTGTATCTGTTCCTAAGGATTGGAAGGCAGCTAGGTTGGACCCGAGATGGTGCAATGCTATGGTGGAAGAGTTAGAGGCCTTGAAGAAAAATAAAACTTGGGAGTTGACAGATCTCCCTAAAGGAAAGAATACAGTAGGCTGTAAGTGGATCTATTCTGTAAAACAAAATGCAGAAGGAAAAGTGGAGAGATATAAGGCAAGACTTGTGGCAAGAGGTTATAGTCAAACTTATGGCATTGACTATGATGAGACATTTGCACCAGTGGCAAAAATGAGCACTGTCAGAATATTGATCTCTTGTGCAGCAAATTTCGGATGGCCCTTGCATCAACTTGATGTCAAAAATGCATTTCTGCATGGTGATCTTCAAGAGGAGGTGTATATGGAGATGCCACCAGGATAGGCCTGAAACTAAAGGGAATGTATGTAGACTGAAGAAATCTCTATATGGTCTCAAACAATCTCCACGGGCCTGGTTTGACAGGTTCAGACAAGTGGTGTGTGGCATGGGATATGGTCAATGCAATGGAGAGCATACCTTATTTTACAGACATTCGGAGCAAAAAAATCACTATCCTTGCTGTGTATGTCGATGATATTATCATCACGGGAGATGACGTTGTGGAAATCGCAAAACTGAAAGGATGCTTGAGTCAGGCCTTTGAGGTGAAAGATCTGGGAATACTTAGATACTTCCTTGGAATAGAAGTTGCAAGATCATCAAAAGGGATATCACTATCTCAAAGAAAGTATACATTGGATCTCTTAGATGATATGGGCATGCTGGGGTGTCGAGTGGCTTCAACACCTATTGACCAGAACACTAAAATCACAAGAGAGTCTGGAGAACCCATAAACAAGGAGAAATATCAAAGACTTGTTGGAAGACTAATATACTTATGCCACACGAGACCAGATATATCATTTGCAGTGAGTGTAGTGAGTCGCTATATGCATGATCCGAGGGATGGACACTTGGAAGCAGCTCAGAGAATCTTGAGATACTTGAAGGGCACTCCGGGAAAAGGAGTGTTGTTTAAAAGTAATGGACACCTAAATGTGGATGGATATTGTGTTGCAGATTGGGCTAGCTGCTTAGATGATCGAAGATCCACCTCAGGGTATTGTGTTTTTGTTGGAGGAAATTTGGTATCATGGAGAAGTAAGAAACAATTTGTTGTCTCGAAATCAACTGCCGAAGCTGAGTACAGAGCTATGTCACAGGGCCTGGGTGAAATGTTGTGGGTACGAAACCTTCTAAGAGAGCTGAAAATTTTAAGGCAAGGAAGCTTGAAAGTGTGGTGTGATAATATGTCTGCCATAAACATAGCAAATAACCCTGTCCAGCATGAGCGAACTAAATATGTGGAGATAGACAGATTCTTTATTAAAGAAAAGATTGATGCAGGGATTATCTCATTGGGTTATGTGAGATCAGGACAACAAGTGGCAGACTGTTTAACAAAGGGACTGGGCTCAAAGGAGTGTAATCTTGCATGTGCCAAGATGGGGATGATTGACATTTATCACCCATCTTGAGGGGGAGTGTTGGATAACTGTTGGTGTATCTGTTGGGCTGTCTTCTTGTTCTCTGTTGTGGCCCATTTGGCCCAGTCCTGACCTATATAAGGTGCTTCTATCTCTGTAACCCTAAGCAGTGAGAGTTCCTCCCTACAGCCTCCTTCTACCTCAGGTTAGGCCCTCACCTCTGCCCACATTAAATGAATGCTGCTCGGCTCCCACCCACCTCGTCGAAGGGGTCATCGTCTCATTTTCTCATCTTCTACACTTCTCGCCTGTATGATCGAGAATTCGAGACACTTGGTGTTATACTTTCCTTTTCGTGTTCTATTGCCCGATTGAGACATGCCGATCATACCTGCCATTCATCATCAAAACCTGGTGATCTACGCAAAATTATGATGGATCAATGAGTTTGATGCGATGCCAAGAAAGACTACTTGGTTGAGTACAAGTACAAGACATGCCCCGGGCCAGCACACGGAGATGAGGCGGCATTTTGTATTGGAACGTTATTGGCCGTCCAAGTTGCACGCTGAGAGCGACAGAGGGCAGATTATCTCTACTACTATAATGCAGCAGTTTTGAATTCAAATTTTTATTCCAATCTTGGATCTCGACAGGCAATTATGGAGTACTTTTAACCGTTGATGTGTCATATCGAACGGCCAAAATCTGTTGGATTCGCCACTGCCCCTTTCGCGCCAATCCTGCGGGCATATGTCTGGAAGCTGCCCTGCCCTTCGGGATAGCTCCACATCCCTCTGCACACTTATCATGTCAGTATTATATTCAGCCCTCAACCCTTCTCTCCACCCGTTCCTCCTTTGAGAGAAGGCACAATGATTCCATCCGCCCCTTTCTCTCTGACCAACGGGAGTCGCATTGACCGTCGTCAGGAACATCGAGGCAATCCGACTCCGGATCGGCGCTTTCGCGGCGGCGCACCGGACTCTCGGAGGAGGCCGCCAGCAGGAAGCCCCGGGGCAACCACCAGGCTCGGGCCAGAGCTGCACCCACGCGACAGAGAATCAGCGGTCGTGGTGCTGCCGCCAGCGACGGCAGCGACGATGACTAGGAGACGAGGCGCTTCCCCTACGTGAGTCACACAATGGTGGCTCGGCGGCGACTTGACGGACTGGGTGGACGCGGGGTTGCCCAACGCGCTGGCGCTATTGCAACTTTGCTCTGAACTGTTCATCGTCTCTGGGTTGAGTTGCAATTTTCTGAAAGATTGGCTTTCGTGCAGGCAATTAAGGCCGGCAGGTGAGGAGGAGAACAACATGGTGGAGGTGGTCATCAACGTGCCTAGGTTGCTGAGACCGCCGAGCAGGCCGAGGAAGACGAGGTCGGGTCAAGCGCGTCGTGCACTGCAGCCGCTGCAACCTGCAACCAAACGGGCCACTTCAGAACCACGTGTGCTGCTCCCATATGAGCCTCTCAAGAACACCTGCTGCAATGCTGCTGTAAAGAAAATTTTAAAAAATATAAGTCAGCATCTATTAGGTAAAACTTCCTGCTTTCAGATTAGTGAGGCGAGGTTTACATGCCGCTGTTCGTTTCTTAGCTGTCATTAGCGAGGCAAGAGCCAAGGAGAACATACCGCTGTTGAAATTTTAGCTGTGATTACCTTCTACCTGCCCCTGCTAGGCTAGAGGAAATATAAGAAGAGTAATTATATTGCTCAGGCAGGCCATTGCATGAAATGAAATATGTACATGACCCCTCCTAAATCAAACAAATGACAGGTAGTAGACACTGAATGCTGGCTGTTGCAAGCTATGGTGGATTATACATGTCTCTTTCTGGTTATCACCGGTTTTATCTGCCCCTCAATGTACTTTACTCTGTTGTCGTCCGTAGTTGTTGTGATGCTGCAGTTTCTTGATATCTTGGCCCTTTACCGCCTGGTGTTTGGCTGTGTGTGTCGTCTGTAATTGTATGAGTATTGACGGACAGTAGCATGTATTAAATGTTTCTGTGTTCAATTAATTTTGTTGGTCATATGGTTAAACTGCAAGATGAATTATGTAATAAATAGTTCTGTCAATGCTTTGAGCTGCGAGGAATTTTTGGAGATTAAAAAATGGCTAGGTTCTGCAACAAGTTTCATCGTCCAGATTGAAGTTTCTAATGACATCATTAGCTTTTGAAATAATCTGCTAGATGTCCTCCCTGCCGATGCCGGAACCATTAGTTAGATTGTCATGTGATTTTACTATTAATACATGTGTAAAATTGTCTACTGATTTTATTTAACGCGGAGAATGACATGTCACAACGTGCAAAGCACGTGCTGCTTGGACTGAGATCCGGTGCCTCGCTGAAGGCGAGGCACGGATGAACAGTACCGTGCCTTGCTGCCTTGGCCGTTGGATCGAGAATGGATAGACAAGATTGGCACTGAGAATAGCTACTGTAGCAGGCACTGTGGACGTCGACTGTAGCAGGCACTGTGGATGACTACTGTAGCGAATTTCCTGTAGCATATGCACTGTAGATGTCCTGTAGCGCTGCGCCTGTTCACGCTCATCCAGCCATCCGTTCTCGATCCAACAGCCAGAAAAGGTAGCGGGGCACGGTACTGTTCATCCGTGCCTTGCCTTCAGCGAGGCACCGGATCTCAGTCCGTACTAGTACCAGTGCCCCGTCTATTGCAAGTCACAGCGTGCCCCGAGCCCTCTAATCCACCGTTCAAATCAATCAATGGACAGCAGCAGCAAGGCACGGGTCAAAGCAGTCAATCCCCATGCAACAGCCAGAAACGAGCGCAGCCCTTCGTCCTCGTCTTTGCGCACAGCTCTTGGGGCAGACCGGCAGAGCTTGCTGGTCCGGCCGCCGCCGCTGCGCCCACCTCCGGCGACGAAGGAGCTCTCGGGGCGGCACACGCAATCTCCCTCCGCCTACCTCTAGCTGCGACGAAGCGCCGGAGAAAACGGCCGCGACGAAGCGCCGGAGAAGACGGCCGCGACGGCGGCCTCCGCCCAGAGCTCCACATGCTCGCTCCATCCAAATCCGACGGAGCACTTGGACTGCATGCTGACGCCCCCGTCTGCCCTTCCTTTCCGCTGGTGGATGGGGATCCAGCGCCTTGCAACCTCACATGAACGAAGCAAGAGCAGCATAACTGGAAAAACAGCAGTTCAGTTAACACTCACGGCAAAACATGTTTGCAGTTTCAGTTTACCAAAACAACATCAATTTGGCAAAAAAAATTGAGCACTGTAACAATATACCTCACGTATTAACAGAAATCTGGGAAAATCTGGGCAATAAATTGAGCAACATACATACAGATTGGAGCAATATACAGATTGAGCAAGATAGAACCTGGGCAATACAATACAAAAGTAAAAGATGAACAATTGAAATTTAGGAATCGGCAGTGAATTTGGTAGCATGTAACACTCAAATTCTGCCAGAATAATCTGTTCTTACATAATCATTCAAGAACATAAACTAGGCCAATCTACTTGTACACTTAGGCCACTAAAAGACTATAGTTAGCCCCATAATCCAAAATACTATAGTCAACCATGTCCAAAATACTACTCAACCATGTTACTAGGCGAAGTATCCAGTAAAAACCATGATTCGGTGAAAACCTGGAAACTACCGTCCTCAGTCGTCTGATCGTTCATGGTTGGCACAGATCAGTAGTGGACTCCCCCACCGGCCACTTAACCCACTTTTCAACTTAACCCCCTATGAATTATCCACGATCAGAAAGATCTTAACACCTCAACCTGTCCTCCCTGATCATCTCCTTTGATCTCGCGTATGTGAACATGGTTCCGCCGGCCGTCGTCCCTGGCGATCCGGACGCGAGGGAGACTCTCTGTTCAGACCCGTCGCCGTCGGCCCTCAGACTTGATGCCGGTGGCGAGCCATCCCCTCCAATGCTCACGTCTCACACTTCAAACCATGCGTCACCACCAGCCGTCGTGCTCAACGCGCTTGCTGCTGCATCCCCTCCAGTGCCCATGCCTCATTGTAGCACTGCCCCGGTGAGCACAAATTCCTTCCCTCTTTGTTTTTCTTGCTTTTCTTTGTCCATTGATACAATCTGTACTTGCATATGTTAGTCTCGTGTAACTGTCGTTTTATCCAGATGCAGTCGTAATACTATCCACAAGTTGTGCATGTGGCACATAATGAGAAAGCTTCCAGAAAAGGTTGGCCCTCCGCTAAGAGAGGATGAACATTTCTATAGTACTATTAACTCATGTGTATGGGGCTCCGAAAACCCTGCTGAATTTGAGGAAAAATGGTCTGCCATGATTTGTGAATTTGGTCTCCAGGACAATGAATGGTTTGCTAGAAGATATGAACTTCGTCAATCATGGATACCAGCCTACTTTAGAGGTGTATTCTTGGGTGAGACTCTGAGAACAACTTCAAGGTCGGAGAGTGCTAACTCGTTTTTTAACCACTTTATTGGTTACAAACATGCTTTAGTGGAGTTTTGGATTAGGATTGGTACAGCCCTAGAAGAACAACGTCAGAATGAACTCAAGGCTGACCATGAATGCCTCAATTCTACGCCTCCATTGATTACATCTTGGGAAATCGAGAAGCATGCTAGTCTATTCTTTACACATGAGGTTTTCAAAACTTTTCAAAAGGAGGTGCGTGCAGCTAGAGATCATTGCTTGATTGAAAGCATATCACAGGAGGGTGATTTGAGAACCATGATTATAGGTGGTGACTGCTCTTACAAGTCTCGAGAAGTTCGATTTGACACAACATCTATGACTGCTCACTGCTCTTGCATGTTATTTGAGACACGTGGAATTCCATGTCGACATATCGTTGTGGTTTTGAGAGGTGCAAAGATGAATGAGCTCCCTAGTCATTTCCTTCTGGATAGGTGGAAGACAACGGTAAACAGGAGAGTGTTATATGATAGGTATGGGAACTTGCTTGAAGAGAATGAAAGTAGCTCCTTAGATTTGGCCAAACGGAAAATGGTTTCAGAGATTCACCAAACATTAGATGACACAATTAGGTTGGCTGAACACTCTCCTGGAGAATTGGAAGCATTGAGAAATACTCTCTTTGAAATGAAAAGAAAATTGTCTGAAAGTGTTGTTGCCGATAATCCTAGTAGACAAGATGAATTTGAGGCATACATTGGCTGTACTATGCCTAATCAAGTTGAAATACATCCACCAAGTGATGTCCACACAAAGGGTAGATGCAAAAGAATTAAGGGGCACTTAGACAAGGGTGGTCAGCAATATAAAGATGGAGAAGGCAACCAAAATAAGGATGGAGAGGGGAAGAAAAATATCGGTGGACAGAAAAAAAAAGTGCCTAGAACATGCAAGAAGTGCAAGCAGGTTGGCTTCCATGATAGTCGTAATTGTCCCAACATCAGCTAAGAATTCTATAGCTTGAAGGTCATACACACACAAAAAATCCTTGTTCAAGAACTTATTAGAGTTGTACTATGGATGAGTTCATGCAAACCTGCAGGCTTTGTTGAAGCTACAAAATATATGTCCGTTCAGAAATCATGTGACTGTTCAAGCTTCATTGCTTGTTTTGGTGCAGTCCAAGAAGTTCATGCTTGCAATTTTAAACATGAAGATTGAAGTTCTTAGATATGTATTTCTGAATATCGTAGTTCCTCAGATCAGTCTAGTTGTTACTGTGAATAGCAATCTAAACTAGTTGTTTGGTTTTCAAACTATTCAGTATTGCACTCCAGAATGTTTTTGTGAGACTTTGTATTGAGCTTGAGCCTCTTCTTTTGTCGTTCTATTTCTTCATGTATCATCTTATTTTGACCAAGCCGAAGTTGTCAAATAATGAGGCGAACATGTGTTGTACTTGCTCATCAGGGAAAGGGTTCATCGACATATTACAGTACATCATCTTCACAGAACTGATTCAATAAACTTCCATTGAGTTGGACATAATTCAGAATAATAGATTCACGTACAACAATAAAATCTGCCTATACAAGATTCTGTATTACATCAAAACTGCAACATTCAGGTACAACTTCAGAAAGAACAACCTAGAGAACCAAGTGACGCTGTAGAACTAAGATGTCGTAGTCAGGCCTGTGCGCGTTGGGAAGCGTCGCGTCCTTCGATTCAGTGCATCGTAGGGCAGCGTCGCAGATGCTAAGCCGCCGTCATGTGTGCATCACGGCAACCACGGCCTGCACCAACGTAGCGCCGATCTGCCGGGCCGAGTCCGTCGGTGAGTGGAGCAGCGCCCAGCCGCCGTCGCGTGCGGGCCGCGCCACAGCTACCAAGTCACCATCCCGTGGGGGCGCTGAAAAGTGGGTTTCCAGGTCTGAACAGAGAGTCTCCGTCGCGTCCGGATCGCCAAGGACGACGGCCGGCGGCACCATGTTCACGTACGTGAGATCAAAGTAGATGATCACGGAGGAGGTGTTAAGATCTCCCAGATCGTGAGTAATTCATAGGGGGTTAAATTGAAAAGTGGGTTAAGTGGCCGGTGGGGGAGTCCACTACTGATCTGTGCCAACCATCAACGATCAGACGACTGAGGATGTTAGTTTCCAGGTTTTCACCGAATCATGGTTTTCATTGGATACTTCGCCTTGTAGGTATGGATATATGGATGTATGGATGTATGGTGCTACTTGCACTCTTTTTGTGTTTTTGGGGCTTTTTGACGCACTATGTTAGCGTTAGCCTCGCTTTTGCTATCTTGCCACACGAGTGTTTGCTTGGATGCTTTACTCAACACGACACACACACCTCACAATGCGGGGCCACGTGCAATGTCTCGCAACACTAAACAAGCAATGCTCGATGGGATAGATCGCAAAAGGAAGAGGGGTTACAAGGGAAAACTGCAAGTTATACCTGCGATGATGGTGGTGGTGGTGGAGGTGGTGGTTGTCGCCGGAAATCGAGCTCGAAGGAGGGCGCGGAGCTGCGCCCGGTCTGGGGCCGGTTGGACCGGACCGAGGACCGGATGGATCCGGTTGCCGCCCGGTCGACCGGGTTCTGGGCCGGCTCGTCCGGTCTGGGGTCCGGTTGACCGGGTCTCAACCGGGTTCGTCGATTTCTCTCTCCTGTTCTTCCCCAAACCAAATCCAAAGAGCAAATCGACGGGAAAACGCTGGAATTGGAGGCTCAAAGTTGGGGAAATAGTAGATCAAGCACAACAACACCAGATCCACGGACCAAAACCACTCAAAACGCAACCAAATCACAGATCGGTCAAGAGGCAATTTGGGGCTATTTTTGGGGATTTTTTGGAAAATTTTCTAGAAACGAAATAGGATGGGTGGAGGGTCAAATCCGCGGTAACCAAGAGCTGCTGATACCATATGATGAGATCTAAGATCCCGGGAGTGGCCCGATCTCGCGATTTGACCCCAAAGACCAAGGGAAGAGTTGGGAGAACGCGAGAAACACGAAGAACACGAAGAACGTCGATACTCACGCACACACACCAACCCGATACTTACCCCCGTGGCTCGATGGACCACGCCAATAGAATCTCCGAGGAAGAGGCACGCGGCAGAATTCCCGGAGAGAGATTGGGGTTGGAGAAGAAGAGATTGATGAGGGAGAGAGAGTAACTTGTACTAGAATCTCACTCAACAATATCCAAATCAATAACCAGGATGCCTTGATTACAGAGGGATGGTAACCCTAGGGAGACTAAGCTCAAAGGTAGGTTTGAGTTCAAAACAAGTCTGAAGGGTAAAGAAGGGGTCCAGGCTACTTATATAGGCATACATGGCCAGCAAGGGCGACAGTACGCGGATGGATAATTTAGGCAGTTTGGTGGGTCATTCCCGTCAGACCCGGTTTGGATCCGGTCTGACCGGGCCTATGACCGGGTGGTCCGGTCCTGGGTCCGGTCGACCGGGCGCCAACCGGGAATCTGCGAGGTTTCCGGTCTTCGTCCGGTACGATGGAGATGCGCCCGGTTGACCGGACCTGGGACCGGGGCGTCCGGTTGTGGGGCCGGTCTGACCGGGTCCTGGGCCGGCCAGCGTCCTTCTCTTCCTTGGAGCGCTTCGAGCGACGTCGGGTTCGGCTTCGTGATCATCTCCATGTCCAGCTGCTCCTCTCCTTCCCTTGGCCATGGCATGTCCTCCTCTCCGGGGTCTTGATGCGCCTTGTACCTAATGACACATAACACATCGGCATGAGGTAGCATTCCGTCCAAAGGGGTACCAAGATCAAGGGTGGTGAGGAGCGAGTTCACCTCATCATGTAGAGCTTTAACTCGGGCTCGTGTCATCGGTCCACTTGGGGGACTTGTTGGTCTTGGTGTAGCGACGTCGGTGAGCGGGGCTACATCAGTCACGGACGCCTCCAGTTCCGCCCCGGCCGCGCCCGGCGAACTCGTGGCCGGCCAGCTGTCCGCTCTCCCTTCTCCGAGCTCGCAACGCACGGCCCCGCCGAAATTTGGTTGACATTCGGCCGGATTTTGTCGAATTTGGTCCGGTAGTCTTCCGGCGGAAGTGCACTGTTTGGAGCTGAAGTTTCAGCCCGCCAAAACAACACTAGGAGTACAATTTCAGCGTTCAGTTCGACCTTTCGACCCCTACAAATACAGGCCGACGGAGCGAATCGAACGCAGCCCGAAAAAATATTTTCAGTTTTGCTTCGTTTACGGTCACTGATCGGGCCATTTTTCGGCCCGAACCCGTAAACTGACGGTTATTTTTCGGTTTTGGGTCTTTTACGAGCTGTGTTAGAGATGCTCTTACTCTATGCCGCTTCTTCTATGGTTTTTGACTTTTCCAAACAAGGGCGGCTACTCTTCTCTCCTATACCACTACAAGACAACGGCTGCTCGTGTGGAGCTCAACCCAGCGCGCCCAGACGTGCATAACTAGCTAAGTCCAAACTTCACATAAGTACGCCGGCAGCAGCTGCTCGAGCTCAATCAAGTGCTCACCACCGCCGCGCATGGAACCTGCCGCGGCGAATCTCTTGCCGGAGACGGAGCAGCTGGCTCAGGGCTCGGAGCAGCGCGGGTGGGGGCGCTGGGCGTTCCTGGTGACCGTGTCGCTCCTCCTCTCCGGCAGCTTCGCATGGGGCGTGTTCCAGGCGCGCCACAGCCGGCGGGACCTCACCTTCGTGATCGTCGCCTACTACCTCATCGCGCTGCTCTGGTGTTGCCTCGCGAAGCTGAACCTCCTTTGCCGCGACGACCCGGCGGCGGCGTCCAAGTGGCGGCGGGTCAGGTTTGCCGCGTGGGTGGTGTTCGTGAATCGTGACGCTGGCGTACACGATCGAGATGCGCGTCGCCGAAGCGACCCCTGACCCGTGGCTGAAGAACGCCGTCTGGTGGCTCACCAGCCTCGGCATATGCCTCGCGTTCTACTTCTTCATTGCCCGCGAGGACGCCGGACGCCGGACGGACAGTCCTCTCCTCGAAGTGTCCCCCGAGCAGAGGGTTTGAACTGTATATCCGTTGTCGAAACCGTAAATAGCAATGGTGCGTGGGCAACAATGCTACACTTACGCAAACACAGCATTATTAGTGCGCGGACGCACCAAAATAGCGAAGATTACCACATTGGTAGTTGTTCACAACACTTTCACTTTCGCCTCAAGCTAATTGCAACTTACGAGATCGCTCAGTACGAGAAGACGCTTTTCTTTCTCTATCATTGATGGTCTTTGGTCTACGTCAAGGTTAAAACATTCGACTGCCACCCCAGCCAGACTTCCAAGAATATTTGTTATTAGAGCAAGAACAATATCAAAGTTAGCTGCCGGCTACATACCTCAAGCCACGTCACTTATAGCCATTCTAAATAAGCATTTGTACAATAGATAGGCTGTTAAGTTGACTTTGTAAAATATTTAAAGGTTTAATTCATGCATGGCAGAGGTCGCATGCAAGACACAGGAAGCTTGCCTTTAATGCATCTAGTCAGTTCTAGCGTCTGCTCCTGGCTGCATGTGAGCTACAACTTCTTGTTTCCTGTGCTAGCGCCGGCGATACATGGAGTGCCCGCTCTTTTCTCTCACTTCCACCTAGAATTTTGTTGAGCTGGATTTGCTTGTAGCCGATCTATTGTACTTGCTCTTAGCTGACAAGTGAAAGTTGTAGAGGGTATGATACGTCCTCCCAGGAGAGGATCACGAGGCGGCTCTGCCACAAAACTAACCTAGAGTTTCGTCCTCCTCGCAGGCAATACCGCAGGCTCGCTCCGCTTCCAGCATTGAGGTCTTGGAGGTATGAAGGACCATGGCCTCTCGCTGGCGAGGAGTTTCCGTTTTTTTAGGTTGTTTTTCGGTATCTTTTTTGAGATATTGAGGCGGCGACTACATTTTGAAATTAGAATAAGGTTCTCTCTGTCCTATCCTTCTCCGGTGGTGCACTAAGCAATGCTGGAGGACGAGTGGAGTCGTGTGCCCGACAGATCTCCAGGGACCTGGTTGGTTTTCATGTCTGTTCGTATGGTTTCATGTCAGTCTCTTCCGATCCACGGTTGTCATCATTGGTGATGGTTGTTGCTCTGGTGCGCTGGTTTTTCGGGGCCTTAGCACGACGACTTCTCTACTACGATAAGCTTTGTCTGACTCCGATGATGGAGGGGCGAGAATGGCGACGCACCTTCGGCTCGTGCTAGTGTCTGTAGTCATCACTAGGTGGTCCAAATACGTATTTGTATTTTTATTACTTTTTAAGCTATATGTACTATTGTTGATGATTATTAATATATGCGTAGAATTTTCGCAAAAAGAAAACAGGTGAGTTGTTGTCGTCTTGGTGATGGTCGGCATGCAAGCAATTTGGATAGTGCTTCTCAAGCCCCCTTCCCTGTGTGTGTTGGTGTTTTTGTTTTTATCTTCCTTTTAGTTCCTCCAAAAATCGGCTTTATAGGCAAAATAAAATTTGAATAAAATATAGGTCGAGGGTCTTCTCCATCCCCAGGTGACCACACAAAAGAGAATGATTTAGGTTAACTACCACTCGTTCAAATTCAAGCAAGTGTAGCTGTTGACTACCCCTGGGACCCGGGGAGAAACCGGGAAAGCCAGACGCGCTTGAATGTCTGCCTCCTTTTTCTATGCTTCTTCCTAGAAGGTGGGTCTTTTCTGCTTCTTCCACAAAAGCGGCTACTCTGTCCGAGTATAAAAGGCAGGCGCTGCTCATGTGGTCATGTAGAGCTCAACACAGCGCGTCCGTCCACCCACCTATTCATCGGCAGCAGAAGCTCGAGCTCACGAGTCACGACGACCTTGTCCACCAGCAGCGCAGATGGATATCGAAGCGGCGAAGTCCTTCCCGGTGGCGCGAGACCCGCCGTCTGCGGCGGCGCACATGGATATCGAAGCGGCAACGTCCTTCCCGGTGGCGCGAGACCCGCCGCCGCGGCCGGCACCGGAGACGGCGCAGCTGGGGCAGGCCCCGGAGCAGCAGTGCGGGTGGGGGCGCTGGGCGTTCCTGGCGGCCGTGTCGCTCGTCGTCACCGGCGAGTTCGCGTGGGACGCGTACCAGGTGCGGCGCAGCCCGCGGAAGCTCGCCTTCGTGGTCGTCACCTACGACCTCGTCGTGGTGCTCTGCTGCTGCCTCGTCAAGCAGAACCTCCTGCGGCGCGACGACCCGGCGGTGGCGCCCCAGCGGCGGCGGGTCACGATCGGCGTGTGGGTGGTCTCGGTGGCGCTCGCCATCGTCGTCGCCGCCCGCGTCGCCTTGGTGATCGTTGGGTGGCGCTGACGATCGCAGTGTTGGTGATCACTGGCGTGGGCATCGGAGTGGCGTTCTGCTACGCGAACAGGCTCCTCACGAGGTGTCACCGGAGCAGATGGTTTGAATTATGGGTCTCTCTGCTGGACCACCGGCCGTGTGGATGAACATGCCGTTACTATCTAAACATTATCGTCGTGTGTTGCTTTTCGTTTTCTATAGGAAAATGTATAGAAAATTCGATCCACAAACTCGATGATAAAGAGCCGGGTGGTTATGTGATCCACACGCCTCGGCCAAAAGGTTGTCCACGAAGCCTTCCACCACCGCACCACTCTGGCTGACGGTGGCAAAGCGGTTTACCACCATCTGCTCCGGCCGAAACTTAGGGCTTATCACAACAAGATCGGCGGGCTATATCTACATGATTACCACCATGTCGTCACCAACAATGATGGCCACGGAGGTTACCGCCATGGATTGCCGCCTCTCACATACCACAACAATCACCACGCCGCTGTCTATGAAGCCAGAAGGGCAACCATGAGCTATCATGATGGCGCGCGGGAATACCACCATGAAGCCGACGATGATAATGGTGGCTACCACCATGGATTACCACCTCTCACCTCTCACCTACCATGATCATGTCGTCATCCACGCACATCTATATTTAACTTATTTTGATGGCAGTTGCCACCATCGGCTACTAGATCGAATGACTCGTCTGCTCGAGGGGATAAAAGAGAGAAGGGTCCCTTCATTAATTGTTGTTGTCAGTTCTGATCTGAGCAGACTGCAGTAGTAGATACGTAGGCGTCGCCTCGGTCTATCGTAGCACACCATCGAGTTGTAGTACCATTAATTAATTTGCACGTCCATACTTCTGTGTTGTCTTTTCAAAACAATGGTGTGCCAGTCGGACAAAAGATATTTGCTTGCGCGAGGGACATGAAGGAGAGATACAGCAGGGAAGCACCATGCAATGTACTGTAGTTGCACAAACCACGAGCTCATCATTGTTGTCTTATCTCGTAATACTACTTAATTTAATTCACTAACTTATGCCAAACATTCCAATAATAGTTAGTTCATTATTAATGTCTTTCTCTTTCGTTATTTTCTGAAGTTCGAACAATTACCGAATGTTGGCCATGTCTCATAAACATGATAAATAATTTAAACGAATGCTCTCAATTCTAAAAAAAATTCAAACTTGTCTAGATTTGTTACCATAGATACTGTCAAGCTTCATGCACTATCAATACAAACCGAAAATCCGAACTGATGGAAAGGGCTAGGCAATCCACTTACACTTCAACATCTCCCTCAACTGTGACGGGCGACAAGTCAACCCGTGGAAAGACTCAAAGGTATAGCTCAAGAGGCATAGTCTCAAATCTAGATCTATCTTTATACTAAATATTATATACATACATCCAATTACGGATAAATCTTAGGCATCTATTTATAAACATAGCTACATGCTTCGAGGGAAAATATTGGAAGAAAGGTTTGTCCCTCACACTGATGTTGGATAAGCTATATTGGGAGCACTAGCTTTGTTAAGAGGTTTATATTATGAAACATATTACTACTATTCTAGTACATCCTGCTTATATTTTTATAAAAGTCAAACTAACATGAAGATTTTTCATTTTTTTTATAAAAATTACTATTTATAGTCCACAGTCCACACTAGATATATTTACTATCCAGAGTCAGCACATGAATTTAACTTCCAAAAAAAGTGAACGGAGGTTGATCTGTAGAACGGGCCATAAATGTATCCTCTCCGCTCGGGCAGCCAGGGGTCACATCGGAGTGGAGAACTTGAGCAGGTACGGCAGGGGTCACGTCGGAGTGGGGAACTTGAGCAGCTACGCTCATGCAGAGCCTCTATGACAGACCATGCACAACGATCTCGGGAACATGCGCACCACGAGGCGTGTGAGATCCACGCTTTCAAGTTCATCCGGTGAACAACCTTTTTGGAAGACTGAGAGAAGAAATAATCAGCCTAATTATTACATACATAAGAAAATGTTTGACAAAAAATTATTAGGAACAAAATTTCATTAACTCAAAATGCACACAACAAATATTATACACATTCGATAATACAACAAGTCTTCGGCCGGTTCGGAGGATAGGTGAAGAGTATATTGGTAGCAAAATTTGATTCTACAACTTCACCTACAGTTTACTCATCCAATTCAACCCACCGGAGAGAAAATCGAATAAGAGAGAGCTCAGACGGTTATCACCCGAGAGCAGCGTGTGCCATTTTCGGTTCCCAAACCAGTTTTGGGGCATCGATGGCCGGTTCCCTACGGTGCCTCAAATTTTTTTTAGGGAATCGGATCACCTAGAAGCACCGATGCCCCAACTCGGTGCCCAGATTACTTTATCAGAGCATCATTGTTCTCTTCAGGTTTGGGGCACATGCTATACGTGATTTTTTCGTGCACTGTCACCGAAGTCATAATTCACTCGTCCAAAGATCTGTCAATATTGTGCAGCCAGCCAGCAACAATGCGTCTCATGCGCTTTTTTCCTAATAAATCTTGTGCAGATGATGATTGACGAACTGTATTCAAAATTGTAAAGTTTGAGTGTTCATAATACCAAATTCATATACAGTACACAATACTTAATATGTCTCCTGTGCACCGTTAGGGCTGATTAGTTGGGGAGTGAAAAAACAGGAAAACTTGCTATGTAGTAGTACATAGTTTAGCACATCTATTCATACGACCCAGTACATACATAAAAGTCAAAATAAGATGGCTCCAAGCTTTGACCCATTTCGTCTACTCATAGTTGCTACTCTATTTCTTTTTTCGGAGCTACTAATTCGTACGACTAAAAAACATCTTAATTATTGCTAAGGTAATATCATTAGATCTCAGTTGTAATCATGTTACAATTCATGATGAGAACTAATCACGAAACAAATTTAACGGTCTGAAAATATTTTTCTCAGATACAACCTATGTGAGGTTGTAAGTTGTAACCCTAATCATGAAGCAACAATGGCTAAGGGCATTTTTCTTAGTTGCAACATCACAATTCCAATGGCTAAGGTCATTTTAGTTGCAATCTCACCTGTCACTAGGAAAATATCACTTGCAACTATATTGCAACTTAAGGTTAGCATGAATCACGACATAGGTAATGTTATAGGAGTCAAGCAGCAGCAGAGCTTGGCAGAAAACCTAGAGCGGGCCAATAAAAAATATGAGAAGAAAACGGTACAGTACAGTGAGATTGGACAGAACTAATTTTTGTTTCCTACTGAATAACCATTGGTAGAAGGGAAAATATTTTTAGGCAGGGCGGGCCATGGCACGGGTTTGCTTCAATGAAGCTCCGCCAGTGAAGTCAAGTGATAATTACTACAGCTTATGGGTAACATGATTCACGACAACACAAGTTAATGTTTTAAAAGTCAACTGAGAATTAGCACAACCTTAATTTTATTTTAAAACTTATAAATAAGATTTTTTAATTATTTTGAAACTTATAGATAAGATTTTTCTCTGAGTTATTATATCATGATCATATGATTCTAGTCAAGGATAAGAAAATTTGTAGTCTCACATGACTGTCATGATCATATGATTCTAGTCAAGGATCAGAAAACTTCTAGTCTCACATGACTGTCATCAACCCGATACAAAACGAATTCGTCGGCGATTTATGAGACTCTACATTTGTTTGGGCACAAGAATTTTGTGCATCTTAAATAATAAATTTATTATTACTACTCTAGAAAACAAGTTTTTACAAACTAAAAAAATGAAACAATAACCAGTTTCTCATAGAGTTCAGACCCTCTGCTCCGGGGAGACCTCACGGAGATCCCTGCCGTCCGACCGGCGCCCGGCGCCCGCACGGACGAAGAAGAAGTAGAACCCGACGGCTATGCAGACGGTGGTGAAGACCCAGACGGCGACCTTGAATCCCGCGCTGGGCATGGCATCGGCGACGCGGGCGGCGACGGTGTTGGCGAGCGCCACGGAGACGCACCACACGGCCATCCTGGCCCGCCACCGCTCCGCCGCGACGGCCGGCGCCGGGTCGTCGCGGCGCAGGAGGTCGAGCTTGGCGAGGCAGCAGTAGAGCAGCGCGATGAGGTAGTAGGTGACGAGGACGAAGGCGAGGTTGCGCGGCCTGTGGCGCGACTGGTAGACGCCCCACGCGAAGCTGCCGGAGAGGAGGAGGAAGGCGAGCGCGAGGATCGCCCAGTGGCCCCACCCCGGCCGCGCCGGGCCCTGGCCCAGCTGCGCCGTCTGCGGCGCCGGCCGCGGCGGCGCGTCCCGCGCCACCGGGTAGGATGTCGCCGCCGCGGTGGTCTCCATGCGCGCGCGCGCGCCGGTGCTGGGCGAGGTGGTTGAGGGGGAGGGCTCGATCGAGCTGCCGCGCGCTGCTGGTGCTGGAGAGCGTGGACGGAGGTCTGCACGTGCCGGCGCGTTGCGGTGAGCACGACGGGAGCCGCCAGCGGTTGGCTTGTATAGGACAGAGTGACCGCAGATGCGAGGAAAGAGCAGGGAAGAAGCCGGGCAGATCGAGACGAATGGGCAAGCGCGTCCTCAGGTACGGTCAACCGCTGCCCGCTGGACCTAATAAACTACTGAACTGTGACAGATTCGCAACAAAATCAGCTTGGTATGAAGAAGATTTCAATAATTACAGATTTTTGTACCCCCCCATGTACTGTTAACGTGTCTCGCCTCACTGATATCAAGGGTCAGCTTAGGTAAAATACAGCAGTAAACTATTGTATGGTGATGAAGTGCAAGCAAACCGCATATAGACAGACAGGCACACGCAACGACGGAGCTACTCGAAGTTCAGGCCGCCGGTTTTGCAACAAAATGTACCACGAATACGTCCAATATACTTTCCCCGCAAAAGGAAGAAGAACACGTCCAATACTTGGGCACCGGACAACTATCGGATAGCAGTTCTATAATTGCAATCCAAGATTTGCAAACGCATTGGTCCTCTTTGCCGGTGTAGGCAGCAGTCCTTTGGCTCACCTTCTTCCTTGGATCACCGGCGTTGGCGCGCCGCCCAGCCCTGGCCGTCGGCATCACCGTCGTTGTCGCCCTCGGCATCAACATCCCCGGAGGTGTCTTGGCCCATTGGTTGTCCATATTGGTCGAACAAAGGCTTCCACGCTGATGTCGTACCCTTGAGTGATTCCATCAGACCATCATCTAGGATGAATCCGCCACCATTGATCATGGCGTGCATGTAGGTGACATCGTCATCTGCATAGTATTCCTGCCGATCATTGGACATCATAGGACGGTTGGCAAACAGTAAAGGACGAGCAAGCATACCTCATTGTCCTGCGTAGGGTCGGGCATTCCGTCGAACAAGATGCGGGGCACGGGCATATTCTCGGGCGGGATCGCCCGTGTCTTCTTTGCGGGCGCCGGTCCAGAATTACCGCCCAAAGGCATGCGGTTGAGGTCAAGCCCAGGTGTGCAAAACCGCCCTTGTAGAACAGGACGTATGGCAATGATGATCTCAACCCACCGAGAAGGGAAGCCGGCACCTGAGTGTGCGCGACTGGAGGCGGCATATGAGGCTAGAGATGTACCAAAGGCGGCTTTGCGGCCTAGGAAGACATTGAGTTTCTAGACGAGGCGACTTGAACCTGGGCGAGAGCCTCTTGCTTGATTAAGAGAAAGGCCTGTGCAGGGGTTGTAGAGGTTAGTACCCTGGTGTTGGCATTGATCTGAAGGACCATGGTCATCTCAGCGGCGGCGTTTGTTGCGACATCAGTGGCTTGTTGGGCTTTTCTTGACCTCACGGTGGCGTGCCGGTCACCATGCTTCTTAGTCTCGATGGCCCTCTCTGCCGGCGCACGTAATCTCTTTCTGCAGGGTCGTGGCCTTCTTCTTCTGGCCGTAGGCAGGGGCTTGCAATAGGCAGCAGTTGGGGACGAAAGGGTGGCTTTTGTGGCGGTGGATTTGATGTGCATGGCGATGACGACGTCCATCGTAGGAAAGGGCTTTTTGTCACCTACGGCATGCTACTTTTAGGTGGCGGGAGAAAAAGCGGATTGTTTGCCACTGTCGGGCGGGCCGGAGAGTTGAAGAGGGGGGAGGATGGCTGTCTGCGGCGAGGAGAGGAGACGAGAGGAGACGACGCCTTGCTCCGTCGTCAACTCGGTCACCTAACTTGATCGTCCATTTTCTCGCCGCCGGCTGGTAATCCTCTGTCCTTTGTTTTTGTTGGTTGCATCAATCCACTTGTTGCGAGATGTTTCCGCCCCGATCTAGTTTCCTGTTGTCCTCGTCTTAGATTAGTGTCTTCTGATGCGTTGCGTTTTGTTTTAAATCGGCAGGCAGCGGGGCTTTTCGTGCATCGGAGCTAAAGCTTCTCATGGTTTTCCCATCCTTCTTGAGGATATGCTTTTAAGATCAAGCCTATAGTAGTATGCTATGTAGACATTAGGTTCGTTTCTAATTTACAGGCACTGTGGCATCAAGCAACTGGAGCTCGCCGGCTCCTAGGTTCTTGCCTCCTCTTGGGTATCCACTGTCTAGCAATTACAAGGTACACTCAACTCTGATATTGTCCTTCATCCTCTCTCTCTTTTCGATCGAGTTCATTATATTGTCCATTTCGATGTGCTTGACAAAAGAGGCTGCAAATCTCCTCGTGCTGCAATCCATCGATAAGTTAGCATCTGTGCGCGTCAGCAAACAAAAAGGTACGTACTCCATGTCTCCTTTACTTGCAACTATGTGGTCTGAACAAGAATTCAATTAAAGATTGGCTGCAATTATGCATCTCTTTTTTGTTGAGATGAATTTACATCCTATTTAGCACATAGTCCAATCATTTGGGTTCTGCTTTGCATAGTAAACTAATGCAAGAGGTCATTGGGAGAGGTGTTTTTATTTTGGAAGGGAGACAAACATTATTGGAGTGATATTGGTAAGGCTATCTTCTGCTGGCTCCGTCCATGGCTCCGGAGACACCTCGTGCTCGTGGAGAACCTCCTCCGGCCAGCGCCCGACGTCGTCGTCATCCACACGGGCATCGGTGCGGCAGGCGACACTAAAAACAATAAATTTATCACTACTGGAAAACATTTTTATACAAAATTAAGAAAATGAAACAATAGCCAGGTCCAGGTACAGTTCAGACCCTCTGCTCCGGGGAGACCTCACGGAGAACCTGTTGCTCCTTGATTTAGTTGTTGTCTCGCTCAATTATCTTAATCCAGATTATTTTTATTTGGGTTAAACTTGAAGATTAAAGTTCTTAGTTAATATGAGAGTTTTTTTTGGTATTTGCTATCTTTTGGCTGGTTGCACTTGTCGGAGATGATCTGGACTGCTAGATCAATGTGTATTCAGGGTTTTGGTATTTCCTACTCTTGTGATTCAACACAATTAATGCTATCTTATAAAGACTAATTATGTTACTGCTGAATTGATGCTTATAGAAAGAAGAATTTATATTCCCAAATTGTTTGGCTGACTTGGAAATTTATCCAGGGCATGGTGCAAGTATGTATACTGAAGGGAGTTGTGGTCCAGGATTGCAGCGATGCGGCACTGTTTTGCAGGTAGGTACTTGATGGCATGAGCTAGACTTATTAGGAATCCAGTAATTCGTTTGTGAAGTGCTTTGCCATACATGTGGGATATTTGTTAGAGAAGATGCATCTAGTTCAAAATGATGTTGCAAATAGGAAAACATCTAGAATATAACATGTCCGTGAATGTTTCTTCTCAATTCATCAATGTCGTGCCACCTGGACTGCATGTACGTTAGATCCGCATTTGACTCTGCGTTTTTGGTAAGTTTTCTGGTGCTACCCATATCTCCTCTCTATGCCCTGGGATACAGGGGCCATATAGACGATTAATGCGTATGTTGCCAGGTTCATAGCTTCAAAGTTGGCTATAATGTTCCTTCTCTTGCCACTTTTAATACATATTAGCAAATTGATGCTGATCCTACACACCTATCGATTGTCTGATAAGTAGACATCATTCATATTTCTTCGATGTGGTAGTCAACATGATTTGCGCTAGATTGTATTTGCTGCGAAGCAGTGGAGACTGTTCCTGTACTAGATATTTAACTATTAATAGTTAAGATATATCAAATATACCCATGTGTGCTTGTATGCCTAAGTACTACTCTAGTTAGCTATTTGCAACAGTAAGTTGTAGATGAGAGTTGTTCATATGTAGGATCATGCTGTATTTTGCGTACAAATGCTGTCATAACCTTTATCTAGGCTTGAGTTTTTTTTTATCTAAAACCGTCCATGACTTCCTCCTTTAGATTTACACGCCAATTCCAAGTAGTTGCTTATTGTGTCCTCGGTTTATACATCTGATACTTATTATCTTGTTTTGTGATTTTCTGGTAAAGAAGAAAAGGCCAAGACGACCTGAAATAACTAGTTTGGGTCCTCGTAATGTTTCTGGCCGCTTTGGAGTTTGGCATGTCCTGAAAAGATGGCCTTGGCGGTGCGGCTGCTGGTGATATGCTGGCCGGTGTGTGTGTGTGATACTGCCGTTTTGGTACTTGTAGCGTCGTCTTTGTAATGCTCCTGGCCAGGGAGTTGTGGTGATACTGAGTAGCTGGTCATACTTTCGAGTCTTGTGGGTTTTTGTATTTGAAATGATATGATTTGTGTTGTGTGCACATTGTTGTTTGTTGCGTGTTGTGAATGATCAAAAAAGATGAGAAGTTGTGCCGAAATTTTGAGTCCCGAGTACTAATTTCTGTTACTAATTTGTCGCCCACAATCAAGTTTTGCTCCTAGAGAGGAAAATGATTCAGTTATGTGATGACCGGGTAGTAGCAAATATATGCAATAGGGTGGTGCATGTTAAATGTCTAGTTCCTAGCTGTAAATGAAAGCTGATGTAGCCTGATCGATCTGCTACGAGTGCCCACGTGTGATTTGCTTGATTAGCTGACCAAGTAACATAGCATGATTAGCTGACCAAGTAACATAGCAAGATTGTCTCAGCCGAAGCCACAAGTCACGAAGCGGTTGGTACTGCGTTTTGTTTTGGCCCATTCTACATGTGTGGTTAACTAAAAGCAAGAATTAACCAAAAGAGCAGTGATCGACCGATGAGCAACAAGCTAGCATGGTTAAGATATGGAGCTGATTAATTCCTAATTTACCCGTAAAAAGAATTTACACAGTTGGCTGATTGATGTACTCCAGCGCATTACAACTTGGCGTCTCCTCGGGCAGAGCGCCAGGCAGCCAAAATTAACTACTACCTTCAGAGAACCGAGCCGTCCGTCCTGCGTATCCGTGTCTATATTAAATACCTCCATAGAGCTGATCCGCTCGTCATGTATACCAGGTAACTACAAGTCATTTAATCACCATGAATTTAATTGACTTGGTTCAGCACGGTCGTGCATGTATTGTACACGTCACCGATCCATGGCAAGGTAAATCCCAGCCACTCATCTAGCTCCCCACAAGAAACGAACGGGAAGGTGATCAAGAGAAGCGAAATTAGCACCAACCCATCATCTCCTTCCCGCTCACACCTCCCTCCTCAAAATTGAAACATCTGCAAGTCGACTCTATAAGTAAAGAGCTCTCCTCACACACCGCGTGTGGATTGCGCGTGTGACTATGACTTAGACTTTGACTCTTGCTCGGAGAGGAGAGGAGAGGAGAGGCCATGGCACTCCGGCTAGATCGCACCGTCAGCCAGAGACGAGGCAGCTGCTGACCGCCGGATCAGGAGAGATAGCGCCATGGACGGTAGCCAAACGACGTACGGAGTCGTTATGGCGAGCGACCTGAGATCTTCCAGCAGGTAATCATCCATCCTGAACTAATTTCTTGGTTTACATTTTTTCAGTCCAGTCAGTCCTCCTCTTTCTTCTTCTTCCCTGGATAGCATATGTAGGTCTCCTTGTAAGCACGCAATTTGGATAGTGCTTCTCAAGTCCACTTGTTCCGCCCCCTTCCCTGTGTGTGTTGGTGTTTTTGTTTTATCTTCCTTTTAGTTTCTCCAAAAATCGGATTTATAAGCACATTTCTTTTTGAATACAATATAGGTGGAGGGTCTTCTCCCTTCCCCGGTGACCACACAAAAGAGAATGACTACCCCTGGGACCCGAGGAGAAACCTGAAAAGCCAGACGCGCTTCAATGTTTGCCTCCTTTTTCTATGCTTCTTCCTAGAAGGCTGGCCTTCTGCTTCTTCCACAAAAGCGGCTACTCTGTCCGAGTATAAAAGGCAGGCGCTGCTCATGTGGTCATGTAGAGCTCAACACAGCGCGTCCGTCCACCCACCTATTCATCGGCAGCAGAAGCTCGAGCTCACGAGTCACGACGACCTTGTCCACCAGCAGCGCAGATGGATATCGAAGCGGCGAAGTCCTTCCCGGTGGCGCGAGACCCGCCGTCTGCGGCGGCGCACATGGATATCGAAGCGGCAACGTCCTTCCCGGTGGCTCGAGACCCGCCGCCGCGGCCGGCGCCGCAGACGGCGCAGCTGGGCGAGGCCCCGGAGCAGCAGTGCGGGTGGGTGCGCTGGGCGTTCCTGGCGGTGGTGTCGCTGCTCCTCACCGGCAAGTTGGCGTTGGACGTGTACCAGCGGCGGCACAGCCCGCGGAAGCTCGCCTTGGCGGTCGTCACCTACGACCTCGTGGTGGTGCTCTGCTGCTGCCTCGTGAAGCAGAACCTCCTGCGGCGCGACGACCCGGCGGCGGCGCCCGAGCGGCGGCGCGTCACGATCGGCGTGTGGGTGGTCTCGGTGGCGCTCGCCATCACCGTCGCCGCCCGCGTCGCCTTGGTGATCGTCGGGTGGCGCTGAAGATCGCTGTGTTGGTGATCACCGGCGTGGGCATCGGACTGGCGTTCTGCTACGCGAACAGGCTCCTGGACACGAGATGTCACCGGAGCACATGGTTTGAATTATGGGTCTCTCTGCTGGGCCACCGCCCACCGGCCGTGTGGATGAACATGCCGTTACTATCTAAACATTACCGTCGTGTGTTGCTTTTCGTTTTTCTATAAGGAAAATGTATAGAAAATTCAATCCACAAACTCGATGATAAAGAGCCGGGTGGTTATGTGATCCACACGCCTCGGCCAAAAGGTTGTCCACGAAGCCTTCCACCACCGCACCACTCTGGCTGACGGTGGCAAAGCGGTTTACCACCATCTGCTCCGGCCGAAACTTAATTAGGGCTTATCACAACAAGATCGGCGGGCTATATCTACATGATTGCCACCATGTCGTCACCAACAATGATGGCCAAGGTTACCGCCATGGATTGCCGCCTCTCACATACCACAACCATCGCCACCCCGCTGTCTATGAAGCCAGAAGGGCTACCATGAGCTATCATGATGGCGCGCGGGAATACCACCATGAAGCCGACGATGATAATGGTGGCTACCACCATGGATTACCACCTCTCACCTCTCACCTACCATGATCATGTCGCCATCCACGCACATCTATACTTAACTTATTTTGATGGCAGTTGCCACCATCGGCTACTAGATCGAATAACTCGTCCGCTCGAGGGGATAAAAGAGAGAAGGGTCCCTTCATTAATTGTTGTTGTCGTTTCTGATCCGAGCAGACTGCAGTAGTAGATACGTAGGGGTCACCTCGGTCTATCGTAGCACACCATCGAGCTGTAGTACCATCAATTAATTTGCACGTCCAGGCTTCTGTGTTGTCTTTTCAAAACAATGGCGTGCCAGTCGGACAAAAGATATTTGCTTGCGGGAGGGACATAAAGGAGAGATACATCATGGAAGCACCATGCAATGTACTGTAGTTGCACAAACCACGAGCTCGCCATTGTTGTCTTATCTTGTAATACTACTTAATTTAATTCACTAAGTTATGCCAAACATTCCAATAATAGTTAGTTCATTATTAATGTCTTTCTCTTTCGTTATTTTTTGAAGTTCGAACACTTACCGAATGTTGGCCACGTCTCATAAACATGATAAATAATTTAAACGAATGCTCTCAATTCTAAAAAAATTCAAACTTGTCTAGATTTGTTACCATAGATACTGTCAAGCTTCATGCACTATCAACACAAACCGAAAATCCGAACTGATGTTAAGGGCTAGGCAATCCACTTACACTTCAACATCTCCCTCAACTGTGACGGGCGACAAGTCAACACGTGGAAAGACTCAAAGGTATAGCTCAAGAGGCATGTTCTCAAATCTAGATCTATCTTTATACTAAATATTATATACATACATCCAATTACGGATAAATCTTAGGCATCTATTTATAAACATAGCTACATGCTTCGAGGGAAAATATTGGAAGAAAGGTTTGTCCCTCACACTGATGTTGGATAAGCTATATTGGGAGCACTAGCTTTGTTAAGAGGTTTTTATTATGAAACATATTTACTACTATTCTAGTACATCCGGTTCCAATAAAAAGGATGCTTATATTTTTATAAAAGTCAAACTAACATGAAGATTTTCCATTTTTTTATAAAAAATACTATTTACAGTCCACAGTCCACACTAGATATATTTACTATCCAGAGTCAGCACATGAATTTAACTTCCCAAAAAAGTGAACGGAGGTTGATCTGTAGAACGGGCCATAAATATATCCTCTCCGCTCGGGCAGCCAGGGGTCACATCGGAGTGGAGAACTTGAGCAGGTACGGCAGGGGTCACGTCGGAGTGGAGAACTTGAGCAGCTAAGCTCATGCGGAGCCTCTATGACAGACCATGCGCAGCGATCTCGGGAACATGCGCACCACGAGGCGTGTGAGATCCACGTTTTCAAGTTCATCCGGTGAACAACCTTTTTGGAAGACTGAGAGAAAAAATAATCAGCCTAATTATTACAGACATAAAAAAATGTTTGACAAAAAATTATTAGGAACAAAATTTCATTAACTCAAAATGCACACAACAAATATTATACACATTCGATAATACAACAAGTCTTCGGCCGGTTCGGAGGATAGGTGAAGAGTATATTGGTAGCAAAATTTGATTCTACAACTTCACCTACAATTTACTCATCCAATTCAACTCACCGGAGAGAAAAATCGAATAAGAGAGAGCTCAGACGGTTATCACCCGAGAGCAGCGTGTGCCATTTTCGGTTCCCAAACCAGTTTTGGGGCGTCGATGACCGGTTCCCTACGGTGCCTCAAATTTTTTTCAGGGAATCGGATCACCTAGAAGCACCGATGCCCCAACTCGGTGCCCAAATTACTTTATCAGAGCATCATTGTTCTCTTCAGGTTTGGGGCACATGCTATACGTGATTTTTTTCGTGCACTGTCACCGAAGTCTAATAATTCACTCGTCCAGAGATCCGTCGATCTTGTACAGCCAGCCAGGAACAATGCGTCGCATGCGCTTCTTCCCTAATAAATCTTGTGCAGATGATGATTGACGAACTGTATTCAAAATTGTAAAGTATGAGCGTTCATAATACCAAATTCATATACAGTACACAATACTTAATATGTCTCATGTGCACCGTTAGGGCTGAGTAGTTGGGGAGTGAGAAAACATGAAAAGTTGCTACGTAGTAGTACATAGTTTAGCACATCTATTCATACGACCCAGTACATACATAAAAGTCAAAATAAGATGGCTCCAAGCTTAGACCCATTTCGTCTACTCATAGTTGTTACTGTATTTCTTTTTTCGGAGCTACTAATTTCCGTACGACTAAAAAACATCTTAATTGTTGCTAAGGTAATATCATTATATCTCAGTTGTAATCATGTTACGATTCATGCTGAGAACTAATCACGAAACAAATTTAACGGTCTGAAAATATTTTTCTCAGATACAACCTATGTGAGGTTGTAAGTTGTAACCCTAATCATGAAGCAACAATGGCTAAGGGCATTTTTCTTAGTTGCAACATCACAATTCCAATGGCTAAGGTCATTTTAGTTGCAATCGCACCTGTCACTAGGAAAATATCACTTGCAACTATATTGCAACTTAAGGTTAGCATGAATCACGACACAGGTAATGTTATAGGAGTCAAGCAGCAGCAGAGCTTGGCAGAAAACCTAGAGCGGGCCAATAAAAAATATGAGAAGAAAACGGTACAGTACAGTGAGATTGGACAACGCAAGTTAATGTTTTAAAAGTCAACTGAGAATTAGCACAACCTTAATTTTATTCTAAAACTTATAAATAATATTTTTTAATTATTTTGAAACTTATAGATAAGATTTTTCTCTGAGTTATTATATCATGATCATATGATTCTAGTCAAGGATCAGAAAATTTCTAGTCTCACACGACTGTCATGATCATATGATTCTAGTCAAGGATCAGAAAATTTCTAGTCTCACATGACTGTCATCAAACCGATGCAAAACGAATTCGTCCGCGATTTATGAGACTCTACATTTGTTTGGGCACAAGAATTTTGTGCATCTTAATAATAAATTTATTATTACTACTCTAGAAAACAACTTTTTACAAAATTAAGAAAATGAAACAATAGCCAGGTCCAGGTACAGTTCAGACCCTCTGCTCCGGGGACACCTCACGGAGATCCCTGCCGGAAGCGGCGCCCGCACGGACGAAGAAGAAGTAGAACCCGACGGCTATGCAGACGGTGGTGAAGACCCAGACGGCGATCTTGAATCCCGCGCTGGGCATGGCGTCGGCGACGCGGGCGGCGACGGTGTTGGCGAGCGCGACGGAGACGCACCACACGGCCATCCTGACCCGCCACCGCTCCGCCGCGGCCGCCGGCGCCGGGTCGTCGCGGCGCAGGAGGTCGAGCTTGGCGAGGCAGCAGTAGAGCAGCGCGATGAGGTAGTAGGTGACGATGACGAAGGCGAGGTTGCGCGGCCTGTGGCGCGACTGGTAGACGCCCCACGCGAAGCTGCCGGAGAGGAGGAGGAAGGCGAGCGCCAGGATCGCCCAGTGGCCCCAGCCCGGCCGCGCCGGGCCCTGGCCCAGCTGCGCCGTCTGCGGCGCCGGCCGGGGCGGCGCGTCCCGCGCCACCGGGTAGGATGTCGCCGCGGCGGTCTCCATCGCGCGCTGCTGGTGGCGGAGAGCGTGAACGGAGCTCTGCACGTGCTGCCGCGTTGCGTTGAGCACGACGGGAGCTGGCAGCGGTTGGCTTGTATAGGACAGAGTGGCCGCAGATGCGAGGAAAGAGCAGGGAAGAAGCGGGGCAGATGGAGACGAATGGGCAAGCGCGTCTGACTTTTAGCGCGTCCTCAGGTACGGTCAACCGCTGGACTTAATAAACTACTCGTACTCAACTGTGGCAGATTCGCAACAAAATCAGCTTCGTATGAAGAAGACAGAAAAAAACGTGTCTCGCCTCACTGATATCAAGTGTCAGCTTAGGTAAAATACAGTACTCTAGTAAACTATTGTATGGTGATGAAGTGCAAGCAAACCGCATATAGACAGACAGGCACACGCAACGACGGAGCTACTCGAAGTTCAGGCCGCCGGTTTTGCAACAAAATTTACCAAGAATACGTCCAATATACTTTCCCCGCAAAAGGAAGAAGAACACGTCCAATACTTGGGCACCGGACAACTATCGGATAGCAGTTCTATAATTGCAATCCAAGATTTGCAAACGCATTGGTCCTCTTTGCCGGTGTAGGCAGCAGTCCTTTGGCTCACCTTCTTCCTTGGATCACCGGCGTTGGCGCGCCGCCCAGCCCTGGCCGTCGGCATCACCGTCGTTGTCGCCCTCGGCATCAACATCCCCGGAGTTGTCTTGGCCCATTGGTTGTCCATATTGGTCGAACAAAGGCTTCCACGTCGATGTCGTACCCTTGAGTGATTCCATCAGGCCATCATCCGGGATGAATCTGCCACCATTGATCATGGCGTGCATGTAGGTGACATCGTCATCTGCATAGTATTCCTGCCGATCATTGGACATCATAGGATGGTTGGCAAACGGTAAAGGACGAGCAAGCATACGGGCTAAGGGCATGCCTCATTGTCCTACGTAGGGTCAGGCATTCCGTCAAACAAGATGCGGGGCATGAGCATATTCTCGGGCGGGATCGCCCGTGTCTTCTTTGCAGGCACCGGTCCCGAATCACCACCCAAAGGCATGCGGTTGAGGTCAAGGCCAGGTGCCGCAAGACCGCCCTTGTAGAACAGGATGTATGGCAATGATGATCTCAACCCACCGAGAAGGGAAGCCGGCACCTGGGTGTGCGCGACTGGAGGTGGCATATGAGGCTAGAGATGTACCAAAGGCGGCTTTGCGGCCTAGGAAGACATTGAGTTTCTAGACGAGGCGGCTTGAACCTGGGCGAGAGCCTCTTGCTTGATTAAGAGAAAGGCATCTGCAGGGGTTGTAGAGGTTAGTACCCTGGTGTTGGCATTGATCTGAAGGACCATGGTCATCTCAGCGGCGGCCTTTGTTGCGACATCAGTGGCTTGTTGGGCTTTCCTTGACCTCACGGTGGCGTGCCGGTCACCATGCTTCTTAGTCTTGATGGCCCTCTTTGCCGGCGTACGTAATCTCTTTCTGCAGGGTCGTGGCCTTCTTCTTTTGGCCGGAGGCAGGGGCTTGCAATAGGCGGCAGTTGGGGACGAAAGGGTGGCTTTTGTGGCGGTGGGTTTGATGTGCATGGCGACAACGACATCCATCGTAGGAAAGGGCTTTTTGTCACCTACGGCATGCTACTTTTAGGTGGCGGGAGAAGAAGCGGATTGTTTGCCACAATCGGGCGGGCCGGAGAGTTGAGGATGGGGGCGGGATGGCTGTCTGCGGCGATGCATTGCCAACCCAAATTTGGACTGTTAATGGATCACCGCGAATAGCGTCAACTCACTGGGCTGGGTTTGTACTGCCATTGTGTGCGCACGGGCCAAACGGACATGCGCGGTCCATTAGCATTTGCATCGGGCCACTGGATGTGCCCTCACTAGTAACATATGGGTCTTCAATGACGGTATGATACTGACGATTGAGAAATCCATCAGTGATAGGTCTTTTGCTATGACGGTAGGGCGTTTTCGCGTCACAGATGGCGATTTGGGCCGCTCGGCCCGAAAAATTAGTGATGGGCGAGGTCTAAACGTCAATGATTGTGCAAAAATGAGCATCGCGGGTGGTGGGCGGCCCGAACTGTTGAGTCAGCAGGGGGGCGTCACAACAACTGGGTTTCGGGCCGGTGGACACACCGACCCACACTCGCACGCTCGTTCACGTACTTTTCGTCGCCCGCACAACAAGGCCTGCAGCAGTGGAACCCATATTTTTAAGGGGAGACAACCACTGTCTCCATACATGTACCTGGCCTGCAGCATTCGAGCCCGCATGTCAGGTACCGACACGACCCACTTGCGTGGGGCCGCCCGTTCCGACAGCCTCTTAGCATGCGAAGTGGCCCAGAACTGTCAGTACCACCAACATGGGTTCCACATGTCAGTTGCCATGTCAATTTTGTTTGCGCACGTGCCAGCATGCCTGCGTCAATTCGCATGGCCCCGCAGTCGAGCTTGCTGGGCCTACATAATACGTCGGGCCTACGTGGGTCCCAGGTTCCATCCCCGTCGGGCCCACATGGAGACGTGGCGTGGCCCCGCATGTTAGAGCTTTGGTGGGCCCGCGTGTCAGAGATTGGTGGGACCTCGTGTCAGAGCTTGCTGGGCCCGCATGCCAGAGCTTGCTAGGCCTACATACTTTGTCAGTCCTACATGGGTCCCAGGTGACATTTCCATCGGGCCCACATGGAGATGTGTCAATTTTGGATGCGTGGCCCCACATGCCAGAGCTGGGTGGGCCCGCATGGAAGAGATTGGTGGGCCCGAATGTCAGAGTTTGGTGGGCCTGCCAGGCCAGCGTGTGTCCTCCGTGCGGCTCACATGTAGACTTGGGACCTACTACATTCACTAGGTGTCCCACCTATCGGTTACGCGTCCATGTGTCTTTGGGCAAGATTGGCTGACTAAAGGCCCAAGGCCTATTTATTCAGCTTGAACAAAGACACTTTGGTCATCTGTTGGACCGACTCGCCAGTTACGCTCCGAGGTGCCCTTACCTATATTCGGGAGATTAAATGAACAAAGACACGCAGATGAGCCCAGCTTATATAGTCTGTTGCTCTGACTGGCCAGTTTTTTTTTGAGAAGTTAGCTCCAATTATATGTTCTACGACAAATGAAGGTGGACTTATATTTGGGGCCTCTGTCTCCTTTGGTCTAATATCCGAACAAACTGAACTTTCTGATAAATGTTATACAACGATTCTCAATACAAAAAAAGCTGCAGAACGAGTATCCAAGTTTATAATCGAACTAGTAACGCATATACAAAAAAGTACGTAGTACTCCGTCGTACAGAATCAGTCTCCGAAAAGGTTCTATGTTATTGTGAACACAGGGAGTACTCCCTCTGTCCCGGTGGATTGTGCTCACCTCAAAAATCTATTTGTCCCAGTTTAACCATGGATTAACGCCCAATTACTATTCTTAGTTTAACCTACTCTCCTCTTCTTTGGCTAGTCAATGTGCATGCGTGTATGCACTTGATGTCCTCCATCGGTTCCCATCCTCATATCATTAATAGCTTCTCTAATGAATGTGGAGTATTAGGGTTGTGATTGGATTAAATATCTTGTGTGAAAAAGTTTAAGCGCCCAATCCCCTGCTGCATGTCCCGATGAAACTACTATTGAGCCCAATCCGCCGGGATGGAGGGAGTAAGTAACTTTAAAATAGCTATTAAATATGGGTGTGGCTATTTCTCAGTCGAGAACTAACTTCGCTCTGTCATCAAAATTTAGTTGCAATTAATGTTGCAACTGATAACTATGACGAATCACATAACAAATCAAACAGTGTATGCCTTTTTTTGTTGATTGTTTGTTCACAAGCAGCTAACCGAACCCGCCGCTCGGTAAACAGTGTAGGACTCGACTGAGCATGAACTTAATTCTCAGCTAGCGGAGAACTAGCAAATATTAACTAGATTCATACGAGTGGCAGACCACTTATAGAATTTTATAATTACATGAGTCCTTCCTGGTAAAATTATAAAGGGAACATCAGGTAAGATTAACGAGCTGATCGATAACCTCCACCAAACGATTTCTGGGCATGCAGATCATTGATCTTCTTCCTCAGATCATCGTTAGAGTTCCTGAAGCGAGTTAGCTTATCCTTTAAATCCAAAAGCGTGATGCGCATCTCAGAGTGCTTCATGTAGGCATCCACAAGCTCGCTTTCCGCCAAGATGGCGTCATCCATAGCCTGATTGAGCTTCCCATTTAGAGTTAGATTCTCTTCGCGGAGGCGTTCGCATTCAAGGAGTAGCTCGTGCATCTTGGCAACCGCATCCTCGAAGCAAGCATTGCCCAGCTCCAAGCACACCAAGGTTTCCTTCTGGAGTTTCTGCCACTGGGCGATCTCCCCACGCAACCTGTTGCATTCCCCTTCAAGATGTGCCACAATATCCTCCAGTAGTTGCATAAACACCGAAAATATTGAGTGATGGGCTACATAATTACACAAAAAGTTAAGAACATCCTCCGGCAATACTAGGTTACTGACATCGTTCCTTCTAAGGCTGTGGGAGATATCTTTAGATTGCCTTAGATCACTCGCCGCCATCTCTCCGGCAAGTCCTGTTGCGGGGATGCCTTGCCCATGCCGCTGAACCTTCAGAACATATGGGGGGAATCAGGATCTGATCAAGAAGTAGGATGAAAATGAATGCAGCAAGGTATTTTAGCTAAACTTACCCTGACATCCAGCTATCGAAGCGGGCACGATCCAACGCGGACGAAGACCAGCCCTCGATGTGCGGAAGGCTATCACCCAACACGGACGAAGTACGAGCTAGTAGGAGAACAGAGGAAGAAAACGAGCTCTGCCAGAGCTCTCTGCGGATGGGAGGTCACGCGAGGAAGACGAGAGTGGGGACTGGTGTGGTTAAAGGTTCGTCTACTCTTTTCTACTCCCAAGAAGTAGATCTTGGCCGTCCATTTCGACTAATGGATGAGAGTGAATAACTTATATGTGAAAATTTCATCCCACTAACGCACGGCGCAGAATACGAGGAACGAGTATTAAATTATCAGGGGCGAACCTTCCGATGTACTATTTGATATTTTCAGCTTTGCAAAAAGTTGCATGTGCCATGTTAATATAGTGAACTGACAATAACAGATAGCTAGACCCTTCTCACTCTTATCCCCTCGAGCGCGGAAGAGTCGGTCGATTTGGTAGCCGGCCGTGCACGCCAATAAAGTAATAAGAAAATATCTCTAGCAGGTTGTGTAGACTTCTAGTTCTATAAACACAAGTGTGCGAATTTAGACATTATGCATATTTTTCAAGATTTCTAGATGTAGGGGATGTTGATATGTATAAGTGGATTACCTAGCCATTTCCATCAGTTCGGACTTTTGGTTGCGTTGGCTAGTGCAAGATGCTTGACATGGTATTAGAGCCCTGGCTTTCGAAAGATTTTCCAACCCCTATGTCTGCCACGTCCGTTCATGGTCGCCGCTTCAACCCTTCGAGGATCGATACCTATTTATGGAGGTGTCTACACGGTTGGAGAATACGGCCAAGGAGTTTATTTCCCAACATGGGTAGCTGCATAGCCATAGGATATAGGCCAGTGTAGCCCTGAACTAGTTGGCTTTTCTCCTTTTGTTTCTTTGTACTCTTTTTGGTTGAATATTGGATTCTTAAACGGATCTGTACATCTTAGCTATGCAGAGGCTGGCGGTAATGCTTGATTTTTCGAGTAATAAAGCGCCCTTTATCAGAAAAAAATGTCCGTCGCGTATACGATAATTCATACGTGTGCGATTCTTCTTTCCACATGTTAACATTCTCTTCTCTTCTCCCCACTCACACGTGCGCCTGGTTGAATTGGACTATCCCTCCCCTATAATTTATTGGAAAAAGTCCATAACAAACATTGAACGTGTAACCAAAAGCTAAATCGGACCATGAAGATTTAATCCTGAAAATGAAAAAAAAGATGAACCACAAGCAATAGATCCAATTAGGTGTGTGAAACATCAACAATTCCAACTTGGAACCACTAGCAGATTTGCATAAACAAGCAACTAGGGAACTAATATCACAAAGGTTAATAGTGCATCGAACTCAAATTTCATAGGAACCCAAAATATGGTCACAGGAAAACCTTGTATGCATCCAGATCGAGAACGGAAGGTAGTTCGATTAACACCTACTAAAAGCAAAAGTAGTGGCAACTGATCGCTTGGTTAAACTGCCACGGGTATGACATCCTTCACCGTCAACCGACGGGAGAAAGAAGAGGCTGCAGCTACCACCCCGGTAAGACCAACCTTATCCATTACAGATCCGCTAGCTCGCCAAGCTTTAGTTCTTCAATAACCGCAGCAAGGCGATCGTTGTTGACCGAGTGGACTCCTGTTTCAAGGAGAGACAATAGTTGTTCGTTTATCTTCTCCAACATGTGAAAGGCACTGTGGCAACTCCCGCAGGTCCTTGGACCGGAGGAAGTGGTTTCCATGACTAGCAGGATCTGCTCCCATAAATTCGAGTTCTCGCTGCGCCGCAGGAAAATCTGCTCATACCATGACTTTATCGCCTGCTTCATGAGTGAGCGAAACCAAGCGACTGGTTTGTCGAACTGTTGAGAAATGTACATATCAAAGTTCAATCGAGAATAGACCATTTCCGACAAAGAAAAGGTACTACTACACTTCTACAAGGGACAAAGCACCCTAAAAGGTAGACTAATACTACTATAAAACAAATGTTTAGTTTAATATGTACTCCCTCCGTCCTCAAAAAAGTGGACGTTTATCCTCAAACTTTGTCCAAAAAGCTGGCCGTTTGCCCCTAAGCCCAATAGCATCCAAACATTAAATTATTAAATCTCTAATAAAACTTACTTAGCAGCCGGCCTAATACGAGTAGTCAATCTGTTGTGTGAATGAGCTTCATGATGACTGCAAGATGATATGGCAGGGCTCTATAGCCAACAGCCGGCTATGTTATTAATCTTGCTCTTACTTTCCTTGATTACCGATAAAAAGAAAGGTAACGAGTCCTAGTAACCTCATTGTCCTTGAACTGATCTTCTCCAAAGTTCTTGAGCAGCTCATCCATCTCATCTTTTTCCTCGAGCTTGATCTCAACTTCTCCCCCGAGCTTGAACACCTCCGTAATCCCATTATCTTCGGCGAGCTTGAAAATCTTCTTCTGTTTAAAAATGGAGCCAATCCCCTACGAGAGGAAACATTTCACTCTTAATCCAAGCATACAATAACTTTAAAGGAGTGCAGGAGAGCCGATGTTACCTTGGTCTCTTGCTCCCTGACCCACCTGGGCGGCGAGGGAGCTGGTAATACAAGCTCTGTCTGGTTCTGGGTGAAGGATGGAAACACCTGGGAAATGCAACAACTAGATCTTAACTCCTACTGTGCAATATGCAAAAGGAGGGCAAGTGAGCCAATGTCACCTTGGTCTCCGGCTCCCTAACACTCTTGGGCGGCTGGGTAGTGCACTTTCTCCTTGCTCTAATGAACTGAACACCGACTTATTTGGATTGTTGTGCTAACAGGAGCTCCCTCTGGTTCTCGGTCATGAGGGACTTGAGTGTGAAGACCTGCAAAAGGTAAGAGCTGATCTTAACTCCTCTTACGATGCAATAGTCAAAAGGAGGGCAGGCAAGCCGAAGTTACATTGCTCTCCGGCTCCCTGACAATCTTGGGTGGTGACGTAGTTGCTAACTCGAGCTCCCTCTGGCTCTAGAACTGGGTGAAGAAGCCGGTGAAGGATGGAGACACCTGCGAAAGGTTACAGCTAGATCTTGACTAACTCTATTGAATATGCAAAAGGAGCGCACACGAACAAAAGTTACCTTTGTCTCCGGCTCCGTGACATAATTGGTCAGCTGGGGAGGTGGTAACATGAGATCCCTTGTCTGGCTCGGGGTGATGACTGTGTTATATGGGAGCGGGAGCACCCGCGGAAGGTATAACACATTGATTCTTAAGTCCGAGCATTGCCGAAAAAATGAAGGAAAAGAGTCGAATTAACCTCGGCCTGCTTGCCCTTCAACGGCAGGGTAGGCTGCAACGCATCTTCTCCTCCGAGCTCTACCTTGCTCTTGTTGATAGACATGGCGGGAAGCAGATGCGCATAGGGAGTGATGTGGGCATTAACCTTCGGGTAACTAATGTTGCACTACCTCTTGCGGCCCAACCAGGGGCCCATGAAGGTACTCAATGGCCAGGTGGGCCACTACGTCGGTTCCAAAGAAGAATTCTTGAAGAACAAGACAAGAAGACGAAGATTATAAGGAAAGTTTAGATCTAGGACTCTTTGTAACCTAGTCGTACCCGGACAGATCTCTCGAGACCTGGCTCCCAATATAAGGGCCAGGAGAGGGGCTGCCGAGGGACACACCCAATCATAATAGCCATAACCACCATAAGTCTAGAGCTAGGTCACCGTCGAACTTTGCCTCTTGACGAAAGTCATAGTCGAAACCTTCGGCACCCCATTGTAACCGATATTTCAATCAATAAAGATCAGACATGCATGACGTAAGGGTTTTACCTCATCGAGGGCCCCGAACCTAGGTAAATTGCTATCCCCGCTTGTTTGATCACCGATGTCTCGTGTCAGCCTACAGGATTCCATCTACCCTAAGCCCCTTACGGAGGGCATTGCTGAGGAGTACCCTCGACAATTGGCGCCGTCTGTGGGGAACCTGTTGGCACAAGACCCGGCATCGGCAGCTTCGACCATGTCATCGGCAGCTTCATCGACACCGCCGACCTCTTCATAGCCAAGCTCGGGGAATTCGATTCGGTTCGGATCCTTCGAGTTCACCCCGCACGACGACTCGTCTCGCCCGAACTTTTCGGATCTACAAGGAGCTTTGGGCATGACGTTTGGGAGTGTTCATTACAACGTTAATGCAGAGGGGATCCTTCGGCTGCCAGAACCGTTCGTCTTCAGATCGGCGAGGAAATTATCTTCGACAACTGCTGGATCGATCACATCATCATCAATAGACCAGTCGGCTGGATTAACCGCCTCGACGAATTCCTCCTTGCCGTTGACCCCTCGGTCGATATCTTCTATGTCAGTTGGATCCGATGATTCTATGTCATCCGATATGACTTCGTATTACTGCTTGAATTGTGATACCAGGCACGGATTAGGATCAAACGACACACCGTTCGTCTGCAGTGCCGGATATTCATCGGGAGAGGAAAGTATCAACAGTGCCATCAGGATGACTACTTGGAAGATGGCACGTCACCAAGTCTATGCTACCCTCAACGCAGGAAACGCGGGGAACGGAGAAGAAGAAGGAGATCGCACCCCCCGTTCTAGCAGGCAACGGAATTCTAAAAATAGTGCCAGTAACGACAACAGCGATTATACTATCGCAGAGGAAGAGTGGGCGGCAGCCCGGGCCGCTATAACCAACAATACACCGCTCCCAGTTAGAGTTTCGGTTGGAACTCTCAATGCGTATCATTCCATCTTGGAAAGGAATCGGGAGCGATTATCGAATGAGCAGGCCACCCTCAACCGACGTCTGCTCGCGGCAGATCAATCTAGTGAGCGACGAAGGGCTTCGCGAGGGAGTGCGTCTCGTAGCAGTCAAGGAGCTGGGAGGCATCGATCAAGACTGTCTCGGCTTTCGGAAGATGATGCGCGAGAAATAACGTCAAATCTGTCCAAATCCTTCATGACGACAGACACTGCGGGTATGTTGAGGCCAAAAACCATCGAAGGAGCAACCGCGAATCTCGCAGCATACCTAATCAACCAGAAGCCAGCAGCCGAAAGTCCTATGGCTCAAGCCCATCGTGGTGCTCTGGAAAGCCTCGCAATCCTCGGAGATGAACTTGTTCCGCAGAAAGAAAAATCTGTGCTCCAGGTCGGCGGTTCCAGGCATCCGTCGCGGGATGCTCGAGATGAAATCACTCGGAGCAGGATCGACAGAGCCAGGCGACGATGAGCGGCAAGGGATGAGTACGACAGTGATGACTCTGAGGAGAGCCAGGAGCACGATGGCGAGATGAGAGGAGCCGACTGCTTGAGCTATAAAATCCGTGAGATGATGCCACCTAGAAAGTTCAAGCCTACTCCTACTGATGCCGCTAAATATGCTAAATATGATGGGCAGCAGGAGCCGAGGTCTTGGTTAGATGATTATCTACAGGCTGTAATCTTGCACAAGGGAAACCAGATAGCAGCGATGCAGTGTTTGCAGCTCTACCTGAAGGATTCGACAAGAGCTTGGTTGAGAGGCCTGCCAAAGGGATCCATCAAATCATGGGACGACCTAGTGGATGCTTTTGTCAAGAATTTCCAGGAAACATATAAAAGGCCTGTTGGGATTGAAGAATTGCGTCACTGCTAGCAGAAGCCGAAGGATTCGATGCGCACGTACATCGGCAGGTTCACCAAACTCTTGAATGCTGCCGAAGATGTTTCTGTCGACATAGAAATCGAGGCTTTCAACGATGGTATCCGACGGGAATCTTACATAGAGGAACTTGGGCGTAAGAAGCCAAAGACCATAACCAAGTTGATGGAAATCGCCAATAGTTGGGCTGATGGCGAGGATAACGTACGAAGACCTCGTCCACGCAGTGACGACGAAGACGATGACCAGCCAAGGCATGATTCGGGCGGTCGAAGAGATCGCCATAAGAAGAGGAAGGACCGCGGGTATGACGATAATAACATGGTAGCCGCAGGGTATTCTGATCGACGAGATGATCGGTACGACGACAGGCGAGATGATCGGTAGGACAATAAATGCAGTAGCTCTGGGAACCGTGGCAATTACAAACCACGGCCTTCGAGGATCCCAGAATTGCCATTTGCCGAACAGATAAACGCTCCCTGTTACGTACATTGACCCTAAGGATGACAAGAAAAAGTCGAGTCATCTACTCAGAGATTGTCGGCAGTTCATTGAGATGCAGAAGTTTATCCAGCAGCAGCAGCCGAATCCACCACCACCACCACCACCACCACCTCAACACCAAGTCCAGCAAGTGCAGCCTCGCAACCCTAATGAGTCCTTTTCTCCACCACGGGGACAGATGAGCATGATTCACAAAACTGGTGTTTCGAGAAGGGAGATGAAAAAGCTCACTCAAGAAATCAATTTGGCAGAAAGTACTATGGCCAATATTCCAGAATATATCGACCGGTCATCTCAGAGCATCCTGTTCAGCAGAGCGGATCATCCGATGACAATCCCAAAGCCAGGTCATGCTGCTTTGGTAGTTGAAGCGCAAATAGGGGGGTTCAATATGAGCAAAGTGTTCATGGACGGTGGAAGTGGACTAAATTTAATATTCCTAAACATAGTCAAAAATATGGGGATTACGATGAGGATGTTGGAAGAAACGAATACGTGTTTCCATGGAATCCTCCCTGATACGTCTCCAATGTATCTATAATTTCTTATGTTCCATGCTAGTTTTATGACAATACCTACATGTTTTGTTCACACTTTATGATGTTTTGATGCATTTTTCGGCACTAACCTATTAACAAGATGCCGAAGCGCCGGTTTTCTGCTGTTTTTGGTTTCAGAAATTCTACACAGGAAATATTCTCGGAATTGGACGAAACAAAAGCCCACGGTCTTATTTTTCACGGAGTTTCCAAGACCGAAGAGGATACGAAGTGGGGCCACGAGGAGCCGCCACCATAGGGCGGCGCGGCCAAGGAGGGGCCCGCGCCACCCTATGGGGTGGGCCTCTCGAGAGCCCCCCTGCGCTGCCCTTCCTTCTACTTAAACTCTCCGTCGCGAAAACCCTAGTACCGAGAGCCACGATACGGAAAAAGTTCCAGAGCCGCCGCCAATCCCATCTCGGGGGATTCAGAGATCGCCTCCGGCACCTGGGAGAGGGGATCATCAGGAGGGCTCTACATCACCATGCCAGCCTCCGGGCTGATGCGTGAGTAGTTCATCCTTGGACTATGGGTCCATAGCAGTAGCTAGATGGTTGTCTTATCCTCTTGTGCTATCATGTTTAGATCTTGTGAGCTGCCTAACATGATCAAGATCATCTATTTGTAATGCTACATGTTGTGTTTGGTGGGATCCGATGAATATGGAATACTATGTCAAGTTGATTATTGATCTATCATATATGTGTTGTTTATGTTCTTGCATGCTCTCCGTTGCTAGTAGAGGCTCTGGCCAAGTTGATACTTGTAACTCCAAGAGGGAGTAATTATGCTCGATAGTGGGTTCATGCCTCCATTAAATCTGGGACAGTGACAAAGTTCTAAGGTTGTGGATGTGTTGTTGCCACTAGGGATAAAACATCAATGCTTTGTCTAAGGATATTTGTGTTGATTACATTACGCACCATACTTAATGCAATTGTTTGTTGTTTGCAACTTAATACTGGAAGGGGTGTGGATGCTAACTTGAAGGTGGACTTTTTAGGCATAGATGCATGCTGGATGGCGGTCTATGTTCTTTGTCGTAATGCCCTGATTAAATCTCATAGTGATCATCATGATATGTATATGAATCTTTATTTGTCAATTGCCCACATGTAATTTGTTCACCCAGCATGCTATTTATCTTATTGGAGAGACACCACTAGTGAACTGTGGACCCCGGTCCATTCTTTTACATCTGAAATAGAATCTACTGCAATCTCTGTTCTCTGTTGTTCTTCGCAAACAAACATCATTCTCCACACCATACGTTTAATCCTTTGTTTTCAGCAAGCCGGTGAGATTGACAACCTCACTGTTAAGTTGGGGCAAAGTACTGTGATTGTGTTGTGCGGGTTCCACGTTGGCGCCGGAATCACTGGTGTTGCGCCGCACTACACTCCTCCACCAACAACCTTCACGTGGCATTCATCTCCTACTGGTTCGATAACCTTGGTTTCTTACTGAGGGAAAACTTACATCACACCTTCCTCTTGGGGTTCCCAACGGACGTGTGCTTCACGCGTTATCAAGCTCTTTTTCTGGCGCCGTTGCCGGGAGATCAAGACACGCTGCAAGGGGAGTCTCTCACATCCAATCTCTTTACTTTGTTTATTGTCTTGCTTTACTTTATTTTATTTTCTGTCTTGTTTGCTTTATATCAAAAAACACAAAAAATTAGTTGCTTTACTTTACTTTATTTTCTGTCTTGCTATCTCTATATCAAAAACACAAAAAATTAGTTACTTGTTTTTACTTTATTCTATTCTGTTTGCTTAGTTTACTTTTATTACTGCTAAAATGAGTAATCCTGAAGTTGAAGTTCGTTCTTTTAAGCAACAAGGTGGAGAAAGTTTTAAAGATGCTTGGTACAGAATTAGTAATGCTCATCATAGGTGCATTAAGAAACACTCCACTTATCCTTCTTAGGAACTTTTATGTTGGTATATCTAGCTGGAATAGGTATGTTCTTGATACTCTTTCGGGAGGTAATTTCCTAGGTACTCCTGCTTTAGAAGCTAGTTGCATCATTGAGAGTCTAGTTAGAATACCACCTGTTAATGAAGTTAAAATTGAAATCTCTCTTGAGGATGTCATGAAAAAGTTGGAAACCATAGAGAAAAATCTTCCAAGTGTTGAGACTAAATTGGGAATATTACTTGATAATGATAAACTTGATAAATCCCTAGGAGGAATTAATGAAAGAATTGCTATCCTAGAAACTTGTGTTATCCATGATAATCAAACCAATAGGATTAGTGAACTTGAAGAAGCTATGGGAACCTTGGGTTCAACTTTTTCTTCTCTTAAGTTTAAGGAGAAAGCTTATGTGGGTAAAGAGCAAAAATTCATGTATGTCTCTAAGGTGCCTAAACCAAAGAATTATTATAGGCCTAAACTTGATAAAACCCCTAGCACCACCATGGGAAATTTAGATAATGGAGCATCTAAGGTACCCTCTGCAACAAGTTGTGTTTGTAAGAAAAATTATGATGTTGATGCTTCTTCTCTTGATAATACTTGATTTGCACTTTCTGCGCCTAGCTGAAAGGCATTAAAGAAAAGCACTTCTTGGGAGATAACCCATGGTTTTATTTTACTACTGTTTGAAGTTGTTACTACTGTAGCAACCTCTCCTTATCATGTTTTTGTGCCAAGTAAAGTCTCCATAGTAAGGTTGATACTAGATTTGGATTTCTGCGCAGAAACAGATTTGCTGTCTGTCATGAATTCGCTCCTTCTCTCTGTAGAAGAATCAAAAAAATCTGCCAATTTACGTGCGTGATCCACAGATATGTACGCAACTTTCATTAGTTTTGAGTTTTTCCAGCTGAGCAAGTTAAGTGCCTCAGAAAAATTCGTCTTTACGGACTGTTCTGTTTTGACAGATTCTGCCTTTTTATTTCCCATTGCCTCTTTTGCTATGTCGAATGGATTTGTTTGTTCCATTAACTTTCAGTAGCCTTTTGCAATGTCCAAAAGTGTTAAGAATGATTATGTCACCTCTGAATATGTTAATTTTTGATTATGCACTAACCCTCTAATGAGTTTGCTTAAAGTTTGGTGTGGAGGAAGTTTTCAAGGGTCAAGAGAAGAGGATGATACAATATGATCAAGAAGAGTGAAAAGTCTAAGCTTGGGGATTCCCCCGTGGTTCATCCCTGCATATTTCAAGAAGACTCAAGCATCTAAGCTTGGGGATGCCCAAGGCATCCCCTTCTTCATCGACAACTTATCAGGTCACTTCTAGTGAAACTATATTTTTATTCCGTCACATCTTATGTTCTTTACTTGGAGCGTCTGTTTGTTTTTGTTTTTGTTTCAATAAATTCGGATCCCACAATCCTTGTATTGGAGATATACACGCTCCGCTTTTTCATTCGAACACTTGTGTTCTTAGTTATGCTTTAATGTTCATGGCGAAGGCTGAAAACTGCTTCGTTAATTGCTATTTGGTTGGAATCAGAAAATGCTTCATATGGTCTTGAATAATTTGATACTTGGCAATTGTTTTGAGCTCTCATAGATCATGTTTAAGTTCTTGCATCATGTAGTTTAAATCTATTAGTGGAGAACTACCGTAGATCTTGTTGAAATTTGGTTTGCATGATTGATCTCTCTAAGGTCTAGATATTTTCTGGTAAAAGTGTTTGAACAACAAGGAAGACAGTGTAGAGTCTTATAATGCTTGCAATATGTTCTTGTGTAAGTTTTGCTGTACCTGTTCATACTTGTGTTGTCTTCAAACAACCTTGCTAGCCCAAGCCTTGTACTGAGAGGAAATGCTTCTCGTCCATCCAAACACCTTGAGCCAAAACCCATGTCATTTGTGTCCACTATAACTACCTATATGTGGTATTTTTCTGCCATTCCAAAGTAAATTACTTGAGTGCTACCTTTAAAATTTCACTCCTTTGTCTTTGCAATATATAGCTCATGGGAAAATAGCTTAAAAACTATTGTGGTGATGAATATGTAGCTATGTATCTTAGTTCTTATAAGTTGCTTGTTGAGCGGTAACCATGTTTCTGGGGACGCCATCAACTTTTTACACCTTTGTTGAATATCATGTGAGTTGCTATGCATGTTCGTCTTGTCTGAAGTAAGGGTGATTTATCATGATCAAATGGTTTGAGTATGCATATTGTTAGAGAAGAACATTGGGCCGCTAACCAAAGCCATGTATCATGGTGGAAGTTTTCAGTTTGGACATTAATCCTCAATCTCTTATGAGAATATTATCTGTTGTTGAATGCTTAAGCATTAAAGAGGAGTCCATTATCTGTTTTCTATGTTGTCCCGGTATGGATGTCCTTAGTTGAGATCTATCAAAAATGAGAAATCAAATGCGATTTATCTCCTTGGGCCTTTGTACAGGCGGCATAGAGGTACCCCTTTGTGACACTTGGTTGAAACATATGTTATGCAATGATAATCCATGTAAATCCAAGCTAATTAGGACAAGGTGCGAGCACTATTGGTATTCGATGCATGAGGCTTGCAACTTGTAGGAATTTTTATGCATAACACATATGAATTATTACTACCGTTGACAAAATTGTTTCTATGTTTTCAAAATAAAAGCTCTAGCACAAAAATAGTAATCCATGCTTCCCTCTGCGAAGGGCCTTTCTTTTACTTTATGTTGAGTCAGTTTACCTACTTCTTTCTATCTTAGAAGCAAACACTTGTGTCAACTGTGTGCATTGATTCTTACATGTTTACTTATTGCACTTGTTATATTACTTTATGTTGACAATTATCCATGAGATATACATGTTACAAGTTGAAAGCAATTGCTGAAACTTAATCATCCTTTGTGTTGCTTCGAAACCTTCTACTTTGAACCTATTGCTTTATGAGTTAGCTCTCATGCAAGTCTTGTTGATACTTGTCTTGAAAGTACTATTCATGAAAAGTTTTTGCTATATGATTCAGTTGTTTAGTCATTATCTCTTTGTTAGCAATCTATTGCTTCGAATCACTCCATTCATCTCATATGCTTTACAATAATGTTGATCAAGATTATGATGGTAGCATGTTACCTCAGAAATTATTGTTTTTATCGTTTACCTACTCGAGGGCGAGTAGGAACTAAGCTTGGGGGTGCTTGATACGTCTCCAATGTATCTATAATTTCTTATGTTCCATGCTAGTTTTATGACAATACCTACATGTTTTGTTCACACTTTATGATGTTTTGATGCATTTGCCGGCACTAACCTATTAACAAGATTGATACGTCTCAAACATATCTATAATTTCTTATGTTCCATGCTACTTTTATGACAATACTTGAATGTTTTATACATACTTTACATCATTATTATACATTTTCCGGCACTAACCTATTAACAAGATGCCGAAGTTGCTGTTTTCTGCTGTTTTTGGTTTCAGAAATCCTACAAAGGAAATATTCTCGGAATTGGACGAAATCAACGCCCAGGGTCTTATTTTTCCACGAAGCTTCCAGAAGACCGAGGGAGAACGAAGTGGGGCCACGGGGTGCCGCCACACTAGGGCGGCGCGGCCTGGGGGGGCCGCGCGGCCCTAGCGTGTGGGGCCCCGTGACTCCTCCGACTCCGCCCTTCCGCCTACTTAAAGCCTTCGTCACGAAACCCTCTGTACTGAGAGCCACGATACGGAAAACCTTCCAAAGACGCCGCCGTCGCCAATCCCATCTCGGGGGATTCAGGAGATCACCTCCGGCACCATCCGGAGAGGGGAATCATCACCGGAGGGCTCTACATCATCATGCCCGCCTCCGGATTGATGCGTGAGTAGTTCATCCTTGGACTATGGGTCCATAGAAGTAGCTAGATGGTTGTCTTCTCCGCTTGTGCTATCATTGTTTAGATCTTGTGAGCTGCCTAACATGATCAAGATCATCTATTTGTAATGCTACATGTTGTGTTTGGTGGGATCCGATGAATCTAGAATACTATGTCAAGTTGATTATAAATCTATCATATATGTGTTGTTTATGTTCTTGCATGCTCTCCGTTGCTAGTAGAGGCTCTGGCCAAGTTGATACTTGTAACTCCAAGAGGGAGTATTTATGCTCGATAGTGGGTTCATGCCTCCATTTAATCTGGGACAGTGACAGAAAGTTCTAAGGTTGTGGATGTGCTGTTGCTACTAGGGATAAAACATCAATGCTTTGTATAAGGATATTTGTCTTGATTACATTACGCACCTTACTTAATGCAATTATCTGTTGTTTACAACTTAATACTGGAGGGGGTGCGGATGCTAACCCGAAGGTGGATTATTTAGGAATAGATGCATGCTGGATAGCGGTCTATGTACTTTGTCGTAATGCCCTGATTAAATCTCATAGTAATCATCATTGATATGTATTGAATCTTTATTTGTCAATTGCCCACATGTAATTTGTTCACCCAACATGTTAGTTATCTTATTGGAGAGACACCACTAGTGAACTGTGGACCCCGGTCCATTCTTTTACATCTGAATACAATCTACTGCAATCATTATTCTTACTGTTCTTTGCAAACAAACACCATCTTCCACTCGATACCTTTAATCCTTTGTTTTCAGCAAGCCGGTGAGATTGACAACCTCACTGTTACGTTGGGGCAAAGTATCTTGATTGTGTTGTGCAGGTTCCACGTTGGCGCCGGTTTCACTGGTGTTGCGCCGCACTACACTCCTCCACCAACAACCTTCACGTGCTTCTTGGCTCCTACTGGTTCGATAACCTTGGTTTCATACTGAGGGAAACTTGCTTCTATACGCATCATACCTTCCACTTGGGGTTCCCAACGGACGTGTGCTTCGCGCGTATCAAAGATGCCGAAGCGCCAGTTCCTGTTTTCTGCTGTTTTTGGTTTCAAAAATCCTACACAGGAAATATTCTCCGAATTGGACAAAACAAAAGCCCACGGTCTTATTTTTCCACGGAGTTTCCATAAGACCGAAGAGGATACGAAGTGGGGCCACGAGGAGCCGCCACCATAGAGCGGCGCGGCCAAGGAGGGGCCCATGCCACCCTATGGAGTGGGCCCCTCGAGAGCCCCCCTGCGCTGCCCTTCCGCCTACTTAAACTCTCCATCGCGAAAACCCTAGTACCGAGAGCCACGATACGGAAAAGTTCCGGAGACGCCGCCGCCGCCATCCCATCTCGGGGGATTTAGGAGATCGCCTCTGGCACCCTGCCGGAGAGGGGAATCATCATCGGAGGGCTCTACATCACCATGCCCTCCTCCGGACTGATGCGTGAGTAGTCCATCCTTGGACTATGGGTCCATAGCAGTAGCTAGATGGTTGTCTTCTCCTCTTGTGCTATCATGTTTAGATCTTGTGAGCTGCCTAACATGATCAAGATCATCTATTTGTAATGCTACATGTTGTGTTTGGTGGGATCCGATGAATATGGAATACTATGTCAAGTTGATTATTGATCTATCATATATGTGTTGTTTATGTTCTTGCATGCTCTCCGTTGCTAGTAGAGGCTCTGGCCAAGTTGATACTTGTAACTCCAAGAGGGAGTAATTATGCTCGATAGTGGGTTCATGCCTCCATTGAATCTGGGACAGTGTTAGAAAGTTCTAAGGTTGTGGATGTGATGTTGCCACTAGGGATAAAACATCAATGCTTTGTCTAAGGATATTTGTGTTGATTACATTACGCACCATACTTAATGCAATTGTCTGTTGTTTGCAACTTAATACTGGAAGGGGTGCGGATGCTAACCCGAAGGTGGACTTTTTAGGCATAGATGCATGCTGGATGGCGGTCTATGTTCTTTGTCGTAATGCCCTGATTAAATCTCATAGTGATCATCATGATATGTATATGAATCTTTATTTGTCAATTGCCCACCTGTAATTTGTTCACCCAGCATGCTATTTATCTTATTGGATAGACACCACTAGTGAACTGTGGACCCCGATCCATTCTTTTACATCTGAAATACAATCTACTGCAATCTCTGTTCTCTGTTGTTCTTCGCAAACAAACATCATTCTCCACACCATACGTTTAATCCTTTGTTTTCAGCAAGCCGGTGAGATTGACAACCTCAATGTTAAGTTGGGGCAAAGTACTGTGATTGTGTTGTGCAGGTTCCACGTTGGCGCCGGAATCACCGGTGTTGCGCCGCACTACACTCCTCCACCAACAACCTTCACGTGGCCTTCATCTCCTACTGGTTCGATAACCTTGGTTTCTTACTGAGGGAAAACTTGCTGCTGTACGTATCACACCTTCCTCTTGGGGTTCCCAACGGACGTGTGCTTCACGCGTTATCACTCCCCACTTTACCAGCGTACTCTCTTGGCAAAGTTTACCTGAATGTTGTCTTTGGGAGACCCGATAACTTCAGGAAGGAAACGATCGAGTTCGAGGTAGTAAATTGGGAATCACAGTACCATGCTATACTCGGCCGACCAACTTATGCCAAGTTCATGGCTGTGCCGCATTACGCGTATCTCAAGCTGAAGATGCCAGGGAACAATGGGACAAACATCATAGTCTATGGAAGTTTTTCACACTCAGATAACTGTGATCACGAGTTTCGGAGGATTGCTGCCAAGTTTGGAATAAAGCAAGAACCTGTCGACTTCCCCACTAAGCCATTGGCACTTAAAGGTCAAAAGGATGAGAGCATCAAGAAATTTAAAAAGAAACCAGATGACCCTGTACCAGGAGATACGACAGTTGGGCCTTCGGCAGCTAATAACAAGGCTTGAGTCGACGATGATAAAACTCTGGCACTTGCTCCTAATGAAGTCATCGATGCATCCAAAGCCAACGGCTCCCTTGACAAGATTGAAGATAAGAAGAACCCTCCTTCTGTTTAAATAAGGACGGGCGCCGTTATGCGTTTTTACCTTCCCTTTCTTAGAAGTTTTCTTTTAATAAGGCTTATTTAACAACTTTGTTATTAGCTTCCTTTATTAATAAAGACTCAAGTTTTGTTTGTTTGAAGTATCGCAGCAATTCGGGGCACCCGAACAAGTTTATCAAGACCTCTTTTCGTATACTATAGCGAACATTGGTTTACTGAAAATTACACCCAAGATTGCAATCCAAAGCCTCTGAAAATACGAGTGCACAATTCAAAGTTGGTGAGAATCCTTCTTATATCCTTCGCTAAAAAATCCTCAAGATTACGCGAGTGCTGCAGATAGCAAGGATAACAAACATATACTTACAATAAGACCCATGACCGGTACTTTAAACTATAGAAGTACTAAAGAGCGACGAAGTCATCGGCAGGCTTAGTGTCATCGAATTATTCGAGAGCTACTGTCAAGACATACATAGTCGGTTGAAAGTAAAGTTGCACTTACGACAGGTTTCACAAACCTGCAACATGAGCTGATCACTCAAATAATTTGCTGCCGACGAACTTACACGCATCATAATGCATATGTTATAATGAGCACATGCTCTACTTATATTAAACTTGCCAACGGCATTAAATATAGGAAGGTAAATATAAACACCTGCCGATAAATTTACATAATCAATGCACCCGAATAGTCGGCTGCAGTAAGTAATGAAAAAGTATTTCAATTATAACAGGAGCATACAAGTTTTCAGGTCTTCCTTTCAGGATTCCCCGCTTCTTCATTTACCTTCGAATTCTCTTCAAGTCTTTCAATCGCAATAGCGGCAGGAACTCTTGTCTTGGAATAAAGATGCCCTACATTACCATCAGCATTTGCAATAGCCGTTAAATTTGCGGAAGAATGTTTCGACAGAACAAGGGCGAAGGAAATTTTGGCTCCGGCGAGCAGCTGTGTGCGAATCAAACTCTTGATCTTCTTCACATTACCGAACTCTGAAAAAAGCTAGTAAAGTTGAAGGGGTTTTATTCAAGGGGAACATTGTCTCCCATATCACCCTCAAACAGTTATAGCATTTGTCAAAGAATCGGTGCACCTGGTGCACCCGATCTTTGAACTTTGCAATAGTGAAAGCTTTCGAATGATCCTTCCAAAAGACCTCATCAAAGTTGCAAGACAAGTCAAGGAATCTACGCGTTCATGAACGCGTTGTTTTTCTTCGGATGAGTTCAGAGCTATGACTATAAGAGGCAATGAAGAGGGAAGAGTTAAGAGGTTATTTTTGGAGAAGCAAAGGAAAAGAAGATCAGAATAATTACAATTCAAGCTTTATGTTGCCTTGTGCAACTCCATGAGAGCATATCATTCTGCGTCGGTGGCTAGTTCGCCCTTCTTCTTTATAATGGCGGCCATAGCATGAATACCACGCATCCCTTTTTCCATCTAGGCAATTTGAGACTTCATGCGCTCGAGGCGATCTTTCTCAGAAGAGCCATCCGAAGGACCTTCCGTAAAGGAGGACACATGAATGACCTGTAAAAGTTATATAATTCAGAATATGATGGAGTATACAAGCTACAGTTTGAATTACTCCCATCGGGAGTGATACGTCCAAAACGTATCTACTTTCCCGAACACTTTTGCTATTGTTTTGCCTCTAATTTGTGTATTTTGGATACAACTAACACGGACTAACTGTTTTCAGAGAACTGCTCTGGTGTCTCGTTTTTGTGCAGAAATCCAACTTTCGGGAAAATCCTCGAATTTCTTCAGATGGCCCTATTTTACCAAAATATTGACGGAGCCAGAAGGGCGAAGGAGGTGGAGGCCCCCCCACACCATAAGGCGGCGCGGCCCGGGGGGGCCGCGCGGCCCTATGGTGTGGCCCCCTCGCCGGCCTCCGACGCCCCCTTTGGACTACTTATCGGGTTCGACCTAAAACGCACGGGGAGAAGTCGACATCGCCAAACCCTCCAGAGAGCCGCCACATCGCGAAACTCCGTCGCGGGAGCCGAAGTCTCCGTTCGGCACTCCGCCGGGACGGGGAATTGGAGGAGATCTTCACCGCCATCACCGCCAACGCCTCTCCATCAACCAGCAATGTTTCCCCCATCCATGTGTGAGTAATTCCCCCGCTGTAGGCTGAAGGGGATGGTAGGGATTGGATGAGATTGGTCATGTAATAGTCATAAGATTGTTAGGGCATAGTGCCTAGTATCCGTAGATGTCACTTTTATGATATTGTTGCAACTTGTTATGCTTAATGCTTGTCACTAGGGCCCGAGTGCCATGATCTCAGATCTGAACATGTTATTGATTCATGAAGATATTCGTTGTTTATGATCTTACCCAAGTTGTATACACATGTCGCTATCCGGAACCAATGGCCCCGAAGTGACAGAAATCGGGACAACCGGAGGGGATGGTAGTGATGTGAGGATCACATGTGTTCACGGAGTGTTAATGCTTTGCTCCGGTACTCTATTAAAAGGAGTACCTTAATATCCAGGAGTTTCCCTAGAGGCCCGGCTGCCACCGGCTGGTAGGACAGAAGATGTTGTGCAAGTTTCTCATTGCGAGCACGTACGACTAAATATGGAACACATGCCTATTGATTGATTAGTACTTGGATACCGTTTTATTATTATCTGCAAATGCCCATGCTTTGATTGTTACATGAGTTTCTCTCATCCATGCAACGCCCGTTAAATCCGTCCCTGTGCCTACAGTATTTTAATCCTGCTGTTTACTATAATCACTACTGCTGTCTTTATTTCACCGCTGCTGTTATTTCACTATTTCCACTGCCATAAAACTGTTACTATTGATAAACTCTTGCGAGCAAGTCTGTTTCCAGGTGCAGCTGAATTGACAACTCCGCTGTTAAGGCTTACAAGTATTCTTTGTCTCCCCTTGTGTCGAATCAATAAATTGGGTAATACTTCCCTTGAAGACTGTTGCGATCCCCTATACTTGTGGGTCATCAAGACTATTTTCTGGCGCCGTTGCCGGGGAGCATAGCTTTATTTGGAAGTTCACTTGGATTGATATTGTTCGCTGCAAATTCTCCATTATGGGTAAACCTCGCGATACTAAGATCGCCATATTACCATCCACTACAAGAAAAGGTACAACTCTGAGTACCTCTGCTGCTCTTGATTCACCATCTGTGATTGATAAACTTGTTTCACCGCCACATGCTTCGCGTGCTGGTACTTCTGCTGAATCTGAAAATTCTCATAATATTGATAATGTTTCTGCTGTGCTTGATGGTAGTGGTTCATTGGGATCTTTTCTAGATGCTACAATTGCTAAGTCTAGACAAATTGAAAATATTGAAACTCCTAATGCTGCTACACCTGTTAATTCACCTGAGTCTGTTGAATATTCTAGTGATGATCTTGATGAAGATTATGTAGAGCTTGATAATGATTTTATTGAAAAATGCAAGGCTACTACTGATGCAAGAAAAATTAAAAAGTTGCTTGCAGAACATGCTGTTAGATATAAACCATCTCCTGATCCTAAATTTGCCACATCTCCTATAAACATTAGGGATAAAGATTATGATTTTTCTCTTGATCTATCTCATATAGCTATTGTTGAGAAAACACCCTTTTGTGGTACTGAAAAAGAAAGTGCTGTTGAACACTTGACTGAGTTATCTACTCTTAGTGGTGTGTTTTCTGATGATGTCAAGATGCGTACTTATTTTGTCGCTAAAATTTTTCCGTTCTCATTAAAGGATGATGCTAAAACTTGGTATAATAATTTGCCTCCTGGTTCTATTAAAAGTCCAACTGATTTGCGTGATGTTTTCTTTCGAAAATACTTTCCTGCTAGTGCTCAACATGCTGCTTTGCAGAGAATTTATAATTTTGACCAGGAAGATGGAGAGAAATTGCCTGAGGCTTGGGCGAGATTTTGCTCTCTTATTAGAGCTCAGCCTGACCATGATTTGGAAAAGCATGATTTACTTGATATATTTTATAGTGGACTAACTATTGAGTCTAGGGCATACCTGGATAGTTGTGCTGGTTGTGTTTTCAGGAAAAGAACTCCAGACGACGCTGAAGAATTATTGGCTAAAATAGGCCGGAATCATGATGATTGGTCTACACCTGAACCAACCCCGACACCGATAGTGAAGAAGAGGGGTATGATTAAATTAAATGATGAAGATATGAGGGAAGCCAAGAAGTCTCTTAAGGAGAAAGGTATTAAACCTGAAGATGTGAAGAATTTACCTCCTATAGAAGATATATGTGAGACAATTCCCCCTTCATCCATGATTGAGGTACACTCGCTTCAACACTTTACTAGGGAAGATATTCCGTATTCAAAATCTCCTGCTCAATGTTTAGATGAATTTGATAATTATATTGTTAAGCAAGAAAATTTTAATATGAGAGTAGAGAATCATTTAATGGAAAATTCCCGAGCTATTAGTGAATTGCATGGTATTGTGGAGAGAACCTCCAATGATGTTAAGATACTTGTTAAACATTTTCAAATGGTTCAAACTCAAATTGATCAACTTACTAAAGTGCAAAATGACTTGTTGGGAAATAATTCTAAAGAAAAACATGCTTGTGAAGTAACAACTAGAGGTGGTGCTTCTACCCAGGATCCTCTATATCCTGAAGGGCATCCCAAAAGAGTTGAACAAGATTCTCAACCAATTAAAACTAGTGCTCCATCTAAGAAAAAGAAAAAGAAACATAAGAATGTTGTAGAATCCTCTGAACCTGTTAATGATCCTAATAGTATTTCTATTTCTGATGCTGAAACTGAAAGTGGTAATGAACATGAGGAAGATAATGATAAGAATGATACTCCTGATAAAGAAGAAATTGAAATAGAACCTGAAAAGCATGCTAAAAATAAAAAGTACACTAAAGAAGACTTTATTACTGAGAAGCATGGTAATGAAAGAGAACCTTGGGTTCAAAAGCAAATGCCTTTTCCTGCTAAGAAACTAAAATCAAAGGAAGAGGAACATTATAATAAATTTTGTGATTGGATGAAACCTTTATTTCTGCAAATTCCTTTGACTGATGCTATTAAATTGCCTCCTTATTCAAAGTATATGAAAGATATTGTTACTAACAAAAGGAAAGTCCCCAATGAGGAAATTTCTACTATGCTCGCTAGTTACTCCTTCAATGGTAAGATTCCAAAGAAGTTGGGCGACCCAGGTATACCGACTATTCCTTGTTCCATCAAGAATAATTATGTTAGAACTGCTCTATGTGATTTGGGAGCAGGTGTGAGTGTGATGCCTTTTTCTCTTTATAAGAGACTTGATTTAGATAAATTGATACCAACTGATATATCCTTGCAAATGGCTGATAAATCTACTGCTATTCCTGTTGGTTTATGTGAAAATGTTCCTGTTCAAGTTACTCAGCATTGCTTGATATTAACTGATTTCGTTGTGTTGGAAATGCCCGAAGATGATAATATGTCCATTATTCTTGGAAGACCCTTTCTTAATACTGCAGGGGCTGTTATTGATTGCAATAAAGGCATGGTTACTTTCAATGTTGATGATAAGGAACACACTGTCTATTTTCCCAAGAGGATTGATAAAGTATGTGGAGTCAATACAATTTTTAATGTGAAAACTATCAAAGTGGGATCCATTGATTGTCCTATATATGAGCCTAAAGAAGAATATCAAACTCTTGTGATTGGATCCATATCAATTCAATATAAGGTAACATGATTGATTTGGGGTTTATTTCTTCTTATGTCATATAAAATCTATTTGGTAGCAAGACTTGATCAACCTTGTTAACAAGTATATTTTATTGCATAAAAGAGCTAAACAACACTTCTTTCTTTCTCTCTCCCTTCACCTATTTTACTTGCTGTAGCACTTTTATTTTGCAATATGCTTTAATCATTTAAGATTTTAGAAATCATTTTACTGCGCAGTAATCATTAATTTAATACCCAGAAATGTGCATTTTTCAAAGTTCTCTAAAAATTACAAAAATTACACCGTTGGTCCTATTTTTCGACGAGGCACCTGGGAGTACCAGAGGATGACCTGTGGGGCACCAGGGGTGCCACACCATAGGGCGGCGCGGCCAGCAAGGGGGCCGCGCCACCATGTGGTGTGGGCCACCCCTTGCCCCACTACACCATCTCTTTCTCCCAGCACCTTCTCTCTCCCGAAAAAACTCGTACCAAGTTTCTCTCACTCGTGTTTCTGCTCAAGAACTCGCGATTTTTCGATCTCCTTGCTCAGCCCAGATTTCTGTCTGAAATTTGGCACATTTACTCCTTGGTATGTGACTCCTTTGATTGTCCAATTAGAATTTCATTTGGTTGAGTATATCTTGAATATTTTGCTGCTGTAGATAACATGTTTAGTGAGCTTGCATGCTTGTTTTAAGTGGTAGAAATTAGTTTTGATGCATGTTTAGCACTCTAGCAAGTTCCTATAGTAGTTCCCTTCAATTACACACCTTGAAATCAAATTTTATAATGATTGTTGAAAATTTCAGAAAATGGAAGAAGGTGTGCCCCAATTGAACCAAGAAGAATTGGAAGTCCAGCAAGTTTCAAGAGTCAATCGTGAGGAGGGAGTATACCCCTCTTACTACCCATGCGTGGACTTTATGAGAAGTGCGGGGATTTTACAAGATGTGCAAACTCTAATCTCTCGTGCAGGGCTGAGTGGTTTTGTTGAAGGAGAGCCAAGACAATATGTAAAATTAACTATGTCTTTTGTGCAGGACTTCAAGTTCAATTGGTCGCGATCTGACCCCATGGTCCAGTATAAAATTTACAATAAAGCTGTCAACTTGCCATTTAGTGTTTTTTGTGCAGCAATTGGAGTACCGCAATGGGGATCCTGCGAGAAGATCAGGGGAACACCGCGGGAGCTCTCAGATCTTTATACAAGGATTTGTAATGGGAGGAGTCTCTCCAAGGATGATGGTAAGATTAGTAGCATTCAACATCCAGCCATCCGCTACTTTGCCTATTTCATTACAAAGTGCGTCCTTGCAAGAAGGACCGGAGGTAAATTATCTGTCCCAGACTTGGCTTTCTTAGCTGCTGCTTTGCAACAGGATAGGACTTATAATTTGGGTGCTTTAATAGCTTGTAGACTTGCTACTAACCGTGAGAAAGGAGGAATTTGTGGAGGTCTTATCGCCTCTCGCTTATTAGCTATGCATGGTGTAGAACCTCACCATTTAGATATTCCGCTTTCTATAGAGAAGCTTGATGTGGTTTCCATGATTAGACATGAGTTTATTTCAGATGCATCTAGTTTGAACAATCTGCATTATAGGATAACTTTGTATAAGAAAAGTTGGAGTATAACTAAGAAAATTGAAAAACTAGTACGATTGCCTGCACCTGCTTTGTTTAACCTTGATGCCAGGAACGGGTGGTCGATCACAGAAAATGAGCTAAATGCATACATAGAAAGAGAAAGCCATCGTGCGAGGGAAAATGTGGAGGAGACCGAGGAGCATCCCGACTCTTCATCCGATGCAGCAAGCTCCTCATACCAACATCATGGTCACGTGGAGCCTCCACGATATTCTTCTGCACAGGGGCCTTATTACCACTCCATGTATGATCCACCGGCGTGGAACCCCGACCCTCGTTGGGAATGAACTCCACTTAGGCCAAAAGCCTAAGCTTGGGGGGAGGTATACCGGCATCACTCATTCTTTGCATATTATGATTGCTGGATACTTGTACATACTTGTTTAGTCTCTAGAGTGGTTTTCTAATGAGAGGGAGATGATATTTGGGGAAGTGCTGTCCAAAAACAGATTCTGTGCTGTTACTAAAAAAATTCGTACGCACAGCCAGAACGTTATTTTGAGTTGCCAATTTTTGAGCATGTTCCCCAGGTTGTTATCTAACTTTCATTAGTTGAACACTTTTTGGTCTGAGCAATGGAAGATTTTTGTTAAATTCGATTTCTGTACTGCTGTCAGGATTTGGCAGATTTCTGTCATCCTGCTTTTCTGTGTTTCTGTTAGTTTGCATTCTTTTGTTTTCACTTTGTTTCTTTCCTAAAACACAAAAAGACCAAAAATATTTCTGTAGTTTCTCTTCACCATTTATTTATTTGGTACCTTGCTCTTAGTTTGCTTTATTTGCTATCGTTAGTTTGCTATAAGAAAACCCAAAAAGATTTTGCTTTGTTTGCTTGTTTTCTTTCGTGCTTGTTTCTAATTCAAAAACACCAAAAATATTTGCTGTTCTTCTTTGGTTTGTAAAGTTCATCATGAGTTCAATGGTCTTCGGTGGCTGGAGCGTGGTTTCCATTTCATATTATCCAAGCTGCACAAGTGAAAAGGCAATAATGACGATCTACGACAATCTGATTGTGGTGAGAGGCTGGTATGAACTCTATTTGCTTTCATTTTTGTACATATACTCATCCATATGAGCATGCTTAGTTGGTTCGTGTGAGGTATATGTTATTTGAGAAAGTCTAGTAGTTCATGATCTCTCATGTTTAGTTCCAATTTATTAATATGAGTAGCATGTCGTGGATGTTTGCTTGCATTGTTTTATTCATAAGTAAGTATGGCATTGTGGTATCCTCCTCTGAATAATTCATTTATATCGATTTGGCACATGCTCACGCATGCATATGACTGAACAAAAAGTCAATTAAGCCTCGATGATTTATATTGCTTCAGAGTTCTTGTATCACTTTTATGCCTCCGTTAATTTATTTTGCCGCAAGCATAATTATGACAGTTACTGCTCTCTTGATTTGTCGCTCCCTAGTCTTTTGCTAGCCTTCACTTGTACTGAGCGGTGACGCCGCTCGTGCTTCCAAACACCTGAAAACCAAGTTGTTCCAAAAGTGTCCACCATAAATACCTATGCATGGCATTTCAAACCATTCCAAGTAAATTCTCATGCGCTACCTTTAAAACTTTCAAAATGCTTCTCAATTTGTGTTAATGTTTCATAGCTCATGAGGAAGTATGTGGTGTTTAGCTTTCAACCTTGTCATTTACTTTTGACGGACTCTCATATGGACTAGTGGCACATCCGCTTATCCAATAATTTTGCAAAAAGAGCTGGCAATGGGATTCCCAGTCCCGAATTAATTAACTTAAATAGACACTCCTCCATGGCTTGTGATTGTTGGACGGCACCCGAAGGATTCGGTTAGCCATGGCTTGTGTAAGCAAAGGTTGGGGGAGTGTCATCATCATAATAAAACTTAAATAAAAAGGCACTCCTTCATGGTATGTGATTGTTGGCAGGCACCCGAGGATTCGGTTAGCCATGGTTTGTGAAAGAAAGGTTGGAAGGAGTGCCAACCAAAAATAAATAAATGGGAGCCGCTCTTGTGAGTCCGGTTGATGAGGTAGTTAGTGTACCCATTACCATTCGTTGACAACAACAAACACCTCTCAAAAATAATTTTACTCCTGCTTTACAAATAAAAAGCTCTAGCGCATGTTAATCCCTGCTTCCCTCTGCGAAGGGTCAATCTTTTACTTTTATGTCGTGTCTCCATTCTTTCTTTGAGTACTATCTTGAGAGCACGACTGTCATTCTTAGTATAATATGCTTGTCTCAAAATATGATTAATTGTGGTATAACTTTGATGCTTTTATCTTTGACAATCACTATTTCTAGTCTTTCTATGAACTCAAGAGGTGCCTCGGCATTTATGTTTTGCCGATCAAATACAGGCAAGCGAGATACCACTTTATCATATTCTCTTATGAACATTGCAATCTTGCTTATATACATGATTCATGGTGCTTATTATTAATTGTTGGTACTTCTCCATGATTGACATAGCTGTTGGATGATCTTATTTGCATGTATCTCATTATGAACTGCTTAAGTATTAGCCATAGCATGAGAATATATACATCATATGAGCAAATGTGTTCGTGAAAGTTCTTTTATCGCTCAGTTGTTAACTGAATTGCTTGAGGACAAGCAATAAGCTAAGGGGGGAGTTGATACGTCCAAAACGTATCTACTTTCCCGAACACTTTTGCTATTGTTTTGCCTCTAATTTGTGTATTTTGGATACAACTAACACGGACTAACGCTGTTTTCAGCAGAACTGCTCTGGTGTCTCGTTTTTGTGCAGAAATCCAACTTTCGGGAAAATCCTCGGAATTTCTTCAGATGGCCCTATTTTACCAAAATATTGACGGAGCAGAAGGGCAAAGGAGGTGGAGGCCCGAGGGCCCCACAAGGCGGCGCGGCCCAGGGCCGCGCGGCCTATGGTGTGGCCCCCTCGGCCGGCCTCCGACGCCCCCTTTGGACTACTTATCGGGTTCGACCTAAAACGCACGGGGAGAAGTCGACATCGCGAGAACCCCAGAGCCGCCACATCGCGAAACTCCGTCGCGGGAGCCGAGAAGTCTCGTTCTGGCACTCCACCGACGGGGAATTGGAGGAGATCTTCACCGCCATCACCGCCAACGCCTCTCCATCGACCAGCAATGTTTCCCCCATCCATGTGTGAGTAATTCCCCCGCTGTAGGCTGAAGGGGATGGTAGGGATTGGATGAGATTGGTCATGTAATAGTCATAAGATTGTTAGGGCATAGTGCCTAGTATCCGTAGATGTCACTTTTATGATATTGTTGCAACTTGTTATGCTTAATGCTTGTCACTAGGGCCCGAGTGCCATGATCTCAGATCTGAACATGTTATTGATTCATGAAGATATTCGTTGTTTATGATCTTACCTGCAAGTTGTAACCAATGGCCCCGAAGTGACAGAATCGGGACAACCGGAGGGGATGGTAGTGATGTGAGGATCACATGTGTTCACGGGAATGCTTTGCTCCGGTACTCTATTAAAAGGAGTACCTTAATATCCAGTAGTTTCCCTAGAGGCCCGGCTGCCACCGGCTGGTAGGACAAAGATGTTGTGCAAGTTTCTCATTGCGAGCACGCACGACTAAATATGGAACACATGCCTATTGATTGATTAGTACTTGGATACCGTTTTATTATTATCTGCAAATGCCCATGCTTTGATTGTTACATGAGTTTCTCTCATCCATGCAACGCCCGTTAAATCCGTCCCTGTGCCTACAGTATTTTAATCCTGCTGTTTACTATAATCACTACTGCTGTCTTTATTTCACCGCTGCTATTTCACTATTTCCACTGCCATAAAACTGTTACTACGATAAACTCTTGCGAGCAAGTCTGTTTCCAGTGCAGCTGAATTGACAACTCCGCTGTTAAGGCTTACAAGTATTCTTTGTCTCCCCTTGTGTCGAATCAATAAATTGGGTAATACTTCCCTCGAAGACTGTTGCGATCCCCTATACTTGTGGGTCATCAGGGAGCGTGTGATTAGAAGAAACATTGAAGATATCACAGCAAAAGGGTATTGGCAACATTGCCAGTACAGGATTCGTTACAATAAGAAGGTCTGTTGACACGAAATTGTTTTAAAACAAACAAAATTACAATGACAATAAAATGAAGTCAGGGGGCTTGGGTCTGAGCCGATAAATTGGGGCCAACAGCCGATTTGTTTGCTAAAACTAAGTCAAGGAGCTGAAGCGCACACTTGCGTGCCGAAATTTTATAAACGCTCAAGTCAATGAGCCGGCCATCTCGCTCCTTCGGCAACTCTTTGGACATTAGCTCCATGTCGGCTTGGAAACCATGACCCATCATAAGCTGAAAAGCCAGAAGAGCGCCGTAGGTGCGGGAGGTGCGTTTGAGTACCTCGATGGTTCCCTTCGTGCCGACAGCAAAAACATCTGTTAGTTGCCCCAGAGTTTTGTCTTGGTCGGCTTTGGGGAAAATCATCAAGTACAGCCTTGACATGACTCCTTTGTTCTTCTGGAGAAGAGCTTGAATGAGCTTGTTGGATTCAAGCGCCAATGTTAAAACATCGATGGGAGAATCATCCGGAAGTTTGCCTAAGGTGTCAGCAGAAATATCGGCAGCTTCTGCAAGGAGCAAAAAGGAAGATTCATTAGCAACCATCGAGCTCAAGAAATGAGGAGTTAAAAGTGAGTCAATGAAAATTACTGAGCAAGGCCAAAACAGATTGACGGAGAAGGCCATCCTTTTCATTCTTCTGGGCTTCGGCAGCAAGCTTTGAAGCTTCTTCATCCTTCAGCTTGGCCTTTAGCCTATCAAGCTCCTCCGTCAAAGAATCGGCATTTTGGCGAGCTTCGGCGGCCATTTTAATTGCATTCTCGAGCTTTGAAGAGGTAGACTCGAATTCTTTTTGTAGCCGAGCTTTGTCAGCTTCGAGAGAAGCAAATTGGGAAGCGAAAGCCTCCAGAGAAGAAATGACCGCTCAAAAATCCTAAAGAAGTGAAAATAGATAACTATTAGCAAGTGGTGGAATCTGATGACCCACAAGTATAGGGGATCGCAACAGTCTTCGAGGGAAGTAAAACCCAATTTATTGATTCGACACAAGGGGAGACAAAGAATACTTGTAAGCCTTAATAGCGGAGTTGTCAATTCAGCTGCACCTGGAAACAGACTTGCTCGCAAGAGTTTATCAGTAGCAACGGTTTTATAGCAGTGAGAGTAGTGAAATAACAGCAGCAGTGTAACAAAGACAGCAGTAATGATTTTAGTAAACAACAGGATTAAAATACTGTAGGCACAAGGATGGATGAACGGGCGTTGCATGGATGAGAGAATTCATATAACAATCAAGGTAGGGCATTTGCAGATAATAATAAAGCGGTATCCAAGTACTAATCAATCCATAGGCATGTGTTCCGTATATAGTCGTACGTGCTCGCAATGAGAAACTTGCACAACATCTTTTGTCCTACCAGCCGGTGGCAGCAGGGCCTCTAGGGAAACTACTGGAAATTAAGGTACTCCTTTTAATAGAGTACCGGAGCAAAGCATTAACACTCCGTGAACACATGTGATCCTCACATCACCGCCTTCCCCTCCGGTTGTCCCAATTTCTGTCACTTTGGGGCCTCGGGTTCCGGACAACAACATGTGTATACAACTTGCAGGTAAGATCATAAAACAATGAATATCTTCATGAATCAATAACATGTTCAGATCTGAGATCATGGCACTCGGGCCCTAGTGACAAGCATTAAGCATAACAAGTTGCAACAATATCATAAAAGTACCATCTACGGATACTAGGCACCATGCCCTAACAATCTTATGACTATTACATGATCAATCTCATCCAATCCCTACCATCCCCTTCAGCCTACAGCGGGGAATTACTCACACATGGATGGGGGAAACATGGCTGGTCGATGAAGAGGCGTCGGTGGTGATGGCGGCGATGATCCCCTCCAATTCCCCATCTCGGCGGAGTGCCAGAACGGAGTTTCTGGTCCCGAGGCGGAGTTTCGCGATGGCGGCGGAGTTCTGGATGTCTTATGGAAATATGGTCGAACCCCCTGGCGTTTTTAGGTCGAAGGGGTTTAGTAGCCCGAAGGAGAGCGTCGGGGGGCCGCCGAGGCGCCCTAACCATAGGGCGGCCCGCCCCCCCTGTAGGTCGCGCCGGCCTATGGTGTGGGGGCCATGGCCCCCCTGGCTCGCCCTTTTGGCCTCTCATCTTCACGGTGAAAATAGGCCCATTGCGATTATTTCCGGGGATTTTCCTGAAAGTCGAGTTTCTGCACAAAAACGAGACACCAGTGCAATTCTGCTGAAAACAGCGTTAGTCCATGTTAGTTGTATCCAAAATACACAAATTAGAGGCAAAACAATATCAAAAGTGTTCGGGAAAGTAGATACGTTTTGGACGTATCAACTCCCCCAAGCTTAGCTTATTGCTTGTCCTCAAGCAATTCAGTTAACAACTGAGTGCGATAAAAGAACTTTCACGAACACATTTGTTCATATGATGTAAATATTCTCATGATATGGCAAGTGCTTAAGAAATTCATAATAAGATACATGCAAATAAAGTCATCTAATAGCTGCATCAATCATGAAAGAGATACCAACAAACTAATAACAAGCATCATGAAACACTTCCATAAGCAGGATTGCAATGTTCATAGAAAGATATGATAAAGTGGTATCTCGCTTGCCTGTATTTGTACAGCAAAACATAAATGCCTAGGCACCTCTGAAGTTCATAGAAAGACTAGAAGTAAAGATTGTCAAAGATAAAAGCATCAAAGTTATACCACAGCTGATCATATTTTGGGACAAGCATATTATACTAAGAATGACAGTTATGCTCTCAAGAAGGTGCTCAAAGAAAGGATGGTGACTCAACATAAAAGTAAAAGATTGACCCTTCGCAGAGGGAAGCAGGGATTAACATGTGCTAGAGCTTTTCATTTTTTCAAAGACAGAAGTAAAATTATTTTGAGAGGTGTTTGTTGTTGTCAACGAATGATAGTGGGTACTCTAACCACCTCGCCAACCAGACTCTCAAGAGCGGCTCCCATGAAGGACGTTATCTCTACCAGCAAGGTAGATCATCCATCTTCTCTTTTGTTTACACATGCATTTTAGTTTCATTATGGATGACACTCCCCCAACCTTTGCTTACACAAGCCATGGCTAACCGAATCCTCGGGTGCCTTCCAACATTCACATACCATGGGGGTATCTATTTGCAGGTTAAGTTGCTTACTGATGAATCAGAGCAAAACACGTCAAGAGAATTATTAATGAAGGTTAATTAATTGGGGCTGGGAACCCCGTTGCCAGCTCTTTTTGCAAAATTATTGGATAAGCGGATGTGCCACTAGTCCATTGGTGAAAGTCTGTCAAGAGTAAATGACAAGGTTGAAAGATAAAACACCACATACTTCCTCATGAGCTATAAAACATTGACACAAATTGAGAAGTAGTTTGAAGGTTTAAAGGTAGCACATGAGAATTTACTTGGAATGGTTTGAAATGCCATGCATAGGTATTTATGGTGGACACTTTGGAATAACTTGGTTTTAAGGTATTTGGAAGCACGAGCAGCGTTCCCGCTCAGTACAAGTGAAGGCTAGCAATAGACTGGGAAGCGACAATCAAGAGAGCAATAACTGTCATAATCATGCTTGCGACAAAACAAGAACTCTGAAGCAAAGTAAATCATCGAGGCTTAATTGACTTTTGTTTAGTCATATGCATGCGTGAGCATGTGCCAAGTCGATTCGAGTGAATTATTCAGAGGAGGATACCACAATGTCATACCTATCTATGAATAAAACAATGCAAGCAAATATTCATGACATGCTACTCATTATTAATAGATTGGAACTAATCATGAGAGATCATGAACTACTAGACTTTCATTAAATGACATATACCTCACATGAACCAACTAAGCATGCTCACATGGATGAGTATATGTACAAAAATGAAAACAAATAGAGTTCATACCAGCCTCTCACCACAGTCAAGTTGTCGTAGATCGTCATTATTGCCTTTCACTTGTGCATCTTGAATAATAATATGGAATGAAACCAATCTCCAACCACCGAAGACCGCTGAACTCCCTAATGAACTTTACAAAACCAAAGAATAATAACAAATATTTTTGGTGTTTTCGGGTTAGAAACAAGAACAAAAGGAAACAAGCAAACAAAGCAAAATCTTTTTGGATTTTCTCATAGCAAACCAACGATAGAAAATAAGGTAAAATAGGAGCAAATAACCAAATAAACAAATGGTGAAGAGAAACAACAGAAATATTTTTGGTCTTTTTGTGTTTTAGGAAGGAAACAAAGCAAAAAAACAAGAGAATGAAAACTAAAAGAAACACAGAAAAGCAGGATGGCAGAAATCTGCCAAAACCTAACATCAGTACAAAAATCGATTTTTACAAAAATCTTCCGTTGCTCAGTTCGAAAAGTATTCAACTAATGAAAGTTAGATAACAACCTAGGGAACACGCACAAAAATTTGCAACTCAAAATAACGTTCTGGCTGTGCGCAGGAATTTTTTTAGTAACAGCCCAGAATCTGTTTTTAGACAGCACTTCCCCAAATATCATCTCCCTCTCATTAGAAACCACTTTAAGAAGCTAAACAAGTATATACAAGTATCCAACAATTGTAATATGCAATGAATGAGTGATGCCGGCATACCTCCCCCCAAGCTTAGGCTTGTGGCCTAAGTGGAGATCATTCCCATGGTCCCCATGAAGTGGCGTCTCCGTAGTATGACGAAGAAGGATCCTGTTCCGGGTATGTGCTGGAGGATGCACCAGGATACGTGACGGTGTACCCGTAGGAGGGCTCGGCGTCCTCGGAGTCATGCTGCTGGTGGAAACCATGTATCCTCAGCTGCTCATCCACCTCCTCCTTGGAGCGCGACCACGGTTTCCTGTGAACACTGAACAAATCGGTCTGCGGCAAGGGGATTTCCCTCTCATCCCCGTCAATAAACAACATTTTATAAACAATATTATCTAAACTAGAGTCAGTTGTAACAAATTGGTGACTCTTCATAGCAGCAATATCAAGCCTAGCAGGGGTTAGTTTCACATCAGGGTCAAGAGGAAGATCTAGATGTGCCAAAATACGCGATGCAATAATTCCTCCATAGATAGGTCCCTTAGCGGACAGACGACGGGCAATAAGAGCACCAAGATGATAAGGTGTTTCTCCAGTAAGTGCAGCAACTAAGAAAGCAAGATGATAGCTAGAAATATTGCTAGTATTCTCCCTACCAAGAATGCTAGTAGCAATATAGTAAGCGAAATATCTAATGGCGGGGAGTTGGTGTTGACGTCAGAAACCCACCGGCGGGCAGTGACTGGTCAACACCGTAGAGCCGGGAACAACTAGGGCTGCGGCTGGCCCCAGTCCCTCAGAGCGACGGCCCGCAAAGCCTCCTGGTCGCGCGCCGATGCAAATTGCAAGGGCGTGCCACCTGACCTATACCTGGTCGGGAAGGTGTGGATGATGCCTCGCTTAGTTTCCTGCAGGGCACACACGTACACGTTAAATAAGAGCCTCGATCGGCTCTCAGGTTATCCTGTGAATCGGCTCATAGAGCCGATCCACCCATGATTCGTCCAAGGTGGCCGAATATATGGTGGTCCTGCTTGATCAAGATAAAGCGTATGAGATCCACGACGATCTGGGGTTTTCACCGCATAATCGGATCATCCTACTCACGATTGGGCCTCGCGCTCACGCACGGTGATCGTAAGCCAGCCCTAGACAAGGCCTAAAAACCAACACTAGGTTGATCCTCGGAACGTCCTGTCTAGGGGCAGCAAACTACACCCTACATGCCGCTGGATCCTCCAACCCTTTGTAAGGCCTAACTATTGCAGATATTAAACTAATCCTTGATGAATCAAGGAGCAATCGTAACGGATCAGATCTACTAAATAACGATCAAGCGGGGTGCCGCCCCTGCACCCATCATGAGGTACAGGGACGGCTAGATGCGCAAGGGTTGCACTACGACAGCATATGATACTAAGAACAATGCTAACCCTAACACATCTATGATAACTACGTTGCTCGCCATCAAAAAGGCTTCAGCACGAGCAACGCATGAACAACTAGGCAGGCTCGTGCTGCCTAGATCGCGAGATGCGATCTAGGCAGCATGGTGCTTACCGGAGGAACCCTCGAGACGAAGGAGTTGGCGATGCGCCGAGATTGGTTTGTGTTGAACGTTGGTTGTTGTTTATTCCATAAACCCTAGATACATATTTATAGTCCAGGGGACTTTCTAACGTAGGCGTGCACCAAACCGTGCACGGATAAAACTCTAACTTCCAAACTAAGATGCGATCTAATATGTTACAGATACACGGGCGGTTTAGCCCAACTTGGTAAACAAGGCCGATTCACGTATTTCTTCCATGTACAATCTTCACGTCCATCTTGATCGCGGCCCACCTCTGACTTGGTCAAATTCTGGTGATAACACATGCCCCCTGGTTTTGGAAATGACATTTCCAAAATCATTACGCCTTTCCTTCATCGGGTCATGTCGTGGCAGAGCAGAACCGTCGCAGAGTTCTTCATCATGATAACTTGCCTCCTCAACTTCTCTGCACGATTTGACAGTTTTGGCACCACCTCCTCGGAAACTGCTGTGGCATTGAATTTCTACCATGCCCTCTTTTATTTAACCGCCCCAAACAGTTCTCCTCTGCATCTCCTTCGCATTAGCACCCAAAAAACCCTCCTGCGCCACCATGTCCTCTTCTTCCTCCGCCTCATCGGGCTTTTCCACCGAGTCCTCTTCTTCCCGCGAGCCGACGCCGGAGTGGAACCCAGCGGAGGCCCACGCGGCCAACACTCGCCGCGCCATCGAGGCCGGGAATGAGCCCAGCCATGATTTCTCCATCTGGTCAGAGGACGACAGGTCCCTGACTGACGGGGAGAGCGATCTCCGCTTCCTTGCCGATAAGGAAGCGGTGGAAGACAGCGAGGATGATCACTTCCCCTGGGATGGGGCCACCTCCGAGGAGGTGAAGGAGGAGGAAGAGGAGGACGACGACGACGACAGCTCCCCGACGAGCCGCCGGCCAAGCGCCATTGCCCCTGGCCGGGGAATCTGAGTGACTTCGACAGCGACGACGACGACGACGAGGAGGATGAGGACAATGAAGGTCCTGCCGGCGGCCGCTGGAGCAGCGACGACGAGCCGGCCGGGAGCAGCGCCGACAGCGGCGACGACGGCGACGACGAGGGCAGCAATGGCCCGTAGATAGGGCCCTTAGCATAGGATCCGTAGAAGTAGGCGGGGCAATGTATCCCCTTTTGAGGGCAATCAGCTCTACTATGTAAGAAATCTCTCTTATTAATGAAGAACTTTTCCCCCACTTTGATTTGCCGATTTCCTCTTCCACTGACCTTGCCGATTCGTCCCCTTTGCCAATGCGTAATGAGCCGATAGCATCGCATCGGCCCCTTGAAACTCGCTCTTCCCTTCTTCAACTGATGATTTTCTAAATCTGGCAGAAAATGCAGGATCTTCAGGAAAACCTTTAAACTTTTCCAACCAAACCCAATAATCCTCTTCAATACTCATCATTTGTGAAGAAGGTCGTAATGAAGGATCAGCCGATGGCATCCCAATCGGTTCTTTAAACAGAGCAAAACAAAACATCCACCAGGCTTGCCCCCCGAGTCTTGGCCAAGGCAAAAACAGAAACGAGGACGCGTAACTCAGCTGAATTAGCCTGGGCTTGATCATGCAGAGCCAGCCGATTTGCACATAAATCGGCTTCCCAAAGCAGAGAGAGCCTTCAAGGCGAGCTGCCCCCCGAGTTTCTCCAGTCCGCTCTTAGCGCCCTGCTGGTCAGATCGGCTCCTTTCCTCTTGAGTCGATGGCTGCGCATCGGCTACTTCTCAATTCTGAAGTCGATGCCCTTGCATCGGCTGTAAATTTTTTTAAAATTTTAGGCCGATTTGTGTATCGGCCCCCATACTTAGTATTATCCATCTAGGTGCCCCCCGAGCCGATTCTGTCAAGAGAATTGATGGTATCGGCTCGTCAGGTAGTCCCTGTTGGGTCAAACGTTGATCCCAGGCAGAATGGATGGTGAGGATAATTTTGGCCGATCGCTGGAATCGGCCTCCACGTTGCTTGCTCGGTGAAGGTTTTGTAATATCCCTTCATCAGTTTCGGAGGGCCGATCGCAAGGATCAGCCTCGCCACGTTGCTTATTGACATAGTCTTGCTACTCGCCCAGGCCGGTGGATAAAACCAGCCCAATCTCCGATTTTATTACGTTGGTGCGCTTGTTGTTGTCCACCTCGGGTGCATTGTGTAATCGTGGAGCTCTACACTTCGCCGGACGAACGAGCACCATGTTTGTGCCAGCCGATGTTTCATCATCGGCTTTCCTTTGCTTGGGGCGCCACTCTTTTCTTTGCGGCAGTCCCTCCTCATCCAGGGTCCTCTGGATTTTCGCAGCCAGATCAGGTCGTGCCTTCCTCAGCGTATGCAAGTATAACCTTTCGGCTTCCTCCAGGCCGCGCAATCGCTGAACCCTGCGCTTTTGTGAATGGCTGAGACCATCAGGGCACCACCTTGGGCGGTGGTACCTGTCTTCTTCGTCTTCCCCCTCGTCTTCCGAATCCTCGAGATCTTCCAACGAGAGGGGTCTCAGCACGTCTGTTTTGTGGTGGGAGAGGCCCTAGGCGCTCGAACACGGACACGTTGGCTGCCTCCTTCTTTTCTGGTTGCATTCTGGGCAGTTGCCGATTGTTGGTAATCGGCTCATTCCTGAATCCCAGCGTGTGAAGAAGGGGCAGTCCCAATGCCTGTCCGTATTGTCCTGCTCCCTGGCGTGGCGCTCCTGCCGCTCCTCATCGTGATTATGCCGACGATGTCCTCTGTCGTTTCTGGCCAGACGGCCTCTTTCATCATCGTCGCCGTGTCGCCGGCGTTGATCATACCGACTCACGTACTTGTTGAGGAGGTGATCAGAGAGGGGTCGTTGATATCTTATGTTCTTAACTTCCCCCTCTGTGACGTAGCGCTTGCCATCTTGACGGAGCCGATCGCATGGAGCGGCCCCCTCTGTGTCCTTGCTCTGAGAGCAGCTGTCCTCATCCCCGTCCTTCTCAGAGCGGTGTCCAAGCTCTACCATGCTGATGTTGGCTGAGAAATCAGGCTGGCACCCTCCGAGGTGGGCAAACTCCACCATGTTGACGGCGGGGAAGGGGTGTGTGTCGACCTTCATGGCATACTGGTTAAAAATTAGTCGCCCATTTTCTATTGCCATCTGGATCTGCTGACGCCACACCCTGCAGTCGTTAGTGGTGTGGGTGAACGTGTTGTGCCACTTGCAGTATGGCTTTCCGTTCAGCTCTTGCACCGTGGGAACTTTGTGGCCTTCGGGAACCTTTATGTGCTTCTCCGCGAGTAAGAGATCGAAAATCTGCTCGGTCTTCGTCACGTCGAAGTCGAACCCTCTTGGAGGTCCTGGTGGCTTCACCCATTTGCAGGTTACTGGGCCTGCAGCTCGAGTCCACTCAGCTACTGCGACCCTCTTGTTCTCCCGTAGCGACTTCATCTTCGCCTGCGTCAACCATGGTAACCACACGCTTGAACTTGTCCTGATAGACATCTGGTGACGCTGTTCATACGCTGACAGCTTCTGTACCATGTGCGCTAGTGACGGGTAGTCCGCTTGGGAGGCCACGTCTTTGATCGATGATGATAGACCCACCACCGCCAACTCGACTGCTTCTTTTTCGCTTACGTGAACCGAATAGCATCGGTTCCTAACGGTCCTGAAGCGCTGGATGTATTCGACACTGTTTCCCCGCGCTTCTGTCGTACTTGTGCAAGATCGGCAATGCCAGCCTCGGAAGCCTCCGAGTGATATTGCTCATGGAACCGTTCTTCCAGCTGCTTCCAAGTCTGGACTGAGTTCGGTGGCAGCGACGTGTACCAACCGAAAGCCGATCCTGTGAGGGACTGTGAGAAGTACCTCACGCGCAGCTCATCTGACGCTGAGATCATGCCCAGCTGCGCCAAATATCGGCTCACATGCTCGATGGAGCTGGAACCATCTGATCCGCTGAACTTTGTGAAGTCCGGGAGCCGATATTTGGGTGGTAGCGGGATCAATTCGTACTCGTTGGGGTACGGCTTGGTATAGCCGATCGTCTTCCTTTTCGGCATCATGCCGAACTGATCTTTCAGGATCGTACAAATCTGATCCGCGGTGATGGCTGCCGGTGCCGAACCCTGAAGATTCGTCGGAGTGGCGTACTTAACCAGCCATGCTTGTTTTTCTGGTTCTGAGCCAACTGCAGGAGCTGGGCTCGGGAGTTTTGTCGGGGTGGCGTACTTAGCTAGCCACGTCTGCTTCTCGGGGTCTGCCTCCGACGTTCCTCCCGTTGTTCCAGAAGTCCCCGCTGTTGCCACCTGGTTCGAGGGTGCCCAGGCGCTGCAGTCTGGCACGTATGCGCATGCGTATCCGTGCGGGATCTCCTTGGGCGCGTCATGTAGGAATTGGTAGTCACTGGGGTCACCACCAATCTTGTAGACGACGTAGGCCGATGCGTTCGGGCGCTGCCAAGGCGAACGGCAGCGGTGGACGGGACTGGAGTGGTACTTCTCCTTGGTGAGTCCCTAGAGCTGGTCCTGACGGAGAATACGATGGCTCATGATCTCTGGATCACGCGCGAGCGACGCGCTCCAACGTATTCACCAGGCTCTCAGAATGGCGGTGCAGCGAATGAGCCACCATGAAGTTTATCTCCTGACGCAGCGACCTGGTGCGTTCTTCTGACGGGGTGGATAGGTCCACTCCATCAAGGGCGCCTTCAGGTGAGAACCCCTTCCATCTGATGCCATGGGAGCGGGTCCTGTGGAAAGAGCCGATGAGGTCGGCTTCGAGGAAGGCTTTGACCTCGTCATACTTCTTCTTAAGCTCGCCAGAGAGCTCCTCGTACGTGACCGGAGTTTCTTCTGCCATCTCTGATGTAGATGGCGATGTGGTTGATGTTGAAGATGGTCCCACCGGGCGAGAATGTGTTGACGTCAGAAACCCACCGGCGGGCAGTGACTGGTCAACACCGTAGAGCCGGGAACAACTAGGGCTGCGGCTGGCCCAAGTCCCTCGAGCGACGGCCCGCAAAGCCTCCTGGTCGCGCGCCGATGCAAATTGCAAGGCGTGCCACCTGACCTATACCTGGTCAGGAAGGTGTGGATGATGCCTCGCTTAGTTTCCTGCAGGGCACACACGTACACGTTAAATAAGAGCCTCGATCGGCTCTCAGGTTATCCTGTGAATCGGCTCATAGAGCCGATCCACCCATGATTCGTCCAAGGTGGCCGAATATATGGTGGTCCTGCTTGATCAAGATAAAGCGTATGAGATCCACGACGATCTGGGGTTTTCACCGCATAATCGGATCATCCTACTCACGATTGGGCCTCGCGCTCACGCACGGTGATCGTAAGCCAGCCCTAGACAAGGCCTAAAAACCAACACTAGGTTGATCCTCGGAACGTCCTGTCTAGGGGCAGCAAACTACACCCTACATGCCGCTGGATCCTCCAACCCTTTGTAAGGCCTAACTATTGCAGATATTAAACTAATCCTTGATGAATCAAGGAGCAATCGTAACGGATCAGATCTACTAAATAACGATCAAGCGGGGTGCCGCCCCTGCCATGATGAGGTACGGGACGGCTAGATGCGCAAGGGTTGCACTACGACAGCATATGATACTAAGAACAATGCTAACCCTAACACATCTATGATAACTACGTTGCTCTCCATCAAAAAGGCTTCAGCACGAGCAACGCATGAACAACTAGGCAGGCTCGTGCTGCCTAGATCGCGAGATGCGATCTAGGCAGCATGGTGCTTACCGGAGGAACCCTCGAGACGAAGGAGTTGGCGATGCGCCGAGATTGGTTTGTGTTGAACGTTGGTTGTTGTTTATTCCATAAACCCTAGATACATATTTATAGTCCAGGGGACTTTCTAACGTAGGCGTGCACCAAACCGTGCACGGATAAAACTCTAACTTCCAAACTAAGATGCGATCTAATATGTTACAGATACACGGGCGGTTTAGCCCAACTTGGTAAACAAGGCCGATTCACGTATTTCTTCCATGTACAATCTTCACGTCCATCTTGATCGCGGCCCACCTCTGACTTGGTCAAATTCTGGTGATAACAGTTGGATGTTTCTTATCTTGCCACGCTGAATGGTGCGGCTATCATCATTGGTGACTCCTCGGTAGAGCTCCACCAAAGCCTTGGGATTGTTCTCAATCTTCTTTGCGGTACCTATAGGGGCAATATCCAATGCAGCACAAAAATCCTTCAACTTCATAGTAATAGGATTATCATAAATCCTGAATGTAACTGTTGGCGTGAAGTGCGAGTTGTTGAACTTGAAGCTGTCAACAAAGATTTTGGTTAACATGTAATATTGGCTCCTCTCGTCTTCCATATAAGTGGTCAAGCCCACATTATTGACGAGGAATAAGAACTCATCGAGCAACCCTGCATTACGCAAAAAGTCATAACATGGAAAAGATGAAGCATTAGGGACTCCATTATCCTCTTCAACTTCGAAGCTCGGTGCGATGACGTCCTCATTATAGGATCGTCTAATCCGAGTGGATGCCCTTGAGGGCCTCCCCGTGCTTGTCGTTTCTCTTTCGAACACCTCTCCAAAGTTGTGGTTGTCCATTTTCCTTTTCTGAAATTTTTCAACAATCATTATAAAATTTGATTTCAAGGTATATAATTGAGGGAAACTACTATAGGAACTTGCTAGAGTACTAAACATGCATCAAAACTAATTTTTACAACTTAGAACAAGCATGCAAGCTCACTAAACATGTTACCTACAGCAGCAAAATATTCAAGATATACTCAACCAAACAAAATTCTATTTGGATAATCAAAGGAGTCACATACCGGAGAGCAAATGTGCCAAATTTCAGACAGAAATCTGGGCTGAGCAAAGAGATCGAGAAATCTTGAGCTCTTGAGCAGAAACACGAGTGAGAGAAAGTGAGTACGAGTTTTTTCGGGAGAGAGAGTGAGATGGGAGGAAGAGATGAGTGAGTGGGGCAAGGAGGGGCCCACACCACAGGGTGGCGCGCCCCCTTGCTGTCCGTGCCGGCCCATGGGGTCCAGCCCTGGCTGCCCCACTGGTCAGCCCCTGGTGCTCCCAGGTAGCCCTTCGAAAAATAAGACTAACAGTATAATTTTTGTAAATTTTTGAGAACTTCGAAAAATGCACATTTCTGGGTGTTAAAGTAATTATTACAGCGCAGGAAAATGATTTCCAAAATCTTAAACAACTAAAGCATCTTGCAAACCAAAAAGTACTACAGCAAATAAAACAAGTGGGGAAAGAAAGAAGTGTTGTTTAGCTCTCTTATGCATTAAAATATAGGGATTTCTATTTTCGTGCCCTCGGGTCCTTAGTTGTGCTCAGTTTTCCCCAGCTCCTTAGTTTTTCCTCAGTTTTACCCAAGCCTTTGTCTGAAACCATCACACGTGATGTAACGGCCGGTTGCCCGACGGTTGACCGTTATCTTCTGACTAGTGGGGCCACGTAGAGCCTGCAAAGACACGTCAGACCATCCATCTTTGTTTGACCGTAAGCATCGCTGTATCCCTGACCAAAACGCGAACGAGTGGGGCTTCGGTATATCGAATGACAAGTGGGGCCATGACGCTGATACAAGGGGCAATACACGGGTAGGATTAGATTTTTAAACGGAGCTCTACAGCGATGGCACGGAGGAGGTGGCATGCGGGGTGCCGAGATGAGATCGACGTCCACAAAGAACTGCATGAGGCGAGACCAGACGCATTAGATAGATATGAACTAGACGCGTTTAACCATGCAAAGAAGAGAAGAAATGGTCGACGACATCGACGACCACCTCAAAACTTTGACTGACCGTGTCGGACACGAACGCGAGCAATGTAGAGAAAACTAGTGTCTCTCCTTTCTGGCGTGTATAGGTGGGTGCTAGGAGAGTGTGGTGGCGAAGGGAAAGACCTCGCGGCGGTCTGTGGCGTCCAGCATAGCGGGTCGGCGTGGCCGTGCCCACAGCGGCGTGCATGCATGTTAGGCATTGGCATCAGCATGTACGTTCGGCATTGGCCTCGGCGGTATCTCTGGTGTGTCAGTGATCGAATGAGGGGACGGGATTGAGGGTGTATCCCGACGTTGACCTAGCAGTGGCGGCGAGCATAGCCGTTCTGACCATGCCGATATCGGCATCGGCATCGGCATCGTTTGGAGGCTGTGGTGCTCGAATCAAGTTGGGATTTGTTTCTTGTAGGCCAAAATGAATTTGAAACAAGTTTCATGTTGAAGGTTAGGTAACGAAAGTTTGTAACTATCCCAAAATTATACTAGCGCCATGGTGAGGTTCTTTTTGATAGAGCTATACGGTTGGGCAAACTTTTTTGACACTTTTTAGATAGGGTTCCTTGTTGTTACACGTATGGCATCATGTATGGAAAATTTGGGGTCATTTGGAGATGTTCGAAAAAATCACTTTGCTTAAGCGCATGCCGTTTCGTCTCGCTGAAACCAGCTTTTCTAACAAGGTGATTTTTTCTACCTTCTCTAAATAACCTCAAATTTCATACAGCTGATCTTCTATACATAGATAGATAGATTGTTTCGTTTTTACATTTTTCGAACTTTTTATTTCCCTTTATAATACCCAATTGATTTTCAGGTCAAAACCTCGAAAAACAGCATCATGTATGGCATCATTTTCACCCTAAATTTCAAATTTTCTGAAACTTTCCCTTTTAGATATTCCTTGTTGTTATAGGTATGCCATCATGTATGCCAAACTTGGTTAGGTCTCACTGAAACCAGCTTTTGTAACAAATTAGGTTTTTTCTGCCTTCTCTAAATGACCTCAAAAATCATACGTGATAGGTTTATCATTCTATACAAAGATAGGTAATGGCTACAAGAAATCGGTGATGGTTTATCATTTTTGCGTGAAAAGTAATGGCTACAAGAAATCGGTGATGGTTTATCATTTTTTGCGTGAAAATTAATGGTTACAGCAAATCGGTGATGGTTTATCATTTTTTGCGTGAAAAGTAATGGCTACAACAAAGGGAATCGGTGATGGTTTATCATTTTTTGCGTGAAAAGTAATGGCTACAAAAAATTGTTGATGGTTTATCATTTTTGCGTGAAAAGTAATGGCAACAACAAATCGGTGATGGTTTATCATTTTTTGCGTGAAAAGTAATAGCAACAACAAATCGGTGATGGTTTATCATTTTTTTGCGTGAAAAGTAATGGCTACAACAAATTGTTGATGGTTTATCATTTTTTGCGTGAAAAGTAATGGCAACAACAAATCGGTGATGGTTTATCATTTTTTTGCGTGAAAAGTAATGGCAACAACAAATCGGTGATGGTTTATCATTTTTTGCGTGAAAAATAACGCCTAAAAGAGTTTATAATTTTTAGTGCGTGAAAAATAATACAGAAAACCGCCCTTCAGCATACTTAGAGGGTGGAAGCTAACCGCCAAAAGAGAGAGAGAGAGAGAGAGGGGTTATCCTGCCCGTTCCCTAGATCATACGATCAACGGTCGGCGGGCACGATCCGCGTGACATGGGCTAGACCAATCAGGGCGATGTTGCACGTCTGCGAGAATTTGTGAAGAGAGAGGGCAAAACTGAGTACTATCAAGAAACCAAGGGCACCTGAGTAGTAAATAGACTAAGGGATTCAAATATGAGATTTAAAAAATGGAAAATGCGTGTTTTGTACAATGAAACCCATCTTGGCCTACCTCAAACTATTTGCAATACCAATATACATCAGTGTGAGAATTGTGGCCTCATTTAGACAAAGTATGATTTGGGGGAAGCTGTTTTGGGAAGGGCTTATTGTGGAAAACCATGCACCTTCATAGCTACTAGGTGATTTGAGAAGTGACAATTTGTGGTAAAACTTGATTTATCTATGATTTGAGAAGTGGCAATCTATTATATACTAAAAGCAAAATAAAGGAGTTTTTCGAAGCACCAGGTTAATCCACATATGCTATAAAAATGTAGACCAATGATCTTAATTTTAACGTCTAAGATTAAAGGATAAAGTGTTTTACGTACAACAATATGCGTGCAAAAATAACCAATGGCACGTGTAGATTGTTTGACGTTTAATACATGGTTGTAACCCATGCACCGTGTCCCATTAATAAAAAAAAATCAGGAGATATTGCTACGTAATTATATACCGATTCAATGTAATATAGAAGTGTTTGTGCACAATATGGAACATGTTGACACGCTCCACGTTTGTACCAGATAAATCACAAAAAGTAAAATTGACACGGTCTAAAACTGTCACGGTAGCCAATCTATCTTTCCAAAATAATATACGGTAGTCAATTTGCATAGGACTCTTGGTGCAACCTTTTTTTAACCTTTAGAGAAAGACACGGTAGCTAATTTATATAGGACTCTTAGTCTAAACCTTTTTTTTCCGCTAGCCAATCTGCAATAGTTTTGGTACGTACAAGATCAAAACAATTCAACTTCCGATGCCTTTGCATCAGGCACGTGATGGAAAATACATGTACACAACACTCTTTACAAAGAATTGCAGTAAAAAAAGTGTCCCTGCCTTATTTAAAAAATACAAAGTTTGGGAACCGAGCTAATTCACGAGCAAGATTGATATAGGCTCGATGTAAAAATAATAGTTTTGCAGAAGGCATCGGTGGTTTATCAATATCCCCTGTACAAAAAATAACACTGGCTTTGAATGTTAGTATGTACATGAACTTTTTTTTGCAATAATGGCATGATCTACACCGATTACAATCTATTAATTAGATAATTCATAACAGTATATGTGGTCTTAGCGCCTATACGTGTTGTGTGCAATTTTTTTTTCTTAAACATAGTAACAGTTTGATTTACTATTTGTGCCTAGGATTTGAACAAACCAATGGTTACGTAAAACTGTGGTTGGTATAATTAACGCTCAACAATGTCACAAATGAAGGACACGTGCAATTGTTGACGCGTAGACACGGGTCGCGGTGGAGAAGTCGAGACGTGCAATCGTGGACGTGTGTCGCGTTGCAGAAGTCCAAGACGTGCAGACGTGCACCTGTGCACGCGTAGGACGCGGGTCGCATTAACCACCCCTCGCCTTTATAGACGCCTCCTCGCACTCTCTCTGTCACTCTCACTCGCTCACGCATCGCCAACTCTCTCACGTCTCATCATCTTCTCCAAAGCAAAAAACCCTCTCCCTCTCCCTCTTCCTCTTCCTCCTCCGGAGAGATGGACAAGGAGAATGCCAATCCCATCGTCGAGGTAGGCTCGAAGCGCGACGCCTCCATCTTCGGCGCCGTCCCCTCTATGGACGTCGCCGCCGCCGCCGGTGCATCGGAGGCTGCTGCCGCCGGTGGCAGTCAGATCCCGGCGGGATGGGACCCCTATGACCCCGTGCCGTACGTCCCGCCCCCGAACCCCTACGACACCTCCCTGGAGGACCCATGGAACGAGGTAACTACGGTTTGCTTCCTTTTTTGTTCCCCATTCCTTTTTGAACCCTATTTTTGCTGGTGTAGATGGATCTGTAGATGGATGAGTATTGGGCTAATATTTGTGCCGATTTTATTCCATTTTGTTTTGATCACTTCTTGATTTCGTTTAAGATTTGGGGTTCGGCTGTTCGGTTAATTTATGCAAGTAATATTGGATCTCAATCAGTTAATTTATGCAAGTAATCATGGGATCTCAATCAGTTATTTTATGCACTAATCAAAAGATATCAACCGTTTAATTTTGCAAATAATCTCGAATGTGTTCAAGTTCAGATCTAGTTCAGATCTAGAATCTGTTTCTTTGCCTATGATGAATCGTTGGGCACAAATTTTTACATGGAGGGTTCAGCGAACCATTGCTGTGTACAAATCTGTTGTGCATGAGCTTTAGTTCGCTAACACCTTCCCTGTAGATATATAATCATGTCCACTCTAACTAAGGCTGACTCTGTTTTTCTTAACTTTGTTATCATGCACGTTAGTCATCGTTGCAACTCATTCACTAGTTTCTGTTTGATATGGATCAGATGTCTGGCAGCGACGTCGGCAGCGACGAAGAGGACGAGGACGTCAAGACTCGCCAGGTGCTGCGGAGGCTGCAGGTCGGCCAGTACATCTCCTACTTCGCCAAGGAGGTCTACAGGTGCCCCTTCTGCACCAGGAGACTCGGCGCCACGGACTTCAACTGCCTCGTCACGCATGCTGAGAACATCAGCACCACCTTCCCCAAGGTCGGCACGACGGTGAACGTCCACTCCTTCCGCGCCAAGCACAGGGCGCTCGGCATGCACCTCCGCAGCTTGCAGCGGGTGGAGATCTCCGCCGGGCGCATGCCTCCGCTCAAGCCCAAGGCTCCCAAGGGGAGCAAGAGCAACAAGTGGAGGCAGAGCCAGATGGGGTAGGCGGAGTCCTGGACGTGTGCTGCTGCTGCCTGCCTCCTATTTTGTTGTTGGGATCCCTTTGTTGTTAGCTAGGGATCCCTTGTTGTTATGTTAGTATGATGGTGCTGTGAAGAACCTGTTACTATGTTGGCTGCTGTGTATGCAGCTTATTATCTATCCATATTATCTAGGGATTATCTATCCCTATTCTACTATATTTTGTTGGCCGTACTTAGTTTTCTTGATTTACTATGACTGTGAATTTATCGTACATTATCCTAGAGATTTGCTTCTAGATTTAACTACATACATATGGACCAGAGGGAGTACTAGATTTGCTGCCATATTGGGCAAACAACGAGGGCCAAAAGGCACAAATAATTGAAGAAAGTCAGAAATGCAAGCTTCTCTAGATTTTATACTAATTTGGTGAAAAGGACAGAGAGAAAGAGGGGAAAAAGGTGCACTTAATAATGCCAATTTGGGGCCGAGAGAGATAGAACCCAGCTCCTGCTCACGTGCAACCAAACGCTTCTCGTCCTGTCCCACGCGGTCCCTTTCTACCAGCCCCACGCGACGCGGGCCCACACGACGCGGCCCCACACGACGCGGCCCCACACGACGCGGCCCCACATGTGACAGAACGGTCAACTAAACGGGAATCCTGCCATCTGAGCTGCTTCTGCGGGTTTCAAACAAGGGCTTGGGGAAAACTGAGGAAAAACTAAGGAGCTGGGGAAAACTGAGTACAACTAAGGACCTGAGGGCACGAAAATAGAAATCCCTAAAATATACTTGTTAACAAGGTTGATCAAGTCTTGCTACCAAATAAATTTTATATGACATAGAAGAAATAAACCTCAACTCAATCATGTTACCTTATATTGAATTGACATGGATCCAATCACAAGAGTTTGATATTCTTCTTTAGGCTCATATATAGGACAATCAATAGATCCCACCTTGATAGTTTTCAAATTAAAAATTGTATTAACTCCATATACTTTATCAATCCTCTTGGGAAAATAGACAGTATGTTCCTTATCTTCGACATTGAAAGTAACTTTTCCTTTATTGCAATCAATAACAGCCCCTGCAGTATTAATAAAGGGTCTTCCAAGAATAATAGACATATTATCATCTTCAGGCATTTCCAACACAACGAAATCAGTTAATATTAAGAAATTTTGAGTAACTTGAACATGAACATCTTCACATACACGAACAGGAACAGCAGTAGATTTATCAGCCATTTGCAAAGATATATCAGTTGGTATCAACTTATCTAAATCAAGTCTCTTGTAAAGAGAAAAAGGCATCACACTAACTCCTGCTCCCAAATCACATAGAGCAGTTCTAACATAATTATTCTTGATGGAACAAGGAATAGTCGGTATACCTGGGTCTCCCAGCTTCTTTGGAACCTTGCCATTGAAAGAGTAATTAGCGAGCATAGTGGAAATCTCCTCATTAGGAATTTTCCTTTTGTTAGAGACAATATCTTTCATGTATTTTGAATAAGGAGGCAATTTAATAGCATCAGTCAAAGGGATTTGCAAAAATAAAGGTTTCATCCAATCACAAAATTTATTATAGTGTTCCTCCTCCTTTGATTTCAGTTTCTTAGCAGGAAAAGGCATTTGCTTTTGAACCCAAGGTTCTCTTTCGCTACCATGTTTCTTAGCAATAAAATCTTCTTTAGTGTACTTCTTATTTTTAGCATGCTTTTCAGGTTCTTTTTCAATTTCTTCTTTATCAGGAGTATCATTCTTATCATTATCTTCATCATGTTCATTACCACTTTCTGTTTCAGCATCAGAAATAGAAATGCTATTAGGATCATTAACAGGTTCAGAGGATTCTACAATAGTTTTATGTTTCTTCTTCTTTTTCTTAGAAGGACTACTAGTTTCTTTAGTTCGTTGAGAATCTTGTTCAATTCTTTTGGGATGCCCTTCAGGATATAGAGGATCCTGGGTAGAAACACCGCCTCTAGTTGTTACTTCATAAGCATGTTTTTCTTCATGAGTATTTTTTAACAAGTCATTTTGCACTTTAGTAAGTTGATAAATTTGAGTTTGAATCATATTAAAATGTTTAACAAGCATCTTAACATCATTGGAGGTTCTCTCCACAATATCATGCAATTTACTAATAGCTTGAGAATTTTCCATTAGATGATTCTCTACTCTCATATTAAAATTATTTTGCTTAACAATATAATTATCAAATTCATCTAAACATTGATCAGGAGGTTTTGAGTAAGGGATATCTCCTCTATCAAAGCGTTGAAGAGAATGTACCTCAATTGTGGATGAAGGGGGAATTATCTTACATAGGTCTTCTATAGGAGGCAAATTCTTCACATCTTCAGATTTAATACCTTTCTCCATAAGAAATTTCTTGGTTTCCCTCATATCTTCATCATTTAATTCAATCATACCCCTCTTCTTCAATATTGGTGTCGGGGTTGGTTCAGGTGTAGACCAATCATCATGATTTTTGCTTATTTTAGCCAATAATTCTTCAGCTTCGTCCGGAGTTCTTTTCCTGAAAACACAATCAGCACAACTATCCAGGTATGCCCTAGACTCAATGGTTAGTCCACTATAAAATATATCAAGTAAATCATGCTTCTCCAAATCATGTCCAGGCCGAGCTCTAATAAGAGAGCAAAATCTTGCCCAAGCTTCAGGCAATTTCTCTCCATCTTCTTGATCAAAACTATAAATTCTCTGCAGAGCAATATGTTGAGCACTAGCAGGAAAATATTTTCGAAAGAAAACATCAAGCAAACAACTTGGACTATCAATAGAATCAGGAGGCAAACTATTATACCAAATCTTAGCATCATCCTTTAATGAGAAAGGGAAAATTTTAGCAACAAAATAAGTACGCATCTTAACATCATCAGAAAACAAGCTACTTAAAGTAGAAAGCTCATTCATGTGCTCTACAGCACTTTCTTTTTCAGTACCACAGAAAGGTGTTTTCTCAACAATAGATATATGAGATAAATCAAGAGAAAAGTCATAATCTTTATCCTTAATGTTTATAGGAGATGTGGCAAATTTAGGATCAGGAGACAGTTTATATCTAACAACATGTTGTGCAATAAGCTTTTTAAGGTTACTTGTACTAGTAGTAGCATTGCATTTATCAATAAAATCATCATCAAGTTCCACATAATCTTCATCAAGGTCATCAGACTCAGGTGAATTAACAGGTGTAACAGTATTTTCATTAGGAGTTTCAGTATTTTCAATTTGTCTAGACCTAGCAATTGTAGCATCTAGAAAAGGACCTAATGAACCAGTATTATCAAGCACAGTAGAAGCATCATCAAAATTATCAGAGGAATTTTCAGATTCAGCAGAAATACCAACACGTGAAGCTTGTGGTGGTGAAACAAGTTGACTTATCACAGATGGTGAATCAAGAGCAGCAGAGGTACTCAGAGTTGTACCTTTTCTTGTAGTGGATGGTAATATGGCGACTTTAGTATCGTGAGGTTTACCCATGATGGAGGATTTGCAGCGAACAATATCAATCCAAGTGAACTTGCAAATAAAGCTATGCTCCCGGCAACGGCGCCAGAAAATAGTCTTGATGACCCACAAGTATAGGGGATCGCAACAGTCTTCGAGGGAAGTAAAACCCAATTTATTGATTCGACACAAGGGGAGACAAAGAATACTTGTAAGCCTTAACAGCGGAGTTGTCAATTCAGCTGCACCTGGAAACTTGCTCGCAAGAGTTTATCGGTAGCAACAGTTTTATAGCAGTGAGAGTAGTGAAATAACACAGCAGTAACAAAGACAACAGTAATGATTTTAGTAAACAACAGGATTAAAATACTGTAGGCACAGGGATGGATGAACGGGCGTTGCATGGATGAGAGAATTCATATAACAATCAAGGTAGGGCATTTGCAGATAATAATAAAGCGGTATCCAAGTACTAATCAATCCATAGGCATGTGTTCGTATATAGTCGTACGTGCTCGCAATGAGAAACTTGCACAACATCTTTTGTCCTACCAGCCGGTGGCAGCCGGGCCTCTAGGGAAACTACTGGAAATTAAGGTACTCCTTTTAATAGAGTACCGGAGCAAAGCATTAACACTCCGTGAACACATGTGATCCTCACATCACCGCCTTCCCCTCCGGTTGTCCCAATTTCTGTCACTTTGGGGCCTCGGGTTCCGGACAGCAACATGTGTATACAACTTGCAGGTAAGATCATAAAACAATGAATATCTTCATGAATCAATAACATGTTCAGATCTGAGATCATGGCACTCGGGCCCTAGTGACAAGCATTAAGCATAACAAGTTGCAACAATATCATAAAAGTACCATCTACGGATACTAGGCACCATGCCCTAACAATCTTATGACTATTACATGATCAATCTCATCCAATCCCTACCACCCCCTTCAGCCTACAGCGGGGGAATTACTCACACATGGATGGGGGAAGCATGGCTGGTCGATGGAGAGGCGTCGGTGGTGATGGCGGCGATGATCCCCTCCAATTCCCCGTCCCGGTGGAGTGCCAGAACGGAGTTTCTGGTCCCGAGGCGGAGTTTCGCGATGGCGGCGGAGTTCTGGATGTCTTCTGGAAATATGGTCGAACCCCTGGCGTTTTTAGGTCGAAGGGGTTTAGTAGCCCGGAGCGTCGGGCGCCGAGGCGCCCTAACCATAGGGCGGCGTGCCCCTGTGGCCGCGCCGGCCTATGGTGTGGGGGCCATGGGCCCCCGCTCGCCCTTTTGGCCTCTCATCTTCACGGTGAAAATAGGCCCATTGCGATTATTTCCGGGGATTTTCCTGAAAGTCGTTTCTGCACAAAAACGAGACACCAGTGCAATTCTGCTGAAAACATCGTTAGTCCGTGTTAGTTGTATCCAAAATACACAAATTAGAGGCAAAAAAATATCAAAAGTGTTCGGGAAAGTAGATACGTTTTGGACGTATCAGAATCTTTCACAGAAAATTCATAATCCTATAAAATATTCACTTGGGGGCTGCCAGAGGCGAACGAATTATCAAGACAAGAAATGCTTACTTTTTTTTTCAGGAGGAGAAGCTGTGGCAGCCGCGGTCGAGGGAATCTCCTTCCCTTTGGAGAGGGAAGAAGTTGTGGAAACTTGAGATGCCGGAGCTGTTGCTGGAGCCGAAGCTTCGGAAGCGGCTGGAGCTGGCTTGCTAGAGCCCGTCTTGGCCTTCTTTGGAGGAGGCTCTATGAAGACCTCGTCGCTGTAAGAACGAAAATCAGACAAAAATGAGAGTTAGATACAGGAGAAACCTATCGAGTTCAAACTATGGAACAGATAGAGAAGTCTTACAGATCGAGAAGATCGTCTTCGTCGGCGAAACCGCTGGACGATCTTTTTTACGGCAACATGTTGACCTCCACAGCTGCATTAACAAAGGCATTACGATCAGCATCGTCGTCATGGTTCGACTCCGCTGTATCGCTCACATCGTTAGCAAAGGATTTAATGGTCTATAGAGAAGGCTTCAGGATTCATGGGGTCGTTGTCCTCATTCTCTGGATTAGCCTCTTCTTCGATACAGAGTCCTGTGGGGATAGAGGAACTGCTTGCTTCAAGGTTATCACCCGAAGTATCTTGGAAATGCTCGGGAGCTAGTAGGACCTGCCGAAGAAATTAAAAGGATTAAGCAAAGGGAAGGAAATATAAGAGTACAGTTTGAATGAAAGAGTTGGTATGAAAGGATATATGAAGCTACCTTAGTTGGTGGATGGTCGATATCAAAGGGTGGTTGAAGAGACAGAAGCGGAATCGAATCTTCTTGACTGAAATGAGTCAAGCGCCTGACTTCGTCTAGCAGTTCCTTTTCGGATAATTCAGCAACGTTGACTCTAGTTTCGTCCATGGGGCCCGAATATAACCACATCGGGTGGGACCTGGATATGACTGGTTGGACCCGAGGTTTCATAAAAACGGCGGCTATCTCAGTACCCATCATGGTTTGGCCGTCAAATTCTTTGATTCGAAGAACTTTTTCAAATAACTTATCGACTGCTGGTCTTTCTTCGGGTGACAAGATATTTTTCCAAGACCTTTTGGGCACAGCTTCAAGGACGTCAACAAAACGTGGCAGTTGAGTGTTGGCTGTCGATGAATCTTTGATATAGAACCACTTCAATCTTCACCCTTGAACGGATTCTCTCATTGGGAAATTGAAGTAATTTACTTCCTTACGAACAACAAATCCTACCCCACCAGTGATAAAGGAACCGCTACTGCAGTTGTAGCGTTTTACAGAAAAGATCTTTTTCCACAAACCAAAGTGAGGTTCAATGCCCAGGAAAGCCTCGCATAAGGTGATGAAAATAGCGAGATGGAGAATTGAATTGGGCGTTAATTGCCACAATTGGATTTCATACGTATGAAGGAGACGCCGGAGGAATTCATGGGCAGGAAGAGAAAGACCACGGTATAGGAAAGACATGAACATCACAGTGAAACCGGCGGGGGGATTAGGGCGTGAAGCCGCACCTGGAATGATGACGTTCCCCTCGTCGACTGAGATTATGCCGAGGCTCCGTGCCTTCTTTTCGTCGCGTTTGCTTGCCGCAGACGCCAGCCAGTCACCAGGCGCAGGTCCGGCCATGGGAACTTCCGGTGCGGGCGGCGCAGGAGCTGGGAAGCATCCGATGCGCCCTTCTTTAGCGCGCTGGACGAGGCTTTGGCGACAGCGCCGCTGGTTGTGGTACCGGTGGCAAGGGTGAGGTTCTTCTTCACCATCGTTGGAGAAGATCTAGGAGCGGCGGCGGCGCGGTAGTTTTGAGGAAAGAGGATAGTTGAGGAAGAAGAGCTGCGTAAAGAGAATGGGGGAGATATTTTTTCCTTCGCGGTTATAAGTTAAAGGACAAGTGAGGGGTGCTTGCATTTAGGTCACCACGTGTCGTTTTAAGGAATATTTTGCTCCACTACGCACGGAAATCGAGGGGGCGCCTCGGACGGTGCGCAAGCACCGGTCATTTCCAAAGCTGACCGCGCAAAGGTGGGACCATCAGGTCATGTCCTGTCAATCAGGCCGCATCAGTGGTTACGTCATTGGTGATGTCATAAGGAGTATTGGCTTTGATTGGAGCATTCGAAGGAAACTGAAACGATCGAGTGGTTCATTCTTAAGTCTACACGCGATTGCCAGCATCCGGGCCTAGACTCGGGGGCTACTCCCATCGGGAGCACTGAACGCGCACGTGATGAAATTTGAACTCGAAGACTTTTTCAGTACCAGGATCATGCCCGGGGACTTGATTCTGTGTAGGGTGACGTTGTTTTGCCATCGGCAGTTAACCAGCAAAGCTGGATACGTTACTCGATATCCTTTATGTACTAAACCTTGCTTAAAGGTATTAAAGTCTCGATATAAGAAAATGTATCGGATGATCCTGATGATCTGCAGAAAGCTTCCGCAGAAGAAAACATTCGAGTAGTACAACTTGAGTCTACACACGGTTGCAAGCATCCGCACCTAGGAGCGCTGAACGCGCACCCGATAAAAGAAGACGCTATTGTTACAAGAGATTCAAGATTTATTGGCTAAAGGCAAACATTCGACATAAGACATGCTTTTAGTCCCTGCCCGAAGTATCTTCGGCCAGTCACTCGGGGGCTACTGATGTGGGCATTACCCTTCGGGTAACTAATGTTGCACTACCTCTTGCGGCCCAACCAGGGGCCCATGAAGGTACTCGATGGCCAGGTGGGCCGCTACGTCGGTTCCAAAGAAGAATTCGTGAAGAACAAGACAAGAAGACGAAGATTATAAGGAAAGTTTAGATCAAGGAATCTTTGTAACCTAGTCGTACCCGGGTAGATCTCTCGAGACCTGGCTCCCAATATAAGGGCTAGGAGAGGGGCTGCCGAGGGACACACACAATCATAATAGCCATAACCACCATAAGTCTAGAGCTAGGTCACCGTAGAACTTAGCCTCTTGACGAAAGTCATAGTCGAAACCTTCGGCACCCCATTGTAACCGATATTTCAAGCAATCAAGATCAGACAGGCGGGACGTAAGGGTTTTACCTCATCGAGGGCCCCGAACCTGGGTAAATTGCTCTCCCCGCTTATTTTATCACCGATGTCTCGTGTCAGCCTACATGATTACATCTACCCTAAGCCCCTTACGGAGGGCATTGCCGAGGAGTACCCTCGATAGGGAGGGTGTGTGAGGTGGGCTGAGGGCGAGGAATACTAAGGAACATATTCTTGCTCTGGACCCCACATATCTATACAACCGTACGCGTGAGGAATGGTTCCGTTGCATTCCACTTGGTTCTGGAACCGAACGCCACTTTTTGGATGTGATGATACATGGAATAGAATTTCACAGTACCGCAAAAACTATTCATTGAAATAGCCTTTCTTTGAAAGTGGTTTGTGCAAACCCAAGTAAATTGAGTAGTTTGTCAACGATGAGACCGATATATATTGGGTGATATTTGCATTATCTTAAGGAGGCAAGGCATGCCGGCTCGCAAAAGACATTTTCTCTTTTTGTGAAGACGGAAGGGTCTAGAAGTACACACTTGCTGCATACATTAAAACAGTGCGCATAATACAAAAAGGACCTCAAAGAAAAAGTAGGTTACAACCATTGCAAGAAAGACCCTAGAAAGAAAAAGGGAAAGCGACCAGACCCTCCTTGTCAACTGCACATCTGAGAGCTGGCGTTAGCTTCAACTTCAAATCTGGCCTTTCGTGCGGTGTCACCGAAAGTAGCGAGTTTTCCATTGCTAAGGAACTTAGCCAAAGAAGTGGCATCAACCCAAGTCAATGACATCGATTCAGCTATAGAGCTTAGGGATAGGATTATAGTACTCCAAGAAGGAACCAATTTTATCCACAATTTTATCCAAAAGTCGCCTTCTATGTCAGTTAAGAGTCAATTAAGACAGGCATATGGAAGACTTAGCTCTGGTGTTCACAACACCCATAAATCCAGGCAAAAAAAATTGTGGTGCGTGTTACACTCCAGGACATAGAATTTTACCAGACTACAAAAAAAAATATTCACCAATGTAAGAGAATAAAATACACGTGAAGGAAACCAAGATTTTGCAAAAAATAAAAAAATTTACATTTCGTTGCATCATCAACAAGTTGTGGCGTTAGCTTCAGCTTCAAATCCGACCTTTCGTGCGGTGTCACCGAAATATGCTACCCCTATTACATGTAAATAAAAAATAGACAAAATAAATTAATCTAGTTCGAAACTTTGCATGGCAAATCCTTTTTTTCAGAAATGCAAATGTACCAGAAAAAAGAAACAATGTTTGATTGATACTTCGCGGATATGACCACACTAAACATTAACATGTATAGACTGTCTAGTATCAGGCATATAATAAAAACTATAACAGAATAACCCTAGATCGTGAGCATGATGGGGTACCACATCGACTACCTTGGTATCGGCGGTGGTCGGGGTCGCCGTCCCCCGGTACGGATGGTTCCGATTTGGCCGAAGGGGGGAGCACAGAGGAGTAGGAGGAGGATAAGCCTGACACCACCAGATTTGGGCGAAAGGGAGACGCTGAAGGAGGAGAACCAGGAGGAGGAGGATGAGCTCGACACCACCAGATCCGTGCTCTCGGGGACTGGATGAGATATGAGAATGAGATATGTACACCGGATCTGGTGGTGTTTACAGAACTACCCCTCCTGTTCTCCACGACCGCCGCCATGGCGCCTCGTCCACGGGTGTGCGAGACCGAGAGAGATAGTTGACTGGATGGGAGTGGGGAGAGAGCAGCCAAGTTTACACACGAACTTGGTCCGCTTTTCGACTCCCTCAGTGTGGCTCCGTCCGGCGAAAACTGTATAAAATTTTGGTTCAATATCGCGAAAAAAATTCAATCGATGTGTAAAATTATTTTCAAATTCTCCCCGTTTTTGGGTTTTTCAATGCTGGATATTTTCAATATGTTTCAAATAGTCAAAAAATAAGTAATTTTTTGGAAGTACAACCCTGCTACCTCTCCTCCTGCCGACCCAACATCACGCCACCTTCCATAGACCTACACCACCCCAACTCTCGAGGATAGTAAATATATCTAAATGTGTGGTCTCTAGACTGTAAATAGTAAAATTTTATGAAATAAAATGGAGAATCTTCATGTTAGTTCGACTTTTAGAAAAATATAAGCCTCATTTTCATTGGAAACGGATGTACTAGAATAGTAGTAAATATGTTTTATAATATAAACCTCTTAACAAAACTAGTGCTCCCAATGTAGCTTATCCAACGTTAGTGTGAGGAACAAACCTTTCTTCCAATATTTTCCGTCGAACCATGTAGCTCTATTTGTAAATAGATGCCTAAGATTTATCCATGATTGGATGCATGTATGTACGTAGATAATATTTAGTATAAAGATACATTCAAATTTGAGCACCCCGTATCATATACATAGGACACGAAAATTTGGCCCCACCTATTCTGGACCCACATGCGGGTGAATACATTACTTTCCCAAAGCATCCAACATATATAGTTGTTTCTAGCTATTACACAAAATACCCGCTTTACACGTATTTTGCACAAAAGAACCCTATACATGTAATCTGCCGCAAAGAGGTCTAAATATATGATTAAGCTGCTTATCAACAAACCTAACAACGATGACCCACACATCAATGATGATGATGTGGCATCTGTTGGAGTGTATAAGTGGATTTCCTAGCCCGTTCCTTCAGTTCAGATGTTTGGTTACGTTGGCTAGTGCAAGAAGCTTGACATGGTACGGTATCAGAGCCCAGGTCTCGAGTTCGAGTCCTGCCTTCGTAATTTATGCTAAAATTGTTGTTGCCCCCTCGGAGTCCACGTATATACCTCTTGAGCTATATACCTCTGAGTCTTTCCACGTGTTGACTTGTCTCCCGTCACACTGAGTATTTCACATTTTATAGTTTTTGAATCTTTAATGATTTTTGGGTTTCTTAAATAGTTTAAAAAAATTAAAACTTAGACTTTCTCAATTTTTCATGAATATGAATTTTAAATGTATTATATTTTACAATTTCTTAATTTTTTTAAAAAATGGATTTTTTGAAATTTTTGAATTTCCATTTAATTTTCTAGCTAAAGAGGGTTGATATAATACTAATATTAATAAGAACTATAGTAGCATAAGGGTAGCTCAAGTAAGTAGAACACATAAGTTAAGCGTGTTTGGGCTGAAGGAATTTGAGGATCGGTGACCTAGTTGCATCCATGTCTCTAACTTTAATTTGGCTTGGTTTGAAGAATATGAAGAGATATCGTTCATGTTTTATAGTCCTCGAGAGGACTCCTTTATATGGACTAGTGGAATCTGTAACACCTTCTGTCAACCCGACACACACACTTCCTGGAAGTTCACTCCATTTTTCAAAGTTCACTACATGTTTGAAAGTTCACTATTTTTTTGGAAGTTCACCTTTTTTTTCAAAAGTTTCACATTATTTTTAGGATCACACACATTGTTTAGATCACACACACAATTTAGAATTTTTTCCCAATTTTGAACTTCTAGTTTTAAAAATAAGTTTTATAAAATTTCTAAAAATAAGTTTTAAAAATTTCAAATTTAGGTTTTTCGATTTTTTTTATTTTTCTAGGTACTTTTTTATTTTAATTTTTTTAGAATCTTCGAATGTTACATTTTTATATGTATTCTTTTATAATTTTGGAACCTCTAATGTTTTTTAAATAGTTCTTTTAAAAACCTAAAAACATAAATTTCTCGATTTTTTCTTAAAATATTATTTTTACATTTTTCTAACAAATAAATTTTTTATTTTTGAAAATTTTAAATTTCCTTTGAATTTTGTTGCTTAAGAGGGTTGATATAATACTAATATTAATAAGAACTATAGTAGCTTAAGAGTAGCTCAATTAAGTAGAACTTAGAAGTTAATCGTGTTTGGGTTGGAGTAATTTGAGGAAACGTGACCTAGTGGGAAGTCATCATTTCTTTGAACCCACCCAACCTCCCGCTTACCACCCCATCCCATGTCCTGCGGGACCTAATTAAACACCGACATTTCGAGGGAGGAGGACTACTGCAGAGCCTATGTGCAACTCTATCACCCGACGAGAGCGGGCCCTACATCAGAAGATTTCGAAGGGGGTTCTGTGACTTTGCCTTTCCTGACTTTGGTCATTGCCAGCCGTGTCCCGCACCCGGTGCAAACCACATTTCAGTGATTCAAAGTCAGGGAAATGTTAGAGAGGCTGGGTCAAAGAATATTTTCCCCTAGATGTGTTCACAAGCCGAGAGTTTCGAGATACATGGAGTACTGCGGAAGCCTATGTGGAGTTGTATCATCCGACAAGCGGGCCCTACATCGCAAGATTTCGAAGGGGATTCTGTGACTTCGCCTTTCGTGACTTTGGTTCACTACCAGCCAGGTCCCACACCCGGTATGACCCACATTTCAGTGATTCGAAGTCAGGGAAATGTTAGAGATCGAGGCAGGGTCAAAGAATATTTTGGTGATAGTTTCGAGAGAGGAGGACTACTGCGGAGCTTATGTGCAGTTGTATCATCCGACAAGCAGGCCCTACATAACAAGATTTCGAAGGGTTGTGACTTTGCCTTTCCTGACTTTGTTTCACTACTAGCCAGGACCCGCACTCGGTCAACCCACATTTCAGTGATTCAAAGTCAGGGAAATGTTAGAGAGGCTGGGTCAAAGAATATTTTCCCCAAGATGTGTTCACAAGCTGAGTTTCGAGATACGTGGAGTACTGCGGAAGCCTATGTGGAGCTGTATCATCCGACAAGCGGGCCCTACATCACAAGATTTCGAAGGGGATTCTGTGACTTCGCCTTTCCTAACTTTGGTTCAGTTCCAGCCGGGTCCCTCAACCGGTGTGCTGATGTCTACGGGTGCTTCTATTCTTGTAGAAAGTGTTGGGCCTCCAAGAGCAGAGGTTTGTAGAACAGCAGCAAGTTTTCCCTTAAGTGGATCACCCAAGGTTTATCGAACTCAGGGAGGAAGAGGTCAAAGATATCCCTCTCAAGCAACCCTGCAATCACGATACAAGAAGTCTCTTGTGTCCCCAACACACCTAATACACTTGTCAGATGTATAGGTGCACTAGTTCGGCGAAGAGATAGTGAAATACAAGTAGTATGGATGTATATGAGTGGTAATAGCAATCTGAATAAAATATGGCAGCGAGTAAACATGCAACAGAACAGTAAATAAACGGTGTTTGCAGTATTGGAAACAAGGCCTAGGGATCATACTTTCACTAGTGGACACTCTCAACATTGATCGCATAATAAATAATAACTTCTTTCATTTGTGCTACATACACTCTTTGTTGGATGACAAACACCATTCGTTGTGTAGGGCTACAAGAGCTCCTCAATGCCGGAGTTAACAAGCTCCACAGCATTCGATGTTCATATTTAAATAACCTTAGAGCATAATAGATCTTTGCAAAATAAACCGAGTACTAACATAGCATACACACTGTCACCTTTACACTATGAAGGGGGAATAAATCACATCAATACTATCATAGCGATAATCAACTCCATAACCTACAAGAGATTATGATCATAATCTACGACAAGAACTACACGATGCACACACTGTCACCATTACACCATGCAGGAGGAATAGACTACTTTACACTAGTAGGAAAACCCTTATAGGCAGAGCTTAGTTCTGTGGCGCACCACTGAAAATGCGCCACATAATTTTATTTTGTGGCGCACCACGCTGGGTGCGCCACAGAAATAGCTTACTTTTGTGGCGCACTGCTGAACGTTGCGCCACAGAAATTGTATGGGGCCCACATCCTGCTGATACGTCTCCAACGTATCGATAATTTCTTATGTTCCATGCTACTTTATTGATGATACCTACATGTTTTATACACATTATATGTCATATTTATGCGTTTTCTGAACTAACCTATTAACAAGATGCCGAAGTGCCAGTTTTTTGCTATTTTTGGTTTCAGAAATCCTAGTAACGAAATATTCTCGGAATTGGACGAAATCAACGCCGGGTTCCTATTTTGCCCGAAGCATCCAGAACACCCGAGAGCCGCGGAGGGCCTGTGGGCCCGATGATAGGGTGGCGCGGCCGGGCTGGGCCGCGCCACCCTATGGTGTCGTCGCCCTTCGCCCCTCCGACTCCGCCTCTTCGCCTATTTAAAGGTCCCCGACCTAAAACGCGATACGGAGACCACGATACGGAGAAAAACCTTCCGAGCCGCCGCCATCGCGAAATCAAGATTCGGGGACAGAAGTCTCTGTTCCGGCACCCTGCCGGAGCGGGGAATTGCCCCGGAAGCCGTCTCCACCGCCATCTTCACCGCCATCGCTGTTCCCATGATGAGGAGGGAGTAGTTCTCCCCGGGCTGAGGGCTCTACCGTAGCTATGTGGTTAATCTCTCTCTGTACTCCAATACAATGATCTCATGAGCTGCCTTACATGATTGAGATCCTTATGATGAGCTTTGTATCGCTGCTAGTTGTGTGCTACTCATGTGATGTTATTAAAGTAGTTCTATTCCTCCTACTTGGTGTAAAGGTGATTAGTGTGTGCACCCTGTGGTTCTTGTCGTAGGCTATGATCACGATCTCTTGTAGATTGTGGAGTTAATTATCATTATGATAGTATTGATGTGATCTATTCCTCCTTCATAGTGTGCACTATGTTAGTTCTTGGTTTATTTTGCAATGATCTATTATGCTCTAAGGTTACTTAAATATGAACATGGAATTGTGGAGCTTGTTAACTCCGGCATTGAGGGTTCGTGTAATCCTACGCAATGATGTTCATTATCAAACAAGAGTGTATGTAGCACATTTGAGAAGAAGTATTTATTATGCGATCAATGTTGAGAGTGTCCACTAGTGAAAGTATGATCCCTAGGCCTTGTTTCCAATACTGAAAACACCGTTTACTTACTGTTCTGTTGCATGTTTACTCGCTGCCATATTTTATTCAGATTGCTATTACCACTCATATACATCCATATTACTTGTATTTCACTATCTCTTCGCCGAACTAGTGCACCTATACACCAAAAGTGTATTTGGTGTGTTGGGGACACAAGAGACTTCTTGCTTTGTGATTACAGGGTTGCTTGAGAGGGATATCTTTGACCTCTTCCTCCCTGAGTTCGATAAACCTTGGGTAATCCACTTAAGGGAAACTTGCTGCTGTTCTACAAACCTCTTGGAGGCCCAACACTGTCTACAAGAATAGAAGCACCCGTAGACATCAAGCACTTTTCTGGCGCCGTTGCGGGGAGGAAAGGTAAAGGTACTCACACTCCGGTTCCAGGTAACAGTACTTTTTGCGCCATTGTGTGTGTGCTCGAAGCTATTTCCTTTAGACTCTGCAATTGCATCTTTTTGTTTCTTGTTTTTATTTTTTCACTAGATAGGCATAATGGAAAACAACAAAAAAATTAGTGAGCTTCTTATTCTATTTCCTGATTTAAGACATGGATGGTTTGATGCGAAAATTAAAAAACCTATAGAACCTTATTTACATGATAGTAGCAATGTTATTAGTATGAATGCAATTACTGCTAATGCTATGAAGAAGTCTAAGCTTGGGGAAGCTGGTTTACATAAAAATAATCTTTTTAGCTCCTCCGCTTTGGAAGAAATATTTTGTTCTGATAATGCTTTATCTCCCATATGCGATAACTTTAATGATGCTTCTGATATTTTAAATCCACCTGCTGAAAGTATTCCGTATAAAATACCTATGAAAATTATTGAACGTGTTATGGATAACCGCTATGAAGGGGATGGAACTGTCCATCCTAGTAATCATTTACTGTTTTTGCATGAATTATGCGGGTTATTCAAGTGTGCAGGTATTTCAATGGATGAAGTTAGAAAGAAATTATTTGATATGTCGCTGTCTGGTAAAGCGGCACATTGGTATAAACTGCTGAAGGACGGGCGCTCTCTTGATTGGAAGGATATTGTGCCTCTATTTTATTCCAAGTTCTATCCTCCAAGTGAAATTCACAAAGATCGAAACCATATATATAATTTTTGGCCTCATGATGGAGAGAGTATTGCCCAAGCATGGGAGAGATTGAAGACTTTAATGCTCAAATGCCCCAATCATGAGCTTCCAGGTAATATCATTATTGATAATTTCTATGCAAGACTTTCTTTTCAAGATAAGACCTTGCTGGATACTACTTGTTCTGGATCATTCATGAGCAATAAAGAAGAGTTTAAAAGGGACCTTCTTGATCGGATTAAGGAGAACGCTGAAGATTGGGAGAACGACAAAGGTAAAGAGTCAGGTATAAACTATGATTATGAATGCATTGAAACTTTTATGAATACTGATAAATTTCGAAATATGAGTGCTACTTATGGTCTTGACTCTCAAGTTGCTGCAAATCTTTATAAAGCCTTTGCTTCTCATTTAGAATTGCCTAAAAAGAATTTTGATAAGTATCATGAACCTTTTAAAGACGCTTGCATGAAGAATGAAATTGTTGTTAATGATTGCAATAAGCGTGCTCAAATTCCTAAGAATGCTATTTCCTATAAGCATGTTAATTTTTGTGGAATACATAGACCTTGTGGAATTAATCAAATAGAAGATGAATATTGTATCCATCACAGAAATGAAAAAACTAGAAAGTGGTCTAGAGCTCTAGATGATCTTGGAGAAAAAGTGTGTGCCCTCTATCCTTTTATTTGTGAACTTTGCCATAGAGTTGGTCATTTTAATTTTCAATGTTCCTCCAATGATAATTCAAACCCCATGAGTGCTGCAAATTTGTATTGTGATGATGAAATTATTCCTAATCAGCATGATGAACTTACCTTATTTTTGAAGTGTGAAGAGTTATCAAGAAAAATTTCTTTGTTAAATATTAACGATCTTGATATTGATGATGTCCTGCATGGTTGTCTTTCTTACTGCATTAATAATAGCCATACAAATACTTACATACAAAATATTTTAGAAGACGACACCTTGCCAAAATATGATAGGACCGCTGTGTGTTTTCAACTAATTAATGAAAAGGAGGGATCCTCCCAAGTTTCTTCTATTGTTTCTAAAAGTAAATCAGGTTATGCGGACAAGCCACCCTTCAAGCCTCTTCCTCCTAAAGAAGGGAATGAGGAGAAGGAAGAGAAGAAGAAGAAGAAGAAGAAGAAGGGAACGAAGAAGAAGAAGAAGAAGAAGAGAATAAAAAGAAAGAGGTAACGGCGTATCCCCACGTGAATGAGATAACGCTAGGTAACCGTAAGTATGTTGCTCCTAATGATTATTGTGATAATGAATCTGAATACGATGATCTTCCTATGCCCTTTACATACATTAGCGATCATGATTTGAATGAGCACACTACCTTTGATATTGGAAATCTCTTTGGTACTGATTATGAAAGTAATGATGATAGCATTATTCATGTCCCCTTAAACGATGATATTGAAAGCCCTAAGCTTGGGGATGTTGTGCTTGAAGATCCTATATTTGAGACTTCTACTTTTAGTGAAAATGATGATATTACATATTCAGGTTTAGATAATTGCTATAGAGATGTATATGACACATGCTACAATTATCCTTATGAAACTTGTCATAGTTATGATGGGCTTGCCAAAAACAATTCTTTTAATATGCAACTTGTTTACCATGTTCAAATTCTTGATAATAATCTTGCTCCAATTACTATTAATGAGAATAACTCTTCTTATGCCAAAATTAATGATACTTCTATGCATATGAACCATGATAAGAATGTTTTAAGTGACGGGTATATTGTGGATTTTATCAATGATGCTACTGAAAGTTATTATGAGAGAGGGAAATATGTTTATATGCATCTTAATAATATTAAGTTTCCCCTCTTTATGTTGAGAATCTTTAAGTTACTCGTGTTTTATCCTCTTATGCTTGTCACTTTGCTCTTCATGAATTCATTTGTGTATAATATTCTTTTGCATAGGAAGCATGTTAGGCTCAAATGTGTTTTGAATTGCCTCTTGAAGCTCTCTTTTGCTTCAAAAACTATTTCTTGCGGGTGCATCACCAAAATTGCTGAGCCCATCTTAATGGCTATAAAGAAAGAACTTCTTGGGAGATAACCCATGTGTTATTTTGCTACAGTACTTTGTTTTATATTTGTGTCTTGGAAGTTGTTTACTACTGTAGCAACCTCTCCTTATCATGTTTTTGTGCCAAGTAAAGTTTCTATGTCAAAGTTGATGTTATATTTGGGATCGCTGCGCAGAAACAGCATTGCTGTCTGTCACGAATCTGGGCACAGTTCTCTGTAGAAAATTCGAAAAAATCTGCCAATTTACGAGCGTGATCCTCAGATATGTACGCAACTTTCATTAGTTTTGAGTTTTTCCATTTGAGCAAGTCTGTGCCAGCTTTAAATTCGTCTTTACGGACTGTTCTGTTTTGACAGATTCTGCCTTTTATTTCGCATTGCCTCTTTTGCTATGTTGGATTCATTTCTTTGATCCATTAATGTCCAGTAGCATTATGCAATGTCCAGAAGTGAAAAGAATGTTTGTGTCACCTCTGAACATGTGAATTTTTGATTATGCACTAACCCTCTAATGAGTTTGCTTGAAGTTTGGTGTGAAGGAAGTTTTCAAGGGTCAATAGAAGAGGGTGATATAATGTGATCGAGAAGAGTGAAAGGTCTAAGCTTGGGGATGCCCCGGTGGTTCATCCCTGCATATTTCAAGAAGACTCAAGCATCTAAACTTGGGGATGCCCAAGGCATCCCCTTCTTCATCGACAACATTATCAGGTTTCTTCTAGTGAAACTATATTTTTATTCGGTCACATCTTGTGTACTTTACTTGGAGCGTCTGTGTGCTTTTATTTTTGTTTTTGTTTTGTTATCTTAGTTCTCTGAACAAGTTCATCCTTGTGTGGGAGAGAGACACGCTCCGCTGGTTCGTATGAACACATGTGTTCTTAGCTTTTAATTTTCATGGCGAAGATTGAAACTGCTTCGTTAATTGTTATATGGTTGGAAACGGGAAATGCTACATGTAGTAATTGGTGTAATGTCTTGAATAATGTGATAATTGGCAATTGTTGTGCTCATATAGATCTTGTTTAAGCTCTTGCATCATGTACCTTGTACCCATTAATGAATAATTACATAGAGCTTGTTAAAATTTGGTTTGCATGATTGGTCTCTCTAAGTCTAGATATTTTCTGGTTGAGGTGTTTGAACAACAAGGAGACGATGTAAAGTCTTATAATGCTTACAATATGTTTATATGTGAGTCTTGCTGCACCATTTCATACTTGAGTTTGCTTCAAATAACCTTGCTAGCCTAAAACCTTGTATCGAGAGGGAATACTTCTCATGCATCCAAATACTTGAGCCAATATTCATGCCATTTGTGTCCACCATACCTACCTACTACATGGTATTTCTCCGCCATTCCAAAGTAAATTGCTTGAGTGCTACCTTTAAACAATTCAAAAGTTATTACCTCTTATTTGTGTCAATGTTTTATAGCTCATGAGGAAGTATGTGGTGTTTATCTTTCAATCTTGTTGGGCAACTTTCACCAATGGACTAGTGGCTTCATCCGCTTATCCAATAATTTTGCAAAAAGAGCTGGCAATGGGATTCCCAGTCCCAAATTAATTAACAAAAATAGACACTCCTCCATGGTATGTGATTGTTGGACGGCACCCGAAGGATTCGGTTAGCCATGGCTTGAGAAAGCAAAGGTGGGGAGGAGTGTCATCATAATAAAACTAAAATAAAAAGGCACTCCTTCATGGTATGAGATTGTTGGCAGGCACCCGAGGATTCGGTTAGCCATGGTTTGTGAAAGAAAGGTTGGAAGGAGTGCCACCCAAAAATAAAATAAAATGGGAGCCGCTCTTTGAAGGTTTGTCGGGCAAGGGGGTTAGAGTACCCGCTACCATTCGTTGACAACAACAAACACCTCTCAAAACTTTACTTTTATGCTCTCTATATGTTTTCAAAATCAAAGCTCTAGCACAAATATAGCAATCGATGCTTTCCTCTTTGAAGGACCATTCTTTTACTTTATTGTTGAGTCAGTTTACCTATTCTTTCTATCTTAGAAGCAAACACTTGTGTGAACTGTGTGCATTGATTCTTACATGTTTACCTATTGCACTTGTTATATTACTTTGTGTTGACAATTATCCATGAGATATACATGTTAAAGTTGAAAGCAACCGCTGAAACTTATATCTTCCTTTGTGTTGTTTCAAAGCTTTCTACTAAGAGTTTATTGCTTATGAGTTAACTCTTATGCAAGACTTATTGATGCTTGTCTTGAAAGTATTATTCATGAAAAGTCTTTGTTATATGATTCATTTGTTTACTCATTATCTTCATCATTGCTTCGAATTGCTGCATTTATCTCATATGCTTACAATAGTATGATCAAGGTTATGATGGCATGTCACTTAAGAAATTATCTTTGTTATCGTTTTACCTGCTCGGGACGAGCAGAACTAATGCGTCTCCAACGTATCGATAATTTCTTATGTTCCATGCTACTTTATTGATGATACCTACATGTTTTATACACATTATATGTCATATTTATGCGTTTTTCGGAACTAACCTATTAACAAGATGCTGAAGTGCCAGTTCTGTTTGTTTTTGGTTTCAGAAATCCTAGTAACGAAATATTCTCGGAATTGGACGAAATCAACGCCGGGTTCCTATTTCCCGGAAGCATCCGAACACCCGAGAGCGCGAGAGGGGCCTGTGGGCCCGGATGATAGGGTGGCGCGGCCGGGCCCGCGCCACCCTATGGTGTCGTCGCCCCTTCGCCCCTCCGACTCCGCCTCTTCGCCTATTTAAAGGTCCCCGACCTAAAACGCGATACGGAGACCACGATACGGAGAAAAACCTTCCGAGCCGCCGCCATCGCGAAATCAAGATTCGGGGGACAGAAGTCTCTTCGGCACCCGGACGGGGAATTGCCCCGGAAGCCGTCTCCACCGCCATCTTCACCGCCATCGCTGTTCCCATGATGAGGAGGGAGTAGTTCTCCCTCGAGGGCTCTACCGTAGCTATGTGGTTAATCTCTCTCGCTCAATACAATGATCTCATGAGCTGCCTTACATGATTGAGATCCTTATGATGAGCTTTGTATCGCTGCTAGTTGTGTGCTACTCATGTGATGTTATTAAAGTAGTTCTATTCCTCCTACTTGGTGTAAAGGTGATTAGTGTGTGCACCCTGTGGTTCTTGTCGTAGGCTATGATCACGATCTCTTGTAGATTGTGGAGTTAATTATCATTATGATAGTATTGATGTGATCTATTCCTCCTTCATAGTGTGCACTATGTTAGTTCTTGGTTTATTTTGCAATGATCTATTATGCTCTAAGGTTACTTAAATATGAACATGGAATTGTGGAGCTTGTTAACTCCGGCATTGAGGGTTCGTGTAATCCTACGCAATGATGTTCATTATCAAACAAGAGTGTATGTAGCACATTTGAGAAGAAGTATTTATTATGCGATCAATGTTGAGAGTGTCCACTAGTGAAAGTATGATCCCTAGGCCTTGTTTCCAATACTGAAAACACCGTTTACTTACTGTTCTGTTGCATGTTTACTCGCTGCCATATTTTATTCAGATTGCTATTACCACTCATATACATCCATATTACTTGTATTTCACTATCTCTTCGCCGAACTAGTGCACCTATACACCTGACAAGTGTATTTGGTGTGTTGGGGACACAAGAGACTTCTTGCTTTGTGATTACAGGGTTGCTTGAGAGGGATATCTTTGACCTCTTCCTCCTGAGTTCGATAAACCTTGGGTAATCCACTTAAGGGAAACTTGCTGCTGTTCTACAAACCTCTGCACTTGGAGGCCCAACACTGTCTACAAGAATAGAAGCACCCGTAGACATCACCTGCCACCACCAATTATTAGTGTAGGTATTTCTGTAGCGCACATGTCATGCTGCACCACAGAAATAACTCTTTCTGTGGCGCACGTGCTTCGTGCGCCACGAATAACGATTATGTGGCGCACTTGCTCTAATGCGCCACGGAATTGGTAACTTATATCATCTCGCCCGTGCCCTCCCCCGCCTGTTCACCTCTATCTCCCCTCTCCCTCTCCTCTCCTCCGATCGCGCCACCATGGTCGTCGCCATCACCGTCGCCGCCGCCTTCCTCCGCGAGGGCCGGATGCCGCCACGGTCCTCCCATCCCCGCCACCTGCAGCACAAGCTGCCGCTACGGCGAGGAGGGGCCGCCGCGAGGAGGGGCCGCCGTCGCGTGAAGGTGGAGGAGCCGCCGCGTCCTCCTCCTCCTCCACCGCTGCCGTCGTCGTCAACCTCCTCCTCCACCCCTGTCGTCGGTGAACTCTCTCCCCTCCCCTCCCTCTTCCTCTCCCGCGCGAGCACAAAGTGCTCGACGAAATGCTCGTGCTTCTAGGTTGTGCTGATGATGCTCTGGATGCATTGCTGTTGCTCTGGATGCATTGATGTTGTTGCTCTGGATGCATTGCTGCTAGTTTCTTTGATTCAGTGATGCTGCTCATGTGCAGTATCTGAATAAATTACTTTGTTGCCTGCATATGGATATTTTCATTTGGAGTGACATGCTATATTGGCTCTATATATATCTGCTCCAAAGGTTCCATTTGGAGCCTGGATTGCTAGTGGTTAGTATATTGTTATGCTGCTAATAAAAAGGTGCTAGTGGTTAGTATATTGTTGCCTGCATATGGATAGTGTTGTTTGTGGAGGTTTACTGCCACTTGTTATTGATGAACCATGTGATGGTAATGATTCAATTTAATTCAATGATGTTAATTTGATTTCCATCCTTTGTTGGAAATAAATCCATGTCTGAACCTGTACAAGGTAATGAAGACTTGCTCACTTGGTATTGCTTGCCAGTTGGACATTTGGTTGGTTTTGATGCTACTGGTTCATTTAAATGCATGAAATGCTACTATGGTATGCTACTGTGGTATCCTTGTGAAGAAAATGATGGATTCTTGTGAGCTTATGGTATGCTACTATGCTACTGTGGTATCCTTGTGAAGATTTACTTGATGGATTCTTGTGAGCTTATGGTATGCTACTATGCTTATAATGCTCTGATTAGTGGGGATGCTTACTGGATCATGTGCATATAGTTCATATAGTTCCCTAAAAAGAAAGAATGCTCCCTGGCCAGATGCTTGATGTCTTGGCTCAGCCAATGATGCAAAGGCTGAGGCAAAAACTTGGATAAGAACAGATACTAAAATGTGTGATTTAAATGGAATGCTTATGATGGTATACTAAAATAGAGATATTCACATTAGGGAATCATGTAAATGAATGCCACTGTGGTATCCTTTTCTTGTTGGCTTTGATGAAAATAGAGATATCCACAGTAGGGGATCATGTAAATGAATGCCACTGTGGTATCCTTTGAAGAAAAAGGACTGTTTCTGATGGTTTTAAAAGGCTAGGTGGTGCTAGGTGATTAAGTTGGCTACCAAGACTTGTCTCATCTGGTTAGCTGGGATATGCTATGTGTTGTTGCTTGTTTAGGCATATCTATCACTTACTGGATTTACTGGTTCTTGATTGGCCTCTCTTTTGCCAGCATCACTTGGTCTATACCAAGTGATGAATAATCCCTTTGGAGCATCTGCTCCATGCATGCTATGTGTGTTTGAGCATCTTGACTTATGTCACCATGGTTGCTGGTTTGGTGGTGTTTTTGTACTTGTCGATGATTAGATGGTTGGTTGATCACTCGTACACTCCGGGGTGTCGCTAGTGAGCCTGGTGTGATGGCACAAATATCAATCTCTTGTGCATCCTACCTGGCCTCACTAACGCCATCCCGGGATGTTCATATTTGTTTCGACCAACAAAGTATGAGGCATTCCATTTAGTTCATACTAGCTACTTCTTAATTGCATTGGCCTTTCTTCCATTCTAGTGCCGATGATTAAATTGTTTGGTCACTTGTACACTCTGGGGTGGGGCCACTGAGCCTGGTGCGATGGCACAAATATCAATCTCTTGTGCATCCTACCTGGCCTCGCTGACCCCATCCCTGAATGTTAATATTTCTTTCGACCAACAAAGTATGAGGCATATGATATCTAGTTGAGATACCACTTGGCTCTTTCTTCCATTTTAGTGCCGATGATTAGAATGTTTGGTCACCTATACGCCGCAATATACTTTGTAGACGGGCCCCCCTTTCCCCGGCCGCCGTTCGTTGAACGAGTCCTTGACGAGACAACAACGCCGACATGTCTCTTCGGCGCAGAACCACGCCAGTCCCAGCCGTCTCCCTTGTGGCCGTGTCTAATGGGCTCTGCGCTTTTCTCCATGGCCGGACCACGATTGGACTCACCGGGGAAATACTGATAATCGCCATCACCACTATCGTCAGAGTCCACAGGTGTAGAGTACTTTGCAGCAGATGCCGCTTTTCTTCTCTCGCCGTCCAGTGAACGAGTTCTTGATGCAAAGACCATGCCGGCCTCTGGGCAGGCCGGCACGGTCTTTGCATCAAAGACTCGTTCACTGCACGGCGAGGGAAGAAAAGTGGCATCTGCTGCAAACTGCTATGCTCCTGTGGAGTCTGGCGATAGTGTTGATGGCGATTATCATTATTCCCCCGGTGAGTCCAATCGTGGTCCGGCCATGCAGAAGAGCGCAGGAGACGCGGCCACAAGGGAGGCGGCTGGGACTGCCGTGGTTCTGCGCCGGAGAGGCAGATCAGCGTTGTTGTGTCGTTAAGGACCCGTTCACGGAACGGCGGCCGGGGAAAGGGGGCCCTTCTGCAAAGTATACTGCGGTGTATACTGCAACTATGGTTTCTGACCATAGTATTTGTGTTGACCAATAATGTATGAGGCACTTATTCCATTTTGTCATTCCATTTGCTTTGAGATTTTCAAAATGCCGATGATTAAAATGTTTGGTCCCCGTACACTTGGGGGTGGCGTAAGTGAGCCTGGTAAGATAGCACAAATATCAATCTCTTGTGCATCGGACTTGGTCTCACTTACGCCATCCCTAAATGTTAATATTTGTGTTGACCAACAATGTATGAGGCATTTATTCCATTTCTCTTGTGCATCGGACTTGTTGGTCTCACTTTCTTCCATTTTCATCATAGTACGAACTGGATATGAAGACCCCGATGCAAGCGAGCCTGGTGGGTAGAGATGAGGGAGCAAAGGAGGAACCGGATGAAGACTACTTTGTATCTCGAAATTGTGAAATTTGTATGAATTAAGAGTTGTATGCAAAACATTTGACACTTAATTGCCACTATATATGTATCTCGATCGGGCTCTAAGTAATGTGATGATGATGTCTATGTTATATCTGTGCAATGTACATGATATTTATATTATATCTGAATGTTGCTGTATATAACCTGTATCTCTGTATATTGCTGTGTATAAACTGCATGTGTATAGCAGGCAGCACAAAATCGAGTATAATACAAGCAATTTCTGTGGCGCACTGAAAACCAATTCTGTGGCGCACGCTTTTCTGTGGCGCACCTAGGAACACGTGCGCCACAGAAACCTTAATTCTGTGGCGCATGTGGAAGGTGCGCCACAGAAACCTTATATTTGTGGCGACGTTTCTGTGGCGCACCTCCCGTGCGCCACAGAATCCATTTTTGGTGCGCCACTGATGAGGCTTTTCCTACTAGTGTTAATAACATCACATGAGTAGCACATAACTAGTAGCGATACAAAGCTCATCATTTGGATCTCAATCAGGTAAAGCAGCTCATGAGATCATTGTATTGGAGTACAGAGAGGGAGATTAACCACATAGCTACGGTAGAGCCCTCAGCCCCAGGGGAGAATTACTCCCTCATCATCATGGGAATAGCGATGGCGGTGAAGATGGCGGTGGAGATGGCTTCCGGGGCAATTCCCCGTCCCGGCGCGTGCGAACAGAGACTCTGTCCCTGAATCTTGATTTCGCGATGACGGCGGCTCTGGAAGGTTTTCTCGGGTTTCGTCAATCGTGATAGGGTTTTCGCGACGGAGACCTTAAGTAGGCGGAAGGGGGGGCCTCGGAGGGGACTTGGTGGGCCCACACACTGGGGGCGCGCCCACCCCGCGCCGCCCTGGCGTGTGGGGCCCCCAAGTTCCTCTCCGGTACTTCCTCGATGCTCTGGAAGCTTCCGGTGGAAATAAGGTCTTGGCGTTGATTTCGTCCGATTTCGAGAATATTTCCTTACTAGGATTTCTGAAACCAAAAACAGCAGAAAACAGGAACGGCACTTCATCTCGTCAATAGGTTAGTTCCGGAAAACGCATCAAAACGATGTAAAGTGTGCATAAAACATGTAAGTATCATCATAAAAGTAGCATGGAACATAAGAACATGTAAGAATCCTCGGGTGCCAACCAACAATCACATACCATGGAGGAGTGTCTATTTGTAAATTTATGAAAGTTAATTAATTCGGGGCTGGGAACCCCATTGCCAGCTCTTTTTGCAAAATTATTGGATAAGCGGATGAAGCCACTAGTCCATTGGTGAAAGTTGCCCAACAAGATTGAAAGATAAACTCACATACTTCCTCATGAGCTATAAAACATTGACACAAATAAGAGGTAATAACTTTTGAATCGTTTAAAGATAGCACTCAAGCAATTTACTTTGGAATGGCGGAGAAATACCATGTGGTAGGTAGGTATGGTGGACACAATTGGCATAGTTTTTGGCTCAAGGATTTGGATGCACGAGAAGAATCCCTCTCAATACAAGGCTAGGCTAGCAAGGTTGTTTGAAGCAAACTCAAGTATAAACGGTGCAGCAAGACTCACATATGAACATATTGTAAGCATTATAAGACTTTACATCGTCTCCTTGTTGTTCAAACACCTTAACCAGAAAATATCTAGACTTAGAGAGACCAATCATGCAAACCAAATTTTAACAAGCTCTATGTAGTTCTTCATTAATAAGTGCAAAGTATATGATGCAAGAGCTTAAACATGATCTATATGAGCACAACAATTGCCAAGTATCAAGACATTATACCATTTACCACATGAAGCATTTCCTGTTTCCAACCATATAACAATGAACGAAGCAGTTTTCAACCTTCGCCATGAACATTAAAAGTAAGGGATTTCTATTTTCGTGCCCCTGCTTCGTTAGTTGTACTCAGTTTTCCCCAGCTCCTTAGTTTTTCCTCAGTTTTACCCAAACGTTTGTCTGAACCGCAGAAGGAGCTCGGACGGAAGGAATCCGTTAAGTTGACCGTTCCGTGCTGACGAGTGGGGTCGTGTCGTTTGTGGGGTCGCGTCGTGTGGGACCGCGTCGTGTGGGGCTGGTAGGAAGGGACCGCGTGGGACAGGACGAGGCCGTGTTTGTGGGGCCGTAGCGTGTAGGGCCGTAGCGTGTGGAGCCGTGTGGGTCCGGGACGGGGGCACGAGTGGTTTCTGTCTCTTTCGCCCAGATTAGCAGTTTTCAATGTACCTTTTTCCTCTCTATCGCTCGATCTCATTCATATTTGATAGCCCAAATTGGTAGCAAATCTAGAGAAGCTTCTCCTTCTGTTTTTTAACGCCATTCATTTCTTTATGCCTTCGTTTTTACCCAATCAGGTAGGAAATCTAGGGCACAAATCCAGAGAGAAAATATAGGATAAGCTGCATACAACAACCAACATAGCATAGATATATTCAGGACAGATCCAAATGTAGTACCGATAGATCCAACATAAGCTACATTTTACATGAATTTAAGCTGCTCTACAGATAGAGCAGTCACATACAGAGAGTGCAGTAGGCACGTTCAACGCCTCCAGGTAGCGCGTGTGACTCGCTTGGAGGTTGCGCAGGTGAATCCCAAGTGCTTTGTGTTTGGCCATGTACGCATGCACGTTCACGGTCCTTCCAACTCTAGCGCCATATCTGCCAATGGATTCAGCATGGTTCAGCAGGGTGTTGAAGTCGGTGTCGCGGAGCCTCCTGTTGCAGAAGGGGCACTTGTAAATGCCTCGAGCAAAGGGGCCATCGTATTGGCCGGACTGCAGCCTCCTGAGGACGTGACGAGTCTTGGTGTGGAAGGACTCGTCGTCGCTGTCGACGTCGCTGCTCTCCACCTGTCACGTAGCACCAAAGATCGTGCAAAAAACACGGAGTCAATTGCAACGATGATTGAACAGAGAGTGAACAAAAAATCATGCATGATAATATGGGCTCGAAAAAAAGAGGTAGCCTCAGTTACATTGGACACACTTATATCCAGGATTTGAGTAAGTAAACCAAAGATCATGCACAACAAATTTGTACACACCAATTGTTTACTAACCAAACCCTGAATCAATTTAGGGATGCCCAAATATTCATCATCATCGGCACAAATCTTAAACAAAAGCAAATCACAAACACTAATAACGCAAGATCTAACACAAAAGGATCGAACTAGGAACAGACGAACAGTAATAACGCAAGATCTAACACAAAAGGATTGAACTAGGAACAGACGAACAGTAATAACGCAAGATCTAACACAAAAGGATTGAACTAGGAAGAGACGAACAGTAATAACGCAAGATCTAACACAAAAGGATTGAACTAGGAACAGACGAACCGTAATAACGCTAGATCTAACACAAAATGATTGAAATGAGATAAGAACAAGGGAACAAAGGGTTACCTCCGGCGCGTAGTCGACGATGGTGGTGTCGTAGGGGTTCTCCGGCGCGTCGTACTGCACTGGTTCGTACGGGTCCCAATCGAAGGGGGGACGGGGGCGGCGGCTGATGCGCCGGCTGCTACGTTGGAAGCAGCGACAGGGGCCTGGACGGGGGCGGCGGCCGATGCGCCGGCTGCTACGTTGGAAGCAGCGACAGGGGCCTGGACGGGGGCGGCGGCCGATGCGCCGACAATGGGCATCTCATTCTTCTCCATCGCCGGCGGTTTTCTTCGGGGTTTTTTCTTCGGTTGTGGAGAAGATGATGGGACAGGAGAGGCGGTTGCAGTGAGCCAGTGAGAACGTGCGTCGAGGGAGAGAAAGAGGGGCTCTATAAAGACGAAGGTGGCGTGTACCGCAACACGCGTCCGCTATGCACGGCTGCAGCGTGCACCGCTACACGAGTCTAACCCTGGGACGTTTGGTGTACTCAGTTATAACCTCAGGCCTTATACAGAAATTTTATCTGTACTCAGTTTTCCCCTCGAGGACTTAGACCGGCAAGTGCAATATACTCAGTTTTACCCTCAAGTAGCTGGTCAACAGAGAGTCAACAAATGAGATTAACATAGCTAATTGAGTCATTTCATGCGCAAAAAATCCAAAAAATAAAAACATAGTGGCAACTACTCATGGAGTCTTCCTACGCAACCTGCCACCTAGAAAACCTTAACAAACATATATAAATCAAGTTTTACCACAAATTGCCACTTCTCAGAATCACTAGTGTAGCTATGAAGATGCATGGTTTTCCACCCAAACCCCTTTGCAAAACATCTTTCCCAAAACATAGTTTGTCTAAATGATGCCATAATTGTCACACTCATGTATATTTGAATTGCAAATAATTTGATGTAGCCCAATATGAATTATATTGTACAAAACACACATTTTTCATTTTGTAATTCTTTTGTTTGAATCCCTTAGTCTATTTACTATTTATGTGCCCTTGGATTCTTAGTACTACTCAGTTTTGCCCTCAAGTACTGTCACAAATGCTCTGAGAAGCCCAAACTTATCCTGATTGGTTGAGCCGTTGTCACACGGATCGACTCCACGAACCGTTGATCCACTGATCTAACGGGCAGTATACCCCTATCCGTCTCTTCGTGGCAACCTCTCTCTCTCTCTCTCTCTCTCTCTCTCTCTCTCTCTCTCTCTTCGTGGCCACCCCTCTCTCTCTCTCTCTCTCTCGGTGGAGAATAAACATGAGGCATACATATTTGCGGATTTCGGTGATTGCATTATTTGTCAGCCCTCTAACAATTATCAACTATCTTGAGCTGTCCTTTTCTTTTAGGGAATATAGTTTGGGATATAGTATTGGTATTTTGAAACGGCCTAAAAGTGGTATAATTTTGTTATAAACATGAGGCATACATTTTTGCTGATTTCGGCGATTGCATTATTTGTCACCCCTCTAACAATTATCAACTATCTTTAGCTGTCCTTTTCTTTTAGGGAATATAGTTTGGGATATGGTATTGGTATTTTGGAAAGGCCTAAAAGTGGTATAATTTTGGTATAAACATGAGGCATACATATTTGCGGATTTCGGGGATTGCATTATTTGTCACCCCTCTAACAATTATCAACTATCTTTAGCTTTCCTTTTCTTTTAGGGAATATAGTTTGGGATATAGTATTGGTATTTTGAAACGGCCTAAAAGTGGTATAATTTTGTTATAAACATGAGGCATACATTTTTGCTGATTTCGGCGATTGCATTATTTGTCACCCCTCTAACAATTATCAACTATCTTTAGCTGTCCTTTTCTTTTAGGGAATATAGTTTGGGATATGGTATTGGTATTTTGGAAAGGCCTAAAAGTGGTATAATTTTGGTATAAACATGAGGCATACATATTTGCGGATTTCGGGGATTGCATTATTTGTCACCCCTCTAACAATTATCAACTATCTTTAGCTTTCCTTTTCTTTTAGGGAATATAGTTGGTAATTTTGGTGAATGCACACACTAACTTTGAAAACAACTACAAGTACATGTAACTGAATAATGGATTTGTAACAAGGTATCCCTTGTAACAACTTCTAGCGCCTGGTGAGCAATGATAAGAATCCGATCGTAATTATACAACAAAAAAAACAACCAGCCATCAGATTAGCTTGCTTCTTCAACTCGATCAGCTGCCTTAACTGCTTGTTCATTTTCTTCAGTTCTCCCTTCACTTCCACCAGTTCTGCATTGGGAGCATTAGGCATAATCGGAAGGTCCCTAATCGGAACGGCTCCTCTCTCCGCCGCATTCTCTACAGCAAGTCCCCCCTCCCAAATTGCGCCCCCAATAGCGCCAATTGATTCCTGCAACTGAAGCCTCTGAACGTACACATCGATCCACTCGAAATGCCTGCATTTCTTCAAGATCTGAAAACAACAACGTGAACCCTAAATCCCAAATTCGAGGGAATAACAAGAAAATCGAGAGAAAACAGAGAAATTGGAGCGAGATCTAACCTTATCCCCCTCTCTATATGGCAAGCTCTCGCATGCAACGAACTCACGTCCACGGTTGCCGTTCTCGTCCGTCTTACAGATCGACCGCTTCAGAGGCTCCTGGCGTGGGCAGTCAGGGCATCTTGTCAAAGGCACGGGTCCATACTGCGGCCATGAAGAACGGGAGGTCGAAGAGAAACTAGACATCACCCGCGTGCCGGAGAAGGGCTGCCGCTGGCGGAGAAGAAGAACAATGGGGCGCGGAGAAAGAAAGGGGAAGCAATGGCACGGGCACGGGCGCGGGGCTAGCTCGGGCTCCCATTTTGCAACGGTCACCTGGGTAAGCTGTGGGTCCGGCGCTAACGTGGACAAGTTGTGGGTCCCACGATGATCTGGATAAGTGGAGACGTGTCCACTGCGGGGCACCAACAGCGGCCCCACTTGCCAGCACCAACCAACGTCAACTAAACGGGATTCCTTCCGTCCGAGCTCTTTCTGCGGGTTATAGACAAGGGGTTGGGGAAAACTGAGGAAAAACTAAGGATCTGGGGAAAACTGAGTACAACTAAGGAGCCGAGGGCACGAAAATATCCCTAAAAGTAAAGCTAAGAACACATGTGTTCATATGCAACAGGAGCGTGTCTCTCTCCCACACAAGCATGAATTTATTCAAAGAATGCAAATAACAAAACGAAAATAAAAGCACACAGACGCTCCAAGTAAAGTACATAAGATGTGACCGAATAAAAATATAGTTTCAATAGAAGAAACCTGATAAGTTGATGAAGAAGGGGATGCCTTGGGCATCCCCAAGCTTAACGAGTCTTCTTGAAATATGCAGGGATGAACCACGGGGGCATCCCCAAGCTTAGGCTTTTCACTCTTCTTGATCATATATCATCCTCCTCTCTTGACCCTTGAAAACTTCCTTCACACCAAACTTAGAGCAAACTCATTAGAGGGTTAGTGCATAATCAAAATTCTTATGTTCAGAGGTGACACAATCATTCTTAACACTTCTGGACATTGCACAAAACTTCTGAAAGTTAATAGAACAAAGAAACCCATTCAACATAGCAAAAGCGCAATGCGAAATAAAAGGCAGAATCTGTCAAAAACAGAACAGTCCGTAAAGACGAATTTGGCAGGGGCACTTAACTTGCTCAAATGGAAAAACTCAAAACTAATGAAAGTTGCGTACATATATGAGGATCACGCTCGTAAATTTGCAGTTTTTTCTGGGTTGCCTACAGAAAATTCTGCGCGAATTCGTGACAGACAGCAAATCTGTTTCTGCGCAGTAATCCAAATCTAGCATCAACTTTAACATAGAGAGTTTACTTGGCATAAAAACATGATAAGGAGAGGTTGCTACAGTAGTAAACAACTTCCAAGACTCAAATATAAAACAAAAGTGCTGTAGTAAAATAAAGACATGGGTTATCTCCCAAGAAGTTCTTTCTTTATAGCCATTAAGATGGGCTCAGCAATTTTAATGATGCTCGCAAGAAATAAGAGTTGAAGAAAAGAGAGCATCAAGAAGCAAATTCAAAGCACATTTAAACCTACCCCACTTCCTATGAAAAGGAATCTTGTACACAAATAAATTCATGAAGAACAAAGTGACAAGCATAAGAAGATAAGACACGAGTAACTTCAAGATTCTCAACATAAAGAGGGGAAACTGAATATTATTAAGATGCATACAACCATGTTTCCCTCTCTCATAATAACTTTCAGTAGCATCATTGATGAAATCTACAATATAACCATCACTTAAAACATTCTTATCATGGTTCATATGCATAAAGGTATCATTATTTTTTATATAAGAGAAACTCTTCTCATTAATAGTAATTGGAGCAGGATCATTATTAAGAATTTGAACATGGTAAACAAGTTGCATACTAGGGGAATGGTTTTTGGCAAGCCCATCATAACTATGACAAGTTTCATAAGGATAATTGTAACATATGTCATATCCATCTCTATAGCGATTATCTAAACCAGAATATGTAATATCATCATTTTCACTAAAAGTAGAGGTCTCAAATATAGGATTTTCAAGCACAACATCCCCAAGCTTAGAGCTTTCAATATCATCGTTTGAGGGGACATGAATAATGCTATCATCATTACTTTCATAACCAGTACCAAAGAGATTTCCAATATCAAAGGTAGTGTGCTCATCCAAATCATGATCACTAACATAGGTGAAGGGCATAGGAAGATCATCGTACTCAGATTCATTATCATAATAATCATTGGGAGCAACATGCTTACGGTTACCTATTGTTACCTCATACACGAGGGGATATGCCGTTACCTCTTTCTTCTTATTCCCCCTCTTCTTCTTCTTCTTCTTCTTTCCCTTCTTCTTCTTTTCCTTCTCCTCGTTTCCTTCTTTAGGAGGAAGAGGCTTGAAGGGAGGCTTCTCCACAGAACCTGATTTATTTCCAGAAACAATAGAAGAAACTTGGGAGGATTCCCCCTTTTCATTAATAAGTTTGAAACACACAGCGGTCCTATCATATTTTGGCAAAGTGTCATCTTCTAAAATATTCTGTATGTAAGTATTTGTATGGCAATTATTAATGCAATAAGAAAGACACCCATGCAGGACATCATCAATATCAAGATCGTTAATATTTAACAAAGAAATTTTTCTTGATAACTCTTCACACTTCAAAAATAAGGTAAGTTCATCATGCTGATTAGGAATAATTTCATCATCACAATACAAATTTGCAGCACTCATGGGGTTCGAATTATCATTGGAGGAGCATTGAAAATTAAAATGACCAACTCTATGGCAAAGTTCACAAATAAAAGGATAGAGGGCACACACTTTTTCTCCAAGATCATCTAGAGCCCTAGACCACTTTCTAGTTTTTTCATTCCTATGATGGATACAATATTCTTCTTCGATTTGATTAATTCCACAAGGTCTATGTATTCCACAAAAATTAACATGCTTATAGGAAATAGCATTTTCAGAAGTTTGAACATGTTCATTGCAATCATTAATAATAATTTCATCCTTCATGCAAGCGTCTTTAAAAGGTTCATGATACTTATCAAAATTCTTCCTAGGCAATTCAATGTGAGAAGCAAAAGCTTTATAAAGATTTGCAACAACTTGAGAGTCAAGACCATAAGTAGCACTCATATTTCGAAATTTATCAGTATCCATAAAAGTTTCAATGCATTCATAATCATAATTTATACCTGACTCTCTACCTTTGTCATTCTCCCAATCTTCAGCGTTCTCCTGAATCCGATTAAGAAGGTCCCATTTAAACTCTTCTTTGTTGCGCGTGAATGATCCAGAACAAGTAGTATCCAGCAAGGTTTTATCCTGAAAAGAAAGTCTTGCATAGAAATTATCAATGATAACATTACCAGGAAGCTCATGATTGGGGCATTTGAGCATTAAGGACTTCAATCTCTCCCATGCTTGGGCAATACTCTCTCCATCATGAGGCCAGAAATTATATATACGGTTTCGATCTTTGTGAATTTCACTTGGAGGATAGAACTTGGAATAAAATAGAGGCACAATATCCTTCCAATCAAGAGAGCGCCCGTCCTTCAACAGTTTATACCAATGCGCCGCTTTACCAGATAGCGACATAACAAATAATTTCTTCCTAACTTCATCCATTGAAATACCTGCACACTTGAATAACCCGCATAATTCATGCAAAAACAGTAAATGATCTTCAGGATGAACAGTTCCATCCCCTTCATAGCGGTTATCCATAACACGTTCAATAATTTTCATAGGTATCTTGTAAGGAATACTTTCAGTAGGTGGATTTAAAATGTCACAAGCATCATTAGAGTTATCGCATATGGGAGATAAAGTATTATCAGAGCAAATTTTCTCCCCTAAAGATGGGAGGCTAAAAAGATCACATAAACTAGCTTCCCCAAGCTTAGACTTCTCCATAGCATTAGCAGTAATTGCATTCATACTAATAACATTGCTACTAGCATGCAAATAAGGTTCCATAGGTTTTTTAATTTTCGCATCAAACAATTCTAAATCAGGAAAAAGATTAAAAAGCTCACTAATTTTGTTGTTGTTTTCCATTATGCCTAACTAGTGAAAATAAAAACAAGAAACAAAAAGATGCAATTGCAGGATCTAAAGGAAATAGCTTCGAGTACTTACAACGGCGCCGGAAAATATCTTAGTAGCCGAGATCCGGAGTGTGAGTACCTTTTACCTTTCCTCCCCGGCAACGGCGCCAGAAAATAGCTTGATGTCTACGGGTGCTTCTATTCTTGTAGACAGTGTTGGGCCACCAAGAGCAGAGGTTTGTAGAACAACAACAAGTTTTCCCTTAAGTGGATCACCCAAGGTTTATCGAACTCAGGAGGAAGAGGTCAAAGATATCCCTCTCAAGCAACCCTGCAATCACGATACAAGAAGTCTCTTGTGTCCCCAACACACCTAATACACTTGTCAGATGTATAGGTGCACTAGTTCGGCGAAGAGATAGTTAAATACAAGTAGTATGGATGTATATGAGTGGTAATAGCAATCTGAATAAAATATGGCAGTGAGTAAACATGCAACAGAACAGTAAATAAACGGTGTTTGCAGTATTGGAAACAAGGCCTAGGGATCATACTTTCACTAGTGGACACTCTCAACATTGATTGCATAATAAATAATAACTTCTTTCATTTGTGCTACATACACTCTTTGTTGGATGACAAACACCATTCGTTGTGTAGAGCTACAAGAGCTCCCTCAATGCCGGAGTTAACAAGCTCCACAACATTCGATATTCATATTTAAATAACCTTAGAGCATAATAGATCTTTGCAAAATAAACCGAGTACTAACATAGCATACACACTGTCACCTTTACACTATGAAGGGGGAATAAATCACATCAATACTATCATAGCGATAATCAACTCCATAACCTACAAGAGATTATGATCATAATCTACGACAAGAACTACACGATGCACACACTGTCACCATTACACCATGCAGGAGGAATAGACTACTTTAATAACATCACATGAGTAGCACATAACTAGTAGCGATACAAAGCTCATCATATGGATCTCAATCATGTAAAGCAGCTCATGAGATCATTGTATTGGAGTACAGAGAGGGAGATTAACCACATAGTTACGGTAGAGCCCTCAGCCCCAGGGGAGAATTACTCCCTCCTCATCATGGGAACAGCGGTGGCGGTGAAGATGGCGGTGGAGAGGGCCGGGGGCAATTCCCCGTCCCGGCGGCGTGCCGGAACAGAGACTTCTGTCCCCCGAATCTTGATTTCGCGATGACGGTGGCTCGGGAAGTTTTTCTCGGGTTTCGTCAATCGTGATAGGGTTTTCGCGACGGAGACCTTAAGTAGGCGGAAGGGGGGCCTCGGAGGGGGCCTGGTGGGCCCACACACTAAGGGGGCGCGCCCCACCCCTTGGCCGCACCGCCCTGGCGTGTGGGCCCCCTGGCTCCTCTCCGGTACTTCCTCGATGCTCTGGAAGCTTCCGGTGGAAATAAGGTACCGGGCGTTGATTTCGTCCGATTCCGAGAATATTTCCTTACTAGGATTTCTGAAACCAAAAACAGCAGAAAACAGGAACTGGCACTTCGGCATCTCGTCAATAGGTTAGTTCCGGAAAACGCATCAAAACGATGTAAAGTGTGCATAAAACATGTAAGTATCATCATAAAAGTAGCATGGAACATAAGAAATTCTAGATACGTTTGGGACGTATCAGTGACCCACATTTCAGTGACTCGAAGTCAGGGAAATATTAGAGAGGCGGGGTCCAAGAATATTTCCCCCAAAATAAGTTCACAAGGTGAGAGTTTCGAGAGAGGAGGACTACTGCGGAGCCTATGTGCAGTTGTATCATCTGACAAGTGGGCCCTACATCACAAGATTTCGAAGGGGATTCTGTGACTTTGCATTTCCCGACTTTGGTTCACTACTAGCCAGGTCCCGCACCCGGTGCGATACACGTTTGAGTGATTCAAAGTCAGGGAAATGTTAGAGAGGCTGGGTCAAAGAATATTTTCCCCAAGATGTGTTCACAAGATGAGAGTTTCGAGAGGCGTGGAGTACTACGGAAGCCTATGTGGAGTGGTATCATCTGACAAGCGGGCCCTACATCACAAGATTTCGAAGGGGATTCTGTGACTTCGCCTTTCCTGACTTTGGTTCAGTACCAGCAGGGTCCCGCACCCGGTGTGACCCACATTTCAGTGATTCGAAGTCAGGAAATGTTAGAGAGGCAGGGTCAAAGAATATTTTCCCCAAAATGTGTTCACAAGCTGAGAGTTTCGAGGACGTGGAGTACTGCGGAAGCCTATGTGGAGCTGTATCATCCGACAAGCGGGCCCTACATCACAAGATTTTGAAGGGGATTCTGTGACTTCGCCTTTCCTGACTTTGGTTCAATACCAGCGGGGTACCGCACCCGGTGTGACCCACATTTAAATGATTCGAAGTCAGGGAAATGTTAGAGAGGCAGGGTCAAAGAATATTTTCCCCAAAATATGTTCACAAGGTGAGAGTTTCGAGAGAGGAGGACTATTGTGGAGCCTATGTGCAGTTGTATCATCGGACAAGCGAGCCCTACATCACAAGATTTCGAAGGGGATTCTGTGACTTTGCCTTTCCTGACTTTGGTTCACTACCAGCGAGGTCCCGCACCCGGTGCGACCCACATTTTAGTGATTCAAAGTCAGGGAAATGTTAGAGAGGCTGGGTCAAAGAATATTTTCCCCAATATGTGTTCACATGCTAAGAGTTTCGAGAGACGTGGAGTACCGCGGAAGCCTATGTGGAGCTGTATCATCCAACAAGCGGGCTCTACATCACAAGATTTCAAAGGGGATTCTGTGACTTCGCCGTTCATGAATTTGGTTCACTACCAGCTGGGTCCCGCACCCGGTGTGACCCACATTTCAGTGATTCGAAGTCAAGAAAATGTTAGAGATCGAGGCAGGGTCAAAGAATATTTTGGTGATAGTTTCGACAGATGAGGACTACTGCGGAGCCTATGTGCAGTTGTATCATCCGACAAGCGGGCCCTACTTCACAAGATTTCGAAGGGGATTCTGTGACTTGACTTTCCTGACTTTGGTTCACCACTATCCGGGTCCCGCACCCGGTGCGACCCACATTTCAGTGATTCAAAGTCAGGGAAATGTTAGAGAGGCTAGGGCAAAGAATATTTTCCCAAGACGTGTTCACAACCTGAGAGTTTCGAGAGACGTGGAGTACTGCGGAAGCCTATGTGGCGCTGTATGATCCGACAAGCGGGCCCTACATCACAAGATTTCGAAGGGGATTCTGTGACCTCACCGTTCATGACTTTAGTTCACTACCAGCCGGGTCCCGCACCCGGTGTGACCCACATTTTAGTGATTCGAAGTCAGGGAAATGTTAGAGATCGAGGCAGGGTCAAAGAATATTTTTGTGATAGTTTCGAGAGAGGAGGACTACTTCGGAGCCTATGTGCAGCTGTATCATCCGACAAGCGGGCCCTACATCACAAGATTTTGAAGGGGATTCTGTGACTTTGTCTTTCCTGACTTTGGTTCACTACTAGCCGGGTCCCGCACCCGGTGCGACCCACATTTCAAGTATTTAAAGTCAGGGAAATTTTAGAGAGGTTGGGTCAAAGAATATTTTCCTCAAGATGTGTTCACAAGCTAAGAGTTTCGAGAGACGTGGAGTACTGCGGGAGCCTATGTGGAGTTGTATCAACCGACAAGCGGGCCCTACATCACAATATTTCAAAGGGGATTCTCTGACTTTACATTTCCTGACTTTGGTTCACTACCAGCCGGGTCCCGCACCCGGTGTGACCCACATTTCAGTGATTCGAAGTCAGGGAAATATTAGAGAGGCGGGGTCCAAGAATATTTTCCCCAAAATGTGTTCACAAGCTGAGAGTTTCGAGAGACATGGAGTACCACGAAAGCCTATGTGGAGCTGTACCATCTGACAAGTAGGCCCTACATCACAAGATTTCTAAGGGTATTCTGTGACTTCGCCTTTCCTGACTTTGGTTCACTGCCAGCCGGATCCCGCACCCGGTGCGACCCACATTTCAGTGATTCAAGGTCAGTGAAATGTTAGAGAGGCAGAGTCAAATAATACGTTTCGCAAGATTTGTGCTCACCGAGATTGGACTCTGCCTATATATTATATTGCACCGCTACAGTCAAAAACTATAGGTGACATTGCTCACCGGCGCCGGCGTAGATCAGCACCACAGTTGTAGTTTGCACCGAGGAGAGACGACAAGGTCAGCGGGATGGCTTTTCCTCGCCGGACCTGCCAGCCATCGACAGGACAACGACTCCGGTGACATAGGCATCCCGGATGGGCCTGCCGAAGATAGTTCCTGGGGTTTGTTGAAGGCCCATAACCCGAAGATTGTGAAGTCCAGAAGCCCAGTAAAGTATCGAGTATGGTAACAAGAGATAGATTAGGAATAAAGAGGCTTGTAATTTCACGGGTCAAACTCAAAGAGTTTCCCGAAGTTTGTAACTTGTGTAATACGAAACCCTCGGCTCCGCCTCCTATATAAGGGGGAGTCGAGGGACAAAGAGAGGATCGATTTCCTTGCCAACAAACCCTAGTTTCTTGGCGGTCGAGCACTTTTTCGGCTGAAACCTTTGAGATATACTTGCCCTCTACATCCACGAAAACCCAAGTCTACAACTTGTAGGCATTGACAAGTTAATCCCTTGTCAATTGGCGCCGTCTGTGGGAATTAGAGGTGATGACCCACAAGTATAGGGGGTGTATCGTAGTATCTTCGTTAAGTAAGAATGTCGATCCCAACGAGGAGCAGAAGGTGTTGGCAGCAGTTTCGATGAAGGATTCACTGTAAATGCTCACAAACAAGTATTCAGGAGTTTTGATGTAACAGATGAATAAAGTACGAGTAAGTAAAGTGCGAGAGAAATAATTGCAGCGAGTGGCCCAATCCTTTTTAGCACAAAGGACAAGCCGGTTTGTTTACTTATAATGACCAAACGTTCTTGAGGACACACGTTTTAGTCTAGTGCTTTCGCTTCAAGTGGCTAAATAATCTTCATTGTTTTGATAAGTGTTGTGTGGGTGAACCTATGCTAATGCACCGCCCTTCCTAGGACTAATACATACTTGTGATTATACCCCTTGCAAGCATCCGCAACTACAAGAAAGTAATTAAGATAAATCTAACCACACCTTAAACTCTGAGATCCTGCGATCCCTCTTGCATCGATATACTAACGGGGGCTTAGGTTTCTGTCACTCCGGCAACCCCGCAATTAGCAACCGAATACAAGATGCACTCCCCTAGGCCCATAAATGGTGAAGTGTCGTGTAGTCGACGTTCACACGACACCACTAGAAGAATGACACCACAACTTAAATATCATAACATTGAATATTACTCAACCATAATTCACTACTAGCATTTAGACTTCACCCATGTCCTCAAGAACTAAACGAACTACTCACGAGACATCATATGGAATACAATCAGAGGTGATATGATGATGAATAACAATCTGAACATAAACCTTGGTTCAATGGTTTCACTCAATAGCATCTATAACAAGTAGAGAATAATGCCGGGAGAGTTTCCCCTATCGAACAATCAAGATCAAACCCAAATTGTTACAGCGGTGACGAGGTGCAGCGGTGGTGATGGCGGTGTAGATGGTGGAGATGATGATTATGATGATGGAGATGATGTCCAGCTCGATGACGATGGCGATGGCGTCGATTTCCCCCTCCGGGAGGGAATTTCCCCGGCGTTCCTGCCCGCCGGAGAGCTCTTTTCTCTCTGGTGTTCTCCGCCCCGCAGAGGCGGCTGTAACCCTTCGTGAGGTCCTCTGTGGCTTAGGTTTTCGGGACGAAGGAGTACGCGAAGAAAAGGAGGCGAAAGGGGCTGTGGGGCCCCCAGACCACAGGGTGGCGCGGCCACGCCATGGGCCGCGCCGCCCGGGGCCCACAGTGGCTCCTCTCTGCTCCCCCTTTTGGCTCCCTCCGTCATCTGGAAAAATAGGAATTTACGTGAAATTTCCTCCCACAGTTGATCTTCCGAAATATTGCGTTCGACGGTGCTTTTTCCAGCAGAATCCTGGCTCCGGTGCTTGATCCTCCAATGATGATGAAACATGCAAAATAGATGAAATAACATAAGTATTGTGTCCCAATATGAAATATATCAATGAATAACAGCAAATTATGATACAAAATAGTGATGCAAATTGGACGTATCAAGAGGCAACAAGGAGACGATCTCGATGGCACCGTCAACATCTTCGGCAACATCGGCAACATCTTCGGTAGCAAGCAACGCGATGGACAGAGGTAAACAGATCTAAACTGGTCTAGTCGATTTCGTTCCTCACCCGCCCACCCGTTTGGATGCATATGCGTATCTGGAGGAGCCTATGGAGATGACGTTCGGGAGGTTCCACTTCAGCGTCGGAAAGGATGGATCTCACCGTTTTGCAATACCGGATTCTTCGGGATCGCTCGCGGTTGATGCTGATTTTTCGGGATCGTCATCATCGTTCGAGTCAGGCGAAGAAGAGATCTCACTGTCAAGCTTCACCAGGCCCGCTTCGAGAGGAAAACTCGTCAAGATCTTCGGCAGCATGTCCTTCAGGTCGTCGACGGACTCAAATATAAGCAGCGATTCAGACAGCTTCGACGGCTTCGATTTCATCGACAGATCCACTTCTGTTCGGGAGGTCCTCGCCGATCTATACGATGGTATCACTGACCCCGATGAAAATCAAACTCCAAAATATCATCAAGTCTATGTAATTGGAGAGTCAAGTCGACCGGAGGCGGAGACGTCGGAGGCTTTCGATGATTTGGAAAATCCATACATCGATCCCGCTGATCTTACGAAAGGTCTAGGAACCAAATATGTCGGGCCTACAACGCGACAGATGGTGCAGCTTCCGCAAGCAGCTTGGGACAGTGCGGCAAAATCTATAAACGGCACAGAGCCGATGAATACATCTGCCAGAGCTGAAGAGTTGCAAGCGTACCAATATAAACTCGCCCGCGCTGGGCGAGAACTCGAAAAACAGAGAGTTGAACTGGAAAAGAGGGGAGCCGCAGCTTCCGCATCAAACCGAAGAAGGGCAGAGCTCAGCCGACATTCAGGAACTTCGGAATCCAATCACAAAGCAACACGTAACAAAGCAAGATCTCGCCTAGCGCATCTACCTGAGCAAGAAAGAGAGCAGTTGATCCAAAATCTCGACATGTCATTCATGTCGATCGATATAAGGGGGAATATCATCCCCAAAACACCGGAAGCTGGATACATGGCGACACAAGCTTATATATTAGCATCACGACCTTCAGCAGGAGACCCGAGAGAGCCACTGTACCAGATGGCCATGACAGGAGTAGGAGTCATGGGAGCAGCATTTGCAAGTCCAAGCGCACCACAACCCAAAGGTGCTCCAAGGCGAAATAGCCCGCGACCTACCACGACAACGCGAGATCCTCCACGGACAGACGCGGCAAGAAATACAGAGGCACAAGATCGGGTAGACAGAGCAAGGGAGAGTAGATCTAGGCGACATTCGCCAGAAATTGCGGAAGAGGATATGTGCGGACTCCCCTGCTTTACTCGACGAGTTCGCAGGACGATCGATGCATTTGTCGGAGGGATCCAAAGGAAAGACCTAATCGAGGATTTGGGTCGGACCAACCCGAGAACAATCGCTGATCTTATGGATATAGCAAATCGCTGGGCGGATGGAGAAGATGATGTGCATAACAAACGGAACAGGTCACCCGACGATGACCGTAACAGGAACAATAATCAAAATAGACGAAGATTTGCTCGGCAATATGCTGACTACGATGGTCCCAACCAAGTCGCGGCTGGATTCCGAGGAAGCAGTGGAGGAAATCATCGGGAGGAGTATCATAGAGATAGTGAGCAGCGCAGCGATCACAGAGACGCTCCAAGCTCCAGCAGACAATATAATAGGCCAAGGTTCCAACGACCAATGAATATATCACCCGAAGAAATGCTGAACGGACCATGCCAGATGCACTTTTTCCTCGAAACTAATGGTAAAAGACAGTCGGGTCATCTCCAGAAGGACTGTCGAACTTTCCAAGCTTTGCACAGGTATGCAGGCAATGCTAATGTGCAAGTAGGAAACAGGGGGCACCCGCAAGGGCCAAGAAGTGAGGTCCACCTTCCACCTCCACCCGCAATTACCAACGAAAATCGGCATCAACTGCAACTCGCGGCAAACCCGCATAACGGTCCTTACATCGACACAAACGGTTCACTAGCAATGATCCAAAAGGGAAGACCTTCAAACAGAGCCCAGAAGGTGATTTCGTGACAAGTGTTCATGGCTGAGAAGATGCCTCCACCAACGATCGAGTATTTAAACTGATCGAGTCAAGATATCGGGTTCACTCAAGCAGATCACCCGCCCCAAGTTCCACGGGCAGGCCAGTCAGCTATGATCCTGCCAGCTGTGATTGCAGAATTCAACGTTTCGCGAGTATTCATAGATGGTGGATCTAGTCTAAACCTCATGTTAGCAGACTGATACGTCTCCAACGTATCTATAATTTCTTATGTTCCATGCTAGTTTTATGACAATACCTACATGTTTTGTTCACACTTTATGATGTTTTGATGCATTTTCCGGCACTAACCTATTAACAAGATGCCGAAGCGCCAGTTGCTGTTTTGTTTTTGGTTTCAGAAATCCTACAAAGGAAATATTCTCGGAATTGACGAAATCAACGCCCAGGGTCTTAGTTTTCCACGGAGCTTCCAAGACCAAAGAGCATACGAAGTGGAGCCACGAGGGCCGTCACCATAGGGCGGCGGCCTGCATGGGGCCGCGCCGGCCTATGGTGTGGGGCCCCGTGCCCCGCCGCGCTGCCCTTCCGCCTACTTAAACTATCCGTCGCGAAAACCTATTACCGAGAGCCACGATACGGAAATACTTCCAGAGACGCCGCCGCCGCCAATCCCATCTCGGGGATTCAGGAGATCGCCTCCAGGCCTGCCGAGAGGGGAATCATCACCGGAGGGCTCTACATCACCATGCCCGCCTCCGGATTGATGCGTGAGTAGTTCATCCTTGGACTATGGGTCCATAGCAGTAGCTAGATGGTTGTCTTCTCCTCTTTTGCTATCATGTTTAGATCTTGTGAGCTGCCTAATGATACGTCTCCAACGTATCTATAATTTCTTATGTTCCATGCTACTTTTATGACAATACTCACATGTTTTATACATACTTTACATCATTATTATGCATTTTCCAGCACTAACCTATTAACAAGATGCCGAAGCGCCGTTGTTGTTTTCTGCTGTTTTTGGTTTCAGAAATCCTACAAAGGAAATATTCTCGGAATTGGACGAAATCAACGCCCAGGTCTTATTTTTCCACGAAGCTTCCGAAGACCGAAAGGATACGAAGTGGGGCGACGAGGCGCCCACACACAGGGCGCGCGGCAGGTGGGCCCCGCGCCGCCCTATGGTGTGGGGCCCTCGGGCGCCCCCTGCGTTGCCCTTCCGCCTACTTAAAGCCTCCGTCGCGAAAACCCTATTACCGAGAGCCACGATACGGAAATACTTCCAGAGACGCCGCCGCCGCCAATCCCATCTCGGGGGATTCAGGAGATCGCCTCCGGCACCTGCCGGAGAGGGGAATCATCACCGGAGGGCTCTACATCATCATGTCCGCCTCCGGATTGATGCGTGAGTAGTTCATCCTTGGACTATGGGTCCATAGCAGTAGCTAGATGGTTGTCTTCTCCTCTTGTGCTATCATGTTTAGATCTTGTGAGCTGCCTAACATGATCAAGATCATCTATTTGTAATGCTACATGTTGTGTTTGGCGGGATCCGATGAATATAGAATATTATGTCAAGTTGATTATCAATCTATCATATATGTGTTGTTTATGTTCTTGCATGCTCTCCGTTGCTAGTAGAGGCTCGGCCAAGTTGATACTTGTAACTCCAAGAGGGGGTATTTATGCTCGATAGTGCATTCATTCCTCCATTGAATCTGGGACAGTGACAGAAAGCTCTAAGGTTGTGGATGTGCTGTAGCTACTAGGGATAAAACATCAATGCTTTGTCTAAGGATATTTGTGTTGATTACATTACGCATCATACTTAATGCAATTGTCTGTTGTTTGCAACTTAATACTGGAGGGGGTGCGGATGCTAACCCGAAGGTGGACTATTTAGGCATAGATGCATGCTGGATGGCGGTCTATGTTCTTTGTCGTAATGCCCTGATTAAATCTCATAGTGATCATCATGATATGTATTGAATCTTTATTTGTCAATTGCCCACCTGTAATTTGTTCACCAAGCATGTTATTTATCTTATTGGAGAGACACCACTAGTGAACTGTGGACCCCGGTCCATTCTTTTACATCTGAATACAATCTACTGCAATCATTGTTCTCTACTGTTCTTTGCAAACAAACATCATTTTCCACACTATACGTTTAATCCTTTGTTTTCAGCAAGCCGGCGAGATTGACAACCTCACTATTACGTTGGGGCAAAGTATCTTGATTGTGTTGTGCAGGTTCCACGTTGGCGCCGGTTTCACTGGTGTTGCGCGTACTACACTCCTCCACCAAAAACCTTCATGTGTTCCTTGACTCCTACTGGTTCGATAACCTTGGTTCATACTGAGGGAAACTTTCTTCTATACGCATCACACCTTCCACTTGGGGTTCCCACCGGACGTGTGCTTCACGCGTGTCAAGCTAAATTTCGGCGCCATTGAGATCAAGACACACTGCAAGGGAGTCTTCCACATCCAATCTCTTTACTTTGTTTTTGTCTTGCTTTACTTTATTTTATTTACTGTCTTGTTTGCTTTATATCAAAAACACAAAAAAATTAGTTGCTTTTTCTGTCTTGTTTACTTGCTCTATATCAAAACACAAAAAAATTAGTTACTTGTCTTTACTTTATTCTATTTGCTTAGTTTATTTTTATTACTGCTACAATGGGTACTCCTGAAAATACTAAGTTGTGTGATTTCACTACCACAAATAATAATGATTTTATAAGTACTCCTATTGCTCCACCTGCTACTACAGCAGAATTCTATGAAATTAAACCTGCTTTACTGAATCTTGTTATGAGAGAGCAATTTTCTGGTGTTAGTACTGATGATGCTGCTGCCCATCTTAATAATTTTGTTGAACTTTGTGAAATGCAAAAGTATAAGGATATAGATGGTGATATTATAAAAATGAAATTGTTTCCTTTCTCACTAAGAGGAAGAGCTAAAGATTGGTTGCTTTCTTTGCCTAAGAATAGTATTGATTCATGGACTAAATGTAAAGATGCTTTTATTGGTAAATATTATCCTCCTGCTAAGATTATATCTTTGAGAAGTAGTGATATCTACGGGTGCTTCTATTCTTGTAGACAGTGTTGGGCCTCCAAGAGCAGAGGTTTGTAGAACAGCAGCAAGTTTTCCCTTAAGTGGATCACCCAAGGTTTATCGAACTCAGGGAGGAAGAGGTCAAAGATATCCCTCTCAAGCAACCCTGCAACCACAAAGCAAGAAGTCTCTTGTGTCCCCAACACACCTAATACACTGTCGATGTATAGGTGCACTAGTTCGGCGAAGAGATAGTGAAATACAAGTAGTATGGATGTATATGAGTGGTAATAGCAATCTGAATAAAATATGGCAGCGAGTAAACATGCAACAAAACAGTAAATAAATGGTGTTTTCAGTATTGGAAACAAGGCCTAGGGATCATACTTTCACTAGTGGACACTCTCAACATTGATCGCATAATAAATAATAACTTCTCTCATTTGTGCTACATATACTCTTGTTTGATAATGAACACCATTCGTTGCGTAGGATTACACGAACCCTCAATGCCGGAGTTAACAAGCTCCACAACATTCGATATTCATGTTTAAGTAACCTTAGAGCATAATAGATCTTTGCAAAATAGACCGAGTACTAACATAGCATACACACTGTCACCATTACACTATGAAGGGGGAATAAATCACATCAATAATATCATAGCGATAATCAACTCCATAACCTACAAGAGATTATGATCATAATCTACGACAAGAACTACACGATGCACACACTGTCACCATTACACCATGCATGAGGAATAGACTACTTTAATAACATCACATGAGTAGCACATAGACTAGTAGCGATACAAAGCACATTGCAATCATAAAGGGATATAAATAAGCACTTCACTATGCCATTCATAACAGTGAATAAGTATTCTGTGAAATATAGCCTAAGAGACCCACACGGTGCACACACCGTCACCTTTACACACGTGGGACAAGGAGTCTCCGGAGATCACATAAGTAAAACCCACTTTACTAGATAATGACATCTAGATTACAAGCATCATCATATGAATCTCAATCATGTAAAGCAGCTCATGAGATTATTGTATTGAAGTACATAGGAGAGAGATTAACCACATAGCTACCGGTACAGCCCCGAGCCTCGATGGAGAACTACTCCCTCCTCATGGGAGACAGCAGCGGTGATGAAGATGGCGGTGGTGTCGATGGAGGAGCCTTCCGGGGCACTTCCCCGTCCGGCGGCGTGCCGAACAGACTCATGTCCCCCAGATCTTGGCTTCGCGATGGCGGCGGCTCGGAACTTTTCTCGTATCGTGGCTTATTCGTATCGGGGTTTAGGTCAGGGAGCTTATAGGCGAAAGGGGAGCCTCGGAGGGGCCTGGCCACAGACAACAGCGCCCCCTGGCCGCGCCGCCACCATGTGTGGGGCCCTGGGCCTCCCCCTGGTGTCTCTCGGGTGTTATGGAAGCTCCCGATGAAAATAGGGTGGGCGTTGATTTCGTCCGATTCCGAGAATATTTCCTTACTAGGATTTCTGAAACCAAAAACAGCAGAAACAGAACTGGCACTTCGGCATCTCGTCAATAGGTTAGTTCCGGAAAATGCATCAAAACATCATAAAGTGTGAACAAAACATGTAGGTATTGTCATAAAACAAGCATGGAACATCATAAATTATAGATACGTTGGAGACGTATCAGCATCCCCAAGCTTAGTTCCTACTCGTCCTCGAGTAGGTAAACGATAACAAGAATAATTTCTGAAGTGACATGCTACCATCATAATCTTGATCAACATTATTGTAAAGCATATGACATGAATGGAGTGATTCAAAGCAATGATCTATAGTTTGACAAATAGATGACATATAGCAAAACTTTTCATGAATAGTACTTTCAAGACAAGCATCAAAAAGTCTTGCATAAGAGTTAACTCATAAAGCAATAAATTCAAAGTAAAGGCATCGAAGCAACACAAATGAAGATATAAGTTTCAGCAGTTGCTTTAAACTTTCAACATGCATATCTCATGGATAATTGTCAACACAGAGTAATATGATGAATGCAAATAAGCAAGTATGTAAGAATCAATGCACAGTTGACACAAGTGTTTGCTTCTAAGGTGGAAGGAAATGGGTAAACTAACTCAACAATAAAGTAAAAGATAGGCCCTTCGCAGAGGGAGGGGGATTAAATCATGTGCTAGAGCTTTTCAAGTTTTGAAATCATATAGAGAGCATAAAAGTAAAATTTTGAGAGGTGTTTGTTGTTGTCAACGAATGGTAATGGGTACTCTAACTACCTTATCAACCAGACTTTCAAGAGCGGCTCCCATGAAGGACGTTATCTCTACCAGCAAGGTAGATCATCCCTCTTCTCTTTTGTTTACACATGTACTTTATTTTTATTTATTAGATGACACTCCCCCCAACCTTTGCTTACACAAGCCATGGCTAACCGAATCCTCGGGTGCCTTCCAACATTCACATACCATGGAGGAGTGTCTATTTGCAAATTTAAGTTGCTTACTAATAAATCAGAGCAAAACATGTGAAGAGAATTATTAATGCAAGTTAATTAATTGGGACTGGGAACCCCATTGCCAGCTCTTTTTGCAAAATTATTGGATAAGCGGATGAGCCACTAGTCCATTGTGAAAGTCTCAAAGTAAATGACAAGATCGAAAGATAAAACACCACATACTTCCTCATGAGCTATAAAACATTGACACAAATAAGAGGTAATAAATTTTGAATTGTTTAAAGGTAGCACATGAAGTATTTACTTGGAATGGCAGAAAAATACCACATAGTAGGTAGATATGGTGGACACAAATGGCATAGGTTTTGGCTCAAGGTTTTGGATGCACGAGAAGCATTTCCTCTCAGTACAAGGCTTAGGCTAGCAAGGTTGTTTGAAGCAAACACAAGTATAAACCGGTACAGCAAAACTTACATAAGAACATATTGCAAGCATTATAAAACTCTACACTGTCTTCCTTGTTGCTCAAACACTTTTACCAGAAAATATCTAGACTTAGAGAGACCAATCATGTAAACCAATTTCAACAAGCTCTACGGTAGTTCTCCACTACTAGATTTAAACTACATGATGCAAGAGCTTAAACATGATTTATGAGAGCTCAAAACAATTGCCAAGTATCAAATTATTCAAGACCATATTAAGCATTTTCTGATTCCAACCAAATAACAACAAGTGAAGCGATCAACTTTCGCCCTTGAACATTAAAAGCATAAACGAAGAACACTAGTGTTCATATGAAAAAGCGGAGCGTGTCTCTCTCCCACACAAGGATGAACTTATTCAGAGAATGAAAATAACAAAACGAAAATAAAAGCACACAGACGCTCCAAGTAAAGTACATAAAATGTGATGGAATAAAAATATAGTTTCACTAGAAGTGACCTGATAAGTTGTCGATGAAGAAGGATGCCTTGGGCATCCCCAAGCTTAGATGCTTGAGTCTTCTCAAAATATGCAGGGATGAATCACCGGGGCATCCCCAAGCTTATACCTTTCACTCTTCTTGATCATAGTATATCACCCTCTTCTATTGACCCTTGAAAACTTCCTCCACACCAAACTTCAAGCAAACTCATTAGAGGGTTAGTGCATAATAAAAATTCACATGTTCAGAGGTGACACAATCATTCTTAACACTTCTGGACATTGCACAAAATTTCTGAAAGTTAATGGAACAAAGAAACCCATTCAACATAGCAAAAGCGGCAATGCGAAATAAAGACAGAATCTGTCAAAAACAGAACAGTCCGTAAAGACGAATTTGGCAGGGGCACTTAAATTGCTCAAATGGAAAAACTCAAAACTAATTAAAGTTGAGTACATATCTGAGGATCACACACATAAATTTGCAGATTTTTTTGAGTTACCTACAGAAACTTCTGCGCGAATTCGTGACAGACAGCAAATCTGTTTCTGCGCAGTAATCCAAATCTAGCATCAACTTTAACATAGAGACTTTACTTGGCACAAAAACATGATAAGGAGGGGTTGCTACAGTAGTAAACAACTTCCAAGACTCAACAAAACAAAAATTGCTGTAGTAAAATAAACACATGGGTTATCTCTCAAGAAGTTCTTTCTTTATAGCCATTAAGATGGGCTCAGTAATTTCAAAGATACTCTCGCAAGAAATAAGAGTTGAAGCAAAAGAAAGCATCAAGAAGCAAATTCAAAGCACATTTAAGCCTAACCCACTTCCTATGAAAAGGAATCTTGTACACAAATAAATTCATGAAGAACAAAGTGACAAGCATAGGAAGGCAACACAAGCGCAATTTCAAGATTCTCAACATAAAGAGGGGAAACTTAATATTATTAAGATGCATATAACCATGTTTCCCTCTCATAATAACTTTCAGTAGCATCATGAACAAACTCAACAATATAACTATCACATAAAACATTCTTGTCATGAGCCACATGCATAAAATTATTACTCTCCACATAAGCATAATCAATTTTATTAGTTGTAGTGGGAGCAAATTCAACAAAGTAGCTATCATTATTATTCTCATCAAGTGTAGGAGGCATAGTATAATCATAATAAAATTTACTCTCCATAGTAGGCGGCACCAAAAGACCACTATCATTATAATCATCATAAATAGGAGGCAAAGTATCATCAAAGAAAATTTTCTCCTCAATGCTTGGGGGACTAAAAATATCATGCTCATCAAAACCAGCTTCCCCAAGCTTAGAATTTTCCATATCATTAACAACAATGGTGTTCAAAGCGTTCATACTAATATCATTGCTACTAGCATGCCAATAAGATTCCATAGGTTTTTTAATTTTCGCATCAAACAATCCATGTCTTAACTCAGGAAATAGAATAAGAAGCTCATTGTTACTTTCCATTATGCCTAACTAGTGTAAACAAGAAACCAAAAGATGCAATTGCAGGATCTAAAGGAAATAGCTTAACAACGGCGCCGGAAAATAGCTTGGTAACCGAGATCCGGAGTGTGAGTACCTTTTACCTTTCCTCCCCGGCAACGGCGCCAGAAAATAGCTTGATGTCTACGGGTGCTTCTATTCTTGTAGACAGTGTTGGGCCTCCAAGAGCAGAGGTTTGTAGAACAACAGCAAGTTTTCCCTTAAGTGGATCACCCAAGGTTTATCGAACTCGGGAGGACGAGGTCAAAGATATCCCTCTCAAGGAACCCTGCAACCACAAAGCAAGAAGTCTCTTGTGTCCCCAACACACCTAATACACTTGTCAGATGTATAGGTGCACTAGTTCGGCGAAGAGATAGTGAAATACAAGTAGTATGGATGTATATGAGTGGTAATAGCAATCTGAATAAAATATGGCAGCGAGTAAACATGCAACAAAACAGTAAATAAACGGTGTTTTCAGTATTGGAAACAAGGCCTAGGGATCATACTTTCACTAGTGGACACTCTCAACATTGATTGCATAATAAATAATAACTTCTCTCATTTGTGCTACATATACTCTTGTTTGATAATGAACACCATTCGTTGCGTAGGATTACACGAACCCTCAATGCCGGAGTTAACAAGCTCCACAACATTCGATATTCATGTTTAAGTAACCTTAGAGCATAATAGATCTTTGCAAAATAGACCGAGTACTAACATAGCATACACACTGTCACCTTTACACTATGAAGGGGGAATAAATCACATCAATACTATCATAGCGATAATCAACTCCATAACCTACAAGAGATTATGATCATAATCTACGACAAGAACTACACGATGCACACACTGTCACCATTACACCATGCAGGAGGAATAGACTACTTTAATAACATCACATGAGTAGCACATAGACTAGTAGCGATACAAAGCACATTGCAATCATAAAGGGATATAAATAAGAACTTCACTATGCCATTCATAACAGTGAATAAGTATTCTGTGAAATATAGCCTAAGAGACCCACACGGTGCACACACTGTCACCTTTACACACGTGGGACAAGGAGTCTCCGGAGATCACATAAGTAAAACCCACTTGACTAGCATAATGACATCTAGATTACAAGCATCATCATATGAATCTCAATCATGTAAAGCAGCTCATGAGATTATTGTATTGAAGTACATAGGAGAGAGATTAACCACACAGCTACCGGTACATCCCCGAGCCTCGATGGAGACTCCCTCCTCATGGGAGACAGCGGTGATGAAGATGGCGGTGGTGTCGATGGAGGAGCCTTCCGGGGGCACTACCCCGTCCCGGCGGCGTGTTGAACAGAGACTCCTGTCCCCCAGATCTTGGCTTCGCGATGGCGGCGGCTCTGGAACTTTTCTCGTACCGTGGCTTATTCGTATCGGGGTTTTAGGTCAGGGAGCTTATATAGGCGAAAGGGGAGCCTCGGAGGGGGCCTGGAGCCACCAGACAACAGGGGCGCGCCCCCGGGCCGCGCCGCCACCATGTGTGGGGCCCTGGGCCTCCCTCTGGTGTCTCTCGGGTGTTCGGAAGCTCCCGATGAAAATAGGTCTGGCGTTGATTTCGTCCGATTCCGAGAATATTTCCTTACTAGGATTTCTGAAACCAAAAACAGCAAAACGAACTGGCACTTCGGCATCTCGTCAATAGGTTAGTTCCGGAAAACGCATCAAAACATCATAAAGTGTGAACAAAACATGTAGGTATTGTCATAAAACAAGCATGGAACATCAGAAATTATAGATACGTTGGAGACATATCAAGTAGCATTATGAATTTTAAGCAATTTGATAATGAACATGTTGCTCAAGCATGGGAGAGAATGAAATCTTTGGTAAAGAATTGCCCTACCCATGGACTAACTACTTGGATGATCATCCAAACCTTTTATGCAGGATTGAATTTTTCCTCAAGGAACCTATTGGATTCAGCTGCTGGAGGTACTTTTATGTCCATCACCTTAGGCGCCGCAACAAAGCTTCTTGATGATATGATGATCAATTACTCTGAATGGCACACTGAAAGAACTCATCAATTACTCTGAATGGGTGATAAGATTGATGCTATTATGTCTATGCTTACAAATGGTAGATCTCATATTGATCCTAATAATGTTCCTTTAGCCTCATTGGTTGCTCAAGAAGAAAATGTTGATGTGAATTTCATTAAGAATAATAATTTAAACAACAATGCTTATAGGAATAATTATGGTAACAACAACTATAGGCCATATCCTTCTAATAATGGTAGTGGTTATAGTAATTCTTATGGTAATTCTTACAACAATAAGAGTGTACCCTCTAGTCTTGAAGTCATGCTTAAAGAATTTATTAGTACACAAACTGCTTTTAATAAAACTGTTGAAGAAAAGCTTGGTAAAATTGATGTTCTTGCTTCTAAGGTTGATAGTCTTGCTCTTGATGTTGATCTTTTAAAACTGAAAGTTATGCCTGAGGAAGTTAAAGATGCTAGGTTTGCTAAAACAAATGCCATCCAAGTTCAAATTAATGATAATATTAGAATGTTGGCTGAATTGCATGCTAGGTGGGATAGAGAAGAAAAAGAAAAAACTTGCTAAAGAGAATAATGTAGTTAAAGTTTGGACTATTACCACCACTAGTAATGTTGACTCTTCACATGTTGCTACACCTCCTACTATCAATGGTAAAATAATTGGTGTTGGCAATGTTTCTACTCCTAGTGCAAAGCATGCAAAATTGCCTGAAACTGCTTCGTGATAAAACTGCTGAAATTTTTCAAAATATTGGGGACAATGATCCCATTGTTGTAGATCATAATGGTTTAGATTTTGATGATTGTCATATTACTGAAGTTATAAAGTTCTTACAAAAATTGCTAGAAGTCCTAATGCTAGTGTTATAAATTTAGCCTTTACAAAACATATTACAAATGCTCTCATTAAAGCTAGAGAAGAGAAATTAAAACTTGAAGCTTCTATTCCTAGGAAGTTGGAAGATGGTTGGGAGCCCATCATTAAGATGAAATTCAATGATTTTGAATGTAATGCTTTATGTGATCTTGGTGCAAGTATTTCTGTTATGCCTAAGAAAATTTATGATATGCTTGACTTGCCACCATTGAAAAATTGTTATTTGGATGTTAATCTTGCTGATAATTCTCTAAAGAAACCTTTGGGGAGGATTGGCATTACGGTTAACAATAACCTTGTCCCCGTTGATTTTGTTGTCTTGGATATTGAATGCAATGCATCTTGTCCTATTGTCTTGGGAAGACCCTTTCTTCGAACTGTTGGTGCTGTTATTGATATGAAAGAAGGAAATATTAAGTATCAATTTCCTCTCAAGAAAGGTATGGAACACTTCCCTAGAAAGAGAATGAAGTTGCCTTTTGATTCTATTATTAGAACAAATTATGTTGTTGACGCTTCTTCTCTTGATAATACTTGATTTGCACTTTCTGCGCCTAGCTGAAGGCGTTAAAGAAAAGCACTTCTTGGGAGATAGCCCATGTTTTATTTTACTACTGTATTGTTGAGTCTTGGAAGTTGTTACTACTGTAGCAACCTCTCCTTATCATGTTTTTGTGCCAAGTAAAGTCTCTATGGTAAAGTTGATGCTAGATTTGGATTGCTGCACAGAAACAGAATTGCTTTCTGTCACGAATTTGCGTAGATCTCTCTGTAAAAAAATAAAAAAAATCTGCCAATTCACGTGCGTGATCCTCAGATATGTACGCAACTTTCAATAGTTTTGAGTTTTTCCGTCTGAGCAAGTTAAGTGCCTCTGAAAAATTCGTCTTTACGGACTGTTCTGTTTTGACAGATTCTGCCTTTTATTTCGCATTACCTCTTTTGCTATGTTGAATGGATTTCTTTGTTCTATTAACTTTCAGTAGCTTTGTGCAATGTCCAGAAGTGTTAAGAATGATTATGTCACCTCTGAATATATGAATTTTTGATTATGCACTAACCCTCTAATGAGTTTGCTTTAAGTTTGGTGTGGAGGAAGTTTTCAAGGGTTAAGAGAAGAGGATGATACAATATGATCAAGAAGAGTGAAAAGTCTAAGCTTGGGGATGCCCCGGTGGTTCATCCCTGCATATTTTAAGAAGACTCAAGCATCTAAGCTTGAGGATGCCCAAGGCATCCCCTTCTTCATCGACAACTTATCAGGTCACTTCTAGTGAAACTATATTTTTATTCCATCACATCTTATGTTCTTTACTTGGAGCGTATTTTGTTTTTGTTTTGGTTTGAATAAAGTTGGATCCCACCATCCTTATATTGGAGATATTACGCTCCGCTTTTTCATTTGAACACTTGTGTTCTTAGTTATGCTTTAATGTTCATGGCGAAGGCTGAAAATTTATTCGTTGATTGCTATTTGGTTGGAATCAGAAAATGCTTCATATGGTTTTGAATAACTTGATAATTGGCAATTGTTTTGAGCTCTCATAGATCATGTTTAAGCTCTTGCTTCATGTAGTTTAATCTATTAGTGGAGAACTACCGTAGAGCTTGTTGAAATTTGGTTTGCATGATTGGTCTCTCTAAGGTCTAGATATTTTCTGGTGAAGTGTTTGAACAAAGACATGTAGAGTCTTATAATGCTTGCAATATGTTCTTGTGTAAGTTTTGTTGTACCTGTTCATACTTGTGTTTGCTTCAAACAACCTTGCTAGCAAAGCCTTGTACGAGAGGAAATGCTTCTCGTGCATCCAAACACCTTGAGCCAAAACCCATGCCATTTGTGTCCACCATATCTACCTACTATGTGGTATTTTTCTGCCATTCCAAAGTAAATTACTTGAGTGCTACCTTTAAAATTTTATTCCTTTGTCTTTGCAATATATAGCTCATGGGAAAATAGCTTAAAAACTATTGTGGTGATGAATATGTATCTATGTGTCTTAGTTCTTATAAGTTGCTTGTTGAGCGGTAACCATGTTTCTGGGGACGCCATCAACTTTTTACCTTAATTTGTTGGATATCATGTGAGATGCTATGCATGTTCGTCTTGTCTGAAGTAAGGGTGATTTATCATGATCAAATGGTTTGAGTATGCATATGTTAGAGAAGAACATTGGGCCGCTAACCAAAGCCATGTATCATGGTGGAAGTTTTCAGTTTGGACATTCATCCTCAATCTCTTATGATAATATTATTTGTTGTTGAATGCTTATGCATTAAAGAGGAGTCCATTATCTGTTGTCTATGTTGTCCCGGTATGGATGTCCTAAGTTGAGATCTATTAAAAACGAGAAATCAAATGCGATTGATCTCCTTGGACCTTTGTACAGGCGGCATAGAGGTACCCATTTGTGACACTTGGTTGAAACATATGTTATGCAATGATAATCCATGTAAATCAGAGCTAATTAGGACAAGGTGCGGGCACTATTGGTATTCTATGCATGAGGCTTGCAACTTGTAGGAAGTATTATGCATAACACATATTAATTATTACTACCGTTGACAAAATTGTTTCTATGTTTTCAAAATAAAATCTCTAGCACAAAAATAGTAATCCATGCTTCCCTCTGCGAAGGGCCTTTCTTTTACTTTATGTTGAGTCAGTTTACCTACTTCTTTCTATCTTAGAAGCAAACACTTGTGTTAACTGTGTTCATTGATTCTTACATGTTTAGTTATTGCACTTGTTATATTACTCTATGTTGACAAATATCCATGAGATATACATGTTACAAGTTGAAAGCAATTGCTGAAACTTAATCATCCTTTGTGTTGCTTCAATGCCTTATACTTTGAATCTATTGCTTTATGAGTTAGCTCTTATGCAAGTCTTTTTGATACTTGTCTTGAAAGTACTATTCATGAAAAGTTTTGCTATATGATTCATTTGTTTAGTCATTATCTCTTTGTTAGCAATCTATTGCTTTGAATCACACCATTCATCTCATATGCTTTACAATAATGTTGATCAAGATTATGTTGGTAGCATGTCACTTCAGAAATTATTTGTTGTTATCGTTTACCTACTCGAGGGCGAGTAGGAACTAAGCTTGGGGATGCTTGATACGTCTCCAACGTATCTATAATTTCTTATGTTCCATGCTACTTTTATGACAATACTCACATGTTTTATACATACTTTACATCATTATTATGCATTTTCCGACACTAACCTATTAACAAGATGCCGAAGCGCCATTCTTGTTTTGCTATTTTTGGTTTCAGAAATCCTACAAAAGAAATATTCTCGGAATTGGACGAAATCAACGCCCAGGGTCTTATTTTTCCACGAAGCTTCCAGAAGACCGAAAGGGATACGAAGTGGGGCGACGAGGCGCCCACACCACAGGGTCGCGCGGCCAGGGTGGGCCCCGCGCCGCCCTTTGGTGTGGGGCCCTCAGGCGCCCCCTGCGTTGCCCTTCCGCCTACTTAAAGCCTCCGTCGCGAAAACCCTATTACCGAGAGCCACGATACGGAAATACTTCCAGAGACGCCGCCACCACCAATCCCATCTCGGGATTCAGGAGATCGCCTCCGGCACCCTGCCGGAGAGGGGAATCATCACCGAAGGGCTCTACATCATCATGCCCGCCTCCGGATTGATGCGTGAGTAGTTCATCCTTGGACTATGGGTCCATAGCAGTAGCTAGATGGTTGTCTTCTCCTCTTGTGCTATCATGTTTAGATCTTGTGAGCTGCCTAACATGATCAAGATCATCTATTTGTAATGCTACATGTTGTGTTTGGCGGGATCCAATGAATATAGAATATTATGTCAAGTTGATTATAAATCTATCATATATGTGTTGTTTATGTTCTTGCATGCTCTCCGTTGCTAGTAGAGGCTGGCCAAGTTGATACTTGTAACTCCAAGAGGGGTATTTATGCTCGATAGTGGGTTCATGCCTCCATTGAATCTGGGACAGTGACAGAAAGTTCTAAGGTTGTGGATGTCTGTTGCTACTAGGGATAAAACATCAATGCTTTGTCTAAGTATATTTGTGTTGATTACATTACGCACCATACTTAATGCAATTGTCTGTTGTTTGCAACTTAATACTGGAGGGGGTGCGGATGCTAACCCGAAGGTGGACTATTTAGGCATAGATGCATGCTGGATGGCGGTCTATTTTCTTTGTCGTAATGCCCTGATTAAATCTCATAGTGATCATCATGATATGTATATGAATCTTTATTTGTCAATTGCCCGCCTGTAATTTGTTCACCCAGCATGTTATTTATCTTATTGGAGAGACACCACTAGTGAACTGTGTACCCCGGTCCTTTGTTTTACATCTGAAATACAATCTACTGCAATCTCTGTTCTTTGTTGTTCTTCGCAAACAAACATCATTTTCCACACCATACGTTTAATCTTTTGTTTTCAGCAAGCCGGTGAGATTGACAACCTCACTGTTACGTTGAGGCAAAGTATCTTGATTGTGTTGTGCAGGTTTCACGTTGGCGCCGGAATCACTGGTGTTGCGCCGCACTACACTCCTCCACCAACAACCTTTACGTGGCCCTTGACTCCTAGCTACTGGTTCGATAAACCTTGGTTTCATACTGAGGGAAACTTGCTTCTATACGCATCACACCTTCCACTTGGGGTTCCCAACGGACGTGTGCTTCACGCGTTATCACAGACACATTGAGGAAAATGAACATATTCTTGGCAAACTTGAAACCAACAGACACGCGATTCCACGGGATCACACTAGAGAAGCCGAATTATCCACTGGGAAAGATTGATCTCGACGTTCAGTTCGGAACCCGAGAAAATTACAGGAGGGAGAAGCTGGAGTTCGAAGTGGTAGACATTTCATCACAGTATCACGCGTTACTAGGAAGACCCGCTTATGCCAGGTTCATGGCAGTGCCACATTATACATATTTACTATGGAGAATCCCTGGACCCAACGGCCCAATCACGGTGAAGGGAAGCTTTGCTCTAGCAGATAAGTGCGACAAAGATTTTCACAGAATGTCAGGAACTTTTGGGATGCAAGCAGAGTACGCAGCATCGCAGTTGACAACTGATTATGATGTGCTACCCGATGGAGGAAGGCCACTTAAGGAGCAAACTTTCGATTGTGCCAAAAACTCCAAGGAAGTACAGATCCACCCGACAGATCCAAAAAAGACGACGGCTATCGCAACAAACTTGGATAGCGCATAGGAAAGCGCGCTCGTTGAGTTCCTCCGTGAGCGCTGGGCAATCTTCGCATGGTGTCGAGCTGACATGCCAGGAGTACCCAGGGAACTTGCCGAGCACCCTCTTAATCTGGATCCACGAGCCAGACCTATCCGACAACCTTTGCGGCGTTTCTCGGAGCCAAAGCGCAAAGCAATGCTATCCGAGATTAATCGCCTTAGAGAGGCAAACTTCATCAAAGAGCTACATACAGAGGCCACATGGGTCGCAAATCCAGTGCTAGTCCCAAAGAAAAACACTGAGGTCCTTCGCATGTGCATCGACTTTACGTGTCTCAATAAACACTGTCCAAAGGATCACTTTCCCCTCCCGAGGATCGATCAAATTATCGATTCCACGGCAGGCTGTGAACGTCTTTCCTTCCTGGATGCATATTCTGGTTACAACCATATCCGATTAAAAGAAGAAGATGAAGTCAAAACAGCTTTCATAACCCCTTACGGCGTGTTCTGTTACAGGACAATGCCCTTCGGGCTGAAAAACGCGGGAGCTACCTATCATCGGATGATGCAGAAGTGCCTCGCCACGCAAATTGGAAAAAATGTTCAAGTATACATTGACGATGTCGTCATAACGACAAAACATAGTGCGTCTTTGATCGACGATCTCAAGGAGACCTTTGACAACATCGACAAGTTCTGCCTTAAACTCAACCCGACGAAGTGTTCTTTCGGTGTTCCTGCGGGGGAAATCCTCGGATAATTGGTGTCAACAAGAGGAATCGAGGCCAATCCGGAGAAAATCCAAGCCATTGTAACAATGAGGAAACCAACCAAGCTAAAGGAGATACAACAGCTAACTGGCCGAGTCGCCGCTTTAAGCAGATTCGTCGCCAGGCAAGGGGAAAAGGCGTTGCCGTTTTACGCGTTGATCAAGCAAGGAAAAAAGTTTGAGTGGAACCAGGAAGCAGATAGAGCTTTCGAAGATCTCAAGCGTACAATCTCGACACCCCCAATACTAGTGGCTCCGAAAGAAAAGGAACCTCTCCTGTTGTATATCGCGGCCACGCTTCAAGTGGTCAGCACGGTCCTTGTGGTAGAACGAGAAGAAGAAGGAAAAATTCATGGAGTTCAGCGGCCGGTATACTTCATCAGCGAAGTTTTATCACCGTCAAAACAAAGGTACCCACATTATCAGAAGTTAGCATATGGCGTATTTACCACAGCAAGAAAACTGCGGCACTACTTTTCGGCACACCCGATCGTAGTTGTCAACGAAGCACCTCTCTCTAACATCCTGAACAATCCAGAAGCCACGGGGCGTGTCTCTCTTTGGGGAATAGAACTCTCCCCTCGAGATATCACATATGAAAAAAGAGAAGCAATAAAGTCGCAGATTTTACCAAATTTCATCGCGGACTGGATGGAGCTGCAAAATACGGGACTTCCAGATTTATCGAGTACATGGACCATGAACTTTGACGGATCCAAGAGATTGGAGGGAGCTGGTGCAGGCGTCATACTCGTGTCACCCCAAGGCGACAAAATGAAGTACATACTGCGGATGACGTATTCTAACTCGTCCAATAATGAAGCAGAATACGAGGCACTTATACAGGGGATGAAGATGGCAAAAGCGTGTGGGGCAACTCGCCTAAAAATCTTCGGCCATTCTCAGCTGGTGGCTCAACAGGTGATGAGCAAGTGCGACGCAGTCAATGATATTCTGATAGCATACAAGGAATTGTACAATGAACTCGAGAAGCTTTTCAAGGGTTGCGAAGTCAACCATATCAGTAGGTTAAGCAACGACGAAGCCGATGTTTTGGCAAACATCGGGTCACAGTGCCTGCCAATACCACCTGGTGTGTTCTGGGAAGAAATAAGTGAAAGATCCACCAAGCCGAAGAAAAGTCCGAAGCAGTCGAAGAAAAAGGAAAAATCAAAGAAAGGCTCGGGGACTGCAGCAGAGCCAGAAGCAAATATATCGGAAGATGAAGAAGATCCGCACGAAATTATGATGGTAGAAGTTCCTTGGATGCAGGTCTATGTGGCATATATCGCGAGAAACGTGATACCCGACGATCCAGTTGAAGCCAGGCGAGTCATCCGACGATCCAAAGCCTTCACTGTGGTTAAAGGGGAATTGTACAAGAAAAGTATCTCGGAAGTATTGCAGAGGTGCGTAACACCCGAGGAAGGAAGACTCATACTTAAGGATGTACACGAGGGAGTATGCGGCCATCACGCGAGCAGTCGAGCAATAGCAGCCAAAGTTTTCAGAGCAGGATTTTATTGGCTCACAGCAATATAGGACACGAAAGAAATAGTTCGCACGTGCAACGCGTGTCAGAGATTCGCGGCAAAGCCTCATTCTCCAATAGCAGAATTGATGCCGATACAATATCTTCGCCTTTTGCACAATGGGGACTCGACATGGTTGGAAAATTGCACAAGGCCTAGCCTGGAGGATACGTATATTTGCTCGTAGTTGTCGACAAGTTTACCAAGTGGATTGAAGCAGTACCAGTAACTTCGGCAGATGCAGCATCAGTGGTGAGTTTCATCAAAGGCATAGTTTTTTGATTTGGCGTGCCAAATAGTATTGTCACGGACAACGGGAGCAACTTCACTTCAAAGAAGTTCAAGGCATACTGCGATGAAGTAGGCATTAAACTGCACTTCGCATCGGTAGCACACCCGCAAACCAATGGCCAAGTCGAAAAAGCAAACGACATCATCTATAATGGAACCAAGAAACGTCTGCTAACACCGTTAGAGAAAGCTCGACACACTTGGCCTGAGGAGTTTCCAAGTGTCCTTTGGAGCATTCGAACAACGCCTAATACTGCAACACAGGAAACCCTGTTTTTTCTAATCCATGGAGCCGAGGCAGTGCTCCCGATAGAAATAGAACATAATTCGCCAAGACTTGCGGAATATGATGAGGACACTTCGAGAAAAGCGCTGGAAGATGATGTCGATGCGCTTGACGAAGCTAGAGATGAGGTGTTATAAAGGGTCACCACATACCAACAGAACTTAAAGAACTACCACAGTCGACATTTACGACCAAGGTCCTTTCAAGTTGGCGACTTGGTTCTTCGGCTCACCCAAGACAGTCACGAGAAATTTGAATCTCCATGGATAGGTCCATACATCGTCACAGAGGTCATTCCAGGAGGTGCATACAGGCTGAAGGATAAGAAGACATGGAAGGAGGAATCAAACCCCTGGAATGTGGCGCAACTCCAGCGGTTTTGCGCATAGAAGTCGAAATATAGCCACATATGTAAACATACAACGTACTGAAAAATCTCGCGAGTTTTCACACGCACTCTTTTCCTTTCAGGGCACCGAGTGGGGCTGAAAGGTTTTTAGTGATGCGGGCTCGCGATGCTGCAATATAGTAAATATATTGGTGATATACTTCTTTTTTCTCGACAGGCTTGGGGCTTACAACCCGAAGATTCAAAATATACACGAGTCTTTACCATATACAACTTAAGCTATTTGCCTTGGTTTAAAAACCTCGCAAAGCAGTAAACATAAACACAATAGCTACCGAAACGCTCGGGGGCTAGAGGAAGAGAAAAAATGCACTGTTTGAATATACATAGTACTTACAATATACAGAGTTACTTTTTTTTAGGAAAACTTCGACAGAAGAAGCATATCCTCAGTCAGTTCTTATAAGGTCATCTATGTTCACCCTTTCATCTTCAGCGGTGGCACCCATGAAATCAGCATAATGACCTTTAACGAAAAAGTCGGCATCCATTCGAATTAAATCATACATTATCTTCTCGGCTACGGGCGTTAACACTTCGTCGATTTTATCGACATTTCTCCTCCGTTTCCTCAGATGTGCATGGCAAACTTCAACAATGTTGGTCATATCTAACTTCGGGTAGCAGATCTGCAGCATGATCATAGCAAATCTAGCGCCAGCAATTAACTGGGCCTTTACAAAATCATGGATTCGATATGGACTCCTGAATTTGTTCATCAAATCCGGGAGAGTTTTCGGCTGGAGGTTCCGAGGAAACATAGTATTATACCCCAGGGCCCGTGTCTTTGTGCAGAAGTCAAGGTATTGACGAACTTGGCCTGCGCGGTCTTGAAATCTGACAATTCGTCGGGTCCGATCTGGTGTAGCCCAAAAGCTGGAGTCGTTCTCTAAAGCAAGTTTGACGAGAATGTTTGATCTCGCTTCAACCTATTGATCCTCGGCAGCAGCATCTACAAAGGAACCTATTCAACGAAAGGATCACAGTGAGGATTAAAAACAAAAGAATAAGGGGGAAGGAGTGAATTTCGCGAGGCATACCCGCCATATCCAAACTTGCGTCAGTAATCAAGTCAAGAATATAATATTCTCGGGAAACAACTTGTGCAGCTTCAGCGACTGCAGCCTCTTTCAAAGCTAAAGCTTCCTGGGTCTGCTGAAGAGCTATTTTTTCTCGTTCGGACGATTTGCGAGATTGGTCCATGATGACAACAGCTTGTTTCTTCATCGATTGAAGCTGTTGTCGAAGATCACTCAGTTCTTGCGACAGGTCGACATTCGAAGAATCTTCAATAATATCGTCGACAGGATTTTTGCTCGAGCGAGAAGTAGCAGGTAAAGCATCCAAGGGACCATACGCCGTGGTAAGTTGTCAAACACCAACTGGAAAGAAAAATCTCGACATCAATCATTTGACAAAATAGCATCCCATTAATCATCATGATCTTTACATGTTGATTACAAAAGTCGACTCCTAGTGAGCCGATAATAAGTTGTCGCAAGTTTCAACTACGGCGACAGCATCAAAAGAAGAGAAAAAAGGAAAACATAAGAGACCGGATGGTCTACTTGACCTCCGTCTTGGCAGTACTGCTGGAACCAGCGGATTTTGGCGAGAAGAAGGCAATGATCTTCTTCGAGTGTGCCTTGGCATCCTTCACAAGCGCTTTCCACTTGTCCTTGTTGATCTTCCCGGAGCTCCCAGCTTTAGCCCAGTCGACTTGTTGGCCGATGTTGGCGACCAAGGCAATAGTCCCCTCGACACCGATCTTCAGATTTTCTTGTCGATAAGCCAGAGCGAGATCTTCTTGAGGCAAGAAGCGCTTGACGAGATCGGCGAAGATCTCCGGCTCGGTTTGCTTTGGGAAAAAATGAGGGAAGAGGCGCGAGAAGGCATTCCTCGAGTTGGAAAGATTGGTGCGCGCCAGATCGCCCTGTAGCTCAAGAATGGAGAGAGCGTCGAGAAGACGGTCATCATTAGGAGCTAGCAGTTTGAAGCCTTCATTATTCCTCCCTGCTGCAACAACACACAAGATTAGCACCACAAGAGAAGCTAAGACAAGATAGTTTCCCGGAGGATAGAATAACTTACGGAAAAAACGCCGACCTTGAGCTTCAAGCCAATCTATGATGCCTTGTGTAGGCGGAAGGGTAGGTCAGGGGGCGTCACGAGGGGCCCACACAACAGGGCCGCGCGGCCAGGGCCCAGGCCGCACCGCCCTGGTGTGTCGCCACCTCGTGGCCCCACTTCCTTTCCCCCTCGGTCTTCTGGAAGCTTCGTGCAAAAATAGGACCCTGGGCGTTGATTTCGTCCAATTCTGAAACCAAAAACAGCAGAAAACAACAACTGGCACTTCGGCATCCTTTTAATAGGTTAGTGCCGGAAAATGTATAATAATGATGTAAAGTATGTATAAAACATTCAAGTATTGTCATAAAAGTAGCATGGAACATAAGAAATTATAGATACGTTTGAGACGTATCACCTTGCTCCCGCGAAATCTGCTCCGTAATATTGTCGCTTAGGGCAGTTTCCGCTTTGTGGAGGCGTTGGCGAAGTTCTTCAACGGAAGCAGCATCGGCTTGGGCCTTTTCACGAGCCTCCCTGCTAAGCTTCAGCTTAGCTTCGAGAGCTTCAACGCGTTCTTCGGCTTGCTGCAGAGAGGCTGGCCGCAAATAAAGTAAAGTTATGTTATCAAGGTGTCAAACGAAAGGGAGCATGTTGGGAAGGCAAGTGTTCTTAAGAATACCTTTGGAAGTGTCGGCCCCATTGCGGAACCTGATAGATTGGGAGCCGAGGCGGATGAACTGATCCATTAAAGGCTGTTGGCAAAAAGAAAGTGTCGCAAAAGAAACTCAAATAATAGACAAATGCTTGAGCGAGGAGAAGGAAAGTTCGGGAACAGAAAGTGAAAACGCGACATGAAACAGCAAAATTGAATACGGAGGAAACTTACATCATTCATCATGGCAGTCGAAGAACTCCCCAAGACAAGCGTCTGATCCTCGCCAGCCCCAGTCTTGTGTCTCTTTGGAGAATGCGCTCGGGGGCTGGCTGGCGGAGTCGACGTAGGTATGATTTGCTCCGGGGGAGGTGAAGAACCCGCAGCAGCGCGATCTTCTTCGGAGAGAACCATGGTGTTGGACGTGCTCGTTGGAGCAGTACCAAGAACCGCGGGTTCCTCTTCTTCTTCCTTCTCACCACTGTCAACATATGAACAAAAGCATGAAAAGTAAACAGAAGATGCATCAAGATAGCGACTGGAGAACTTACGAGCTAACTGAGCCCGCATAGATGTATGGGTCGAAGGCGTCCCCGTCTTCGGGAGATGATTCTTCGACAGTGGGTTTAGTAGGCTTGGAAGAGCCACAATCTTCGGTTTCACTCCTCTTCCTCTTGTTCTTTGGAGAAACAGTAGAAGGAGGAGAACGCACGGATTGAGAAGCATCTGTTTCCGTGTCTTTGTCAGATGAAGCCGCGGATTTGTGGGATCCCGCAACTTCAGGTTCAGGGGGAGTGGATTCTTGCGTCTCGTCAATAATGACGGTTCGCTCATCCACTTCTCCGCCCTCAGGAAGGGGAGGAAGAGAAGAAAGAGACTGTGGTTCTATCGACAAAACAGCAAGTGAATACAAAAAACAAAAGAAAACAACACAGAAGTCGAAAAATGCGGGCACAATACGATGAAAAGGTACTTACTTCGGGGAGGGCGTGGCTGCCGCTATATGGCTCCACGCGACAAGAAGCTGGAACCTCTAGTTTTTTGATCAGCTTAGAGAAACGTCGAACAAGCCTTTCCAAGTCCTTCACAGAAAGGGCATCAGATACGCGATCAACATCTTCTTCGCCAACATACATCCAGAGGGGGTTCTTGCGAGCCTGCAGAGGCTGCACCCTAATCCTAAGTAAGTGAGCTGTAATCTGAACACCCAACAATTCTTTACCGCGGGTGTTCTGGAGCTCGTGGATGCGCAGGATCAGGGCGTCTGTCGCCGCTTTCTCTTCATCGGTAGCCTTGGCGTCCCATGATCGACGCCGGAAGATTTTCGCGGCTCCGTCAAAAGGAGCGATGTGGTATTCCTAAGAGCCGACGCTTTCTTCCCGAATATATAACCATCTACGGCGCCACCCCTGAACGGAGTCGGGGAACTGGACATCGAAGTAGTCAGCTTCGGGGCGGACGCAGATAACAACGCCACCCACATTGTAGGCGACATTGCGAGAACTGTTGCGCCGGAGGAAGAAGATGCGTTTCCACAGGCCCCAGTGAGGATGGGTCCCGAGAAAGTACTCGCAGAGGGTAATGAAGATGGAGATGTGGAGGAGAGAGTTGGGGATCAGCTGGTGCAGCTGAATCTCATTGACAAAGAGAAGACTGTGGAGAAATTAGTGGATGGAGGTAGAGAGGCCGCGAATGAGGTGGTCGACAAACGTTACCCGATATCCGATGCGGGGCGTCGGGACGCTTTCCTCGCCAGGATAGATTAGACCTCCCTCATTCTTCATCAGCCCAAGCGTCTTGAGGGTCTTTAGATCTTGGTTGGAGATATTGGATCTCTCCCAACCGGAAATTTCTGTAGGCTCCATCGAGGGATTGGCTTTTGGTGCGGTGTGTTTTGTGAGTTTTGCGCGCGGTGGCATCAACGCGAGCACTGGAGAAAGAGGAGAAGAGCACGGGCGCAGAAGCTCAGTAGCAACAATGGAGGTTTTGGAGAGAGAAAGAGAAGGAGCGCGGCGCAGCGAAGGGGATTAAGGAAGAAGATGGTTATTTATAGCGAGCCACCAAATCGCCGCGCCGTTGGATGCAGGAGAAATGGATCCAGAGCCTTACGCGTGTCTCCTTGGGTAAAACAGTCTTTTTACTATGAAGTAACTAGACAGGCGCTACAGCGCGCATGCCAGGGAAAGTGGAGGACGTGTGTCCCCCACTTGCGTTACGTGTCAAACGCCGCAGTGTTTTGGGCCCACAGGTCAGCGACACAACAGTTTCCGCACCTTCCCAAGGCATTGGTCGTGGCTATCGTTAGCACTGATGTCGCCATAAGTTAAAGCTCGACTAGCCTTCTTTGAAAAATAGCGACAGGGAAAATGTCGATGGTATAAAGAAAATAATTTCGAGAGCCTTTGGTCAAATACAAGCATTTGCTCAAATGCTCGGGGGCTACTCTTATCAGAAGTTTTGTTTGTACTTCTGATAAGAGGATAGTATGACAAGAGAAATATGGGGTTGTTCAAAAAGAGAAGGAAAGTTGAGCCTAGAGCCAAGTATAAATACTCGACTGTAGCCTCGGGGGCTACTCCCATCGGGAGCGCTGGTCGCGCACCCGATAATTTCTGATTAAAGAAAATGGTCGCCAAAATTCGAGTTCCATACAACTCTTCATATACTCCCATCGGGAGCGTCAAGATATTATCATTACATGACTCGATAAAATTGGCTATTCCATCAGCCGATAAAGGTACTCGACAAATATATTCATGGAGCGTGTCCGCCGTGATAAAATCTCTGGATGCCGTAAAACTTTACGAAGGTAAGTCCCCAGGTTCTGTCCTGAGTGGCGTGGTATCGCACCAGACTGCGCTCTGCTACTTTTTTTTCCATATCAACAGATGCGAAAAAACATTCCTAGCGGACGCGCTATGGATTTTATGAACATGAATGAAATTCGATTCATGGGTAAGTCCTCAAGCGGCACATGTCGAATTACGCCAGTATTCCGGGGTCATGTCCAGGGACTTGACCTTGAAGTAGGTTTTTGCGGGTTTGCCATGAGAGCAGTTAACTGGTACCTGATCCGTCAGATGAACCAGCCCCATTTACCAATATCCATGCACAAGATATGTATGTCCTGACTAAGTTATTTGTAAATGACTCGAAATGCGATCGAGATTTTATTCGACTCTACGAATCAAGCAAAATCTCAGGGGCTACTGACATAGGCATCCCGGATGGGCCTGTCGAAGATAGTACCCGGGTTTGTTGAAGGCCCATAACCCTAAGATTGTGAAGTCCGGAAGCCCAATAAAGTATCGAGTATGGTAAATAGAGATAGTTTAGGAATAAAGAGGCTTGTAATTTCACGGGTCGAACTCAAAGAGTTTCCCTAAGTTTGTAACTTGTGTAATACGAAACCCTCGGCTCCGCTTCCTATATAAGGGGGAGTCGAGGAACAAAGAAAGGATCGATTTCATTGCCAACAAACCCTAGTTTCTTAGCAGTCGAGCACCTTTTCGGCTGAAACCTTCGAGATCTACTTGCCCTCTAATTCCACGAAAACCCAAGTCTACAACTTGTAGGCATTGACAAGTTAATCCCTTATCATCCAGGTACTCAAAGGTACATATACTACTCGTGCAACCGCCATCGAGCCGAAGAGCTTGCTAGATTACAACGTTCGCCACCGTTTTCTCTTGTGATGGCTTACTCCATACGACTAGTAAATCATGATGGCATTAATCTTTTGGTACGCAAGATTCAAAATAAAGTTGATGGTTATATTTTGAAAAAATATTCGATGGTTACAACAGGTAAGAAAAATACACACTACTACGGTGTAATTACTAGTAAGTTGAATAGTTCTGAGAGCTCATGACCATATCTGAGGAGTTGGGGCGAAGAGAGAACCAACTTGTGGTTGGGTGGTTAGGAGGGCAGTGGCACCTTCATCCCACAAGAGTTCAAACCACACGTTTGACATTTTAGTGTCTCATTAAAGGTGAAATATTCTTCAGTGGGAGGCGACTGTGGTGATTTCGTCAATCTCAAGCCCCGTCAGATAAAATTTCTTGGACGCAGTCTCTCAGAGATGCTCATAGGGGTAGAGTGTGCGTTTTTAGAGATGAGTGTATGTGCGAATATATAAGCGTCTACTTCGGGCGAAGCATTCAGCCCCCAACAACATGTATATTTGCCCCCAACTGTGGATAGAGTCATCCCAACTGCCAGCCTTTTCTCTATGGTACTCCTATCTTTGTCCTCGTCATAAAGAGCAGCCGCTGCTCGCAAGTCGCAACGAGCAAGCACACCATTTACCACCGCCGCGCCGACACCTACAGCGCAATCAGTTCCCGTACGCCGGAAAGCAGCAGGTGAGCTACAGTAAGCTCACGGCGACCTTGCCCGGCGCATGGAGCCCGCGGCAACCCCCTTCCTCGACCCGCGAGAACCGGCACCGCCGAAGACGGTGCAGCTGGGCCAGCCCGGATGGGCGGTCGGGGCGATCCTCTCGCTCGTCACCGGCGGTTTCGCGTGGGTACTGTACCGTGCGCGCCATGACGCGCTCGACCTCGTGTACGTGGTCGGCGACTACTTCATCACCTACTACGGCCTCTGGTTGCTCTACGTCTGCCTAAGGAAGCACCAGCTCCTGCGGGGCGACGACGACGACCCGGCGGCGGCAACCGAGCTGCAACGGGAAGTGGCGGAGCTACAGAAAATTGGTCCAGGGTGCACAAGTCTATGAAGCACAAAAAAATGTACAGAATTTCTAACCGACCAGACACTAAATTAAGAAGTATGCGACGGGTCAGGCTCTTCCCGTGGGCGACCTCGCTGTTCCTGGGCTGCTTGATGGCGTTTCGCGTCCATAGTTACTTTTGGAGAAGAGGGAGTACATCATTTTATTAAAATTCACAATAATCATTAGAAATATGGTACCACAAAAATATAGTCGATAAACCAGACCAATCAATAATTGTATCACTTAAATAATTTTAACAGATTATTAGACAAGATATAAACCATATTAACCAGGAGCATTGTAAGGCAACTGAACAAACCATAAGTTTATTTGAGTTATCACATAGCAGAAAGTGGATGTGGGCCGGCAGGATTTGGCCATTTGGACTATATTAGCTTTTGTGATTAGATTATATAGTCTAATTTGTTTTTTTACCGAGCTAAATAAGCTATTCGCGGCTTGGTGAACTCGGCTCGTTTATCTCTAATAACTCGTTTAACTGCAAAAATTGAAAGGCTTGTGCTTCTATAGACCCCACGCTAACAATCCGCCGGCGATAGCGGGTCGGGTTAAATTAGCCCCCGAAAATTCATATGGATTGTACCCTTGTACTCATTGAAAAGGTATACGGTGTATTTTTTGGGCCCATGTCGGATGGATCAATGTGGTGTTCATCGTCGGTTATCACTTTCCATTCTTAGGTACCTTGATCGCCTCGTTGCAGTCACAAACCCGGCCATCTCCGATCTGCTTTGTTGGAAACTTTTTCGGCCGATCGCGGCAAGGATCCGGCGTCCAACGTTGGCCCGACTCCACCTCTCCCACGGCTGCCATTCATATCTAGGATTTTGATCCCTCCGTCTTATTCCTTAGAAAATATAAGAAAAGAGAAAAACAATGGTTTACTTATGTTTCGGGGACAGCTCGTGGAGCTCCTTCTCCGGCTAGCGGCCACGTATAGCAAAAACCCTCCGGGGAGAGCTGGTGTAGACCCTTCTCCGGCCAGCGCCCGGCGTCGTCCGTTCGGTAATCGCCGCGGCGGGCTTCAAACGCCGAGTAAACCGCCAGGATGATGGCGAGGCCGGCGAGCACCCATAGGGCGACCCTCAGAGCGAGGCCCGGCGCCGCGCTTGCGACGTGCACCACGACCATGCTACCCAGCGTCAGCAAGGCCGACAACGTGGCGAGCCCGACCCTCCGCCTCTCTCGTGCCGCCGCCGCTAGGTCGCCGCCGGGGTCGCGCCGCAGGACCTCGAGCTTCCAGAGGCAGAAGCACAGCACTGCGAGCAGGTAGGCGGTGGGGCCCAGGAGCACTCCGACGTCGTAGTCCGCGCGCCGCAGCCCCCACGCGAAGGCGAAGATGACAAGGACACAGAGAACCTGCGGGAACGCCCAGCGGACCCATCCTTCCAGCGCCGGGCCATGGCCCTGACCCAGGTGCGCCGCCTTGGTCGGCGGTGGCGGGTCTCGCGCGACGAGGAAGGAGGTCGTCGCAGGCTCCATGTGCGCCGCTGCCTTCGTCACTAGTAGAAAAACGCTCATCTATACCGGTTCGTAAGGGCCATTCGCACCGGTTTCTCAACCGGTATAAATTATCCGGCACTAAAGGCCCCCCCCTTTCGTACCGGTTGCTTCCGAACCGGTATTAATGGCGCCTCCACGTGGGCGCCCAGGAGAGCTCAGGGCCAAGGAGCTTTGGTACCGGTTGGTAATACGAACCGGTACCAAAGGTTCCCACCGCGGCAGGGAATTTGCCCGAATCTCTGCCGCGGCAGAGAATTGAAGTTTTAGGGTTTTTGGAGGGGTTTAGGGATATCGGTTTGTTTCATATCGCGTCGATGCACCAGAAACGCGTTTGGGTTTAGGTAGTACATGAAGATCAATATGATGCATAGCAAGTTGGTGCATATAATATAACACACATGTAATTGCATAAGATCGCAAATTAAGAAGCACTATGCATGAAGATCGATCTTCATGCATAGTAGTGGTACTCTCCGAGCCGTACTCTATATATATTACATGTAGCATAGTGGTACTCTTCGAGCCAACTATATATGTAACATGTACATCTTCATTCATAGTGGAACTCTGCGAATGGTGGTATGACGTCCCGAAGGAAGAATCCCGCCAATTCCTCGCCTATTGCTATGAAGCGGTCATCGATTGAGAGCTTGTTCCGCTTTGTTGCCAACTATAAAAGAATAAGATACAAATGAGTACATGAGATATGTGTGTGTGTGTGTATATATATATTCAAACCACAATGAAACAACTATTACTTAAACTCAGCACAACTTATGATAAGAAAACAAATTTGTGAATATTGTTTTCGTACCTCTTTATTTCTTGCATTATTCATTCTCTCGCTGACAATTCTGTGGATGTACTCGCAAACGTAGAATCCACAGAGATCAGTCCCTTGTGGTTGTTGCGGGCATTTCTTTACAAGAATATAAGTCAATCAAACAATAGTCAAGTATGATAATAAAAGGTGTGTGGACCTAGGTAGTACTACTTACTTTCGCCTTCCATCGCAGCCTCTGTGGCCATTCATGGGAGGTATCTTCCTTGATGAAAGTTGCCCATACGCTGCCCGACAAAAGAAAATGCATAAAAGAGTTATCAATTAGTTCATAGCAGGAAATTAACGAAACAAACCGATAACAATTAAAATTACCTTTTGAGCATTAAATAACAAGACAAGTATAGTTCCGGTTCTTTGCTTAGTGAGTCAAAGACTTCAACTTCTCCAGTTTGCATATTGATGACGAGAAGAATAAAGTGAAACCTACGCACGTTTAAATATGTAGTGTCATATATATAAGTCATTAGTTAAAATTTTGACATACGGTGAGCAAAATATAATGTGTTATAAGACAGTAAGACTCACTGGAAGTTGTAAGGCCAAATTATTAGGTTTTTGTCACGTTGTCGCTTCAAAAACCTTAGCAAAGTCTCCGGTGTATCCTTGTTATAGACGGGATCTTCTATGGTTTTAACATGCATTGTGTGCGGGTCAATGAACCCAATGTGCGTGATTTCATCCCTTTTGCATTCGTGTATCATCAGCCAGGCGGACTACCAGGGCCTGCAGGCAATCAAGCACGACCTGGCCGACCCCTACGGCTTCCTCCGCTCCTGGAATGACACCGGCATCGGCGCCTGCGCCGGCCACTGGCCATGGGCCGGCATCAAGTGCGTCCCCTGGCACGGCCTCGCCATCACGCTCCCCTGGCGCGGCCTCGCCGGCCGCCTCTCCGACCGCGTCGGCCAGCTCGTCGCCCTCCGCCGCCTCTCCATCCACGACAACGCCATCGCCGGCGCCATCCCGCCGTCCCTCGGCTTCCTCCCGGACCTCCGCGGCCTCTACCTCTCCTACAACCGCCTCTCCGCTGCTCGACGCCAGCCTGCAGGGGATCACGCAGCGCGCGGCAGCAAGCGGGTGGCCCAAGCGGCGGCAGCGCGCGGTGGGCACGGCGAGGGGCCGCATCGACATTTTGTCGAACAGCCTACGCGCGCGGTGGCGACGAAGCGGCGGCGCTGGCCTTGGCGCCGGCGTAGGCGTCTCCGTCTGTGGCGTCTCCAGCCTGGTCTCGCAGCGGCGCGCGCGGCGTGGAGCGCGGCGGAGGAGGAGGGGTAGAGGGGCGGGCGATAGCGCCGGAGGAGGAGGGGTAGAGGGGCGGCGTGCTCACCTTGGCCGGGTTGCCGGCGCGCGGAGGAGGGGAGAGCGGCGGGCGAAGGCGAAGGCGACGGCGTGGGCGACGGCGACGGCGCGTCGGCTCTGCGGCGAAGATGGCGACGGCGTGGGCGCGACCGACGGCGTGGGCGACGACGGCGTGGGCGCGGGTCTCTGCGCGTCTGCGTGTGTGAGAATGGAGAAGACGATGGTTTGCCCGCGCGGCTAAGTGTAAAACACAGGGAAACCCCTTTGGTACCGGTTGGTACCACCAACCGGTACGAAAGGCCTCGTACGGTTGGTGGTACCAACCGGTAAGTTTTTGTTTTTGTTTTTCTTTTGTTTTCTTTTCTTTCTTTGTTTCTTTTCTTTTTCTTTTCTGTTTCTTTTTTTGTTTCTTTCTGTTTCTTTTCTTTTCTTTTTTTGTTTCTTTTCTTTCTGTTTTTTTTTCTTTCTTCGTTTCTTTGCTATTTCTTTTCTTTGTTTTCTTTCTTTTTTATTTTCTTTTCTATTTCTTTTCTTTTTCTTTTTCTGTTGCTTTTCTATTTATTTTCTTTTGTTTCTTTTCTATTTATTTTTTCTATTGCTTTTCTATTTATTTTCTTTTCTATTTATTGTTTCTATTTCTTTCTTTACACTCCCGCCACGACGCCGTTCGCGCGGGAAAGTTTCCCGCCTCGACGTCGAGCTTTCCCGCCACGACGCCGCGTGGGAGAAAAAAGGCGAGAAAGAAAGGGCGGGAATAAATTTTATTACGATTGAACTCGAATTAAAAGTACATAGCTTAACTGAAAACTAAAGATACATGGCCAAATTCTACTGTTGGAGTCATTCAGTCATACTCGTGCCTAGCCCTGCAGTAGTCGCCACCGTAGTCGTCGTAGTCGCCGTCATCATCGTCGGCTCGGGGTCGCGGTACTCGAACGTCGGCGGGTGAGCACGCGTGGGCTGGGACTGAGGGTAGCGCAGGCGGGGGCCACGGTAGGCCATGGCGCCCTGGAGAGTCCGGCCGCGCCACCACAGCCGACGGCCGGCCTCGTTGAAGTTCGGAGGAGGCGGGCCGCCCTCCTCATGCAAGCGCCCTCTCACGCCGATTGATGAAGAAGCTTTCCCAAGTCGGGCTGTAGTCGGGATGCCACTGGGGATTCCTCCGCTGCTCTGGCGTGAGCTCGAAGTAGTAGTGGTTCGTGATGGCCATCTCGCGCGCCACACCTAGAGGGACTGGAGGGACCGGTACGCCTCCGACGCTTAGCAACCAGCCGGTCGGGACGCGGTAGCCCGGCGGGCAGGGGTAGTTCGAGGCGCAAAGCGCCTCCGCCTCCCGGGGGGTTAGAGATATTGCGATGGAAGCCATGGGAGAGAATGATGAGTCTAGATGTGATATGTAAATGGTGGCCAAGCCTACATATATATAGTGAAAAAATGGCGGGAAGAGAGGCGGGAACCGGTGGAAAGCGCGGGAAGAAAATAGGCGGGAAGACAGATCGAGGCAAACCTTTAGTACCGGTTGGTGGGTGCAACCGGTACTAAAGTTGTCGGTGGGATAAGGACGCGTGGGTAACCTTTAGTACCGGTTGGTGGGTGCAACCGGTACTAAAGCTGTCGGCGGGATAAGGACGCCTGCTCGATGAGATAAAGTATGTAGCGCACGACGCCGTCGGTGGGATAAGGACGCGTGGGTAACCTTTAGTACCGGTTGGTGTCTGCAACCGGTACTAAAGCTGTCGGCAGATAAGGACGCCTGCCTATAAAAGGAGCATCGATAGACCATGGGAAGCAGCTCAACAAGCCAACATGGATGGAGAGTTTCATCACCATGGATGGGGAAAGGGTTGGGAAATCTCCCGTGGCGGAACTTGTCGAAGATGCCCTTGGTGCACACGCCCTATGGCATCTTCGGAAGTTCCGCCTCGGAAAAATTTCCCTGCAAGCCCGTGGAAGACTCCATCTCCTCTAACAATGTTGGGGAAAGGGTTGGGAAATCTCCCGTGGCGGAACTTGTCGAAGATGCCCTTGGTGCACACGCCCTATGGCATCTTCGGAAGTTCCGCCTCGGAAAAATTTCCCTGCAAGCCCGTGACTTAACTAGTAAAACAAGCCAACCATCTCCATTGTTAATATCTTACATACAGTAACATCATTACACAAAAGTGATTTCCATATTGAGATACACAAGTTATACTCCATCTCTCTAGTCTTCTGAGTTTTCTTCGCCCGTTTCCCTTTCTTCTTACTGCGACGCAACCATGGACAATCTTCATTGTTTAAGATGATGCTTGGGTCAATTTTTACCTTGAAGGGTGGAATATCGTCAAACTTATTATAATCTTCTCACATGTCTGTCTTGTCCTCTACTCCCACGATGTTTCTTTTTCCTGAAAGAACTATGTGCCGCTTTGGCTCATCGTATGATGTGTCCTCTTGCCTTTCTTTTCTTTTTTTCGGTTTGCTAGACATATCCTTCACATAAAAAACCTGAGCCACTTCACTGGCTAGGACGAATGGTTCGGTGTCGTACCCAAGATTCTTGAAATCCACTGTAGTCATTCCGTACTGCGGGTCTACCTGTACCCCGTCTTTCAGGTTGAACCATTTACACCGGAACAAAGGGACCTTGAAATTAGCATGCATGTATCTTCTGCACCTCTAATCCTAGAGGGCAGACAACCTTCTTTGCTTCGTACGTGCTAGAGGGCAACACGTTCTCCCCTGGAAGCATCTTCTTTATTATTTTCAGCAACTTTTCAAATCCCTTGTCGAAGTACCATTCTCTACCTTCCAGCAGCAATTCCAGCGTGGTACCCAGCTTTTTCTGCCATTTTCGCAATTTGGGTACAACAGTTTTTTGTGATCCTCTAACATTTTCTCCAACTTCAACCTCTCCTTTTCATTTCCGCAGTTCATCTTCGCATCAAGAATGGCCCGACCCAAATCGTCATCCGGGTCATCAAAAATCGGCTCATCGAAAATGGGCTCTTCTTCAGCTTCGTCTTCCCCCATTCTACTACCACCGTCTTCTGAATAAGGGATAGTTGTCACTATCCTCTTCTTCTTCGTTGTCTTCCAATATAACCCCTCTTTCTCCGTGCTTGGTCCAACAATTATAGCTGGGCATGAAACCATTCTCCAGCAGGTGGATGTGAAGGGTCTTCGAGGTAGGGTAATCCTTCATATTCTTACAGGAACTACATGGACAATACATGAAACCATTCGAGCCTGTTTGCCTCAGCCACGTTGAGAAAATAATGCATGCCAGTAATGAACTCGGGATGGCACCGGTCACCGTACATCCATTGTCGACTCATCTGCATTTTATATGTATATCAAAAATCATTAAGTACACAACATCATGGATATATGAGTGACCAACTTAATTAATATTCAAGTTCATCACATAAAACTAATTGTTTTTATAAAAAAGAAGAGGGGCTCACCGAGGTGGTACCGTGCCGGCTAGGGGACGACGCTGGCGATCGACGGCGGTAAGGACGGGGATATGATACTAATTAAAACCTACAAAACATACCATAATTTCAGCTCAAATTGCATATAAAAAAAAAATCACTAACTTAGGCATTTCATCGAACACCTTGCTTGCACTACAAAATAGTACGAGTTAAAACTACCAAAGAAATTAGCTAAATTAGGAACGCCGGAAGGAAGGATGATATTGCTAACCCTTAGATAGATGGGTGCCGTTAATCTTGTTAAAATGGTGGAGAAAAATGAAGATTATTGGAGTGTGAGAGGTGGAGCAAAATTTAGAGTGTGAGGGAGAAGAGAAAAATGAGAGCCAGGGGGCTCGGGAGGGATCGGGGCGATTTGATATAGCCGGGTACCCTCGTGGGTTCGTGTTACCGAACCAAAGGTCCCCGCCCCACCACGCGTCTGAATTTTGGCGAAGACGTTGTTTCCTGAACCGGTACGAAAGCTCCTCACGAACCGGTACCAAATGTCCTCGCCCGCCACAGCCCTTGAACCGGTACAGATGACCACATTGGTACCGGTTCGTAAGGGAACCGGTACCAATGGCTTAGATGGATGAGAGGTTTTCTACTAGTGCGTGAGCTTCAGTTGCAGTAGCTGCCGGCCATGGTACGTCGGCTTATTGAGCTGCAGGTGTCGGCGCTGCGCGGGCGTTTGTTTGTTGCGAGCATGGTAGCCGGTCGTGGTTATATAGGACATACTCCTAAGCTGAGTAGCACAGAGAAGCAGCTTGGACAGCGACTCTGTCCACGATTGGAGCCAAATCAGCGAGCGCGTCCGAGGGAAAAAATAATACTCGACACCTCACCTCTGACCAAGTGGTAGTTGACAAATTCTATCGTCACGTCTTTGCCCTCAGTGCTAGTTCGTTTCTTCATAAAGAAACTATCAAACATTCAAACTATCCTCTCTAATCATATCTCTCTCTTCTTCTTCTTTTTGTGTGAGGACAAAGAAATTTCGTTGACATGAAATTTTGGAGATGCAAACATCTACGGTTATTGTACTTGTGTCATTGGCACGATTTAGTCCTCATACTTGCCAATTGCACAATCATTCGCCTGAACCTGACATTTTGACTCGATTTGGTCCATCTCAGCTCAGTAGTTGAAATTTCGGTTATGCAAGACATGTGGACATGGTCCACCTGCACTGGAATTTTGTAGATTGCCACTAAGCCAACACCCCCATTGATTCGGCTCAATTACCGTTCAATGCGAGGGACGGGAAAAGAAGGAAAGGTGGTGGAGACCACGGGGTGGCGCTATGTGATGGTGCTGACGATACTTGATGCGGAGGTTCAGCCAGATCCGACAAGCCTGGGCGGCCCACAGATGGTGGCGTGACATATGGCCCATCGAGCGGTCCAGTTGCTGTTGATAGAAGATGGACGAAGTCCAGCCCAGGAACAGGAGCCGGACCCCAACCGACGCATGCAAGTAGGCGGATCCATGGAGGTCCATGAAGTATCCGGATCCATGGCGGCAAGATTAGATCTAGGTGGATCCTTGACGAGCTATTCCGTAGTTAGATATCTTGTATTTCGGTTAGGACTCTCCGTGTAAACTTAAATCCGGGCGCCTATATAAGCCGGATTCTGGGAGCTCTAGAGGCACAACCACAACTCATTGTAACACCGTGAAAGCGCCCAGATAATTCCAGACAAGCAGCAGTAGGCCTTGTCCTCGAGCAGGTGTTCCGAAGCTCGGTAAATCGTGTACCACCGTCCCGAGTGCTCTCCGCCCTATGGCTCCTACTTCTTTCCTCCTCCGTGAGGATCTCTCCTCTGGGGTACCGTCGAGTAGGCAACAACAGTTTGTATGAATGATATGAATCACCATTATGCATGCATCATGCAATATGTTTGTACAAAGCAATGGATCGCTACTGTGCATGCAATCCTTTTGTAGCGCCTATTTTTTATTTTTTTATTTCTAAAACTAAGTTTGTGGCGTGCTGCAATAGTTGAAAACCACTGGTGCATAATCTACTAGCAGTGGCGCCATGTTAGTGGCGTGGCGAACGAATGCCACAAAATTTATTTTTTCCACGCCAGGGCTATTCTATACCAATGTTAAGTCAAACTATCTTAAGTTTGATTAAGTATGTACAAAAATACATCAACAATTACCAGGCCAATTTATTTTTATTCATCGTAGTAGCACTACAGGAATGACACGATACGCCGATAGCCTTTTATAGCCGACGACCAAAAGTCGGGGCCGTCGGCGTATGGCCCGGCCAAACCAGCCTACCAAAAAGACCCTCGGCGTAGCGTTGCCGTCGGCGTAGCGAGGTCTACGTTGAGGGCAGTCCTCGGCATACCTTTGGCCCTAGGCGTAGACAGGGCTACGCCGACGGTAACCCTCGGCGTAGGCCATCCTTAAAAATTTTCTAATTTTGTAAAAATCATAACTAATTCATATGACGTCAGAAAAATGCGTATAAGGTATCAAAATGTTCAGAAAAATATCCTCTATCCATTTATATCAAAATCATGCATATTTAAATCATGTACAGTACCACGTTATCATAATAATAATTCAAACACTTTCTTATATATCCTCGGGTTCCCGTTTTGGCAAGATGACAATTTAAAGGAAGACAGAAAATCCCGCGGAGCTGCATGGCATTATTTTATGTGCCCTACTAACCACTCCAAGAGTAGGAATTGGGATACATCAATTATTTTGGAAAATCCTTCACGGACAGGGATATCAAGTCCGGAGTTCTAAGGTTTTAGGGAAAAGGAGTAGGAAACGGCCTATGACACCGCATAGTTTGTCGGAACGAGGCCATATTTGGCACGTGTGTGGCCCCTAGGATGGGAAGCAAGGCTCCAGACACGGATTTCCAATACGACCAACGAGCTCATTTTCGGAATGCCAAAACGTTTTTTTAAGCACTTACATGGGGCGCATTTTAGTATTGCGCGAGACCTCCGCGTAGTGGTAGGACATCGCCTCCGCACCACATATCTCATGTCATATGTGCGCGCTAGCTATATGGGAATCACTGCGGCTTCCTGCGGTGTCCCGCCGAATCTGTTGGAAACTGACCGGATTTGAACTAGGAGTACACTTTCCGTCGCTTAATAAATTCCCGGAAAAATGTTTTTAGGTCTACGACACATCACTTTATGTGCTAATTATTTTCCGTTTAGCGCGATGGTGAACGGGTGCACCAGCGTGTCCGATACGGCCATACCGCATCTCCTGGGGTCTTGTTTTGGCCAGATGGCAATTTAAACGAAGTCAGAAAATCTCGTGGCTTCGCATGGCGTCATTTTATGTGTCCTAGTAACCACTCCAAAATTTGGAATTGGGATACGGCAATTATTTTGAAAAAACCTTCACAAATAAGGCTATCACGTGCGGAGTTCTATGGCTTTTAGGGGAAATGGATAGGAAACGGTCCGTGACACCACATAGTTTGTCGAAACGAAGCCACATTTGGCACGTGCGTGGTCCCTGGGATGGGAAGCAAGGCCCCGGGAGAGGATTTCCGATCAACCATTGGCAATGGTTTTTTTATTTCCAGGGTGCCAAATTTTTTTTTTTGTGAAGCAGCTACATGGGACACATTTTAGTATTACGCGACACCTCCGCGTAGTGGTATGACACCGCCTCCGCAATTCCATGGGTGCCAAACAATTACTTAAGTAAACAACAATGAATATATAAGTAATAATAATATTGAATTCAAATAACAATAAAATGATTTTATTTTTGGTCTTTTTTTATTTAATATGGAATAATTAATATCTTTAAATTGGAAAATCGAAATTCCACAAATAATATGTCTAAATCGATCAGAAAAATGTGAGAAAACTAAATATAACATCCATATCATCATTTGAACTAAAAATTAGAGGGATCCAAATATGACCTCCAGTTTGTCATCTGGCCAAAATGCCCCCCCCCCCCCCAGAGATGCGGAATGGCCGTACCGGGCGTGTTGTTGCACCGTTCGCCAACACGCTAAACGGACAAAAATTATCACATAAAGTGATGTTTTATAGACCTAAAAACATTTTTTCCATAATTTATTGAGCAATAAATCCGAAGTAAGCAATTCCATGGTCAACAGGTTCCTCAAATAGGTGTCATAATCACCGTAAGTATTATTTTGGATAAAGTCCATGAAAACAATTTGAACCAAAATCCACATTGCGATGAAATGCCTGAATATCCGCGGCCAAATTATTGAATTAGCCACATTACGAGAAAAGTTAAGTCAAACAAATCTTATACACAAATTTGCATAGATTCACAAATCTTAGCGCATATTACGAATTTGCATAGATTCACAAATTCAAAGGCATATTACATAGGTGGATACTGTATCATAGATTCATAGATTCATAGGCATATTACAAAGGCATATTACATAGGTGGATACTGTATCATAGATTCATAGCGCATATTATACACAAATTTGCATTGAGATTCTAAAAAACAATAAATATAGCATAATTATGATACTACACCATAATACCACCCACTTTAGAGATAGTATCATACACAAGTATCATATGCATGATACTACTACATGATACTTAGCACTATGGTCAGCCTTAGAATACGTGATGTGCGGCGTGGAAGCAATCAATGAGCATTAAATGATGTATTGCATGGTCGTGAAACACTGCCAGACGTTGTATCTATACACGGAGTGAGGCTCGACGGTGGGCGTACGCATTAACTTAGTGGACTCCATGGATTCTCTTAGGCAATCTCCAGCCGAATAACGCAAATGGTAGATGCGGATTCGCGCGGACCGGAAATGCGTCTGCACCTTGCTCTAGCAGGGCGACACATATTTAGTACATGTTTGCGTTTCTGTGAACATGCCCAAATACTATGCGTCAGGTCGTTGGGCCTGGGCCTGGATGCATCTCCGGACCACACAGACGCAACGACCGTTTCCGTTGCACGGTTGGAGTTGGAGATGCTCACGCGGTTCCTGTGCGACATAGACCATGTCAGTTGTCACGCTGATCCTGTACGACCTAGACACACACCAACGGCTCGAACAGGAACCGCGTCCGCTGCTCACTTTCGGCTTTGCATCGGCGTGTTTCTTACGCTGAAAAGTGGTTGGCGCTCATTCCAGCTTGTACTTGGCGTATGTAGTGCTGCTGCTGCATTGTATACAAGACATGCCTATGACGTCACTTAAAAAGGCAACGGTCCGATGCAATGTGGATATGGAGATCACTCAAGCTCGGGCGTACTTACGAGTTTTCGCAAACTATCCTCTCTGATCATATATCTCTCTTCCTCTTCTTTTTTGTATGAGGACAAAGAAATTTCGTTGACATGAAATTCTTGGATATGCAAACATCTACGGTTATTGTACTTGTGTCATTGGCACGATTTAGTCCTCATAATTGCCAATTGCACAATCGCATGAACCTGACATTTTGACTCGATTTGGTCCAAATCAGCTCAGTAGTTGAAATTTCGGTGACGTGCAAAGACACGTGCACATGGTCCACCTGCGCTGGAATTTTGTGGATTGCCACTAAGGTAGCGCCCCTGTTGATTCGGCTCAATTCCCGTTCTATTCGAGGGATGGGGGAAAAAAGGAAAGGTGGCGGAGACCATGGTGTGGCGCTCAGTGATAGTGCCGACGATACTTGAGAGGCCGAGCCAGTTCGAGAAGGAGAAACTCCATCGGGGAGAACATCGATATTCAACTTGGCATGTGTTTATACACGGTGTGGATTAGTAGTACAATTTTTGTTAGGGTGAATTCCACTTGTTTTCCCATGTCTACGAGTTTTTGTAACTAGTAAACTCATTTAATTTTTATGCCACATTTTAGGTAGAGCAAGCAATAGGAGGGATGATGGCACGTCCATATCTTCTTGTGTGGACGCAGTGCAGAGGTTGCTGGGGCAAATGGGCTACAGAGATCTTTTCGACCATTCTTCGGTGTGTGTGTGGGGCGGGGGGGGGGATAATGTTTTAGGCAAAATTTGCCAAATATAAAGGAATTGTAGAAAAAGCAATGCCCCCTCCTTACGAGTTGCACATAGCTCTGTCTCTTTGTAGAGACCTCTTATTTTGTACTCCAACCTGGCTACCTACCTCTAAATGACGAGGTGAGTACAAACGTCTTCATCTTAATTTGTCTTGCTTGTTGTGGTGGGCAACAATGCTCATGTTCTTGTAGGCGGTGGTGCGCGTGGGATTTGGGGCGGGGCCTAGAAAACTCTTATTGCGGTAATAGAAGCTAAGACCTTAAGCCAATTAGCTAAATGGATGTCCCATAGGTCCAGATCTTGAAATGGATGAGTCTGATGCGACAAAAAGCAGAAAAAACAAGAATCCTCTGTGTCTCCAAGGCCGGTTCGAATACTACATAATTATTATCAATGTTGGGTAAACATCCTTGACCGCCCGCTCTAAACACGTACACACAACCATAAACAGGTTGTTGTGGTTGCCGAAGAATAGAGGACATGAACGGAACCTCTATGTACAATTGTAGATAGCCCACAAAACCAATTAATTTTTGCCATCAAATAACATGTTATTTCTAAGTAATCACATAGACCAAATTAAGGCTACATGATGCAGGTAAAAGTTCGAAGCCGCCTTAATGTTCAACATATAGTGCGCATAGACCTACAATGGAAGAAAGATGTTTAATTGTTAGCACGCGGGTAGGGGAGGTTCCGCCACCACCGGCTCCATGCGGGCTTTGCTCGGCGATGAAGGAGGAGGGGAGGGGAGAGGAGGACAAGGCTGCGCTAGGATTAGGTGCATCTCGATCGACCACGCGAGGGGCGATGCGAGACGCAAAGCGTTTCTTTCACCGCATTAATGGAAGAACGATCGATGTCCGTGTTTAGTCATTTACCCCCACATAACCGAATCTTCGACTCGTCCATAATAATAGAGAAAGTTCCGAGGGGCAATGCTTCATCATCACCGTGACACCTAACAAAAAGTGTTATTCCCCAAGCTTCTAATATAATTATGAGTCAGCTTTTGAACCAGTATATATATTTTCTGTTCGTCAATATACATGAGACAAAAATATAGTTTTGACGCGAAATTTTCCCTGGGTTACAGTTTGCTTTAATTCCCATGTTGGATTACGATCGTTGGCGCTAATTGCGGGCCAGAGGAAATAGGAAGCGAAATGCATGAATAATAAGCGAAAACAGTACTGTAGGTGTAGATATAGTCGTCGGTGGACATTTACAGGAAAGGCACGGCGATTGGTCATTGATCCGTGTGTGAAACATCGGGTGGTAAGAGCAAGTACAATAAGGTACAGTCAGCTAGCTATAAGAGATAAAATATTATATGTTTGCATAGTTGGAGGAGAGAGATTAGGAGAGAGAAGAGAAGTGGGCTACTATCTAATAGCCAGCTCTAGCACGTGCTCCTAGGCACTATGTGAGACTAAAAGGTGGGCCATATATTGTTAAAGTACTACACTTTTATAGCTTACTATTGTACAAGCTAGCTATAAGTTGACTATAGATGATGTGGCAAATTATTATAGCCGACTGCTGGCTACACTATTGTTCTTGCTCTAACTGATTTCCGACGTGTACAGGTCAAACCCTGTGCTCCGGAGACACCTCGTGGTCGTGGAGAACCTCCTCCGGCTCCGGCCGGCGTCCGTCGTCGTCGTCCACGCGTGCATCGCTGCGGCAGGCGGCACCCAAGAAGTAGAGCCCGAGGCCCATGACGAGGAGGCCGAGCACCCACATGCCGAAGGGCGGCGCCAGGCTCGGCACTGCGTTCAGGACGAGCAACCACATCCACCAGCCCAGATACAGCGAGATCGCCCACGGGACAAGCCTGGCCCGTCGCAGCTCGGTCGCGGCCGCCGGGTCGTCGTCGCCCACACGGGCAGCATCACTGCGGCGGGCGGCAACCGCAAAGTAGAGCCCGAGGCCTATGGCGAGGACGGCGAGCACCCACATGCCGAACTTAGGCTGGAGGCTCGGCACCGCGCTTGGGACGGAGAGCGCCATGGGGAAGCTCAGGAACAGAGAGACCGCCCACGGGACGATCCTGACCCGTCGCAGCTCGGTGGCGGCTGCCGGGTCGGCGTCGTCGCCCCGCAGCAGCTGGTGCTTCCTCAGGCAGACGTAGAGCAACCAGAGGCCGTAGTAGGTGATGAAGTAGTCGCCGACCACGTACACGAGGTCGTGCGCGTCATGGCGCGCACGGTACAGTCCCCACGCGAAACCGCCGGTGACGAGCGAGAGGATCGCCCAGACCGCCCATTCGGGCTGGCCCAGCTGCACCGTCTTCGGCGGTGCCGGTTCTCGCGGGACGAGGAAGGGGGTCGCGGCGGGCTCCATGCGCGCCACTGGACGCCGGGCAAGGTGGTCGGCGTGAGCTTCAGGTTGAGCTCAGCTGCTGCTTTCCGGCGTGCGGGAACTGATTGCGCTGCGGCGGTGGTGATGCTTGGTTGCCACTTGCGAGCAGCGGCTGCTCTTTATGGCCAGGACAGAGATAGGAGTAGCAATGTAGCATAGAGAAAATGCTGGGCAGTGGTTCTGTACATAATTTAGTTTTTTCTGTTTGTTTTAGGTGACTCTGTCCATAATTGGGGGCAAATATATCCGCAAGCGCGTCTGAACGCTTCGCCCCGACTCCTCAGATATGGTCAGGCGCTCATGGCAAGTGGTAGCTAACAACAAGTTTAGAACTGTTCAATTTGTTACTCTATTCTTTTTTTTTTTAACCAGGCAACGTCATACACGCACACTACACTGACGCCGCACACTACACCTATGAGCACCTCGGAAGAGAGCGGATTGGATCTTGAAATTGACGTCACCACGACGTCTCGCTATCGACGGGAACGTCGCCTCCCACTGAATGTATATTCCGCCTTTATGAGACACACAGATGTCAAACCTGGGGTTTGAACTCTGGTGGGCTGGGGATACAACCATCCTCATAACCACCCAACCTCAGGTTGGTTCTCTACTCTATTCTTTTTTTGGAAGCAACTAATTCTTATTCGGTTGAAAATTAACATAATTATTGGTAGGCTTGTTCTTCCATAGAACTCAAATCTCCAAACAGTGTAAACCACTGAAGAGATGGTAAGCTAATACCATTAGATCTCAGTTGTAACCATGTTGCAACTCATGAATGAACGAACACGGAACAAATTCAATGGTTTGAAAGAATTTTTCTTAGTTACAACGAATGTGCAACCCATAATTTGATCTAACCAGGACACAATTCCAACTATTCAAATGCATTTTTCTCGGTTGCAACCACACGTGTAACTAGAAAAATGTCACTTGGAACATATATTGAAATTTATAATTAACACGAATCATGGTGCAAAATAGTACTGCAGGAGTCTGAGCGAGAATTATTACAACTTATGGTTAGCATTAATAACGAGGGAATGTAGTGTTATAGGAGTCAAGTGAAAATTAGCAAAACTGTTTATTTTGTTCCGGTTCTCTAGTTGAATTTTGTGACATGTTACGCCTATACAACGGAGACATGGTATGCGGATTATAGCATGGGCGGACATAGATGGTGGGCCGGGTGGGACGTAGCCCACCTTAGATTTTAGATTTTTTTCATACTACCCCTAATATTCTGTCTAGAATTTAGCTAAGACGGGGTGTAAACATTTATCATGAACACTAAGATATAACAATAACTACTTTATTATTGCCTCTCGGGCATATCTCTAACAGGAGGAGGGTTGGAAGAAGGAAACACGGCGAAGCACCAATCTGCCCACGACGGAGCATATTTGTAGACACAATATCGACCGACATCACACGTGTTCGATTGGTTAAGATTTTAATTTATTGCCGTTTGGGTGAGTAGAGGAAAATAAACGCGCGGAATAAAAATAGCGCCGCAAATAGTTTAACGTGTGCCATACTTGAAATGCGCCGATGACTTTCTTTGTATAGCCCATGTGCGAATATTTTGTTACGGTTCAGAAAATATTATCATGCGCGTTTTACGTACACGTGGGCTGCACGGATCGCGGGCAGGTGATCAAAATTATTAGGCGACACTGTTGTTCCGCACCACACACGGAAAAAGTCTTCTAAGTGTCATGGGGTAGGCCCGCGAGCTAGACGAATAACTCACGACTCGACTCATAATCAACATATTTGAGTCGAGCCTAGTTTCAATTTTTGCAGTTAAATGAGTTAGAGCTAAACAAGCCGAGTTCACCTAGTCCAAATGGCCAAATCCTGCCGGCCCACATCCACTTTCTGCTATGTGATAACTCAAATAAACTTATGGTTTGTTCACTTGCCTTACAATGTTTCTGGTTAATATGGTTTATATCTTGTCTAATAATCTGTTAAAATTATTTAAGTGATATAATTATTGATTGGTGTGGTTTATTCACTATATTTTTGTGGTACATATTTCTAATGATTATTGTGAATTTTAATAAAATGAAATACTCCCTCTTCTCCAAAAGTAACTATGGACGCGAAACGCCATCAACCAGCCCAGGAACAGCGAGGTCGCCCACGGGAAGAGCCTGACCCGTCGCAGCTCGGTTGCGGCCGCCGGGTCGTCGCCCCGCTGGAGCTGGTGCTTCCTCAGGCAGACGTAGAGCAACCAGAGGCCGTAGTAGGTGATGCAGCAGTCGCCGACCACGTACACGAGGTCGCGCGCGTCGTGGCGCGCACGGTACAGTTCCCACGCGAAGCAATCGGTGGGGAGCGAGAGGGTCACCCAGACCGCCATCCGGGTTGGCCTAGCTGCACCGTCTTCGGCGGTGCCGGTTCTCGCGGGTCGAGGAAGGGGTTGCGGCGTGATGCGCCGGGCAAGATCGTCGTGAGCTTAGGCTACTCATAGTGGGGAGTAACTTAGACTAGTAACATGACATATGTTACTAGTCTAAGTTACTACCTCCATAGTGGGTAGAAACTTATATGTGGTGTCATGCATTTTTTCATTTATTATGTTGTAGACTCATCTTGTCTTGAAGTGTGTGATGTTATGGTAACATAGCTAGTTACCACCCCACTCTCTTTCTTCATTCATTGTCATGCCATGTCACCAAAATGCCTTGGGTTGTGTGATGTTACTAAGAGCAAGTTTAATAGTAGAGTCAATTGTTGGCTATAAGCCAAGTACCATGTCATCTATAGTCATCATAGAGCCAACATGTATAATAGTGAGCTATAAAATTGTACTACTTTGTCTATGTATGACCCACCATTCACTCTCACATAGTGCCTAGGAGCACGTGCTAGAGCTGGCTCTTGCATAAGAGCCCACTCCTCTTCTCCCTCCTCCTCTCTCTCCTCCAACTAGGCAACAATATATTATTTTAATCATTGTAGCCAGCTGACTAGGACTTATTATACATGCTCTAACTATGTTATTCCCACTACGAGCAGTCTTAGACTGTTCATAGTGCAAGTAACTTCACTAGTAACTAAGTGTCCAACTCAGCAAGTTTGCTTATGTGGCAGTGAGTTAATGATGAGAGAGGATGATGGAGTAACATAGCTAGTTACTGTAACATCACACTTCCCAAGATACAATGAGTCTACAAGCTAATTAATGAAAACATCTAAGATACTACTTTGATGTTACTAACCACTATGAAGGTAGTAACATAGAATAGTAACAAGTGCATGTTACTACTCTATGTTACTTCCCACTATGACTAGTCTTACGGTGTAGCTCACCTGCTGCTTTCCGAGGTATGGGAACTGATTGCATTGTTGGTGTCGGCGCGGCGGTGGTAAATGGTGTGCTTGCTGGTTGCGACTTGCGAGCAGCGGCCGCTCTTTATGGCGAGGACAAAGATAGGAGTAGCATAGAGAAAATTCTGGCAGTTGGGATGACTCTCCACGGTTGGGGGCAAATATACCGGTAGTTGGGGGTTGAATGCTTCGCCCCAAGTAGACCCTTATATATTCGCACATACACTCACCCCTAAAAATAAGCTACGGGCTGACGTGGACGCACATACGGTGGACCCTCGCGAGAAATCATCTCCTCCAAGGAATTTGTCCAATTCACGAAACGGAAATCCAGATCCCTTCTTCTCTCTCATGATATTGGTCGCACAGATCGGAGAAGACTAGCGTCAAGGTTCTTCCCAGCGACGAGGTGAGGAGAGCACTTCTACGCTGGACCAGCACGAGATCTCCTGTGAGGCGCCGTCGCGGACAAGGCAACCTCCTCCTCGTCGGCAGCGCCGCGGTGACTTCTCCCTCGCCGGAAGCGGAGCGGGCAGATCTTGGTCGTTGCTCGAAACTTGTCCAGCCGCTTATTGCCCGAACAATTTTGCTGCTTGGAAATTTAGTTTTTCCACGAATTTGTGCAGAATTGATTTGAGAGTGAGCTTTGTTCTTCGTTTGGTCGATCAGTCCTGGAACGACAAAAGTAGAGCTGGAGTTCTCTTCAACCTGCACCGAAGAGCGAAGAAACAAGAACTGCCGTAAACAGGACGCCTTCTACTTTTGGGCCCAGCGGATCTCGCTTCCACGTCAGATAGCACGTCAGCCCATAGCTTTCTTTCCGTAGAAAATTTCCGTAGGTGTAGCATTACCGGAGGAATAAACATAAATTCAAGATGTAAAACACAATGAGATCGAAGAAGAAAACATATTTAAAACATTTTGGTTGTTACTTTTGTGTATCCTAAAATACATATTAGTTCTTACTAAGATTTTGCATGTTTATGGTATAAATCATACTACATCAGATTTGTTTTTTGAAATTTTAAAATATGATTTTGGGATTTTTGAAATTAAAATGCTACGTGTACCTCGGCTTCCCTTGGAGTGCAAGACCTAACACTGCACCATTTATTTCGAGCCATCGGGCCATATTGGTATAACCACAAGCTAAGCCATCTCTAGCTGGCCCCTTATAATTTAGCTCCTCAAATATTATTTATCATTTAACTCCCTTTTATTTGGTCTGCTAAATAAAAGTGATTCCTAGCGGATCGATCATCTAAACTCAACTCCATACAAAAATTAATACATACATATAGCTATTGTTGCAATTCAATCAACATTCGATATATACAATAATAAGTATACATGAATATCATCGGGCAAGAAATTATTGTTTAGGCACTAATATATTGGTTTTTTAAATCTAACTCGATTTAGAATAACTGAGTATAACTTGAGTTTTCACAAGTACACCCTCGCTCACAATAATAGTGTAATTATATACAAATATCTAATTACCATGTACAAAAGCCACATAATGGGCGTTACTTTTATGGTGACATTAATTGTTAGCACACAAATTAAAGATGATTCAAATTGTTTCCCCCACAAAAGATATTTTATTTATCATAATATTATAGTGACTTTTTAAATCCTAATAGAGTAATATATGTTTTTATTGTGCGATGCAAAATAAACTTCAGCCACTTATTGCTGCTAGTTCGTCTTAAAAGTGGTCCAATATTTTGCATACGTTATAGTCTTCCAAGGTCGATCGACATCCATTAGATAGTACTTGCGGTCTTCACGAGCAATGGAATCACCGACTCGTATGAAAAGAGGGCTCTTCTTTTTAATCTTAACACAAAGACTAGCTCCTCCAAGTTGTCATATTACAATCATTTGTATTACTTTCCTACCAATCTTGAACTAACTATGACCTTCATAGAGAACCACACTTTAGATAAGCTTCTTTGACGTACACTTAATTTCACGTATGATCTTCCACGTCCAACTAATACTATTAATATGTTTGGTAATTGGTTAAATGGAGTAGATAGACAATCTAAGGCTTTTATCTGGATTGGGGTTTCTGCTTTATGTTGATCTATATGGAAGGTCAGAAATGATATTATCTTAACAAAAACCAATCTTTTCATTTCTTGCAGGTTATCCATATGGTGTCACATTGGGTTCAGCTTTGGGCCCTCCTTTCACCGGAGGGACAGCGGAATGCCATGGTTTCTGGATTCACACGACTCCAGATGGTCGCTCAGAATATCTGGTGTGCCAGGCTGGCTAGCGTCATACTAGGAGACTACATTGATGTGTACTCATAGTATTTTGTGCTTTTTTCGCTGGTTGATTTTTGTATCAATTCTTGGCGATATTTGAGTTGTAAAATAATACTAAACTCGAACCTTTTTAATAAATGGTCGTGTGACATCATGATCATGATGAGAAGCCGGGTTATATCCCATTTTGAAAAGAAAAAACATAGAAAAAACTCGGCATCAATTTGATAGGATCAGAGTAGTACGAAGGAGCTCTTCAGGTTCACACTATGATAGAGGAGTGAGGAGTCCAAGTCAAAGCGAACTTCCGGCTTGTTTTTCCATCACGGCTGACGCTCGCCTCAAAGCAGCATCACGGGTGACGCAGATGTTTTCCGTCCATGTGCCAAACACGAGCACTATATATAAAGTTGCTCCCGCTGCGATGAACTCCACAAGCACCCAACGATACAATATCAGCCTTCAAGTTACACACACATCTCGATCTGTACCATGGCTGGTGGAGATGAACTGAAGCTGCTCGGCACATGGGCAAGCCCATTCGCCATCAGGGTGAAATTCGCGCTCGCCCTCAAGGGCCTGAGCTACGAGTACGCGGAGGAGGACCTCGCCAGCAAGAGCGACCTCCTGCTGAGCTCCAACCCGGTGCACAAGAAGATACCGGTGCTCATCCACAACGGCGTGCCGGTCTGCGAGTCCAACGTCATCGTGGAGTACATAGACGAGGCGTTCGCCGGCCCGTCCATCCTCTCCGCCGACCCGTACGAGCGAGCCATTGCTCGCTTCTGGGCTGCCTATGTCGACGACAAGGTATAACCTATCGTTCCGTATTTCACTAGGTTTTGACTCTTGGATCAACGTCATTTCTGTCACTACGGCGTCACCTAGTTTATTTGCATCGAAATTGTTCGATACATTACAACCTGATGTTACTGATCACTATGATGTCCGGGTGTGCAGCTTTTGGCATCATGGGTCACGATCCTGTTCCGGGGGAAGACAGAGGAGGAGAAATCTGATGGGAAGAAGGCGTTGTTCGTGGCGTTGGAGACCCTGGAGGAGGCCCTGGCGAAGTGCTCTGACGGGCAGGGCTTCTTCGGCGGGGACAACATCGGGCTCGTGGACCTGGCGCTGGGAAGCCAGCTCTCGTGGCTCAAGACCGCGGAGGTGATGTCCGGAGAGAAATTCATTCGCAGCGACAAGACCCCACTCCTTGCCGCGTGGATGGAGCGCTTCAGCAAGCTCGACGTTGCGAAGGCGGCGTTGCCGGACGTGGACAGGGTGGTTGAGTTCGCTAAGATGAGGCAGGCCCGGATGGCTGCAGCTGCAGCTGCGGCGCCGAACAACTAATCAAACCAACTGAAAAAGCCTGTTTACTGCACAATAAAATATTCTCAATAATTGTTGTCTGTGCCAGCTTGACTTCATAATCCGCACATTGCTACAACTAGATTTATTTTTATATTTTGCTTGAATTCCAGTTTATGCACCCTAAGTGATTTCATTTCTGTTTAAAACTTTCAGACGGTATGTATGATTGTAAGAAAATTTGGCTATGTTCTGCCCTTTATTCCTCCGATGTATCAGTAATGGTGCTAACAATGCATACTGAGATTAGGTGGTCAAATCTACTTATGCTCTAAGTTACAGATAAGAGTTGAAATTGTTTAAACTTGTGTCCAAATAGAGTTTAAATAAAATTAACTTTTGCAATATAATATATTTGCAACTTGACATATTTGTTTATTCCCTTTTCCTACACATACAGATGTTCGTGTCATGTGCAATAATTCAATTGTGCATTTGAAGTTCAATGGGAGCTGAAATTGAACAAAAAAAACTTGGTTATTTCCTGTTAGTATTGTACACCGGTACTATTTCTGGTATAGTAGTGTATTTCAACACTGAACTTAATTGCGTGCATCTTAAGTATATAGAAATTTCTCAAATTCAAATATCATCGGTTATTGTTCCAAATCAGCAATTGGGGCGAAGTAACAATTTTATGGTCAACAATTCCACAAAGAGGTGTCACAAACACTATAAGTATTATTTTGGATAAAGTCCATGAACACAATTCCAACAAGAGTCCACATTCCGATGAAATGCCTGAATATCCAAGGCGAAATTGTTTAGTTGGCCACATTGTTTTCTTCTTTTGATTGTGTTTTACATCTTGAATGGTTATGCCTCTGGTGTTGTGTCTCCGTGTTTCGAGCATGTGAAAAGACACTTGAAAGTGTAACAGAAACGGTTAAAATTCAAAACAAAATTTACAAAATAAGGGAACGGGAAAATGGCTCCATATGCCATTCCACCGGCGTATAAGTCAAACCCTCTACTCCGGGGACATCTCGTGGAGATCTTTCTCCGGCCAATGCCCGTCATCGTTCGCACTAGGATCGCTGCAGCGGACGACAAACAAGAAGTAGAGCGCAAGGCCCATGGAAATGCCGGTGAGCACCCATAGGGCAACCATAAGAGCCTGGCTCGACGCCACGCTTGCAACTTGCAGCGTGGCGTTGCTTTCCCATGCAAGCGGCATTGCCCACGCAGGGAGCCTGATCGCCGCCGCCCGTGCGTTGTCGCCGCCATCATCGCGCAGCAGGATCTCGAGCTTCTAGAGGAAGAAGCACAACACCCCAAGGGCGTATGTGGTGGGGAACGCGAACCCGAGGTCGAAGCCCGCGCGGTGCAGCCCCCACGTGAAGGCGCATACGAGGAGGAAAATGAGTGTTTTCTTGAACGCTTGGTGGGACCATGTGGATGACGCTGAGCCCTCACCGAGGTGCGACGTCTTCGTCGGCGGTGGCACGTCTCGCACGGCGAGGAAGGAGGTCGCTGCGGGTTCCATGCACGCCGCTGGCTACCGGGCGAGGTCTTCATAAGCTTGGGGCGTGTTTGGTATCCTACCCCTAATTTGAGTTTCCCCGGGGACAAACATGTTGTTTTGTTGCTCATTTGAAAGGAGCCACGAGCCACTTTTGTTGGTAGCTCGTGAAGATTGTTTTGGCACGGCAGATACGCAAGACCCAGTTTTTGGTTACACTAGTTGAATGCCCGTGCGTTGCTACGGCTTCTAAGTTTCTTCGCAATATGTTAATACAAACAACCAACATTCAAGTGTATAAAAAATGGCACAATATATTCCAAAATTCCATAAAATACTAACTCGTTTTAAGTATACTTTGACAATCAATATAACTGGCATCGTTTAAATATGAAATAAGAAGTATACTTTGACAATCAATATAGCTGGCATCGTTGGAATATGAAATAAACACTGGACTAATTATTTGGTACTAACAAATATCTACTCAACGCTCCTTCGATATTGGCGCCCAATGTAGGGATATTTTTCTTCTGCTTCATTTTCATGGTACTTGAGCAACCATCCCAAAAATTTCTTTTTCCCCTCCTAAACATCTTGCAGAAAAATGCTTGTCATTAGCATGTATAATGTAAAAAAAAATAACCCAGTGCATACTATATTAATGAATGCTTCATCATTACGTTGAATGGTAAAAAACAAAGTAAAATATTTGTGTTTATTTTTGGAGATATTCACCCAGCTAGAATAATACGTGATTTACATATATTGTCATCCTAGCTGGGTTTATTTTTTGAAATAATTTCGCACTTTATTGATCAAATAACACCATTACTGAGCTCAGCCCGAGAATGCAATCCAGGATAACACCAATAGAAAAGTTACAAATAGTGCACTCAGACAAGAGAGCTAACCGATGTGCTATGACATTCAAATTACGACTAATATGTTTGAATGAACATGAATTGGAACCTTCCGATAAGGACTTGATATCTTTCACCACAATGTCAACCATTGACCAGTCCCGAACTGGCAAAGAAATGCGTTGGATGATAGAAAAATAGTGTGGGACCAAGATCGTGTTCAAGTATCCATGGTCTTTCAGTATTAGCAACGCTCTCTGATACGTCTCAAACGTATCTATAATTTCTTATGTTCCATGCTACTTTTATGATGATACTTACATGTTTTATACATATTATATGTCATTATTATGCATTTTTCGGCACTAACCTATTGACGAGATGCCGAAGAGTTCCTGTTTTCTGCTGTTTTTGGTTTCAGAAATCCTAGTAAGAAAATATTCTCGGAATTGGACGAAATCAACCCCCAGGTCCTATTTTTCCACGAAGCTTCGGAAGACCGGAGAGGAAACGAAGTGGGGCCACGAGGTGGCCACACAAGGCGGCGCGGCCCAAGCCCTGGCCGCGCCGGCCTAGCGTGTGGGCCACTCGTGACGCCCCTTGACCTGCCCTTCCGCCTACTTAAAGTCTTCGTCGCGAAACCCCATACCGAGAGCCACGATATGGAAAACCTTACAGACGCCGCCGCCGCCAATCCCATCTCGGGGGATTCAGATCGCCTCCGGCACCCTGCCGGAGAGGGGAATCATCTCCCGAGGTCTCTTCATCGCCATGATCGCCTCCGGATCGATGTGTGAGTAGTCCACCCCTGGACTATGGGTCCATAGTAGCTAGATGGTTGTCTTCTCCTCATTGTGCTATCATGTTAGATCTTGTGAGCTGCCTATCATGATCAAGATCATCTATTTGTAATGCTACATGTTGTGTTTGTTGGGATTCGATAAATATTGAATACTATGTCAAGTTGATTATCAATCTATCATATATGTTATTTATGTTCTTGCATGCTCTCCGTTGCTAGTAGAGGCTCCCAAGTTGATGCTTGTGACTCCAAGAGGAGTATTTATGCTCGATAGTGGGTTCATGCCTCCATTAAATGGACGTGAAAGTTCTAAGGTTGTGCATGTGTTGCCACTAGGGATAAAACATCGATGCTTTGTCTAAGGATATTTGTGTTGATTACATTACGCACCATACTTAATGTAATTGTCTGTTTGCTTAATGGAAGGGTTGAGATGATAACGAAGGTGGACTTTTTAGGCATAGATGCATCTTGGATAGCGATCATGTCTTTGTCGTAATGCCCTGATTGAATCTCATAGTACTCATCATGATATATGTATGTGCATTGTTATGCCTTCTTTATGTCATAGTCACACGCGCTAACCGCACGCGGACTCTGTCCGTGGCTTTCTACTTATAGAGGCTTGGTAGGCTCTCAATCTTCTACTCGGTTGTTTTCTACCGCTTGTTTGGAGCTTCAGATGAATGGCTGAGATGCACGAAGCCACGGATCGCTGACATGGAAGTCGTAGCAATGATCCATGCGAGCTACACATAAATCTCTCAAATTATGGACTCTTGTTGTTTTCCGCTCCTTCCTTGGAAACCAGAACAATTATTGGCACATCTAGCTCTAGAAATTCCCGGCTCAACAACTACCTAGTTTCTTGGATACTATTCCGTCTCAACCAATGATTGCACTAGTTTGGGAGGAAATTAAAATAAGGTGTAGATTTTGAGGAGGCTCCTCGTCCTCTACTACTGTACTGAAATTAACTCAATGCCAGCTGCAAACAACCCTAAAAGACCTATCAAGTTGTCATCCTTTTGTTTTTTTGTAGCTGCTACCAAGTTGTATGACATGATTTGCTTAACACCAGTTATAGTCTACCAAATAATTTTCGTCTTCTTCCTTCCTTCTAAAATAGGTATTTTTCTATCATCAACCAAGTGGTAATCAATATACAAAATTTGCCAGACATATATGGTGCCACTGCAGCACTTTACAATAATATTATCATCTTTGCTTATGTACATTTACGAATAAAGGGAAATTCGTATCAATTACCTAACACAGGACAAGTATAAATACATACTGATTTTTGTAATATCTCAGAGATCAAAAATGAGATGGTTCAAATTCAAATTTCAAATACTGCTTTTACACATAAAAAAAGTTACACAATAGTATACCCTGATGGTCCTAGTCGAACATGTAAAGAAGTACATCAGCAAGAAAGAAAAGAATGTCACGATCAGAACATAATCAGGACTGGTCGGCTCCTACCAAAAATATGAGCGAAGCTCCCATCTCATCACTACGTTTACAGAGATTATCAAGCTGGTTACATGACTCAAAGCTGCACCCAAGCTTCACGACTCCCTCCGTCACGCAAAAGATGTCGGACGTTAAACACAAATGGTTTTTTATGAAAACCCCCTTGTTAGTTCGTTTCTTCTCCAACTAAGTCCTGTTCTGTAAATTTCAAATACCGATCTTCTCTCACCGTCGACGTCCGCGCTCGACGTCCGGCGGAGCCGCGCTCAATCTCGCGTCTTCCTCCCTGCTGCGGCGCCGCAGGCACTCCTCTGCTCCGTTGGGACGTCATCTTTGCTGCGGAGCCCGAGCTCTTGTCCTGCCTGCGGCGCGCCGTCACGCCCGAGCTCGTCGTCGTCCTCCCTGTGGTGTCGTCCTCCCTGCGGCGCGCCGTCACGCCCGAGCTCGTCGTCATCCTCCCTTCGGCGCCCGAGCTCTTGTCCGAATTGCAGCGGCCGAGCTCGTCGTCGTCCTCCCTGCGGCCGCGCCCGATCTTGCCGTCGTCCTCCCTGCGGCGTGCCGTCACGCCCGAGCTCGTTGTCATCCTCCCTTCGGCGCCCGAGCTCTTGTCCGAATTGCCGCGGCCGAGCTCGTCGTCGTCCTTCCTGCAGCCGCGCCCGAGCTTGCCGTCGTCTTCCCTGCGGCCGCGCCCGAGCTTGCCGTCGTCCTCCCTGCGGCCGCACCCCAGGTCCTTCCGTGTGCCACTGCGACTGCTCTGCTCGCGGCGCCTTACCCTCCTCCCTGCGTCGTCGCGCCGCTTGTCCTCATCTGCTTGGGCGCTCGCCGACTGCGGCTCTGCTCCGCTGTCTCCTCCTCGGCAGCGCATCAGTGCAAGGGGCGCTGCTCATCCTCGGTACCGCACAGGTGCAGGTGGAGCTCCTGCTGCTGGTGCGGCTCCCGTGCCTCAGGTGAGAACCAAAATTCAGTTGATCTGAGTGTTACCTGAAGAAGATTGACAGATACATTCAGTTAGCCATTCTAGAAGGAATGCAAATCTTGACAGTTCTATTACCATCGATCACAGACACATATAGAGGTTGAGGCGTGGGTCACAGTAGTGCCGCACGACCTGCATTCGATCCTAAGGATCAGGAGCTAGTGGTTACAGAGAGTTAACGGTCATGCCGTGTACAAGGACAGATACAGTCTATGTATTTCTACAATTCCGACTATGTTCTTGAGCAAAGTAATTTTGTTTGAATCTTGAACAACACAATATTAATGGTAACAGTTTCTTGTACCAAGGCTAAAGGTAGATTCTATAATTTCAAAGAACAAATCAATTGAAGCTGCGTTCTAGGTTGCTGTAAGTTGAGATCAATCAGCAGGGACTACTCCAATAGAAATGGACAAACAACTGCGATAGTACTCGTCTCTGATGTGGCAGCAAAATAATCAACAGGGAAGACAGAGGAGTGGACAGATTGCATGTTAGAGGGATGAAAAAACAGAGCAAAATAATCAAACCTGTATGTATCTTTCGATAAGTTCACCACTTGTGTAATCCCCATTTCTGTAGTGTCCATCAGCAAACAAATAGAGCTTCTCCCTTGTTTATAGCAGGCTGCTAGACTTGCCCAAAGAAACTCCAAAATGCCAGCATAAATCATGAGTCCAGCCCCCTGAAAAATGACTTCACCATTCATGTTCTCCAGTTCTTGCATATCTGAAAAATAAATGGGACAAACTGAAAAATGACTTCACCATTCATGTTCTCCAGTTCTTGCATATCTGAAAAATGACAAACTGGAATACATTCAAATGGAACAGACGGAGTATTCAAAAATATTCCTGTACATGCAATCAGTTCTTGCATATCTGTTACAGGAATGTGCACCACTGAAGCATGGCACTTGCATATCAGTTCTTTACTAGAGCAGTATGCTGTTGCCACAATCTTGCATATTTTAGATGAACTCAAAATTGCATATCAGGTTCTTGCATATTTTAGATGAACTCAAATCTTGCATATTTTAGATGAACTCAAATCGAGTCCGAGAAAATAAAAAGAATGTGAATAGTAACCAAAATGATTTTGCGCCATGAACAACACTTCGGAACTTAACTTTAACAGTAAAGAGAGATGTATAGACATTAGCGGTTATACCCATGTTTAGACAGTACAAAGTTGATTAATGTTACACAATCGATTGATGTCCATATTTAACAGGTTGTAAGGTGATATATTGCACTACACAATGTAACCAGTCACATAAACAATCAAGTTCTTTGGCGTTTAAGAGATTTATTGCCTAATATTTCACCATTGTATCAATGGAGTGGCGCTATGAATTATCTCTGTGGTCGCATTGTCTTCTGCCTAATATTTACTGCCTAAGCTTCCAAACATTGTCTTCTGGCTAGTGAATTCAGCTATCTTACTCCAGAAATTTATATGCCTTTGCAAGCACCAAAAATTTGCTTCGAAGTAAGGATCCACAGCTCAACTGCTGCTACAAGTACTAACCAAAAATTACAGTACTAATAGGACTATACAGTAGGTACCAATTTGTGGTTTCAGTTTAAACATCAGTGATCCCTTTTTAGCTCAGGATCCATGTGGTGAGTTACTGAATTTTATTCACCTACACCTAGCGTCCATTCACAAGTTTAATTCCCCATTTCCCAACCACAGGTAAGCACGGAAGCTAGCAGGATCCATGGGAGGAAGCTTGGCATCATGGCCTACTGAGAATACTCGTAGTGCTCACTTTGATAAGCAACAGTGTCACAGTCGAAAATATTAGTGCCTACTAAGAACAAAACAGTCCTTAAATCCCATTCAGTCTGGTGAGTACAAATATCTGTGGTTTCTATCTACTGTGAGCACAACTAATTACTCCATGACACCAATCCAGTTTGACTGAATTAGGCCTGTAATATTGTGCAACATCCAAACCTAATTTCTTTTGTTCGTTCATGTTGCTGGAGATAGATAGCGATCTACACTACTGCCACGGTGATGAGCATGCATATGATGAGCAGGAGTATGTCCAAAACATGATTGAACTAGTGCTATACTTGTTTATGCAGATTGACTTTCGTGCAAGAATATACAGGATGCCCAAAACTAAGAGCTGGAATGAAATCTCACCAGCCAGATCACAGACTGCTCGCAGGAGAAGACGCGGATCGAGATGTGAAGTTGTGGATGAGTCAGTGCTGCAGCAGAACAAGGCGGCGGAGGCAGGCGCTCATACGGCGGGCGGAGGCAGGCGCTCAAATCGGCTCCGCGTGGTCGTCGCGCCGCGCCACAGCCTCCATGGATGACGAAATCAGCTACGCATGGTCGTCGTGCCGCGCCGCAGCCTCCATGGACGCCCAAGGTGGAATCTTGGGTGGCTAAACTTTTAGCTCCTCGAGCTACACGGGAGAGGGCGCGGTCGCCGGCGAGGGAGCGGCGCGGGGGACAGCATGGTGGCCAGAAACGGAGCGGCGGCGAGCGGCGTGGTGGCCAGAGAGGGAGCGGCGCAGGCGACGGCGGCGAGCGAGGTCAGCGGCGCAGACACGAAGCGGAGACGGTGGGGATTTGGGAAGGAGGGACTCCAGTTTTGGTCGGGAATTCGTGGAGGGGGTTTTTGCAAAAATGGCGCCGCGACATCTTTTCCGTGACGGAGGGAGTACTTTTCCTGTGATAACAAGAGGATCTGCATGCACAATAACCAGCAAGAGGCGGAAGTAGTCGATGCCGCAGCACCACTCCGAGTGTTCAAGCTGCTGCTTCTCCTTGGAACCAAGGGCCACCGAGCCCTCAAGATGCCGCTCCTCCTCCAATTGTTGGAACCAGACAACCATCGCAGCATATGTACACAAGCCCTGAATCAGCAGTATGATGTAGCAGTTCGTCATTGTTAATTTAATGAAAAGGGTGCTAGGTACTAACAACCATAAAGCAGAGGAAACTGAACTAACCAAGGTCGTACGGTTGTATATTCACATGCTGGAGTAGAAATTGGACTCGCGGCCAGAGATGGACTCAAGAGTTTAGGAATCATATTAGGATTAATAGTGAAACATCAGATTCACCATGCATCATATTCAGGCCTCGATAAAATTATACTCATGCAACAACATACAGATGGTCCTATGATAAAGAGAGAAACAAGGGGTCATTAGCTAGAGTAGAAGTACAGCCAATCACAGACACCAGTGGAGCCAGAGAACTGAAGAGGTGAACCAGTAGCTCACCGGAGAGCATGTAGCAGAGGCAGAGCATCACCGCTGCCACACACCGAGAAGGTAGTCGGAGCCGGGGGCACCCAAGCCTACAACCGCGTGCAGGGTGGCCTCGGTAGCCCAGGAGCAGACGCACTGCATAGCTGGCCGGAGGGCCTGAAAGTATACAAGTATTAGGACTGACTATGTATTAGGAGCAAACAGGGTAGTTGCACTCTTTATGGGAATTTCATCATCAGGGTACTGGATAATAAATTCTTCATGTGTAAATATATAGCAAAAGGTATACAAGCACAATTCAGTTGCGCATATGAAAGATTACCAGAGTTATACATTTGATACCAAAGAAACTAAATAACCACCAAAAGTTATACTCACGTAATAACTATCTAGTACATGCATGATTCGTCTATATTACAACTACATGAAGACATCACATCTTCTAAAAGGTTTGAAAACAAGCATTGAGCGTTACAACAATACATATCCTTCGTCTGTCGAAAAGAAGGGATGCGATATTGCCACATGATAGCCAGTATAGCATGCAAATTTTAATGGTAGTATTCTCATGTGAGCATGTAAATACACAATCACCACATTTTGCAGAAAATATGCTACCCAGTTTCGAATAGAAGTTGGTACACAGCTACAAAATAGTCCGTTCTGATCTGACTATGCACTCCAGTCATACGCATATTAAATGAAACTACTCTTTACATGGGGTTATCAACCCCCAGAATGCACCTGGTTCCTGCCTTTACCTACAGAATCACATGGATTCCAGTCTGGCAAAAAACTAATGATCCTGGTCAATTTTGTGAATGTCTACTGAAAATGATCACTCTCGAGCATCAAGATAACATGGCAGGAACTGATAGGGGTTAAAATTGACGAAATATAAAAACATAAACATTATAACCTTACGTCCAAATGAAAAGCCCATGACAGAAATGCATATAATAGTTCTCAAAAGCAGAAGTTAGCCTTACCAATATCAATCCAATAATGTTTGTCTCCCTTCCAAAATAAAAACACCTCTCCCAATGACCTCTTGCATTAGTTTACTATGCAAAGCAGAACCCAAATGATTGGACTATGTGCTAAATAGGATGTAAATTCATCTCAACAAAAAACAGATGCATAATTGCAGCCAATCTTTAATTGAATTCTTGTTCAGACCACATAGTCCAATGCCTGTCGAGCTTCATGTTTATATCAACCAAAAATGTTTCACAAAACGGTGTCATAGTATAATTAGCTTTCTTTTCACTGAGCACAAGAGCTCCAACTATTATATTAGTTTCATCAAGAGCTTTCTTTTTTCCTATTCCCTTCTATATATTTCAACATCTTTTGTGTTGACTAGTAGATTTCAGTACCTAAGGGTTGCAGGTTTCTTATGGCGATATCTGTCTGTGATTATACTTTCCACCATTATCTAAAAGCACGCAACAGTGTAGCAACAATAACACTATTCATTTCAAGCATATCCATCTAGAGGTAGTCACAAGATATGGTGAGATAACAATTAACCTTCTAGTTTTCTTTCGGATGATTGCACTGAGCTTGCTATTAACATTAGTGTATTCCGGAACTAAAACCTGGAAAATTAAGGGCATATTTAGTATTTTAAAATTCAGCATGTCCATTGTCATCTACTCATCTATTACAAGAACGAACATGGGAGGTCTATCAAACTCAAGACTGGTCCTACCTACTATCATACTAGTATTACTCATAAGGAGTGAAAATAAACCCTAAGAAGATATTTTCATGGTGCTTTATTACAAAATACTACAAGTTTTGCTTTTCTCTAGTCACAAAAAAATTACGGTAATTTCCACCGATAGCATTAAGCCACAACTAAAGGCTATAAAAGGAGCCACAGATTCATAGAGCATGAAACTAGTTGCGCAAATAGCTAGCTACAAAATACATGAAAAATTAAGATAAAATAACAAAGTAAGCTACATCCAATATACGGTAAACTAAGAAGAGCAATATCAACAGCTAACCAACACTGTCCAAAATACAGTACTAGCCACCGAGCCTAGTTAATGAGTGGCAATCAGACACTCAGTTGAAAAAGTAGTGAAGCAAAGCCAAAAAAAAAAAGAACACTTTTTGTTTGGTTGTTCCAGAACATACATGTATCTTCAAAAGCTAGCATCTACACCCGGAATGGAGAACAGAAAAGGCCTTGGGCATGTGTGAGTAGTTACCTGCGCGTCGTCGTCGCCATCTTGGTTGGTGCGAACGAGGCACACCTTGCTACCCCTGGCGTCGGGGCAGGAGTTGTCATCGTAAAGGCGGAGGCCAGCAGGTAGGGGACGTTGGAGTTGCAGGTCAGAAAAGACAGCAGCTTTTGCTTCGCATGGACGCCCGCAGCAGCATCCCAGCAGGTGACCACCGGTTCTTCCTCTGCGGCTCCCTACCGCCATTCCTGCATCGCTGGGGTCACCTGCGTTGCTGAGACCCACCTTCACTCTGGACACAACTGTTGCTGAGACCCACGCCTGGAGCTCCACGAGGAGCACAACTTGGTCCCCATCATGGACTGATCTCTCCTCCCTGGTGAAAGACCGTGACAACAAATTCGGTCAGTACACAATCGTCTAGACAAAAGGAACAAGGTATGATGATTAACTCTCAACAGCAGGAACATAGATAACACCATCTATTAACAACCCAGTGCCAAAGGAATGTACACAAAGATAGTTCATGATTTATAGAAAATTGCAAGCTTCTGATGTTATGTAATTTATAAAACATGTCGGTACATGCTGATGGTTGCAATCAGTATTTACAGCAGCAATAACCAGAGGTGCGGGCCACAACGTTTACCACTTTCTAAAATGTACACTTGATAAATAGGCAAATCAAGAGCACGAGAGAGGGGGGAGACGAGTACCACGTGCTGCAAGCTATAGTTATGGCCATGGCTCCCACTGAGTCCGAAAAAGTAGCAGACAAAGCAGAAAGCCAGGTCAGGAGCCTCTTTGTTCATCTTCTGTCCTTTCAACTTCCCTATGGCAAAGCATGCGAGGGTGCTTCCCTTGTTGTTGCTGAATTTGCAAATTGTGCACAATATGTCTCAGATCAATCACAAGATAATAAAGCAAGTCATTTATGGGTTCTCTTTAAGAAAGAAAAATGGTACTAGTTAAATAATCAATGAACACTTAATTAGCAAGTCTTCGAAAATTTCAGCATGGTCAACCAACAAACACTGATATTTAGAAAAGACTCAAAAATAACAGCCGTAAGTCTAACACACTAACGCTGGGCACTTGGAACATACACAATTCAACGTGTAACAAGTCTGTCGATTCGCAATAAAAAATAGCTAGAAATTGTATGTACAGGAAATTGGCTAGACATATCATTCCATCATGACCCATCAAGCAAAACAATTGAACATATCGTGCATATCATTATGTGCTGGCAGGGGGCAAGCTAGGGCCATCCCCCCCCGATGCTGAAATAATTTACGAGACCCCCCTTATAGATTTCGTGGAGTAGAGCTCTATAGTCTTCTATGTGGCCCCCTCTATTGCTTTACATGTGTACTAAGCCAGAAAAATATGACCACAGAAGATCTAGTTGGACTCCCAAAGAGGCATGGAGCAGAAATTGTTGACTTTGGTGCCATATTCCATATGCTCTCACCGTATCATCTCCTCCCCATTCCCCAAAAGCAAAAGACCAAACAGAGCTCTTTCTTCTCGGTTCTTCTCCCTGCTCACTTCTCACCTACCTTTTCTTCCCCCCTCTCTCTCCTCAACACAACGCTGAACATGGATGGCAAGATTCAGATCAAGAAGTTTGCGATGGATTGAGAAGCTAGCAGATCAGTCGAGCCGAATCCCCTCTACAGCAATTCCCTGCCGACTTGCCTAGGTATAATACATTATCATGTTCATCTTTTTTTACTGCTAAATTTCGAAAATAATTAGATACTTATATGATCAGTATTTTTTTCTCTAGGATAGTCATGGTTATGAGCAAGAAAATCGATTCTTTTTTCACCAAAAAAGACCAAGCTGTTGTTGCCGATGCATCTGCAGCATCTCAGTTGATTGTGGTGAATCCAGTGTGTATATCTCAAGATGAACCAGAATTGACCGACCCAATTCCCACAAATCATGTAGAAAATGCAGACCAAATAGAAGATGCATCTGTTGTTTCTACAGTTAAAGATTTTGTAAAGGTTGATCCAGCTTTAAGGTGTCAAATTTGGGCTTGTCCTGCTGATAAACAAGATGAAATTAGAAAAGCTTATAGGGCTCGGACAATATCAGCCGAAAAAAGATGTTTATCGTTCTTCCGGGGAAGGGAGTCGCAAGCGCAGGTTTCAGTATCATTGGTTTGTGGCTTTTTCATGGCTTGTTCTAACTTTGCCAGTCTCAACAGCAACAACAGAACGAGCTTTCTCCGCCATGAAACTTGTGAAGACAAGACACTGAAATAAAATGGAGGATGAGTTTCTAAGAGATTGTCTGATAGTCTACATCGAGAGGGATATTGTTTTGAAGTTCTCAACCGACACACTTATAGATGAGTTTGATGCAAGGAAAAAGCGTCGACTAGACTTCAACTAAACTCCACCTCTTTTATTTCTTCTCGTCCATATTTTGCCTATCTAATGTAACCAGTATATCTCAGACCAATATAATGTTATTTTAGCAAGTTATTATGTGAAAATGGTGATCTTTTGACATTTTTCTTCGGTGCTTTTTTTCATAATCTTCCGTGAAAGTTGCGTTCTGATCAGTTCGCCCCCCCCCCTGAATTCATTTCCTGGCTCCGTCCCTGACTACTTGGACCAAAACAGAGATCGATGAGTCCTAGAAATCACACTAGATGAGAGCACCTGTCGCTGTCATCAACAACTCTTCTTATCAGACTGATAGCAAAGTGACAAAACGAAACCTTCAAATTGAATAAAAGCCATTTTAAATAAACCAAGCATCATGTTTTTGTAACACCCAACCGGAGCACTATTGAGAGCTTATCATGCTCAGTGAATAGGAACTGGAACCTCCACCCTATTGTTCTTGGCCTAAGTCCAAAACACACACATGTAGCTAAAAAATCGAGAAAGAAACCAGAGAATTATTAAGAGAGGCCAGAGAATTAAACTAGCCAGCTACAGAATGATGCTTTGGAAAAAAAAAGCCAACCACACCTAGACATCGCTAGATCGACATGCTCCAAGCCAAAAGAACAACAACAGGCAGCAGTCGACCATACAACTTAAACAGGAACGCGCATAATAAGCACCTCCCAGGTCGTTTGAACTATCCGAAGCAAAATGTGAACTTTTCTTAATGCGGCTCAAGGATGACCAACATTTTAGATCTGAGCAAATAGGAGCACACAATGATTTCAGCTCGGAGTTGCCATAGTAGTTTCTGAGGTGTGGAACTTTCCGGAATCCGATCATCAAGCATTTCATGTCAGTAACAAGGAGTCACTCAAGTATGTGAAACAAATATAGAAAAAAACATAAACAAAGATTGCATAGCTATGAGTTTCAGAAGAATCTTGCAAGTAGTTAAGCAGCTCATAAAGTTGACAATATCCACTCTGTATTAAATCCTAAATACAAAAAGATGATGAAATTGTGCAGCTGAAGGTACAAACAACATATCACAATCTTAAGAAATAGCAACGTTGTAAGAAAACTTTGCCCAAATGAAAATAAAATGCAGAAACACAGAAAAAAATATGTTTCTCCTTATGCAAAATTTTATGAACAAGCATTAGACTTGGACAGGCACTTAGATTCACTAAACCATAGCATTCACTAAATATAGAAGTATCTTACCAGTCAGCTAAGTTGATGTTCATTCAAGGTCCCTCGATTTGCAGCATTGCCCGTGATTGGGATAAGACCCATCTCAGCAGCGAGAATGCCATTTCACCCCTGCAAGAAATCAAAATGTTCGTTATGACTAAATAATGGCAGTTCATCACGTGTGAACGAAATACATTAAGTCTATAGTATTTTATATGTTCATAACAATTGACCAACCACTGCAAGCCATTTAACTTATATTCTTTTAATACACCTTTAAACATTGAGCTGAAAACATAGTAATAATACTCCTTATGTTTATCATACTTGTTTGCAATGAGAAAAACAAATTTTCAAGAGAACTTACAGGTGTAGAAGACCAATCTGGCTACACCCCATAACAGCTGAATCGTCGTTTGGAATAACAGATTGGCAAAGCCTCACAATTTCACTATCAAATGCTTTTGTCGTCCTTTTTTGTTGGGACACAGCATGCTGAGCAACTGATGTGCTGGTTCACCAGCCCTATTTTGCATAAAGTGACTATAGAGATCAGTTTGAGATATTAGAAAGTTGAGCCTCTCCTTCTATCTTTTTTGCTTCGCATAGTTCCTCTTCTCTCTTCAAAGCTTCAGATACATCTCCTTACTCCAATTTCCTCAGTTTATACTATGAAACATGGACAAAGAATGAGTGTTCATAATCATTTAATAATGGATTTGAGATATTAGTGCTTATATAGAGTGTAATGACCCAAGGGTTGTAGGAATCAGCTTTAGTATAATCAACTCAATAGAATGAGAATGTGAAATAGATATATCATTCCTAATAAAAGACAAACTTATAACTTGATAATTGCATTTAAAACATTTGCAAGCTGTTGAAACAAAGTACCTGCTACTTGTCTACTCGTTGCTAAAATATCAACATATCCCTAGCAAGCTTTTGTACCTATAGAAGAACTTCTCATCAGTTTAATTAAGTGACCGATTTGCTTTGAGCTTCACGTGGATGTTAAACACAAATTGACTAAAGCTTTAGAATACATGTGGTTCAGCAAGAACGTAAACTAGACAAATGCAAGACCTCGGTTCACAATTCTCAGAGAAGAATTTAGGCATTTAGCATACATTTGCCGTTTCTTCAGCAAAGCAACAAAATTTCTGTGATGGTTAGGAATATTTCTGTCAATAATTTGCCATCATTCCAAAAAAAACTTGGCAAGTCTTCTTTCGCAATTTCAGAACATTCAGTTTTTAACTAATTGCTTCTTTGGCACGCTACGTTGGAAAATCTGCATGGACATCGTATAATTGCTAAACAATTTACATTAATAATGAATTTCTCTCACAACATAAGAATATATAGCACAAAATGACCAATTGGTCTAGCAGTGGTAATAATAGCAGTGGTAATAATACGATGAAAACATGCATGCCAATATGTATGTACTACTTGAACCAAACCAGAGATTGTCGAGTCTTAAACAGCCCACAAGATGCGCTACGACGGCACCTCTCCGGCGCCATTACCAAATCCTAGCAACAACTCTCTTAATCATATGATAGCAAAATTATAACCGGCAACTGGCACACATTTCACGAAACAACATTTACTAAATGGCACAAAGCACACATTAAGGCTGTGGTACAAAGCTCACAACCCAAAGAACCATGCAGAACACCACTTCATAGCATGGCAACAACCATTTCAAGCACGACCAAGGAGAAAAGTTCAACCTTTGGGTGTCGATGTCAATGAGAAGCGGCGGACAGGAGCATCGAGATTGCCATGGTGGGCCTTGAGGCCGAGAAGCAATGGTTCATCGATGATGGGCTCCGGGGCCTTGAACAGGTCTCCTTCCCGACCACGGTCATACTCTGATATTCGGGATAGCTGCCCCATGTCTCCCTGTTATTATTTTGCATAGAAAAGAATGCCAGTGTTGATAAATCCGCTTAAATAGAATGAAAAATACTTCGTTTCTTACATTTTTAATTTAAAACAAGCTACTTAATTTATGTCAGTTTTCCATTAAGCATAATGAACTGAAACCAAACTGAGTAACATGCTACGGCAATTCACTCATTCATCGAGTAAAGATGTCAGAGTAAATAGCACCAGATTGAGACGATAAATAGCAACAGAAAATTTAAGACTCAAACACTTAACTAAAAAGATGACCTGCTCACTAAAATGTGCATCAGTTGGCACGGCATGCTTATGAATCTAAAGAAAATTATGCTTGGGATGGAGATCCCCCGGGGTTTATTTTACCACTTATTATCCATGATGTAACCCTTTTATCTTTGAAATAAAGTGTCTAAAGGCTTTCCCTTCAAAAAAAAAGTGCATGGATTTGCAATTGTTGGGCTAGTAATTCATGAATGAAAAGCATCAGGTTGAAAACCTTACAGTTAGTACAAGAAAAAGTGAATTAAAAACAACTAAAGGATTCTTTGGATGATAGTTGAAAGTTTATTTTACCACTTTTTAGTTAAGTGTTTGAGTCTTAAATTTTCTGTTGCTATTTATCGTCTCAATCTGGTGCTATTTACTCTGACATCTTTACTCGATGATAGTTGAAAGAAAATTATGCTTGGGATGGAGATCCCCCGGGGTTTATTTTACCACTTATTATCCATGATGTAAACCTTTTATCTTTGAAATAAAGTGTCTAAAGGCTTTCCCTTCAAAAAAAAGTGCATGGATTTGCAATTGTTGGGCTAGTAATTCATGAATGAAAAGCATCAGGTTGAAAACCTTACAGTTAGTACAAGAAAAAGTGAATTAAAAACAACTAAAGGATTCTTTGGATGATAGTTGAAAGTTTCAGGTACTCAAAAACAACAATAGCTTGGGTAAACAGACTAGCCACGTTATAATATGGACAGCCTGTCTGCATGAAAACTTGAAAATCCTAGATAATTGAAAAGATAAAGTGAAGTAGTTTGTACTTCATATACCATCAGAGGGTTGCTGAAAGTATTCGTCACCACAATGTGCAGAAACCAAGTGCAGAGTGAGCACTCATTTAGTACTGAAATATAGACGGTGCAGTGCCGATTCATGTCATACAACATGCAAGTAGCCTGAAAAGATCAATACTCCAAATGAACATGTGTGTTTTGCAGCCAAATTATCCAAATTATAGTCCTACAATGGCCACCGGACAAGAAGGGAAAAATCATGTGACAATTTGGTAGAACTTGTACTTTCAGAACTTCAGAAAGATATATGATATGCCAGTGTTGCAACATGAGTACATACACATTCTGATTTGGAAATGCAATGCAAATAGAAATTTTGGACCCCCGCCCATGCATCCATCCGAGTATGCATGGCACATACATTCATAGCGATAAATCACCAACAATTAAAAATAAAACAATTGAAAATAAGCATTTGCCGCAGAACAATGGAGAAGTTACTCACGTTGCGCCCGTCTAATATCTGAGGCACCAGATTGCTGCTATTCCGTGTCCACGGGCATGTCGGCACTCTCGGACACCGAATCGGCAGCGTAATCGTATCATGGAGCAGCTGCTTACGACGGGCGCCGAGATGCTGTTGGCAGTACAATAGCAGCAGCATTGTCGGAGCCAAAACGGCCAGGTCACGCTGAAATGAACATCCAACGAGCAGGAAATACATGGATGCAAGCCGCAGCACCTGGACGGTCGGCAAGAAGTAGGTAGGCCTGATAATATACAAGTGAATAGTGAGATGACTTGGTCCAATACATGGAATAAAGAAAAAGATACATGAGCTCCAAAAAGAGATCATACATCTTTAAGATCAAAGAACACTTGTATTTTCTGTTAGAAGATATAAGGCTTATCATAATAGCATTATACGTATCAGTTCATGGAGCTTTTTTGAACTAGAATAGCAAGAAACGTAAGGCAAAATTATGAGGACCTGAAACCCCAGCGACTTGTATAAGAGTGCTCTGATACAACATACATTAGCAAGTAGTTAAGAAAACAATGAATAGTTAATTAAGGTAATAAAACATGCATGGTACATTAGAACTGCTACAATCAAACAAAACATTCCGCCAATTTATAGATGGAACCAGATCCATTATATATGTAACATAGTTATCATTTGTCAGCAGCAAATACATACAAAAGAGTTAAAGCATGTATTAGTATTACTACAATTATCATTGTTAGCTTTGGGCAGTAGGATTAGGGATCTGATTACAACGACCAACCATATTAGCTACTTCAAAATACGCTTGTGTTGAGTAAAATGTGCTGTCTTCAATGCAAATATTATGCCATCAACAATATAGCATCTTTGATGCAAGTAATGTACCATCAACAATTATTCTGTAATGCTTCTTACTAGTAGAAGAGCCCATTCAAGAAATGACAATGGTTCTTACTAAAAGAATTCATGCAAGAAACGAAAAAACGCTTCTTTCTACAGGAGTCCATGCAAGAAATAAAATCGATCATGCCTGGCTGTAGAACCTAGTAATGTGCCCTAATGATGAATCTGGAGCCACTGATTGATACCAAATCATCTTCTTTGGCGAATGTTCAGATTCATTTTTACAAACAAATATTCACTTGTCATAGTGCTGAACAGTCATGGACAAAATAAAGAAAATTTATCTAAAGCTGAATCTTATTTGCATGATAAGAAAATAAATAATTGAACACCTATGACCATGATAAGAAAATGCAGCAATGCACAAGCATGAAACTGAAATCAAAATAAATTTCTCTGAATACTCAAATCAAACTCCCTATTTCTCCCAACTTGAAATTATAATTAAATCACACACAACCCTCAACTTGAAATTAACAACTCCATGTTTCAGGAAAAGAATAATTGGCAGTAGCAGTATCAATTTCCCATGTAGCTACCTATATATTAGGGACGCATACTTACTGGACTTTATCCATGAAGAACAAGGCTAAAGAGAGATGTGCATCCAAATAGAATGCGGACTTTATCCATGAAGAACTGGCAAGCATAGCAAAACCAATCAAAGTCCTCCGCCTTGTACACTAGTGAGACAACAAAGGGTAGAACAACACACGTTCAGTTCAACAGCAAAAAGGAGACATTTTTGAGGGAAAATAGATACAGGAGGGACGACGGAGCTCACCGGGCAGCAGGTGGCTGACGAGGTGGCCGGTGGCAGGAGCTTGGGGAAGTCGCCGGCGGCAGGAGCTTGGGGACGTCGCCGCCGGCAGGAGCTTGGGGCGGTGGTCGCAGAAAATTATGCTTGGGATGGAGATCCCCCGGGGTTTATTTTACCACTTATTATCCATGATGTAACCCTTTTATCCGAGTATGCATGGCACATACATTCATAGCGATAAATCACCAACAAATAAAAATAAAACAATTGAAAATAAGCATTTGCCGCAGAACAATGGAGAAGTTACTCACGTTGTGCCCGTCTAATATCTGAGGCACCAGATTGCTGCTATTCCGTGTCCACGGGCATGTCGGCACTCTCGGACACCGAATCGGCAGCGTAATCGTATCATGGAGCAGCTGCTTACGACGGGCGACGAGATGCTGTTGGCAGTACAATAGCAGCAGCATTGTCGGAGCCAAAACGGCCGGGTCACGCTGAAATGAACATCCAACGAGCAGGAAATACATGGATGCAAGCCTCAGCACCTGGACGGTCGGCAAGGAAGTAGGTAGGCCTGATAATATACAAGTGAATAGTGAGATGACTTGGTCCAATACATGGAATAAAGAAAAAGATACGTGAGATCCAAAAAGAGATCATACGTCTTTAAGATCAAAGAACACTTGTATTTTCTGTTAGAAGATATAAGGCTTATCATAAACGTATCAGTTTATGGAGTTTTTTTTGAACTAGAATAGCAAGAAACGTAAGGCAAAATTATGAGGACCTGAAACCCCAGCGACTTGTATAAGAGTGTTCTGATACAACATACATTAGCAAGTAGTTAAGAAAACAATGAATAGTTAATTAAGGTAATAAAACATGCATGGTACATTAGAACTGCTACAGTAAACAAAACATTCCACCAATTTATAGATGGAACCAGATCCATTATATATGTAACATAGTTATCATTTGTCAGCAGCAAATACATACAAAAGAGTTAAAGCATGTATTAGTTTGACTACAATTATCATTGTTAGCTTTGGGCAGTAGGATTAGAGATCTGATTACAATGACCAACCATATTAGCTACTTCAAAATATGGTTGTGTTGAGTAAAATGTGCTGTCTTTAATGCAAATATTATGCCATCAACAATATAGCATCTTTGATGCAAGTAATATACCATCAACAATTATTCTGAAATGCTTCTTAGTATAAGAGCCCATTCAAGAAATGACAACGGTTCTTACTAAAAGAATTCATGCAAGAAGCGAAAAAACGCTTCTTTCTACAAGAGTCCATGCAAGAAATAAAAACGATCATGCCTGGCCGTAGAACCTAGTAATGTCCCCTAATGATGAATCAGGAGCCAAGGGTTGATACCAAATCATCTTCTTTGGCGAATGTTCAGATTCATTTACAAACAAATATTCACTTGTCATAGTGCTACAGTCATGGACAAAATAAAGAAAATGTATCTAAAGCTGAATCCTATTTGCATGATAAGAAAATAAATAACTGGACACCTATGACCATGATAAGAAACTGCAGCATGGGTGTGCTACTAGGCTTACATGCACAAGCATGAAACTGAAATCAAAATAAAGTTCTTTGAAAACTCAAATCAAACTCCCTATTTCTCCCAACTTGAAATTATAGTTATATCACACACAACCCTCAACTTGAAATTAACAACTCCATGTTTCAGAAAAAGAACAATTGGCAGTAGCAGTAACAATTTCCCATGTAGCTACCTATTAGGGACGCATACTTACTGGACTTTATCCATGAAGAACAAGGCTAAATAGAGATGTGCATCCAAATAGAATGCGGAATGTACTGGAGGCCTGCTGCTGACAAGCATAGCAAAACCAATCAAAGTCCTCCGCCTTGTACACTAGTGAGACAACAAAGGGTAGAACAACACACGTTCAGTTCAACAGCAAAAAGGAGACATTTTTGAGGGAAAATAGATACAGGAGGGACGACGGAGCTCACCGGGCAGCAGGTGGCTGACGAGGTGGCCGGCGGCAGGAGCTTGGGGACGTCGCGGCGGCAGGAGCTTGGGGATGTCGCTGCCGGCAGCAACTTGGGGCGGTGGTCGCAGAAGCTCCAGGCAGGCGACCACAATCTCTTCACCCGAGCCTACCCGCCGCCAATCCCCCGCCCCGGCGAGATCCTCCCACCGGCCGTGGAATCAGTTAGAAGGAGGGGCTGGTGTAGGGGCGTAGGTCGCTGAACGCGCCGCCTGGGTTTTGACCGCCGCGTGGAGGAGATCCCCTGACCTTGGTCGCTCTCCCATTGCGCTGGGATCGCTCGCCGTGACCATGGCGGCCCGCCGACGGAAGATCTTCTCGCGCGCGTGTCCCCCAAGTGAGGGGTGCTCACCGGTCGCCAGGAGGAGGGGATGTAGAGAAGGGATACAGGGCGTCGGCGTTGGGGATCGAGCGAGGAGAGAGGTGGGTGCGTTGGGAAGTGCAAATGCGTGCGTTGGGAAAGTGCAAATGCGTGAATGCGAATTTTTGTCTTCCAAATACGTTTCAGCTACTAGTTGTACATTTGTCAATTGCTATACTTGCATGTAGCTGAAAAATCGCCTCCCTGTCCCCTTCTCCCTTATCATTGCCCGAGGCTGCTGGTCGCGGCATGGAGGATCCTCGTCCACCACCGGCCTAGATCTAAAGATGGTGGTAAATTCCCCCCATGTTGTTCCTGCCCTGATGCAGCTCTAGTGTGGTATGTGTCTAGCAGGTGGTGCGTCGCCCTCGATCCTATGCGAGATGTGATAGGGATTTCCTCTTAAGAGGCATGGTCGTGTTGGCTGGCGTGAGGCAGAGAGTTGGGCTTGCCTTTCATGGTGGTTGGATTGTTGTCGTCCTCCCGTGTCTTCTTTCAACAATCTCTGTCTAATGCTTGTGTCTTGATGAGTAGACAGTCCGACGGTCGGCGATGATGTCTGCAGGTTTCTCTTGATGGTGTGTTCGTGTTTGGTTCCTGCCCTAGGTAATCTGTCACACGTGCCTTTCATGCTCTTTGAGGAGAATAAGGAGCTACTCTGCCTCGCGATGGTGCGGCTCACTTCGGTCCAAGGTGAGAAGGTAGGGGCCTTCATCGGAGGTGAAGGTGGCTACGGCCACGGCATGTTGGTCACGTGAGTTGGATTTACGGCCGCGACACCTCTTGGGCTAGACGGCCGCAGCAATGCACATATCGTACTAGTTACCTCTTCGCAACATCACCGGCCTTGATTGAGCAAATTATATACTTATATATGGTCATGCATGTTTTTTTATATGGTCATGCATGTTGTGGCGTTTTTTTTTTCCTATCTTTGTTTCTTCTCACGTTGCAATCTCTTGCCCACATCGACTTGGCTCCCTGATGCCTGTTATATACATGCTCGCGTAGCCAACCATGCTATGCTAACTCTTCTAGCGCTAGCAATGGCTCACGTTTGGAGACAAGTCAAATTAACTTAATCAATACGCGGACATGCAAGTTAACCAAAGTATGGCTCCGACTAGCTAGGAAACTAACTCAACTAGCTAGTCTAGTGGGACACCAACTCGATTTTTCACGTCTACATTTTACTCTATACCAAAATTCTATTTTCCTCTTATTTGGGTCGTTTCTAAATAACTATTTTGGAAGATGTAATTGAAACCAGAAAACCATGCGTGTTAAACGTTTTTTTTGGTCCAGTTGTGTATTTTTCTTTAATAAGAGGAAACCTGACAAATGAACTGATCGATGCAAAGGGGTAGTATACGTACCGTTAGTAATATACTAGTATATAGTATTAAGCTACGTTACTTGCTAGTCAAAGTGTAGTATAGGATCCATGCATATGAGCAGCTAGTATGGACGTGGGTGATGAATGCCCACATCGAATACTAGCTATAGGCGTGTGCGTCTTCAGCTCTTCCTTGCTTAGCTAGCGAGTAGTATTGTCTCCCGAGGGCGACACGGGCAGCGACCCAACCCTAGCCGCCAGTAGCCCCCTCCTCCTCTTCCCCTCACCTCGCCGCTGCCAGAGAGAGCCGCCGGGAAAGCCTGCGCGGTTCCTAAGGATGGCAGTGGCGGGGATCTCTCTGGTGCTGCTCGTTTGGCTGACGGGTGGCACACCCATGTTCGAGATCTGGAGCTGCAGTCCCCGATCTGGCTCCGGCGGCCCCCGGCGGTGAAGGCACCCATGGGCTTCAGCGGAAGAGATCGAGCCGGGTGTGTCGCAGCAGGACGTCCATGCCCAGGGTGGGTATGGTGAGGAGGTGCGGTGGGAGTTTCGAGTGGCTATGGTAGGGGCCTGGCCACTCGACGCCGGTGTCGGGAGCTGTCTCCGGCCATGCACGGGAGGTATCTCCTCTCCTTCCCCTCTATCTCCTGCCTGGTGCTCACTCGCCCAAATCTAGCGCAATTCCCCACTTGAGTTGGCCGGTGCCGACCGATCTGGTCGGACAACTTCTCGATGGGTCATGTAGTGGTGCCGTGGTTGGTGGTCCTTCGGTCAACTTCGTCCTCCTTGCCATGAAAGGCTTCTGTTTTGCTTCGTTTCGTCTGTGCGGGGGAGTTCGGTCGGTTGGATTGGCGGTGGCCAGCAGGAGGTGCGCGTAGGTGTGGTTCCTGCTTGTCTTAGTCGGTGCTCTGGTGGTGAGAGACTTGGAGAGGTGGGATCTGGTGCATGCGTAGTCTAGGGTGACTCGCTGCCAACGGGACCGGAGCAGGGGCTACCATGGTTCCCCCGCCTCCTCTATGTTCTTTCGGCAACAGCGCCCGCAGTTCACGAGGACGTCCTATCCTCCATCTCGTGCTCTCGGTTTCTATCGATCCTGCGAGGAAAAGTTCCTCTCTTTTTGCTTCGTTTGTGCGCCGCTGGAAGGGTGGTGTATCACGGCGGGTGCCTGAGTGACACCGCAGTCTGCTCGGTGGAGTAGCCGTTGCGTTGTTGAAGCCGATGTCTTGGGCGAAAGCCTTGCGCGGTTTGTCCGGCGCCGATGATGGTGACACCCACGGGTGCCATTCCCCTCGTTGGAGGTATCTTCGAATAGCATCGGCCTTCTCCCCACCACGGTCTGGTGTCTCTAGGTGAAAACCTAGACCTTTTGGTCGAGCAATGGCGTCACTTATGTGTCGTTCCCTTCTTGAAGGCATTGCCTCTTGTGACACCGACCTGCGTCGCTCGTTTAGCTCTCCGTTGCGTGGTCTCCGAGTGTCCAGATGTTGCACCTATGAAGTCAATTTGGAGGGCATTCCGGCACCTCTTCTGCCGGCGACTTCCCATGCTCTTTAGAGGATCGAGCCGAAGACCTGAAGCATCGTTTGTCTTATCTTAGCTTGTTGTAGTCGTGCTCGTCTGGTTTTGGATGTCGTTTTTCTTTTGTTAATTGTAAATATATCCAGAGGCGGGAAGTCCTCTTTTTCCTGTTTTCTAAATCAGGAGTAGCATTAGTTGCACCCATTTTTAATTAGTTGCACCTAACGATTCTCTGGGTTCGCCCAGGTGTGAAAAGAATTGGTTTTGCATGCGGTGTTGATTGAGAATTAATCCCTTTGGATGCGTTTGCATGCAGAATTTGTATCGCTGAGTAAGTAAAGGTGGGGCCAACCAGGACTGCTGGACTCCCCTAATTAGATGCCACAGCGGAAAATTTGTATTGCCCTTGGGTCCTGTGCGCGAGGGAGGGAGAGGGAAGAAAAGAGATGGAGAAACGCGGCGATTAATTGGTGGAGAAACGCGGAGTTCAGTTTAGAAACGGATCGACATAGCCGCCGCCCGTGGTCTCTCCTCTCAGCCGCCGCCCTAACCCTAGCCGCCTCCAGTTCATCCTCCTCCATAGATTGGTTCCCCCTCCTCCGGTCGGGCGTCAGGAGGAGTGGGGAACCCGATCTATGCGTGGAGTTTTGAATAAAAGTATTGTTTTCATTAGATTATGTTAGGATTTTAGTAGCCGCCTTCTTGTTGGTTTCCCCTCAATGGAGATGGCATCGTATGCAATAAGTGATCTTCGGCCTTCGTTCGACGAGATCTTCTTCCCGGCGTCAATGGTGGTGTTGAACAATCACAATTTTCTAGGTATGGGTCTTCGGATCTTGCTTCGCCAGATCGATTTAGCATCTTTTGTCGTTGTTGCCGCGAGGGGGATTATCCTCGCAGTTTTTGTCCCGGCTACTACGTCCTCGACAATGGTGATTCGTACTCTCGGCTCTCCATCGACGACGACAAAGCTAGTTGGTTATTATTCCCTGATATACTGGTGTTAGTACTCTTGCCGATGTTGTATGACTGCTTTAATGGTTGCGTGCGTGCACGCATTTGCATTGCGGCTCAAAAAATTATGGGAGAACTTTCGTCGTATCTCATGGTTAGTTATGTATCCTGCGGAGAGTCAAGATTGTGTTCTGGAAGAAGAAAGATATTGAAGACCTCGAAAATTTGTTACTATCTTTTAGACTTTATTTTGTAATCGTTGGAGTCAGTTCATGTATCTCTACCATGTACTATTTGTTACTATGAATATATGTGGTATTGATTGTCAAAAAAAAATTGGTGGAGAAACGCGAACCAAGTTAAAAACGGCGTCAGCACAGCAGGATGGATGGAGAGAGCGCGGGCGTGTGGTGGCCGAAACGCTTATAGCTGTGATTTCTTTTTCTTTTTTATTTTCGTTTACGGTCTGAGCAGTGTACGTATGTCACGCGCGGCATGCACGGCAGCTGGACTCACTCACCGACCCACCGACCGGCCGGCCAAGGAGGGAGGGAGCAGGTGTCTACGCGCAGTCGCGTATCAAGATTCACAGGCGCAGGTTGGGCCCGGAGGAAAGCATCCCGCACGCATCCTCCGAGACTCCAACCGCCGCACTCCTTGTCTTCTCTGCTTCAACGCCACCTCATTGCTCCTCTGCTCTCATCATCAGCCTGATTTTGTTGCGAATCTGTCAAGACGTGACGACTGAATTTGTCAACTACCACTTGGTCAGAGTTGAGGAGTCGAACGCGCTTCTTGCACCATGGCTGGTGGAGACGACCTGAAGCTGCTCGGCACATGGGCAAGCCCATTCGCCATCAGGGTGAAATTCGCGCTCGCTCTCAAGGGCCTGACCTACGAGTATGCCGAGGAGGACCTTGCCAGCAAGAGCGAGCTCCTGCTGAGCTCCAACCCGGTGCACAAGAAGATCCCGGTGCTCATTCACAACGGCATGCCGGTCTGCGAGTCCAACGTCATCGTGCAGTACGTCGACGAGGCGTTCGCCGGCCCGTCCATCCTCGCCGCTGACCCGTACGAGCGAGCCATTGCTCGCTTCTGGGCTGCCTATGTCGACGACAAGGTACAACCGTTCTGCATTTCACTAGCTTTTGACTCTTGGATCAACGTCATTTCTCTCACTGCAGCGTTAACTAGGAGTAGTTTATTTGCATCGAAATTGTTCGATGCATTACAAGCTGATTTTACTGATCACAATGATGTGCGGGTGCGCAGCTCTTGGCATCATGGGCCACGATCCTATTCAGGGGGAAGACAGAGGAGGAGAAATCCGAGGGGAAGAAGGCGCTGCTGGCTGCATTGGAGACACTAGAGGAGGCCCTGGCCAAGAGCTCCGATGGGAAGGGGTTCTTCGGCGGGGACAACGTCGGGCTCGTGGACATGGCGCTGGGGAGCCAGCTCTCGTGGCTGAAGGCGGTGGAGGTGATGTCCGGAGAGAAATTCATTGCCAGTGACAAGATTCCACTCCTTGCCGCGTGGATGGCGCGCTTCAGCGAGCTCGACGCTGCGAAGGTGGCGTTGCCGGACGTGGACAAGGTGGTTGAGTTCGCCAAGATGAGGCAGGCCCGGATGGCTGCAGCTGCAGCTAGGGCGCCGAGCAACTAATCAAACCAACTGAAAAAGCCTGTTTACTGTACAATAAAAGTCTCAATAATTGTTGTCTGTGCCAGCTTGACTTCATAATCCGCACATTTGTACAACTAGATTTATTTTTATATTTTGGTTGAATTCCAGTTTATGCCTCCTAAGTGATTTCATTTCTGTTTAAAACTTACAGACGGTATGTGTAATTGTAAGAAAATTTGGCTATGTTCTACCCTCTATTCCTCCGGTGTATCAGTAATGGTGCTAACAATGCATACTTGGATTAGATGGTCAAATTTACTTATGCACTAAGTTACAGATAAGTGTTGAATTTTTTTTAACTTGTGTCCAAATAGGGTTTATATAAAAAAAACTTTTGCAATATAATATATTTGAAACTAGACATATTCTTTTATTCCCTTTTCCTACACAACACATGTTCGTGTCATGTGCAATAATTCAGTTGTGCATTTTGTTAGATGTATATATTTGTATATTTTCACCGTATGTTAGGGGGCTTCCTGCATATTTGCACATGTACCTGTACTATATATGGTGGCCTAAGTTACAGATAAGAGCTGAAATTGTTTAAACTTGTGTCCAAATAGAGTTTAAAAATATTAACTTATGCAATATAATATATTTGCAACTAGACATATTTGTTTATTCCCTTTTCCTACACAACGGATGTTCGCGTCATGTGCAATAATTCAATTGTGCATTTGAAGTTCAATGGGAGCTGAAATTGAACAAAAAAAACTTAGTTATTTCCGGTTAGTATTGTACGCCGGTGCTATTTCCCGTATAGTAGTGTATTTCAACACTGAACTTAATTGCGTACATCTTAAGTAAATGGAAATATCTCAAATTCAAATATCATCAGTTATTGTTCCAAATCAGCAATAGGGGCGAAGTAACAATTTTATGGTCAACAATTCCACAAAGAGGTGTCACAAACACTACGTATTATTTAGGATAAAGTCCATGAACACAATTCCAACAAGAGTCCACATTCGGATGAAATGCCTGAATATCCAAGGCGAAATTGTTTAGTTGGCCACATTGTTTTCTTCTTTTCACTGTGTTTTACATCTTGAATGGTTATGCCTCTGGTGTTGTGTCTCCGTGTTTCGAGCATGTGAAAAGACACTTGAAAATGTAACAGAAACAGTTAAAATTCAAAACAAACTTTACAAAATAAGGGAACGGAAAAATGGCTCCATATGCCATTCCACCGGCGTATAAGTCAAACCCTCTACTCCGGGGACAGCTCGTGGAGATCCTTCTCCGGCCAATGCCCGTCATCGTTCGCACTAGGATCGTTGTAGCGGACGACAAACAAGAAGTAGAGCGCAAGGCCCATGGCAATGCCAGTGAGCACCCACAGGGCAACCCTAAGAGCCTGGCTCGACAGCACGCTTGCAACTTGCAGCGCGGCGTTGCTTTCCCATCCAAGCGACATTGCCCACGCGGCGAGCCTGATCGCCGCCGCCATCGTCGCGTAGCAGGATCTCGAGCTTCTAGAGGAAGAAGCACAACACCTCGAGGGCGTATGTGGTGGGGAACGCGAACCCGAGGTCGAAGCCCGCGCGGTGCAGCCCCCACGCGAAGGCGTAGATGAGGAGGAAAATGAGTGTTTTCTTGAACATCTGGTGGGCCCATGTGGATGGCGATGAGCCCTCACAGAGGTGCGCCATCTTTGTCGATGGTGGCACATCTCGCACGACGAAGAAGGAGGTCACTGCGGGCTGCATGCATGCTACTGGCTACCGGGCGAGGTCTTCATAAGCTTGGGGCGCGTTTGGTATCCTACCCTTATTTTGGGTTTCCCCGGGGACAAACATGTTGTTTTGTTGCCCATTCGAAACGAGCCACGAGCCACTTTTGTCACTCTGTTCGGTAGCTCGTGAAGATTTTTTTAGCCCGGCAGATACGCAAGACACAGTTTTTGGTTACACAAGAGCCTAGCTTTAGGCTCACCATTTGTGCATATGGTGACCATAACTCTCACCTCTCACCTATGACAATGCGCCTTAAATTGTCTTTCAAGAAGCCAGGTACCACGTCGGCATGCAGAAAACACGACCATAGCTAAGGCGGTTACGCTGCCTATGTGCAAGACAAGGTTGAATAAGACACGTTGAAGCTTTCGGCGTGGCACAACAAGGTTGGTGATGCCGTTGGCTAAACGTACACGGCGTGCCGCCATGAAGCCAGACACAACCACGGAGGCAAGCGGAAATGCCACCATGCCGCCACTGACGAGGGTACCTACCACCATGGATTACCGCCTCTCACCTACCATCACCTCCTTGCCGTCCACGAAGTCGGGCACAAGGCCTACCACGACTGCGCGTGGAAATGCCACCATGACGCCAACGACGATAACTACCACCATGGATTATCACATCTCACCTACCATGGCTGTGGTACCCTTCTGTGTAGCATTCATGGCCTTCTACGTGTCAGTGCGGGTTTTTTTTTTTTTGAAGCTGAACAGTGAGTTTCCTCACTGCATATTTTTATATTTTATTAAAATAAGGTCTGTACAAACAGTGCTAGAGAAAAGCACTGAAAGAAAAGAGAAAAAGCACCTACAGAACTATACAAACAGTGCGGTTTTTGGCCTTCGTCTTCCGTGTGATGTCCATCCTTACTAGCACCTATGTCGTGATCTGGGCCACAAGGGAAGTCACTGGTCCCTCGTCGACCGCCACATCATCCGTCGACACATGTGAATCAGCAATGGGTTATGAATATGTCACTTGCGAGGGGATCTGCGAGTCCCAAGGCAGACCATGGCATGGCTAAAGTCATCACAAAAAGAGTTCTACACGATGAGCATATCGCAAATGAATAAGCAAAGATCAAAACCTACAGCACTAGTGAGCCACAAAAGTGTTGCAGATTATGAAGAACCACAATTGTAGTGCACAGAAGGTGAATCCACTAAGGATCAAAGAAGATATGGCAAATGGTAGGTCAACGAATCATGGGGACTGGGGAATCTCTACTATCTCTACTACTTAAAAAGAAGGAACGTGTTCCCCCTTCTTCACTACTTTGGTCGTCCTTTTGGTCGTTCGCCTTCGCGCAAGTGGGCTATCGGGCCTCTCTCAATCGACGCCTGCACACCCGTCCATCTCCATGCCGTTGCGGCGCCGCCCCTGCCAGTCTCCGCATCAGCCGTCCTCCGCTCGCGCCAGAAGCCTCCATCCTCCAGCTCTCGCAGTTCCGGTAGGAGACCATGACCTTTGTCCTGGAGAGGATCGACGGATCTAACCATCATCCCTCGCTTCCTCTGCACCAGCAAGCCCCTGCGTTGTCGCTTCGCCAGTCATCATCGGATCCACCTCCACGCCCGCGTCGCCGCCTACATGTAGCCGTGCTGCCTCCATCGTTCTCGCGCCTGTGCCATCGCCTGCCTGCACCTGTGCCACCGCCATCGCTCTCTCTCTCTCTCGCACCACCCTGCCGGCGTCGCCGCTGCTGTTCTCCGATCCGTCCGACCATGTTTCCATACTACGAATTCCCGTCATCGCAGGTCTGTTGATCGCCGTAGGTGGCAGCCGCAGCTCAACCACTACCTCGGGAGGTCCTCCCAAATCATCCAGGTTGTATTATCCTCTCTTCTCCATCTCAGTCTTAAATTACTGCTCACAACTCACACGTATCATCCTTCTTTCTGTTATATGGTTCAACCATTAATAAGATAAACCTAATTGTATTCTTGTGATGGTTCGGTTCCAGCCCACCAGGTGTTTGTGCAAATGTCTAAGAGTTCAAATTCCTTTTGTTCAATAAATGAGAGGTTCTTTTTCCTAATACTTCTGGATGACATGCTAATGAAACACCTCCAATGATGCCATGTCGTGAAGTCATGACGACCCCCAGGTGTGTAGCATTCAGCAAGTTTTATTTATCTACTCTTATTCTAATCTGAACCATATATCGTTCAGCAAGTTATATTTATTTGTTCTTATCTAATTAAACTGTAGAGCTAGCGTTTGCTCCATACACCATTTAATAATTACTGTCCTCATGGTTTTCTAGAGGTTTCGCTTAATTTGTAGCATAGTTATAGTTAATTAAATAAATAGTTATATTGACATGTTAGATGTAATTGTCTGCAGTTCTATGATCCCTAAGCATTGAGGTATGTAAATTATAAACAAATTAGGTATAATGGAGTTCCATTAATTAGGCTTTCTGTCAAACTTTTCATGTCACTAAAGGTTTAGAAATGATGCTTGTCTAGAGGAATGTAGTAGCAAGGCCTGCACCTTAGAGCATCTCCACTCGTCCCCCCGAACAGGCCCCCGGCGGCGTAATTCGGCCCGTCGCGCCCCGGTTCCTCGTTTTCGTCCGGATTTGGCCCTTCATCCATCCGGCGAGCCCATGCCATCCCGGCCCCCGGGGCGCGGGGACTCCGGACGAAAGATTTTGGCGCGAAACGTCGTGTGGACCCGCGTAGTCGGCGACTGGAAAACCAAATCCTGTCGATTTTCCCTCCAATTTGCTTGCATATCCCCATTCCCTCCAATTTGCCCGCCGAAATTCCCCAATCTCCTCGTCTTCCAGCTCCAGTTCCCGGCGGCGTCTTCTCGTCCACCACCACTCTCCTACTCGTCTTCTCGTCCACCACAATGCCGCCGAAGGCGCCGGCGAGGAAGATGCGGGCGAAGAAGACGCGGAGTCGATGCGAACGCCGGCGTGACGGACGGCGCGCGAGGTGGAAAAGCACCAGGGCGGAGAGGGTGAAAAGCGCCGAAGAGGCCGGCGGCAGGACGAACGATGATCGAGCATCCCTGAGCGGCGGCAGCGTGTTCCCCGACGGCCAACCGGTACAGGTTCCCCGTCGTCCTTGTCGTCGTCCGACGGCCGCGAAGAGGCGCCTCGTCCAACCGTCCAGGTCCACGACGTCGCCGCCCGAGCTTGCGTCGGCGGCGGCGGCGTGTTCGAGGACACCTCGCCGGCCTGCGACGAGGGCCGCTCCCGTTCGGTGCGATGGCGGCGCCGAACGAAGAGGAGATCCACGAGATGATCACCTCCGGCTCCATGGCCGCCGCGCGCGAGCCCGGGGTTCTTCATGGCCGCCGCCGCTGCGTGCCCGGGGTTCTTCACGCGAGAGGAGACGAGGGCGACGGCAGCTGTGGCGGCGCGCAACGGGCATCGGGAGGATGTTGCCGACGGAAGCCAAGCCGTCGAAGAAGAAGACGAGGAAGAAGAAGAGCCAACTCAAGCCGCCGCCAACCTGTCGAAGGGGAAGAAGAAGAGGAAGAAGGACTCGCCGCCTGCCGAACCTCGTATCAAATGGACGCCGAAGGAAGAGGAGTGCCTCGCCGAAGCTTGGATGACCACGAACGGCATAATCGGGGCCAATCGGTCGTTCGACACATATTGGCTTCGAGTGAAGCAGGCGTACGAGGAACGCAAACTCGTCGATCCCTACTTCAACAAGACGAACATGAACGTGTACCGGGAGAGAAGGCAATGGCCACCCATTGGGGGATCATGCAGACGGCGTGCAGCAAATGGCACGGCATACAGGAGGAGGTCGACAAACGGCCGATCAGCGGCCAGGACTTGGGGCAAAAGGTATGCTCCGCCGACCTTGCATCACCGAGGTACATCGTCGTTACCTGACCCGTATCGCCGTGCTCTTTTTCCCCAGCTGCGCCGAGCTTTGGACATGTACACGGACGACACCGGCCTGCAGTTCAAGTTCCTCAACGTCTCGCCCGCCTCGAGAATGCGAGAAGTGGAAGGAAACTCGCACGACCCTCTCGAAGAGCAAGACCGAGCAGTACAACCCCGACGCTCCGGCTTGCGCGGCGGAAGGGCGCCCGAACTCGGCCGAAGAAGCTGAAAGAGCTCAAACGGACGGACAATCCCGCCGACAGGATGCAGGCGTCGATCGACAAGTGCTGGGCCGACTTGAGGTCGCGCCGACGGGAGGAACGACAACTTCGACGGCAGGTGGCGGGAGATGCTCGCCAATCAAGGCGTCCGGATCGCCTGCGAGAAACGACGGCGGCGCGAAAAGAACACAACTTGGCGTTCCTCATGGGCGGCGGCGACATGGAACCGATGGACGAGGAGACGAGGAATGGTACAGGGCCACCGGCGACATCCTCCGAGCCACTCCGGCCAGTCCTTCGTCGTCCCCGCCGGCTCCTACCTCGTCTACCTCACCATCTACCTCGTCGGGCGCGGCTGCCCGTCCACGCCGCTTCCTCGTCGCCCGCCGCAGCCGCCGGCCACGGCGTGTGAGGCGGTCCGTCGGACACCGCCGTGTCGGCCGGGACTGCCGACGAGCTGTCTCCGTGTAATTTCCCTCCGATCGCCGATCTGTGGCTGATCCTTTTGCTCCTTTTGCCGATCAACTGGCCGTACTTGTAGCGGGACGGCGATTTGTTTGAATTTAAACTCTATCCGCCGAACTCCGGGTGGACGACTGGAAATAGGGTACTCCCCACGACTTAATTTCGTCCAATCCGGCGGTTGTTTCGTCCGGATTTGGGCGTGGGGAGCGCCAACGAGTGGGGATGCTCTTATTTCTGTAGGAGCACAACGGGTATGTTGGAGCATATGGATATTCCGTGCCTTACTGATCTCAGCCTCAAAACTTGCTCACTGATCTTCATATAGATGACGATGTAACGCGAAAAATTGCAGTGCTTATCTAGAAGATTAGTGAGCACTCACATCTGAAGTGGCAATTCACTGTTAGCTTGGTTCCACCCAAGGATAGTATGAAACTTGATTGTCAGCTTTGAAATCCCATAATTAAATTCGGATCACATTGGTTTTATTTTATCAGTTTGGTTTTGTGGAGTTTTAATATTTTATGACTTCCTGAGCTTGAGATAGAGGCACTGATTCCTTTTCTATGGAATTTCTTGGTGTGTTCAGCTGTGTACATGACAAAGTGGTTAGTGCATCGGACTATATTATGTCACTTTTAGGAGATATAAGAATCCGGAAAATTGCGGGAGGTGAACCTGCCTCTGTGACAGTATAGTGTATAGTGGTGTGATTGTTGATGACTAATTGCTATAGCATTCTGATTTTTCGGATATATCTAAAGCTTGCAATATGATTTGTTTCGCTGCAGGGTAATACCCATCCATCTGCAGCGCTGCCGATAGCCTTATTCTGCTCTTCATCTTCCTGATTTGAATCACATGAACAGAGCAAGGTAAGCATATTTTCTAATCTGAACTGTCGGATGCTGATATTCTGGTTCTCTGATTTTTTTATTCAGCTGATTGATTAACTTCAAACCACAGAACGCCAAGGACGCCGACCACTGTGGCCGAGCTTGATGTGTCGATCAAAATGCTTGCGGTCCTGGCCAGCCGCGGCGTGTTTCAAGCAGCGGCGTTGTATGAGTATATTCTTGTTTGGTCATTTGAACTGATATTTCCATGTCTATATATAAAAAATAAATATTCATTGACTTCACACCATTGCCAAAAAAAACATTTTATGATAAAAGCACATTCTTGAAAACTACCATTTGGTGGACGTGCATTGCACATGTGTGTTCATTGCACCTGTGTGATATACTAATAATCTGTTGTGAATTGCGAGTGCCAATAGTAGGGAACTAGGGGAGGTTATCTCCCAGAATCATAGGAGAGAAGAATTGAAGAAGCGATACCTTAGTTTGGTATGATGCAATGAGAAGAGTACAATGTTTGAGAGGCTCAGAGAGTACCAAGGCACAGGTGCAATGTTAGTGGATTACAGGTTGGAAAAACAAGGCTATTCAGAGTTCAAACTCCATGTGCATGTTTGCTGCTGCTAGATGATTTTGCTTGTCACAGGACTGTTTATGACCGACAATCCAGGGCTATTCTGATCCCATTTTTTGCAATAAAAACGATTTCATTTGCAGAAGATGCCACCGAGAAACCAGCCACACGACACCAACAAGTAGGTGAAGGTTACTGGTTTTTTTGGGTTCTTTGAGTTAGTTGTGATTGTTATCACTAGATGTTGTAGGACACAACTTATTTTGCGAAGATCAGTGCTCAAATGCACTGACTGAAGTTCCATATCATGTAGGATTTGCTTTGTTCTGTTTTTCACAGTACAATTAAAACTTATAAATATGGCTTCAAGACAATGGAGTGGTGAAATGCCCATCCAGCTTTGCAATCCTCTGTATTTGCAAATTCTCTAGATAGATCAAGTTCATTTGATAATGTTTAAAGAAGCATCACTGATAGATATTGTCTTCAGTGCTTCCCAAAACCAGGTGCTGAAGTACGTTCTATCTAGACAATACTATTTGAAAATAAGGCCTAAAACATCTTGTTTTGATTCAGAGGATTTTGCCACCCCTACACTCAGCAGCATTTCATCCAAAACAATCTTGATGCTAACTGAAACATGAAAAGTAAAACAAATTAGGATAGATATAATTCACAAATCAGGTGGACCTGTATTTTGTGTTATCTTACGGTGGCAGAACCATTTGTCATTAATCCTTAACAGATTATTGTCGGGTCTAAATTTCCGTAGCTTACAAAGACGGAATAAATAAATGTTGATCTATTCATAGCTGGATGTACCTGTGGGCATTCTAATTGTGTTTGCTGGATGTATAGTAAAATACACACAGAGATCAGCAAGGCCAAGGAAATATATTGAGTTTACTGGATAGATGAAGTATGTTATTGCAACTTTTTTCTGAATTAATGATGTCCACTGTTTCTATTTTTTTACATACAGCCTTTCAGGTTATCACTATGGTCCTGAACTGCAGAGAGGTAGTTGTTTCATTTGTAAGAGAATTAAAAAAAGTCAAAAGTTGTTTCTTATGTAAAACTGAAATATATGAAAACACATTATATATTCTTGCGGGATCTACTACATAATTACGTATCATCAAGCTTCTAAATTAGTGTGCCATTTTCCATCTTCCCGATGATTGATAAGATAGTAAATCATCAGTTCTTATTAAAAATTAACAATTTTCAGCGCATTTACTCATCATCTAGAGTAAACTGCTTTTGAGACTATATAACATGAACGAGTCCAGGATAGTATTGATCTTACCTTAGCCTGATAATTGATAATTTTACGATTGTGTGAGAAGTGAATGGTAGACAGATTACCAAAATGAAAACTTAAATCTGAAGTTTTTTTTGTGTGTTGTCACATTAACATGAAGTTCTTGGAGTGTGAAAAAGTTGTGTTTTTTGGCTCTATTATTGTACCTGAAGTTTTGTTGTGTTGTCACATTAACCTGAAGTTTTGTTGTGTTGTCACATTACGACGAAGGGGTTCCCAGCTCACAGTCAACCAACAAGATATTGATGAGAGACATGGTATGCCACCCAATAAGAAGCTATATTTCGTTCAGCAGTAGACCTACTAAGGAAGAATAATAACTTCCAATTGCACAACAAGATGGAGATATCTGAACTCTTGCAACATCAATATAAAAACGTGGGAGAAGTCAGTTGCAACCAGCAACATGCAGAAGAGCCAGCCTGCAGTCCTGCTACGGCCAGCAACACTTCAAAGAAAGACCATTATTATACTCTGCCAGCAATAGCGGTGCAGCAGTACCTCAAACACTTTACATCTTTGGAAAAAACAAGACAAATGTTGTGATGCGTGCCAAAATATTCTAGCTATACTTTGTATATAAAACTAACTTGAGACCGAATTTATAACTGAGTTTAGGGAATACATCCTTAGCCAACATTTCTACGTGTGCTTGATCAGGAGCAGTTTAGGGAATATCATGTCGAGAAGTTAGTAGAATACATGGCGTGGGAGTTTCCTTTTGGTTATCTGATGGACGACACATACTCTCTCGCCACTAGAGAGCATACATCCGGCACAGTGCCATATGCAACTAGATTGGCTTTCCCTGTTTGCTTTTCCATCTATTGCCTGTTCGTGGGAGCCCATACTGAATATGGTTCTACACGATTTCAAAGTAAATGTTTTACTCTTTCAATATACCGTGGCAAACTCATCAAGGCAATGTTGCTAAGGATGTAGTCAGCGATTAGCAATGAACTGTGTGTATTTTAAAGTTGCACCTGGTATTGTTTTTTTTTAGAACCACATATTTCATTAATCGAAAACCAAGTTACATGAAGCAACACATGTGGAAACTAAAAGATAAACCTGGATAAAATGATTATCCTCAATTTACAGATAAAATCCTAAAAGATCGAGAAATACAAAACGATCCCTAGGGTTTCTGCAACCACCGTAGCCAGCAGCCGCTGCCCAATTCCAACGCCGCCGAGACGGACGCTAGAAGTGACGCCATCGCCAACGAGGCTTTGTGAGTCGATGAACAGCCTGCTGTAAGCAGCGAGGCACATGTCGATGTGGCACGTCGACCGGGAACGTCCCCGTGTTGTCTTGGACCAAGAAAGGTCGCCTCCCATCGAAGAAGTCGGAGAAGAACCGCATATCCACCACCTCCGGACCAACATCTTCGCTCCAGAAGAACCACCTCGTCCGGCCCCCAGCGCTGTCGTGGACAACGACAAGCGCCAGTGACACGTCGAGAAACAGATCTCGCCAGATCTGAAGACTAGCGAGAAGACCAAGTTGCCGACCTGAAAGATCGACAAGCACACGTTGCCAAAAACTTCGAGACGTCGCCGTGAAGGTCACCGCCGGTGTGGGAGTGGAGTTGAGGCAGATTTATTTACCCGGGCGCCGCTCCCACCACCCGAACGACGCACCACAGCAGCCAAGCCCTAACTACAAAACGGAGGAGGAACGAGGTCCCCTCCCCCTCCATCCGCCGGAGCGTCAAGCGGAGGGAGAGGGGCCCAGATCTCACGCCGGTGGAGATTGCATCTGGCCGTCGCCGCCTGGTCTCCCAAGAGTTAGGCGAAGGGGTATCGTGCGTTTTGCACCTGGTATTGTTGGTATTACATGAAAACAATAATGCAGTGCCCCAGTCGTTGATTATTTTAGCCCTTTTCTTTGATAATATTATCAAAGTTTGTGGGTCTAGAATTGCAGAACTACAAGAATCTGTCTTGCTAAGGCCCGGGCAACTAGATCTTGATATGATGGTACAAGAAATTGTTGCAGTGTCACAGTCAGCGGCATCGTGTATCAGTGGTAAACTAAACGCGCAACCTATTGGTGTTCAGGTCTTCATAGCACGATCCACATGCTCTCCATTGCCTCAGCTTTTGCAGAAAACTTTAGGAGTTAGCAACGATATTGTCATCTGTTCACACCCTTTTTCTTGGTTTCCATGGTTATCCTCTTTTGGAGCGGTTAAGAAATCGCTGCCTAAAAAAATTAGCATCCGTCTCACTGCCTACTGATGGAGTTTTTTTTACACCAACCATTATTGAAGATTTGCTAATCTCCTTATATATGTTTGGCATAGAAGGCTAGGATTCGGGGTTATCTCCGGATATTTATGAATGTCAAAGTCTTATTTGGACTAATCAGCAAAAACATATTCATTCGGTTATATCTATGTTTACAACACCCACGTTTTGTGAGACAAAAATATATTTAAAATGAGTGGTTGTTGAGTTGACAGTTATAACGGTTTAGAATATAGGTGTGAAACTTACGATGAAAACTAACAAGGAGACCTAGAACTTGGAACAACGCAGATGCACAATGTTGTATTGTTATTGTGTTCGGTATTATAATATTGTAGTACATTATAATATTCCTAATTTATTTTCAAGTTTCATAGTGACATCTGAATTATATATGTCTATTGAAAAATGAAATTGAATACCCGTAGCAACGCACGAGCATTTGTACTAGTCATGAAGATGAATAGGGTTTGCCACATGCTTGAGGCCTGTTGGAGCTTCACGAACTGCACCTTGTGGGCTGTAAGCGTGTAGGCCCATTAGATTTCGCAGTGGGCCAACGTTTAGCAGTCAGTCCAGCGGGCCGTGCCTGCCTAACCTTGGGCAGTCCCGCTCCACCACTATAAAGCCTCCTCCACGCACCGCTAGGTTTCGGTCCCTTCTCCATCTCCACTTCCTCGGCGGCGGCGCGGCGGCGACAAGACAAGTCGAAATGGTGAGCTAATCCCGCCGCCTCTCGTCGGAATCCCAGCCTTCTCCCCGTCTAGATCCGTGATCCTGACCCCTGTTGTTTTCTGTTGCAGACCAAGGGTACGGGCAGCTTCGGCAAGCGCCGGAACAAGACGCACACGCTCTGCATCCGCTGCGGCCGGCGCAGCTTCCACCTGCAGAAGAGCACCTGCTCCTCCTGCGGCTACCCCGCCGCTCGCATCCGCAAGTGTAAGAACCCAGATTACCTTGGCTCCCCCTCCTCCTTCGTTTGGCCTAGTTTTTCTAGATGGATGTGTTGTTTGATTGTGCATGTGTGAGGCCGTGTTTGTTTATACTTTGCATTCTCTATGAGGCGCCGGCTTGCGAATCTTCGGAGCCCCTTAGCTATTGTCCTCGGGTTCCTGGTCTGTGGCTCGATGCGAGAAAGGCGTCTCCATTAATCGTGACTAGCTTCTGTTTCTTGCCCGTGATGCGTTAGGTTTGGATCTTCAGGACGATAACTCATTGCGAGAAAGACTTAGTTTAAGGACGTAGTTACGGCCCCTGTTATAGCTCATGCAAGTATGTGGGGATGATAGGGTCGATGAATTGGCTGAGCTATAGCACCTGCCTCCTTCATTGTATCCTCTTGTTCATTATATGTTTATATGATGTCGAACCTGTTATTCACTTGTAGTGGGGCCTGATTGATTAAGTTTGAGACAGTACATACGATCACCTTTCGTGATAGTCAGTTTTGTGCCCACAATTCTTAAAATGCTATGATGAATCATGAAATCTACAACGCATGTCAGACTTCAGAGATGCCACGGCATTGATGAGAAGATATTTCATATTCTGAGCAATATTTTCTTTGTTCTAATCTTCTGCTACATGCCTTTTTTCGTTGGGCGCTAGTCTGAGAACTGTGCCTGCACAATTTGGTCTGTTAATTAAATTTCTTGGGTAATGGTCTGCATCATTTGCTGGCTTTGCTGAAAAGTGGGGTCCCTTTGTTTTGTAAGAACTTCCTCCTTGTGATTTATCAGAACATTAGCTGAGCTTAAATCTACACAAACCTTTTTAATCTTCTTCTCTGTTTTTGTATCCCCATATGTAGATGGAATACATCTTCTGTTATTCTTGCTTGATTAAATCTGTGAGGATCATGTGATGAGGAATAAACTGCAACAATATGATAGAGCTATGCTCCTCTGATTCTTAGTATTTAAGTCTCTGATGATACCTCACAAACATTGTGGTTTCATATTTCATGTTCATCTACCGAAGGAAGTCTTCACATTTATGATTTAATATTCCATTTTTAGTGAAATGTCTTAACCCAAGGGTTTGGTATTCTATTTTCATGGCTTTTGTTTTGTATGGATGTGTGCTGAGGACAGGTCGAGTTGAGATTTATAGATTACATAAGATACTCTAATTATTACTATTTTAGTTGTGGCCCCTATGTGTCTTTTGTATTGCCTGATTCTGTTTATGTTTCATGTGATGATGGATAAACTGCAACAATATGACAGGAGTTAAACTCCCGTGATTCGTAGTTTAAGTCTGATGATTCTCTGCGCTTTATGTTAAGTTTACCTTTAACTGTTAAAGTTCAATTTTGTTTAACTTGTCTTTTCATTAACTTTCCATGTAGCTCTAAAGATTTGTTCCTTTTTAATATTGATATGTATGTTCTGCATTTCCTAATACCTTTTGTTTCAAGTGATGATAGTTAAACTGCAACAATATGACAGAAGTTACACTTCCTTGATTCATAGTTTTTTATCTGATGATTTCTCCATCTTTTATCTTATGATGTGTGGTTAAAACTTTCTATGATCGCTTGATCACAATCTTGACTGTTCATCTTGCCACCAATAAATGGAACTCGTGCACCCCAAGAATGAAAAAAGAAGTTGATTTCATAGTGTTTGTTTGTGTGTTCAATTATATATATGTTATGCTGTTTGGATACCACCTTACTCTGCTGTGTGGGATTACTAGACCGTGGCTCAACTTTATCAGACGTTTAATTTCTGCATTTGCTATATCTTGTATGATTTCAAATAAGCTTGTGTTAACATAGTGATCGATTATTTCAGACAACTGGAGTGTGAAGGCTATCAGGCGCAAGACCACTGGAACTGGAAGGATGAGGTACATGCGCCACGTGCCTCGCAGGTTCAAGAGCAACTTCAGAGAAGGTACCTGACACTCACATTAAATCTCACAAATTGAATCTGATAAATCGTGATTCCCAGAACAATTCTGTTAAATCAGTCCTGTTCTGATGGTTGTTTTGTTTAATCTCAATTCAGGTACCGAGGCTGCCCCCAGGAAGACAGCTGCCTCCAACTAGGTCTGATTTTGCCATCAGGAATCCCGTGAAGTTAGAATTTGAAGACTTTTACTTTGATGATTGTACCGTCTAAGCTATTGTTGCTATAGCATTCAGTATGGATCTGATATGTTTTGTTGCATGATGTTGAAATTTGACCTCTAAATCTTGAGCAAGAGCAAATTTGTGCGAGTTTATGTGCTACCTATTGCTTTCTCTTTAAATCTCAGGTGTTGTTATATTACGCCAGCCTAGAAAATATATGTTGATCTCAGAACCAATAACTTTTGGCCCGTGTGAATTCCAGTATCCTACTCTTAGAGATCTGTAGATGTTGCAGGGACTTGCAGATTACTCTTGCATGAGAGTTTGTTCTTGTTGATTTTTCTTTGCAATGAAAAATGTGTAATTTCCACCTCATGAGCAAAATCTTGATCCCACCAAAGTTGTTCCTTCGCCCTGTTGAGTAATCCCTATCTCTCCAATAATAATCCACGATAGATGCCCTCATGCCACGTCGTGATTTCGCCCCTCCATATCTGTTCTCATCCAGCAGACTTCTGCATAACTTCTGGGTCGAGGATGGCATTCTTGCTTGTGCCGCCGAAGCAGAGTAGGACTCTGGTGTCACTCTTAGCACTTAATCCACGCCCGATTTGGCTCCCCCGGTCCAATATTTTTCCCTTCCCTCTGCCGACTCGGGTGTTTGGCTGGCTCTGATTTGATGGTTTTTCGTTTCGTCAAGATTTGCTGTAATTCATCGTTGAGTGAACTCCTTGGTTGCCTGAAACCTAGCTCTGATTTATGACATGTGATTGCGGAGATGGAGTATGATCTGCCGTGGCGGAACTGTCGCTGCCGTACTTCAGGATACCGCTCGATCGTCGTTTCCGGGTGCACTTCCCAGGACTGTCTCCGCGGCCGTCCCTCCGTGTATCGCGGAGATCCTCCTCACACTTCCACCATCCTCCATGGAGCCAAGGCTAGAGCTGCCGCATACGCTATACACTGACAAAACTGTCGGTCTAGCCTTCACATGGTCCGCTCCAGGATTATCCGGTGACACTCTGCTGTTGAACAATGCCTCCTCCTCATTTGATGTTAGATGTGTATTTTATTTACTGCTAGCACATGGAGAATTTTGGTCCCCAAGCAAGAGTAAGATTGAAACCATCACACGATGCATGTGCAAGAGTCTACTTTGGTTTAGTTAGGTGTATATGAGCGGCGTCACTGGCATAAGAAATTTATTGGTCCTTAAAAGCACGTCAGAGTTGCAGAGGTAACGAAACAAGTCATGTACTTTTCTTTTTAAAATGCCTTGATCTTTAAGTCTGCCTTGTCTTTGTGCTTTTCCCTCTCATCCATCTATCCGTAAGAAAGCGGCGATTTACACAAAAATAACCCTTTTCTGAAACTATTTACACAAAAATAACCCTTTTCTGAAACTATAACACAGAACTGACCTTCCGAACAAACTATTTCACTCATCTAACCCTTTTGTGTGGCGCCCCTCCCATGAGCGTCACACCTCACTGTGTGGCGCCCATGCGAGCGGCACCACTCGCCCATCCGACGTGGCGTCGTCGACGCTGATGTGTGCTTGACGCTGACATGGCAGGATGTGTGGCGCCCGTGGCAACGGCGCCACACATCTTGTTATGTTTGCACAAAACATACTGCCTGGGAATTAGCCGTTTTTGCGAGCCTGTTTGTGTGGCGCTAGTGTGGCGCCGATGCCACCGGCGCCACACAAACAGGGTCGCCAAAACGGCTAAGGACTAAGCGTCCGGAGCCCCTGGATGTTTTCGACATATAAATTGACATGTGTGGCGCACATGGCATCGGTGCCACACAGTGAAGTGTGGCACCCGTGGCAAGGGTCACGGGTGCCACACGTTGACTTGTGCTAAACCATGAAAATTTCTACCTTATTTCAACAGTTTTCAATACAACAATAGCAATTTCAATAGCAATTTCATACACACATCATACACATAGCTCACATCGTAGCACATAGATTCAAACAACACGTAGCAATGACAACATGGTTCGAAATGACATAGAGTTCACAACACGTAGCAATGAAGATAGAGTTCACAACGCGTAGCAAATTCATCTATCGTCGACGCCCCCTCCTCACGGGCTGCTTCCGGACGACCATCCTTTTCGTCCGATGCCGTTGCTCTTCTTGCTGCTGCACCTCCTGCTCCTCCTCCTCTGAAGATGACGGCTCATCGTTCCTCACCATCCTCAATGCTGATCTCCGCGCCGGCTCCACATCGGACTCAATGACAACCTTCTTTCCTCGGTTGACATAATCGTCCGGAGTGTAACGGTTTGGAGCATTGCCCCTTGGCTTCAACTGGTACGCATACCGTGTGGCTTGCTTCTTGCCTCTCGTAATGCTTTGACTCAGAATGGTGTCGTCAGGAATCTTCACAAACATTAACACATGAGATTACAAAAGCTGAAATTAGTAAGCACATATTTGATAGCAACAAAATAGTCCATACCTCCGCCTCTTCAGAAGAGGATGTAGCCGCAATTTCCCCTTCGCGGCAACCTAGCATGTTGGCTAACCGCCGCAACTTCCATCCAGTGTTCTGCGTCACAGAAGTCATGGTTACAAAGCCGCCAAACACAATAGCTTACATTCAAAGTTGGTGACCGTACCTTAATGAAATGCCGCATCAGTCCGATAGGCTTTTCATCTATATGGCTCTGATTCCAAACAACCTCACACTCCGTAGCTGTTTTTTGGATCTCGGACCGCTGTGACAAACATATTATACACAATTTGAGCGAGCACATGCCAATATAGATGATGTACTATCTAATGAGAGAATACATTACCACGAAGTTCAGAGAGGAAGCAATAGAAGTCGATCTCCCTTTGCGAGCAGTCATGTCGTACTAGCTTTGCGCAACCTCATCGAACTCGATGGGGTCGTCCAAGATGTCGTCATCATACGCATGGTTCACTAACTCGATACGTGTGCTTTCATGAAACCATTGGAGATAGTTGTTGAAAGCGGCCAAGTCGTGAGGGACAATCTCGACATGTCCGACATTCCGTATCGCTTCCAAACCGTGTTGGAACGCTGTCACGTGAATCCTATGATGGACAGGCCAATTCGTGATCTTCCTCTGCCGCTGCCTATCAAGCATGCAAGATATATTGAGCACAATGGATAAAGGTCGAGTGGACAGGCAAAGAGAGTCCTCGAAATCATATACCACAAGTACACTCGGGTGTATGTCTTGATAGTGTCACGGTTGGCCCCTTGCGGGCAAGTACCAAAGTTATTCCTGATCCAAAGGAAAAGTGCGCCGGCGGGAGTTCTATCCTTTGGATATTCTGGCGGCGGAGGAGCCCTGCCAATAAGGTCCTCCATCTGTCCTCGCCACCCATCAGAAGTTGTGTTCATACACAGTGGCTCGCCCTGAATAGGAAGTCCAAGGATCATAGAAACATCCTGAAGAGTAGGGGTCATCTCGCCGGCCCTCAAGTGGAAGGTGTGCGTCTCCGGCCTCCACCGGTCGACAAGGGCGGTGAGTGCCGTGGCGTTCATGTTCGCCCCCCCCCCCCCGGCTTACAAGCGTGATGAACGGGAGAAGACCGGTAGGCTGGATAAACTCCGTGTACCTCTCGTCATACGGCATTTCACTTATTGTGCCGTGGTAACGAATCTTCAAGGGGTGAATAACCCTTCTCTTCTCCGTCATATGAAAAGCCCGGTGATCCCTGTCATACTCTTGATCTAGGAGCCACGCCATCCTACATGTTTACACAAATACACACAATAAGAACTACCATACTAGGCATATGTAACACATTTGAATGCATTTGCTAAGCAAAAAATTAGCCATTTCAACAAATATGAGTTATTCCTACGCAAATACTAGGCATATGTAACATTTGAATGCATTAGCCATTTTGGTTCCACTAACAAATATGAGCCACACATACATGAGAATATATCTAGGGTTCCAAGAAATCGAGTGTGTCAACACACACATACACATTCAATTTATATTTGATGTCTAGGGTTCCTACACATACACATTCAACACACACATACATATACATACATAAGAATATGGTTACATACATATCTAGGGTTCCTACACATACACATTCAACTTATATTTGATGTCTAGGGTTCCAACAAATCTAGGGTTTCAACACATAGATACATGAGAACATGGATTCAACTTCTAAGATTTTCATATCTAGGGTTCCATGTCAAAATCGAATTAAATCTGAGAAAACCATGGATGAAACGAAGGGGATCGAGGGAGAATACCTTGAGGAAGGGATTGGCTGGGCAGATCTGATGATTTGGTGGTGGATTTGGTGGGGGGGAGGGGGAGGAGGAGGAACCGTCGGCCGCCTCTTATTGTTCACGCGAAACAGAGAGAGAGGAAGCCCTGGGTCGGGCTGGGGGCGGCTCGGGCGCCACACATAACAGGATGTGTGGCGCCCTTCCGAGCGGCGCCATAGTTTCATCGTGTGGCGCCGATGGGAGTGGCGCCACAGATCCTGCCATGTCAGCATCGAGCACACATCAGCATCGATGACGCCACGTCGGATGGGCGAGTGGCTCCGCTCGCATGGGCGCCACACAGTGAGGTGTGGCGCCGATGAGAGGGGCGCCACGCAAAAGGGTTAGATGGGTGAAATAGTTTGCTGGAGGATCAGTCTGTGCTATAGTTTCAGAAAAGGGTTATTTTTGTGTAAATCGCCTAAGAAAGCCATATGTACTTACTACTTCATTGATTCCTTATTGCACTTAAAACTTTATTGGTCTGCCAACAAGAAGTAGTAATTTTTATTTGTTTTGGTATTAGTAGCTTCCTTTTTTATATCTACAAGTAGGTATTTCCGATTGCCGAAGTTTGATGGAAAAGGATTTTCAGGAGACAACTTAGAATTTTTAAATTAGTTCTTCCCATTATTATTTACATGCCCATAATACTAACCTAGGAGGTTCTCTAAAGAGGTGGATGAAAGGACATGTATGTCGCCTAGAGGGGGGTGAATAGGCGATTTAAATTTTTTATGAGATGGGCTTAACAAATGCGGAACAAAACTAGTGTTTACTTTGTCAAGCCCAAAGCTTATATACTATGGTTCACCTATGTGCACCAACAACTTATGCTAAGCAATATAAGAAGCTAGGTGATAGCAAGATATATAACTTCAAGCACGATGGCTATCACAAAGTAAAGTGCATAAGTAAAGAGCTCGGGTATAGAGATAACCGAGGCACGCGGGAGATGATGATTTATCCCGAAGTTCACACTCTTACGAGTGCTAATCTCCGTTGGCGAGGTGCGGTGGCTTAGTGCTCCCGAACGCCACAAGAGGCCTCACCTTGAGGTGTGGTTGCTCGATGCACACCAACGCCACAAAGGCCTCACCCAAGATGTGGTACTCACACCACACACCGAGCGCCACGAAGGCGCCTCACCTTATTCTCCGGTGACCCTTGCCACAAAGGCCTAGGTCACGGTTCCACTAAGGGATTTCCTTCGAGGCGGGGCCTTACACAAAGCTTGGGGCACGCATCCACAACTTAATTGGAGGCTCCCAAGAAATCGCCACAGAGGCCTCAAATCGTCTAGGGTTCTAAGAACCCAAGAGTAACAACTTTCTTGCTTTCACTTCCACGAATCACCGTAGAGAACTCAAATCGATGCACCAAATGCAATGTCAAGAACACCACAAAGATGCTCAAGTCCTTCTCTCTCAAATTCCAACAAAGTCACAAAAGCTATAAGGGAAATAAGAGAGGAAGAAAAAAAAGGAGAACACAAAGAACTCCTAGTTTCTCCAAGATCTAGATCTAGGTGGTTCCTCTCACAAAGAGATGGATTTGATTGGTGAAGATGTAGATCTGGATCTCCTCTCTTTTTTCCCTCAAGAATATGCAAGAATAATGGGAGGAATCAAGAACTGGGGCAAGCTTTGAAGGACAACAATGGAGGAGAGAGAGAGTGAGTGAACCAACCAGCCCAAGGAGGAATAAGGGGATCTTATATACCCCTCCCAACGAAATATGACCGTTTGGGACCTCCCATGCCGGATTATCCGCCCCCGGGCCGGATTATCCGCCCCCTGAAAATCTCCCCTGGACTCGGGCCGGATATTTGGCCGGATATTTCATCCAGGCTGGATTATCCGCCCCCAAAAACACTGTCAGAAACATCAAACTGAAACGGGCATAAATTTAGCATCCGAACTCCGATTTTGATGATCTTGGGCTCGTTTTGAAGCTAGGAACAAGCTCTAAAAGATCATGCAGGGAACCATCATAGTACAACAAGGAAGGATATAAATAAATGATGAAAGGTTTGACCTATCTAAAAAAGACATGCCGGTAAAACCTCCAACCTCGAAAATGCAACAAGTTGCCCGTGCAAAAACCATTCTTGATGAACTAGAGCTTGTCATGAGAATAAGCACAAGCTCTAAAACATCACATGAATAACATCCAAAGAAAAACCAAGAAATATGATGCAAGGATACAAATGTTTGAGCTCTCCGAAGGATACGATCGAGTTACTCACTCGAGAGCCCTCTTGATAGTACGACAACTAAATTATAAACCGGTCTCCAACTACACTACGAGACCGGTGAGAAAGAAACCTTATCAAGAGAAAACCTTAATCTTGCTCATTCCACTTGAGCTCGATGATGACGGTCTTGATGCAACAAGATGGAACGCCTTTCTTGATTGTGTTTGCTTGATGAAGTCATGCGAATTGCTCCCCATACTCCACTATGGGAGAGCTTCTTCTTTGGTGCATCTTCACATATCCATGATCGCCATATGGATGACAAGCTTCAAGCAAATGATCTTCGAGATGGCTCGCCTTGAACTTGCACTTCATTTCTTCATTCTTCATCGTTGATGCCTTGAAGTTAAACTTGAGGGCTCACTTCATCTTCAAGACATACTTGACACACTTGATTTTCTTCATATGCTTCTTAATGCAATCTTGAAGCCAACATATGGTTCAAGCATTGCCTATGGAAAACTCCTACAAATATAACTCAATGCAAACATTAGTCCATAGGGATTGTCATTAATTAGCAAAACCACACATGGGGGATCCATGCACTTTCAGTGGCGCAAACATAGAAGGCCTTCACACCAACTTGCTAGATGATATCCATGCTAAAATTGAGACGCGATTCAAACCAAATCGAGGAATATGCTGGACCACTCCAAGTAAGCAAGTATTACTAAACAATTCGAGCAGATCCTTACAAACTCATTGTTTTCATCGGCAGCGAGCAAGACTCTCATGTATGAGCTTGTCTCCAATGCGCAAAGCCCTTCATAAAAAAGAGAAGTATCAACGATAATTTCTTGCACATGAGGAATTTGGCGAGACGGTTCCACAAATTGAAGGCTCCCACACTCCTCTTCAAGCTTGACATAAAGAAATCCTTTGACTCTGTGCGATGGAACTACTCTTGGATATGTTGGAGTACCTCGGTTTTCCTCCAATCTTTATAGATTGGGTGTCCGCCCTACTATCCTCGTCCTTCTCACGGATGCTCCTCAATGGCCTTGCCGGTGACCCTATTAAGCATGGGAGGGAATTGCGTCAAGGACACCCCCTCTCCCCACTCCTCTCCATGCTTTCCGTTGACCCTCTCCACTTCATCCTTCACAAATCTACCCAACAAGGCCACCTCCATCAATTGAGAGGAAGAACCCCTACTATTCGCACTTCTCTCTACACCGACGATGCGGCCATTTTTATGGCCCCGTTCAAAGAGGATATCACTTGCTTGGCCTCCATCTTGGATCAGTTTGGGGAGGTTACCTTTCTTTTCACCAACTGCGCTAAGAGTGAAGTTGCTCCCATCAAATGTGATGATATTGATTTTTTTAGATTTCCTACAACCTTTCAGCGCGAGACTTACCACCTTCCCAATGTGTTACCTTGGCTTGCCTCTCTCTCACGAGATTGAAAAGAGTCCAACCCCAATACCTTGTAGACAAAGTTGCCGGAAAGCTTGTGCCATGGCTTGGAAAGCATGCTTCCATGGCTGGGCGCACCGTGCTTGTCAACGTAGTTCTTACTAGCGTGGTCATCTACTTCATCACCGTTCTAGAAATTCCTTTGGACATTCTTCGCAAGATTGATAGTATTCAGAACCTTTGGGCGGTGAGTGACAAGGTTAGAGGAGGGAAATTCAAGGTGAATTGGTACCTTGTTTGCAAGCCTAAGAACAAGGATGGACTTGGTATCTTAAACCTCAATAATTGACCACGGCGCTTCGCTTGAGGTGGATATGGATGGAGTGGATGGATGATTCTAAGCCTTGGATAGGCCTTGGAACCCCTTACAATGTTAATGATAGAGAGCTTTTTTTCGACGGCCACAAATTAAGGTTATTATTGGCGATGGAAAGAAGGCCCTCTTTTAGGAATCTTCTTGGCTTGATGGAGGCCGACCTAGGGACATTGCCCTCCCCCACTCATTTATAAGATCTCCAAAAGGAAGAATTGCCATGTTCAAAAAGCTCTAGAAAACAATTTTTGGGTCTCCCAAATCAACATGCAAGATGGTCTGTCCATGGAGCACTGATGGCGTGTATTTCACACGTTCGTTGGGCAACCCCAAGAGGAAGGTATAGTCGCACAGAAGTTTTCCCTCGAAAGAAACCAAGGTTTATCGAACTAGGAGGAGCCAAGAAGCACGTTGAAGGTTGATGGCGGCGGGATGTAGTGCGGCGCAACACCGGGATTCGACGCCAACGTGGAACCGCACAACACAATAAAGCTTTGCTGAAACAGTGAGGTTGTCAATCTCACCGGCTTGCTGTAACAAAGGATTAACCGTATTGTGTGGAAGATGATTGTTTGCAGAGAAAACAGTAAAACAAGTATTGCAGCAGATTTGTATTTTAGTATTAGAGAATGGACCGGGGTCCACAGTTCACTAGAGGTGTCTCTCCCATAAGATAAAAGCATGTTGGGTGAACAAATTACAGTCGGGCAATTGACAAATAGAGAGAGCATAACAATGCACATACATGTCATGATAAGTACAGTGAGATTTAATTAGGCATTACGACAAAGTACATAGACCGCATCCATGCATCTATGCCTAAAAAGTCCACCTTCAGTTATCGTCCGAATTCCTATTAAGTTGCAAAGCAACGACAATTGCATTAAGTATGGTGCGTAATGTAATCAATAACTACATCCTCGGACATAGCATCAATGTTTTATCCCTAGTGGCACACAACACAACCTTAGAACTTTCTGTCACTGTCCCAGTGTCAATGCGGGCATGAACCCACTATCGAGCATAAATACTCCCTCTTGGAGTTACTAGCATCAACTTGGAGCCTCTACTAATAACGGAGAGCATGCAAGATCATAAACAACACATATGTAATAACTTGATAATTAACATAACATGGTATTCTCTATCCATCGGATCCCGACAAACACAACATAGAGTATTACAGATAGATGATCTTGATCATGTTAGGCAGCTCACAAGATCCAACAATGAAGCGCAATGAGGAGAAGACAACCATCTAGCTGCTATGGACCCATAGTCCAGGGTGAACTACTCACTCATCACTCCGGAGGCGACCATGGCGGTGTAGAGTCCTCCGGGAGATGAATCCCCTCTCCGGGGGTGCAGGAGATCAGAATCCCCGAGATGGGATCGGCGGCGGCGTCTCGGTAGGTTTTCCGTATCGTGGTTTTTCGCATCGGGGTTTCGCGACGGAGGCTTTAAGTAGGCGGAAGGCGAGTCGGTGACGAGGCCCACCACAGGCGCGCGCGGGCCTTGGCGCCGCCTTGTGGTTGGCCACCTCGTGGCCCCCTATGCTCTTCGGTCTTGGAAGGTTCGTGGCGAAATAGGCCCTGGGTCTTGATTTCGTCCAATTCCGAGAATATTTCGTACTAGGATTTGAAACCAAAAACAGAGAAAACAGCATGGCACTTCGGCATCTTGTTAATAGGTTAGTTCCAGAAAATGCACGAATATGACATAAAGTGTGCATAAAACATGTAGGTATCATCAATAATATGGCATAGAGCATAAGAAATTATCGATACGTCGGAGACGTATCAAGCATCCCCAAGCTTAGTTCTGCTCGTCCCGAGGTAAAGCGATAACAAAGATAATTTCTGAAGTGACATGCCATCATAACCTTGATCATACTATTTGTAAACATATGTAGTGAATGCAGCGATCAAAACAATGGTAATGACATGAGTAAACAAGTGAATCATAAAGCAAAGACTTTTCATGAATAGTACTTCAAGACAAGCATTAATAAGTCTTGCATAAGAGTTAACTCATAAAGCAATAAATCAAAGTAAAGGTATTGAAGCAACACAAAGGAAGATTAAGTTTCAGCGGTTGCTTTCAACTTGCAACATGTATATCTCATGGATAATTGTCAACATAGAGTAATATAACAAGTACAATATGCAAGTATGTAGGAATCAATGCACAGTTCACACAAGTGTTTGCTTCTTGAGGTGGAGAGATAGAACTGACTCAACATAAAAGTAAAGAGAATGGTCCTTCAAAGAGGAAAGCATCGATTGCTATATTTGTGCTAGAGCTTTTATTTTGAAAACATGAAACAATTTTGTCAACGGTAGTAATAAAGCATATGAGTTATGAAAGTTATATCTTACAAGTTGCAAGCCTCATGCATAGTATACTAATAGTGCCCGCACCTTGTCCTAATTAGCTTGGACTACGGATCTTTGCAATGCACATGTTTTAACCAAGTGTCACAATGGGGTACCTCCATGCCTGTACAAAGGTCTAAGGAGAAAGCTCGCATTTTGGATTTCTCTCTTTTGATTATTCTCAACTTAGACATCCATACCAGGACAACATGGACAACAGATAATGGACTCCTCTTTAATGCATAAGCATGTGCAACAATTATTATTCTCATATGAGATTGAGGATATGTGTCCAAAACTGATTCATGGCTTTAGTTAGCGGCCCAATGTTCTTCTCTAACAATATGCATGCTCCAACCATTAAGGTGGTAGATCTCTCTTACTTCAGACAAGACGGACATGCATAGCAACTCACATGATATTCAACAAAGAATAGTTGATGGCGTCCCCGAAGCATGGTTATCGCACAACAAGCAACTTAATAAGAGATAAAGTGCATAAGTACATATTCAATACCACAATAGTTTTTAAGCTATTTTCCCATGAGCTATATATTGCAAAGGTGAATGATGGAATTTTAAAGGTAGCACTCAAGCAATTTACTTTGGAATGGCGGATAAATACCATGTAGTAGGTAGGTATGGTGGACACAAATGGCATAGTGGTTGGCTCAAGTATTTTGGATGCATGAGAAGTATTCCCTCTCGATACAAGGTTTAGGCTAGCAAGGTTATTTGAAACAAACACAAGGATGAACGGTACAGCAAAACTCACATAAAAGACATATTGTAAACATTATAAGACTCTACACCGTCTTCCTTGTTGTTCAAAACTCAATACTAGATATTATCTAGAGAAGCCAAATATGCAAACCAAATTAGCAAGCTCTAAGTGTTTCTTCATTAATGGGTGCAAAGTATATGATACAAGAGCTTAAACATGAGCACAACAATTGCCAAGTATCAAATTATCCAAGACATTTTAGAGTTACTACATGTAGCATTTTCCAATTCCAACCATATAACAATTTAACGAAGAAGAAACTTCGCCATGAATACTATGAGTAGAGCTTAAGGACATACTTGTCCATATGCTACAGCGGAGCGTGTCTCTCTCCCACAAAGTGAATGCTAGGATCCATTTTATTCAAACAAAAACAAAAAACAAAAACAAACCGACGCTCCAAGCAAAGTGCATAAGATGTGACGGAATAAAAATATAGGGGGGGATAATGTTGTCGATGAAGAAGGGGATGCCTTGGGCATCCCCAAGCAAGACGCTTGAGTCTTCTTATAATATGCAGGGGTGAACCACCGGGGCATCACCAAGCTTAGAGCTTTCACTCTCCTTGATCATATTGCATCATACTCCTCTCTTGATCCTTGAAAACTTCCTCCACACCAAACTCGAAACAACTCATTATAGGGTTAGTGCACAATAAAAATTCACATGTTCAGAGGTGACACAATCATTCTTAACACTTCTGGACATTGCATAAAGCTACTGGACATTAATGGATCAAAGAAATTCATCCAACATAGCAAAAGAGGCAATGCGAAATAAAAGGCAGAATCTGTCGAAACAGAACAGTCCGTAAAGATGGATTTTATTAGGCCACCAGACTTGCTCAAATGAAAATGCTCAAATTGAATGAAAGTTGCGTACATATCTGAGGATCATGCACGTAAATTGGCTTAATTTTCTGAGCTACCTACAGGGAGGTAGACCCAGATTCGTGACAGCAAAGAAATCTGGAACTGCGCAGTAATCCAAATCTAGTACTTACTTTACTATCAAAGACTTTACTTGGCACAACAAAACTCAAAACTAATATAAGGAGAGGTTGCTACAGTAGTAAACAACTTCCAAGACTCAAATATAAAATAAAAATACTGTAGTAAAAACATGGGTTGTCTCCCATAAGCGCTTTTGTTTAACGCCTTTCAGCTAGGCGCAGAAAGTGTAACTCAAGTAACATCAAGAGATGAAGCATCAACATCATAATTTGTTCTAATAATAGAATCATAAGGTAACTTAATTCTCTTTCTAGGAAGTGTTCCATACCTTTCTTGAGAGGAAATTGATATTTAATATTACCTTCCTTCATATCAATAGTAGCACCAACGGTTCGAAGAAAAGGTCTTCCCAATATAATGGGGCAAGATGCATTGCATTCAATATCCAAGACAACAAAATCAACGGGGACAAGGTTATTGTTAACCATAATATGAACATTATCAACTTTCCCCAAAGGTTTCTTTTTAGCATTATCAGCGAGATTAACATCCAAATAACATTTTTCAATGGTGGCAAGTCAAGCATATCATAGACTTTTTTAGGCATAACAGAAATACTTGCACCAAGATCACATAATGCATTACAATCAAAATCTTTGACTCTCATTTTAATGATGGGCTCCCAACCATCCTCTAGCTTTCTAGGAAGCAAAATAGAGTGTTGCCACCCGGTGGCACTACCCCCTCGGTCGATGTCGTCCGTTCATGCGTTGTGATTCGTGCTCCTTACGTGTGTTTGTATCAAGCCCGTGCACTAATTAGCAGAGATACTGCAAATCACCTGCCCGGATACAGCATAGCAGCGCTGCAGTTCGTCAGGTGAAAACAGTCAAGAATCAAATCGACGCTCGCTTTTGGCATGCATCCCGCTGAGTCTTGCAGTATGGCAGACTGGCAGTGATAAGACTCCGCCACCCTATGCGTAGAAGTTGTTGGTAGGTGGCCGTGTTGGTATCTTACAGTGAAGTACATTTAGTAACTTTGTTCCATATTTGTTGCGAGCAATACTTGGAACATATGTGAGTTAGGACACCTGGAGACATCTGCTCGATGCACCTGAAGACATCTGCTCTAGGGCAGACGCTCATTTTTACAATGGTAAAACGTGAGGTGGGTCCTAAGCATCCATGGACGTTACTTATTATTGCATAGCAAATATACTAGTATACACCAACTGAATACGTTCTCCTGTGGCTCGACGACAAGCATTGGAGGCTGATTGCTTTCGAGCAAAGATATGACCACACGCGGCTGCCTGCTTCGAGCTGGACCTCAGCAGTGAGGTCGGCCAACGTGGGCCTAGCGAGTTCGCTCCTGCCAGTGTAGCTTACGAGCTCGTTTCACGGTCATTCAATGTTACGGATGCATTCAATGTCACAAACAGTGAACTGCCATAGCTGATAGCTGCAGCGCGGGGCACCCGCTGCATCCTTCTGCACATCACTGAAACGTCAGCATCTAATTAGTATCTGAACCGGTTCTCAGCAAGTTTCGACGAGTCTTAAACGCATTGCGTCAAATGCAAGGGGTGGCGGCATGAATCTCGACCGCTCCATCCGACGGCATCCACCAGGGGGGCAGTGCCACCCGGTGGCAACAAATCCAGTCTCTTCTAGGAATAGAAGTTTCAAGTTTTAGTTTCTCTTCTCTAGCTTTTATGAGAGCATTTGTAATATGTTTTGTGAAAGCCAAGTTTACAGCGCTAGCATTGAGACTCTTAGCAAGTTTTGTAAGAACTTTATAACTTCAGAGATGTGGCAATCATCAAAATCTAAATCATTACAATTTAAAGCAATGGGATTATCATCCCCAAGGTTGGAAAAAATTTCAGCAGTTTTATCACAGGTTTCAGTTTTAGCATTTCGGGTAATTTTGCGCTTTGCACTAGGAGTAGAAGCATTGCCAACACCAATTATTTTACCATTGATAGTAGGAGGTGCAGCAACATGTGAATCATTAGCATTGCTAGTGGTGGTAATAGTCCAAACTTTAACTATATTTTTCTCTTTAGCTAGTTTTTCATTTTCTTCTCTATCCCACCTAGCACGCAGTTCAGCCATTAATCTTATATTCTCATTAATTCTAACTTGGATGGCATTTGCTGTAGTAACAATTTTATTTTCAATATCCCTATTAGGCATAACTTTCGATTTCAAAAGATCAACATCAGAGGCAAGACTATCAACTCTAGAAACAAGAATATCAATTTTATTGAGCTTTTCCTCAACAGATTTGTTAAAAGCAGTTTGTGTACTAATAAATTCTTTAAGCATGGCTTCAAGTCCAGGGGTGTATTCCTATTATTGTTGTAAGAATTCCCATAAGAATTAGCATATCCGTTACCATTATTATAAGGATATGGCCTATAGTTATTACTAGAATTGTTCCGATAAGCATTGTTGTTGAAATTATTATTTTTAATGAAGTTTACATCAACATGTTCTTCTTGAGCAACTGAAGCTAATGGAACATTATTAGGATCAACATTAGTCCTATCATTCGCAAGCATAGACATAATAGCATCAACCTTATCATTCAAGGAAGAGGATTCTTCAACAGAATTTACCTTCTTACCTTGTGGAGCTCTTTCCGTGTGCCATTCAGAGTAATTAACCATCATATTATCAACAAGCTTTGTTGCTTCACCAAGAGTGATGGACATAAAGGTACCTCCAGAGCTGAATCCAATAAATTCAGAAGAAAAATTTAGTCCATAGAAGGTTTGGATGATCATCCAAGTAGTCAGTCCATGGGTTGGGCAATTTTTAACCGAGAGATTTCATTCTTTCCCAAGCTTGAGCAACATGTTCATTATCCAATTGTTTAAAATTCATTATGCTACTCCTCAAAGATATAATTTTAGCAGGGGATAATATCTACCAATAAAAGCATCCTTGCATTTAGTCCATGAATCAATACTATTCTTAGGCAGAGATAGCAACCAATCTTTAGCTCTTCCTCTTAATGAGAAAGGAAACAATTTTAATTTTATAATGTCACCATCTACATCTTTATACTTTTGCATTTCACATAGTTCAACAAAATTATTGAGATGGGCAGCATCATCAGAACTAACACCAGAAAATTGCTCTCGCATAACAAGATTAAGTAAAGCAGGTTTAATTTCAAAGAATTCTGCTGTAGTAGCAGGTGGAGCAATAGGTGTGCATAGGAAATCATTATTATTTGTGCTAGTGAAGTCACACAACTTAGTATTTTCGGGGTTGGCCATTTTAGCAGTAGTAAATAAAGCAAACTAGATAAAGTAAATGCAAGTAAACTAATTTTTTTGTGTTTTTGATATAGCAAACAAGACAGTAAATAAATTAAAGCTAGCAACTAATTTTTGTGTGTTTTGATATAATGCAGCAAACAAAGTAGTAAATAAAATAAAGCAAGACAAAAACAAAGTAAAGAGATTGAGATGTGGAGATTCCCCTTGCAGCGTGTCTTGATCTCCCAACAGCGGCGGAAAAATATGCTTGATGGCGTGTATTTCACACGTTCGTTGGGCAACCCCAAGAGGAAGGTATGATGCGCACAGGCAAGTTTTCCCTCAGAAAGAAACCAAGGTTTATCGAACCAGGAGGAGCCAAGAAGCACGTTGAAGGTTGATGGCGTCGGATGTAGTGCGGCGCAACACCAGATTCCGCCAACGTGGAACTGCACAACACAACCAAAGTACTTTGCCCCAACAAACAGTGAGGTTGTCAATCTCACCGCTTGTGTAACAAAGGATTAACCGAATTGTGTGGAAGATGATTGTTTGCGGAGAAAACAGTAAAACAAGTATTGCAGATTTGTATTTCGATATTAAAGAATGGACCGGGGTCCACAGTTCACTAGAGTGTCTCTCCCATAAGATAAAAGCATGTTGGGTGAACAAATTACAGTCGGGCAATTGACAAATAGAAGAGCATAACAATGCACATACATGTCATGATAAGTATAGTGAGATTTAATTGGGCATTACGACAAAGTACATAGACCGCCATCCAACTGCATCTATGCCTAAAAAGTCCATCTTCAGGTTATCGTCCGAACCCCTTCCAGTATTAAGTTGCAAAGCAACAGACAATTGCATTAAGTATGGTGCGTAATGTAATCAATAACTACATCCTCGGACATAGCATCAATGTTTTATCCCTAGTGGCAACACACACACAACCTTAGAACTTTCTGTCCTTGTCAGTGTCAATGCGGACATGAACCCACTATCGAGCATAAATACTCCTCTTGGAGTTACTAGCATCAACTTGGCGAGCCTCTACTAGTAACGGAGAGCATGCAAGATCATAAACAACACATATGTAATAACTTGATAATTAACATAACATGGTATTCTCTATCCATCGGATCGACAAACACAACATAGAGTATTACAGATAGATGATCTTGATCATGTTAGGCAGCTCACAAGATTCAACAATGAGCGCAATGAGGAAGACAACCATCTAGCTACGCTATGGACCCATAGTCCAGGGTGAACTACTCACTCATCACTCCGGAGGCGACCATGGCGGTGTAGAGTCCTCAGGAGATGAATCCCTCTCGGCGGTGCGGAGGAGATCTCGAATCCCCGAGATGGGATCGGCGGCGCGTCTCGGAAGGTTTTCCGTATCGTGGTTTTTCGCATCGGGGTTTCGCGACGGAGGCTTTAAGTAGGCGGAAGGGAGAGTCGGGGGCGAGGGGCCCACACCACGGGCGGCGGGCCGGCGCGCCGCCTTGTGGTTGGCCACCTCGTGGCCCGCCTTCGGTCTTCTGGAAGGTTCGTGGCGAAATAGGCCCCGGGTCTTGATTTCGTCCAATTAGAGAATATTTCGTTACTAGGATTTACGAAACCAAAAACAGCAGACAACTGGCACTTCGGCATCTTGTTAATAGGTTAGTTCCAGAAAATGCACGAATATGACATAAAGTGTGCATAAAACATGTAGGTATCATCAATAATATGGCATAGAACATAAGAAATTATCGATACGTCGGAGACGTATCAAGCACATCACCCAATTTGCCAACCTTTGGGAGAGACTCTCAAACATCCACCTCCATGATGAGTCTCATGACACGATCACTTGGAAGATTACCACTCGATCACGGCTCATACTCCTCGTCCTCGGTGTACAAGATGCAATTTGAGGGACTCACCAACTCCATCATGCTTGCCATGATGTGGAAACCTTGGGCCACTCCCAAATGCAAGATCATTACTTGGCTTGTGCTCCAAAATAGAGTGTGGACGACATATAGTCTTGAGCGTCGTGGATGGCAAAATTGTGGAAATTGTAAGCTTTGCAACCAAACTCAAGAATCCGTCGCGCACCTCCTCTTCACTTGCCACTTCAAAAAAAGAGTTTTGTCCAGCAATAAGCAGTGGCTTGGTCTCATTGATGTCAATCCGGAGGTGTGGCATGAAGCGAAAATGGTTGAAGATTGGTGGAGATCTTTCATGCAAAAGATATGTCAATCCAAAAGAGTGATTTCATTGCTTGCTATGTTTGTTTCTTGGGAAATTTGGAAAGAAAGAAACGTGTGTGTCTTCCGGAACCACTTCTCATGGTTATGAATAGAATCAAAGATGAGGTGGCTATGTGGTCCTTGGCAAGGGCCAAAGTGTTGATTATTATAATTCCATGAGGGTAGACTTAAGGTTTTTGATCTTGGCTTGTGCCTTGATCATGTATGGTTTGTAACACTCTAAAATTTCTTCTATATCAATGAAAATATCTTTGTCTTGTTTCAAAAGAAATAAAAAGCATTGGCCTCAACATGTTAAATCGAATACTCCCCCCCAAAAAAAGCAGTCCTAAAAATAAGGAGGAAAAACATAATATTTGTTCTTAAGGATTCTATTCTTGCTGCATATTTTCCACACACTTCATTTTGGAGGAAAAATAAAACTTTTACCAAAATCTGCTTTTTGGTCATCTGTTTTGAAAATTATTCCTCTTATGCAAAATTCTATTCATCTCCAACTTGCGAAAGGTAATTCAAGTATTTGGTCCTCACCTTGGTGTCCGGATTGGAAGAATATTTATGATCATCTTTTATCCCAACTAGGTACAGTTTGTCCTGCTATGGTTAATAATCTTTGCCATCATGACACGAAAAATGGGATGAAACAAAGATTGCTTCCCATTTATAATGATTTCGAAAACAAAGTCTTAATAATTCCAATTATAAAGGATGACTTCGAGGATGAAGATCATACAAATGTGTTTTTAAGGCTGCTGGAACCAACCCTAGGGAATAAATTTCCCTTGAGGAGAAGAGAATCTGTTGGGAAGTGCGAAAAAACAAAAATCTTGCTCCCGGGGTTAAAACCTCTGCTTGAAGACTGGCTAGAAGGGCACATGCAACGAGAGGTGGGGCTAGAAAATTTTCTTAACACACTGCAAAGGAATGTTCAAGGTGTGGTATGATGAAAACAAACTTTCATATTTTTTTTCATTGCACCTCTGCCAAAGTTGTTTGGTTCTGTACTTCAACTGGACATAGGACCGATGATTTTGATACTACAATATATCCTTTAAATATTATCCAATTTATGTTACAAGCTGCTCAATCTAAAATATTTATAGATACTACGTTCACCATACAAGTGTTTTTTTTCTAAACTTGCAAGTTTTTTCTCACCGCCATGCGTGCTTTATTTCTTAAAGTAATAAATGGTAATGAGTTACTAATTTTAGTTGTTGGAGATAAATCTCCTAGCTCCTCTTTTCTTCTTTATAACTCTCACAATGTCTTTTGTCTCTCTAGTTCTCTCAAGAATAGACACACAACAAGGAGGAAGAACAATGGCTTCAATAGAAGAAATTTTCCCATTGACGTTACCATTGATGCTACATTGTTTCTCCCTGACCTCAACGAGAAATGGAAGCTTTTGTTGGTTATTCTCCAAGAAAGCTAGTATATTGGATGGATGGTCTCAATAATATCATGTTTCCCCTTGAGACAAGTAGATGTAATAGAGCAAACCATCATCATATGTCCAACTTCAATCATCTTGTAATAGAGCAAACCATCATATCGTATGTGGGTTATCATGGGCCTCCTTATACTTTAATCGTGTAATTAATGAGAGATATTCTTCTGCTCCTACTTATGAGCGCCTTGACAGTTGAATGGTGCAATGCTTATCCTAACACATCAGTTTATGATATGTATTGTAAGCGGTCATGCTCATATTATTAGTTACTATCTCTCAACCAACTACTGTTAAAATGAATAAATATTTTAAATATGAAAATTGGTGGTTGATGGAAAAGGATTAGGAGACAGCTTATAATGCTTGAATTAGTTCTACCCATTATGCTTTCCACGCCCATACTAATAACCTGGGAGGTTCTCTGAAGATGTGGTGCAAACCCAACTGTATGTAGTACCACTCCAAGTAAGCAAGTATTACTGAATAATTCGAGCAACCCCTTACCAAACTCACTTCTTTTTTTAGCAAAAATGTATTAGGCTATCCATGGTGACTGGAAAACTATGTTTTTACACAATGCAATCCTAAAAACAAGAAGGAAAAAAAACATAATTGTTGTTAAGGATTCTTTTCTACTTGTTATGTTGAAAGCTAAATATTTTCCACAAACTTCCATTTGGAGGAAAATAACAATTTTCCAGAAACTACTTTTGGTCCTCTGTTTCAAAAGTTCTTGCTCTTATGCAAAACTCTATTCATATTCAATTTGCCAAAGGAAATTCACGCATTTGGTCCTCACCTTGGTATCCAAATTGGAAGAATATTTATGACCATCTTTTATTCCAACTGGAATGCTACCGTTGAAGATCTTTGGCATCATGACATGAATTAATGGGATGAACCAAAGATTGCTTCCCAGTTTGATAATGATTTCAAAAACAAAATCTTAAGAATTTCCATTATAAAGGTTGACTTTGAGGATGAAGATTGCTTTTCAGGTTGGTGGAGCCAACTCGAGGGAATTGATTACTACCTAGGAGAAGAAATTCTGTCGCGGAAATTTTGTTATTGTTGCTCTGAGGGTCAAAACCTTTGCTTGAAGACTAACTAGAAGGGCACATGAAACGAGAACTAGAGCTAGAAAAATTGCATAACACATTTCAAAAGGAATGTTCAAGTTGTGTTATGATCAAAACATACTTTCACTTATTTCATTGCACCTTTTTAGATGGAAGGCTCAAGCGAAGCTCGGCTTTAAATTAATGAAGCCAACATTGGCGAACCAAAGTGATAGATTCCGTTACAATTTTGAACACGTATGACAAACTTGGTGAGCAGAAATCAAGGAGATATGTTCCAAAACATGTAGAAGATCACCTAACAAAAGTGCAATAGAATGAACCAAAAGAAAGAAACTATTAGTCTCGCCATGAAGAATGAAGCGTCATGGTCCTTCCGATGACTAGCTCCAGCTTGTCCTATCTTCTAGCCACACGTAGGATTGCAGATAAGTGATCATTTTGTACAAACAATCAGTTGGCGGTGTGGGAAAGTGTCCCACAGCAGAGAATTTATTCCTAACATTCCACAACGTCCAACAAAGAGCCGCATAGGAAACCCAAAGGATCCGTCTAGCTTGCTCGACCGATTTGGTGTTCAAGCGGTACACGTCCGCAAAGCAAGAGAGATTCCAATCTTGATAGAGGAGCTACCTAGATGCACTCCACAAGAATTTGGCAAGCGAACAATCAAAGAAGATGTTTTTAGTGTCTTCATGATCACCGCATAAAACACATCTACCATTGGAAGGGCTACAATGTCTCTTAATGATTTCATTAAATGACAGTTGCGACAATAAGAAGATCCTGATCTTCAAGGGAACTAAGATCCCCAAAATATTCTGGAAGTGCTTTTTCGGGCTTCCTTGGCAAAGCGTTCGGTAAAGAGATTTAACCGTGAACCTCCCAGAAGGTTCAAGAGCCTAGTTGAAGGAGTCAGGTTAGGTCAAAAGCTGCAGCACACCAAGCTCGCGGTGCAAAGAACCTCGTTTCTCCTAGAGCTCACCAAAAAGGAATGTGGTACTCGCCATCCTGAATTGCCCTAGCGACCGAATCTTTAGCCGCTCAACAATAGCAAAGAGGGAGGAGAATCTATCCCATAGTGTCCTAGACCCTTGCCACCAATCAAGCCAAAGTTGGGTGGAGGTCCCATTCTCCACTTTGTCTTTGGCTCCTAGGCTAAACACTAGTTTTAATTTTTGTATGGTGTTTCAAAGATGGGGGCCAGGGCGGTGTGATTCCATCAACAGATCTTTATTGCCGAGGTATTTGTTGCGGATGGTATCGGCCCACGAGCCTTTTTTCCCTGACCTAAAACCAAATCCATTTGAGTATAGGGCAAATGTTCATAATTTTGGTATCAATGATGCACAAGCCTGTAGGATAACGTTGCATAGAAAACAAAAAATTTCCTACCGCGAACACGCAATCCAAGCCAAGATGCAATCTAGAAGACGGTAGCAACGAGGGGATATCGAGTCTCACCCTTGAAGAGATTCCAAAGCCTACAAGATGAGGCTCTTGTTGCTGCGGTAGACGTTCACTTGCCGCTTGCAAAAGCGCATAGAAGATCTTGATCACGATCGCTTCCGGCGCCACGAACGGGCAGCACCTCCGTGCTCGGTCACACGTTCGGTTGTTGATGAAGACGACGTCCACCTCCCGTTCCAGCGGGCAGCGAAGTAGTAGCTCTCTTGAATCCGACAACACGACGGCGTGGTGTCGGTGGTGATGGAGAAATCCGGCGGAGCTTCGCCAAGCGTGCGGGATGTGGTGGAGGAGATATAGGGTTTGGGGAGAGGGGGGCTAGGGCGCCGGCCAAGGGCAGCCCTAGGTGGTGCGGACAAGAGTGGGCAGCCCCCCTCTCCTCCTCATTATATAGGTGGAAATCCCCAAGTGTTGGTATCCAAGTCTTGAATAAGACCCCAACAATGAAACCTCCCATATGTAGGAAACCTACCCAAGGTGGGAATCCCACTTGGGGTGGGATTCCCCCTTCCATGAGGGGGTTGGCCGGCCACCCTAGGGAGTCCACCTTGGACTCCTCCTTTAGGGTTGGCTGGCCATGCAAGGTGGAGTCCCTCCGGACTCTACTTTCCATGGTGATTTCTTCCGGACTTTTCTAGAACCTTCTAGAACCTGCCATAAATGCACCGGATCATTTCCAAACTTGGAATATGACTTCCTATATATGAATCTTATTCTCCGGACCATTCCGGAACTCCTCGTGATGTCCGGGATCTCATCCGGGACTCCGAACAAATATTCGAACTCCATTCCATATTCAAGTTCTACCATTTCAACATCCAACTTTAAGTGTGTCACCCTACGGTTCGTGAACTATGCGGACATGGTTGAGTACTCACTCGACCAATAACCAATAGCGGGATCGGAGATCCATAATGGCTCCCACATATTCAACGATGACTTGGTGATCGAATGAACCATTCACATACGATACCAATTCCCTTTGTCACGCGATATTTTTACTTGTCCGAGGTTTGATCATCGGTATCACTCTATACGTTCAACCTCGTCTCGACAAGTACTCTTTACTCGTACCGTGGTATGTGGTCTCTTATGAACTTATTCATATGCTTGCAAGACATTAGACGACATTCCACCGAGAGGGCCCAGAGTATATCTATCCGTCATCGGGATGGACAAATCCCCGTTGATCCATATGCCTCAACTCATACTTTCGGATACTTAATCCCACCTTTATAACCACCCATTTACGCAGTGGCGTTTGATGTAATCAAAGTACCTTTCGGTATAAGTGATTTACATGATCTCATGGTCATAAGGACTAGGTAACTATGTATCGAAAGCTTATAGCAAATAACTTAATGGAGATCTTATGCTACGCTTAATTGGGTGTGTCCATTACATCATTCATATAATGATATAACCTTGTTATTAATAACATCCAATGTTCATGATTATGAAACTAATCATCCATTAATCAACAAGCTAGTTTAAGAGGCATACTAGGGACTTCTTTGTTGTCTACATATCACACATGTACTAATGTTTGGTTAATACAATTATAGCATGATATATAAACATTTATCATAAACATAAAGATATAAATAATAACCACTTTATTATTGCCTCTAGGGCATATCTCCTTCAGTCTCCCACTTGCACTAGAGTCAATAATCTAGTTTACATTTGTAAAGATATAACACCTTGGCCTTCGGTGCTTTATCATGTATTGCTCACGGGAGAGGTTTTTAGTCATCGGATCTGACACGCTCAGAAACGTATGTATTTTGTAATTCATTTGTGTCACTCATTTCCAAATGAGTTGGCATTAAATATGTTTAATCTTCTGGTGGAACCTTAATTCCGCTGTCTGAAATATGTCACTAATATTGTCACACACAATATAGCTTCAAAGTTCTGAACTGTCGGAACTACACCAAGTTCTCAAAGAACCTCTTGACTTAACATCCTTTGTCATTGTCAAAATAATGACATACTCTGCCTTCTTTTGTAGAATCCGTCACAATATTTAGAACTCTTCTAAATCTAGCATAGACAACTTCTAGCTCATTGTGCTACCTTTTAAACAACACTTAGTCTAATTTGAGATTGAAATTATATTTTATATGTGACAAAACCAATATCGGTGTAACACCTTACAGCGATTTGTTTGTCATTTCTTCATACAAAAATATATATATATATCCTAGTTTCTTCTAAAGTACTCAAGGATATTCTTACTGTTCCAATGATCATCATATGAATCATTCTGGTATATGCTCATAACACTTTATAGCACATGATATCTGATTGTGTACATATTATTCGTGATCTATAATCACTCATGTGTTTTTACTCATTGAGTGTCGATACACTCAAGTCTTGTTAAACCTTCACATGACAAGAACATTTTCTTAATATTTCTATATTGAACTACTTCAATATCCATCATATGTACTTTGACTTAAACTTATTTATGTGTTTCAATCTATCTTCATAGATCTTGACACTAAATTTGTTTCAGTCCATATCCTTTCATTGAAGTTAATTCTCAATGAAACCTTTTTAATCAAGTATATAATTACATCATTTATAACCAACTATATGTCACCTACATAAAGTATTATAAATGTGTCTTAGCGCTCCACTTAATTTCTTGCAAATGCAAGCCTCTTCATCTCTGATGAAATCAAAAACTATTTGACTATTTCATCTGGTGAAGATTCCAACTCCGTGATACTTACTTCATCCAATTGAAGCTTGTATACCTATCTAGTATTCCACGGACCAGCAAAACTCTTGGTTGTATCTTGTATACATACTTCTGTTAAGTAGTGTATTTTGCCATCCTACTAGCATATCTCATAAAGAAATATGTAGTGATTACTAGAATAATCCACATAGACTATAAGCATTGCTGCGGAAGATCTAATCTTATCGTATTCAACTCTTTGAACTTTGTCGTAAACAATTTTTCGATAAGCTTTCTTCAAGGATATTTCATCCAAGTCTATCAATTTCATAGATCCATTTACTTTCATAAAGTATTCATCTATCTTGGATTTCATGGTGCATGGCCATTTTAACGGAGGGCCCATCATAACTTCTTTGTTTTGTAGTTGGTTTATCATTGTTCAAAATCAATCCTTTGTCCACAAATCATTTATTTGATCACAAAGTAAACCATACCTACAAGGTGCAATATGTACTTCGATCTCCATGGCTAAAACACTTTGTAGTCATGAGAGCCATGATCGTCGTGGCCGCTGAAACCAATTCCGATGATGCGCTACTCTGATCATTATGCTCAGTTCATAAACCTTATCAAATTATATTGTCCTCCCACTCAAATACTTCACTCGAAACAATTTCTCGGAAATAAGAAACATTGACAAACACTTTTGTCTTTGTCTCGTGGGAAGAATTCCCAATTAAATCTCTAGGATAACCAACAAAGACATTCATCCGATTTTGGTTGGCTATTAGGGTTTATACCCATGCCATAACTTGTATGGTGTCATTTCAACGGATCATGATGATGCTCTATTCAGTGTAAAGGCGGTAGTCACTAAAGCATAATCCACAAAAATATAATGGCATCAATATTTTATTTCATCATTGATCCAACAAAGTTTGGATATATCTCTTGGATACTTCATCATCACTATGATACTCCAAACGTAAGTTGTAGAACAATTTCATAACTCTCTTAGATGTTCGCTAAAACTCGTAATTCAAATATTTCCACCATGATCCAATCATAGATATTTGATTTCTATTACGATGATTTCCACTTCATACTGAAATTTATTTGAATCCATTCAAATGTTTAAAACTTCTTCCTTATTGAATATATCCATATATATATACTCAATTCATTGTTGGAAGTTTTTATGAAGTAGAAGATTCTCCCGCACACAACTATGCCCAGTGAACCACATACATCAGCATGTATGTTTCCACTAAGTTAGTTGCCCGTTCAACTCTTGGCCTATGAACGGTATTTTAGTCATTCTTTTAAGAAAAGATTTGCAAGTGCCAAATGATTCAAAAATCAAGTGACTCCAAAAATCCATTTGCATGGAGTTCCTTCATGCATTCCTTTCTAACATGACCTAAATGGCGGTTCCACAAATAAGTGGAATTCAAATCATTTGCCTTATGGAATTTTAGCGTCGTTATGTATGTGTGTTTCACCATTAAGATTTATAATAACTTATCCATCGTACATGGAGTAATGTCATAATTTGAAAAACTCATTGTTTTCATTTGACCAGAGCAAAATAACAATTATTAAGTTCTTTATTATAAATTCTAAGGGCTAGATAAAATGCCAACGACGAACATAATAACACTTTATTTTGTTCCAGGCGTGCATTCCTATCATATTCCTTGTCAGTCACTTAGGCCATTGTATTCTTGTATTGCGTTGTTTTGTATGACACTTCATACCAACCAATATAGTACTAATACCCAAGAATTTCATAGTGTGACTTAACTAGGAATACAACCATAACATGTATATCATTTATATACACACGAGCTAGACTTTCTAGTCTTTTCTTTTCTTTTGCCAAAATATCTTTTGGTTTCTCTTTTAGCTTACCTCATTATTCAGAAAACACTTTAACATCATTAACTTCTAGGTTTGTTGGTCAAATACCAATAACCTTGAGGTTCTTACTTTGAAGTTGATCATCATATGATAAGTGTTCGGATTTCACTATTAGTAACCTTGTAATATGATGAACAATTTCACTCATAATTTTATCCATTGTATCATGATGACTTTCTGAGACCATGTCTGTACATGCTAGGCTCATAAAGTTTTAACATTGGTATTCGCATGTGCAAATCTGGCTTGTTGTATGCACACGTAGAATCTATCACACCGATCATCACGTGATGCTTCGATACGACGAGTCTTAGCAACGGTGCATACTAAGGATGATAACTTCATGGATATGCGAATATCGTTAGTGCCCCAATAGTTGGAGGATTGTGCGCGGCGTCTTCAACCTTCATACATTCCCATAAAACTTATGAGTTTATGTAGTCTCACCATATAATATTCTATCATCTTGCAATAAGGTCTTAGATATCTCATATATCTCATACCTTGATTATTTCTGAAAACTAAATTTTCAGCTCCTTACTTTTCAAACAAATTTGAACTTCAAGTTTGACGGAGACAAGATAACTTTAGGTACTAATTGAAACCATAGCTCTTTGAATCAAAAATGTGAGGTTTACTAAAAGTTTGCAATAGGACTTAATCATTTCTTGATTCATTAACAATACGGTACCAATCCGTAAAGTTTCTTATCAGATTTTAACATTTCTATCTCAATAACAAGACTAGCGCATAGTAGAAAACGGATGCCAATACTACAAAAAATAATTCAAAATACTACTCAGACTATGTTTATGATAATCAGTTCATGTTCTAATCTTATTACTAATGAACTCCCACTTAATACAACATACCTCATAGTTGTTAAGTGGTACACGATCCAAATCCACTACACCAAAACCGATCATCACGTGAGATGATGTAGCTTCAATGGTGAACATCAACATGTTGATCATATCATCCATATGACTCGTGATCAACCTTTCGGTTTCCGTTGTCCGAGGCCATGTCTGTACATGCTAGGCTCGTCAAGCCAAGTATTCCGCGTGTGCAACATGGCTTACACCCGTTGTATATGAACGTTGAATCTATCACATCCGATCATCACGAGATGCTTCGAAACGACGAACTTTGCATGCATAGGGGAGAACACTTTATTATCTTGATATTAATGTGAGGGATCATCTTATAATGCTACCGTCGCGATCTAAGCAAAATAAGATGCATAAAGGATTAACATCACATGCAATTCATATGTGATATGATATGGCCCTTTAGTCTTTGCGCCTTCGATCTTCATCTCCAAAGCACGGACATGATCTCCATCATCAACGGACATGATCTCCATCATCGTCGTAGCGTCAAGGTTCATGGCGCCGTCTTCATGGTTGTTCACCTCATGTAGTAACTATTACAACTACTTTGAAATACTACTCAACATGAAATTTAAAGACAACCATAAGGCTCCTGCCGGTTGCCACAATACAATAATGATCATCTCATACATATTCATCATCACATTATGGCCATATCACATCACCAAACCCTGCAAAAACAAGTTAGACGTCTCTAATTTGGTTTGCATATTTTACGTGGTTTAGGGTTTTGAGTAAGATCTAATCTACCTACGAACATGAACCACAACGGTGATACTAGTGTTGTCAATAGAAGAGTAAATTGAATCTTCACTATAGTAGGAGAGACAGACACCCGCAAAGCCTCTTATGCAATACAAGTTGCATGTCGAACGAGGAGCAAGTCTCATGAACGCGGTCATGTAAAGTTAGCCCGAGCCGCTTCATCCCACTATGCCACAAAGATGCAAAGTACTCAAACTAAAGACAACAAGAGCATCAACGCCCACAAAAACATTGTGTTCTACTCGTGCAACCATCTATGCATAGACACGGCTCGATACCACTGTAGGATAACGTTGCATAGAAAACAAAAATTTCCCTACCGCGAACACGCAATCCAAGCCAAGATGCAATCTAGAAGACGGTAGCAACGAGGGGATATCGAGTCTCACCCTTGAAGAGATTCCAAAGCCTACAAGATGAGGCTCTTGTTGCTGCGGTAGACGTTCACTTGCCACAAAAGCGCGTAGAAGATCTTGATCACGATCGCTTCGGCGCCACGAACGGGCAGCACCTCCGTACTCGGTCACACGTTCGGTTGTTGATGAAGACGACGTCCACCTCCCCGTTCCAGCGGCAGCGGAAGTAGTAGCTCCTCTTGAATCCGACGCACGACGGCGTGGTGTCGGTGGTGATGGAGAAATCCGGCGGAGCTTCGCTTAAGCGTGCGGGATGTGGTGGAGGAGAGATACCGCTAGGGTTTGGGGAGAGGGAGGCTAGGGCGCCGGCCAAGGGCAGCCCTAGGTGGTGCGGCCAAGTGGGCAGCCCCCTCCCTCTCCTCCTCATTATATAGGTGGAAATCCCCAAGTGTTGGTATCCAAGTCTTGAATAAGACCCCAACAATGAAACCTCCCATATGTAGGGAAACCTACCCAAGGTGGGAATCCCACTTGGGGTGGGATTCCCTTCCATGAGGGGGTTGGCCGGCCACCCTAGGGGAGTCCACCTTGGACTCCTCCCTTTAGGGTTGGCTGGCCATGCAAGGTGGAGTCCCTCCGGACTCTACTTTCCATGGTGATTTCTTCCGGACTTTTCTAGAACCTTCTAGAACACCATAAATGCGGATCATTTCCAAACTTGGAATATGACTTCCTATATATGAATCTTATTCTCCGGACCGTTCGGAACTCCTCGTGATGTCCGGATCTCATCCGGGACTCCGAACAAATATTCGAACTCCATTCCATATTCAAGTTCTACCATTTCAACATCCAACTTTAAGTGTGTCACCCTACGGTTCGTGAACTATGCGGACATGGTTGAGTACTCACTCCGACCAATAACCAATAGCGGGATCTGGAGATCCATAATGGCTCCCACATATTCAACGATGACTTCTGATCGAATGAACCATTCACATACGATACCAATTCCCTTTGTCGCGATATTTTTACTTGTCCGAGTTTGATCATCGGTATCACTCTATACCTCGTTCAACCTCGTCTCTGACAAGTACTCTTTACTCGTACCGTGGTATGTGGTCTCTTATGAACTTATTCATATGCTTGCAAGACATTAGATGACATTCCACCGAGAGGGCCCAGAGTATATCTATCCGTCATCGGGATGGACAAATCCCACTGTTGATCCATATGCCTCAACTCATACTTTCCGGATACTTAATCCCACCTTTATAACCACCCATTTACGCAGTGGCGTTTGATGTAATCAAAGTACCTTTCCGGTATAAGTGATTTACATGATCTCATGGTCATAAGGACTAGGTAACTATGTATCGAAAGCTTATAGCAAATAACTTAATGACGAGATCTTATGCTACGCTTAATTGGGTGTGTCCATTACATCATTCATATAATGATATAACCTTGTTATTAATAACATCCAATGTTCATGATTATGAAACTAATCATCCATTAATCAACAAGCTAGTTTAAGAGGCATACTAGGGACTTCTTTGTTGTCTACATATCACACATGTACTAATGTTTCGGTTAATACAATTATAGCATGATATATAAACATTTATCATAAACATAAAGATATAAATAATAACCACTTTATTATTGCCTCTAGGGCATATCTCCTTCAAAGCCTCCAAATCCTTAGGCTTGTAGCGCCACCCAAAGCACCCAATGGTACTTGTGTTTTGGGCCATTGGCCTCCCAGAAGAATCTCAAGCGGTATTTATCGAAGATACGATGGACCCCTTCCCCTAACAGGTAAATACCCATAGCATGCATGGGGATGTGCGAGAGACATGCATTGGTGAGAGTGAGCCAGGCCGCCGAGGACATAAATTGCCATCCATGGGTCGACGTGCTTAGCAACCTTTGTGGTCACCAGCTCTCAATCCAAGGCAGAGAGGGTTCAATCACTATTAGGGAACCGTAAGTGAAGGGGAAGTTCTCTCCTCACAGTTGAGCATATTGGCAATCTTTGTTCCTCAAGTGCGTTGGGCTCGAAAACCATAACCGCACTTTTGTGGAAGTTGATACGAACTCCCGATATGTTCTCAAAACAGAGAAGGAGTAATTTCAGGTTTGCAATGTGTATGTCCTCGGGATGTATCATGATGATAGTGACGTCCCCATATTGGAGGTGAGAAACTCCTCCCTGAATCAAATGTGGGACCATACCCTCCATTTGTCCCGAACGCTTAGTGTTACAAAGATAGCCGCTAGAGCCAGCACGGCATAGTCGAAGAGTAACGGGGAAAGGGGGTCCCCTTGTCACACCACTCGGCCTTTGCGGAACAAGTTCCCTACTTATCCGTTAATGGTGATTGCAGTTTGGGTCCTCGGGACCAAATGCAGAGCTTTATGGACCCATCTCGGGTCAAACCATTTTCGGAGTACCACTTCCCTAAGGAGCTGCCAATTAACTCTATCCCGGGTCAAATCCATTTTCAAGAAAACTCCCCTAACTTTCTTTACCTTGGTCTCATGCACAATCTCCTGAAGCAAAAGGACCCCCTCAAGATGTGTCTACCTTTATAAAGGCAACCTAGGTATTGTTGATTGTCTAATAAGCGATCGTGGAAAGTCTAAGGGAAACCGCTTTAGCGACAAATTTAAGGATGACGTTAATAAGCGCTATTGGCCTGAACTAACGGATATCCTGAGCTCCGGAACCTTGGGAATACGAGTGAGGATCCCGAAGATAAGACAGACGATATCTACTCAACCAAGCATCAAACCATTGAGAATGGCTAGGATGTGAGGTTTATTGAAATCCCATAATTCCTTGAGCAAGGAAAGGCCGCCAGGCCCGTGTCCACTTTCATCCTAGCCAGCACCCATCCAACTCTTAACCAGTATAGGTGAGCATGAGAGCCTAGTTCTCCGTCTCTAAGACACATCTAGTGGGTCCCTGATTGTGGGAGTCAAATTGGCCATTGCCCTTTCCTAGAAGGGTACGGTAGAAGTCGTAGATATGTTCCTGAAAACCTCTATGGTCGGTGATGATCCCATGATCTGCGACCAAGCGAGAGATAGAGCATTTACTCCGCTGACCATTTGCCATGGCGCGGAAATATGCCGTATTAGCATCACCGTCCAGGAGCCAAGTCTAGCGGTTGCGCTTCCTCCAATAGTCTTCTTCCACTTTCGCGATGCGGATGAGTTGGCTTTCATTGCACCTTTGCCAAAGCTGTTTGGTTTTCTACTTCAGTTGAACTTAGGAATGATGCTTTTGATACTACAGTCTACCCTTTAAATTAAATATTATCCAATTTTTGTTACAAGATGCTCAATCGGAAACATCTATAGATAATATGTTCATCATCAGTTCATCACCATCCTCTGGTGCATTTGGAAAGCACACAATGATTAATTGTTCAACCGAAAAACTTGGTTAGTATTACAGGTTCATCTGGCATGGAAGATCAGGCAATGCTCCACAAACATCCTACCTAGCTGCTCATACAATGCAGATATTCCTGCAGCTCTTGTTACTTATTTCCCCGCAGGCCCTAAAGCAGATTTGCAGGTACAACTTGTTTCTCGGCATCAGATGACGCCTCTTTCAGGAACTACAATCATGGACACATCCAACATTCCACGACCGATTATATTCACATATGATGCATGGTATCCAAGGCACACGATGGCCAGCCAGTATCTGTTGCCTTCATGAAGTTTGGTGATGAGAGGCCCTGCTCCCAGATTTATATCTTGGCTATCTCTCCACCAGTTGCTACACCAGACTCTAACGACATAATGACTTAAGCAAACCACATGCAACTAATAACCGAACGTGCATGCATGCTAACGACTTCTCCTAGACCTATCGGTGTTGTGTTGCGCCTCTAATCAACTTAGCCGAACACATGCACTAATCATGCTAGTAGGCCATGCACACATGCATTGATCGGCTACTGTGCACACATACATGTTTACAAGGTACATGTTCCCAACATTTGTTGTAAACATTCAAGAAATTAAGTAAGGTTGTAGGAGTTGACAGATTGAATGCTAGTCGCCGCCATTGCATCGCCGTTCGAACAAGCTAGCTTAATTTATCTAAACCGTGTTTCCTTCCTTCCTTGCCGATTGTTTAAAAATGTTCAAATAGCTGCAGAGTTGATTCTTTGGTGACCTCTGTTGTACTATGGCCACCAGCGTAAAAAAAAACTGAGTAGCAACAGAGCCTGACGATGATCTGGGGCATACAAGATAAAAGCAAGATTCAACCTATAGCTAGAAGATCATTGTGCTTTTGAATGTGACAAATTGCCGTGAAGGCAATAAACGGTAATAGGCTACGAGATATTCAAACTCGAATGAATTGCGTATGGTGGTGTTGATTTGCTAGTTTCTCAGGAAAGATTGAGTGCTAACAATTTTGGCTGTACTTATGCTTCCAATGCATTGGTAAATTGAGAGCTAGATCACCGTTGCAAGGTTTATACACTAAACTGATCAACATACATACTCCATCTTTTGACTTGTCATCAACCATATATCCAAACTTTTCAAATACACAAAGAAAATAAGATAATGATCTGCAATTCAGCATCATCATAACAATATTTTACAATAAACAAAGAATAGAGAAAATTGAGGACATAACGAAACCAGCGAATAATCAGATAACTGCTTGGTAAAACGAAATACTCCCTCAGTTCCTCTTGGTCCTGAATGAGATGTCACATATTTGTCTAGATTCACATCTATCTATGCACTTAAAGGCATCTACATACATGCATATCTAGACAAATCCGCGACATGTAATTCGAGACAGAGGGAGTATGAGATTTAACAAAATCGATGATGATATTACAAGCTGATTAAGCAAGTGGAAACCTCAGGAAAACATGAAACCACGATAACCTGCAATCTTGTGTCCAGAGTACAGACCCCAGATCTAGACCTAAAAGGAACAATTTGTTCTGAAATTCTGGGAAGCAAATGCATAAGGAAACCAGGAATAATCTGACAACCTGCATCATCATAACAGGATAATTCTAGGAAGCAATTTGTTATGATGATGACCTGCGCCATCATAACATGATTTCGCAATAAACGAGAACAACGGAAAAAAATGGGAAAGGAAATCAGGGATAATCTGATAACGGGTTAGCCAAACGAAATACTTTCCCCGTCTCAAATTAGATGTCACATACTCCCCCTGTTTCATACTACCCTGCATATAAGATTTGGTCAAAGTAAAACTCTGCCAAGATTAACCAATTATTTGTAAAAATATTTTGTTATTTAGAAAATAAAATAATAATATTAATATCGTAATGTAATGTACTATCATATCATTTATATTAGATTGTGTATATATTAATATTTTATCTTAGATAGTTAGTCAAAGATCACAAAGCTTGACTTTGACCAAATCTTATACGCGGAGTAATATGGAAGGGATGGAGTATTTGTCTAGATTCATATGTATCTATAAACTAAAACATATCCGTATCTAGATAAATCTGCCACAAGTAATTTGGGACAGATGTAGTATGAGATTTAAACAAAATTGATGATGATATTACAAGCAGATTACGAGGTGAAACCTCAGGAAAACATGAAACCACCATGACCTACAATCCAAACCCCATATACCTAAAAGAAACAATTTGTTCTGAAATTCTGCGAAGCCAATGCATAACTCGCACGAAAAATTGCTCGCTATTCTCCCCAATCCGACAAAACAACAAGTATGATATTGCTGCTGCTTAACTCCCTGAAGCTTATTCCGCTGGTCTGGCCACGAAGCCGATCGATCGAAGTGATTGCATGCTGCCTCCGGCGCCGGCATGGTGGTGGAGGTTGTGGGCGATTGCGTCGCGCACCATCGTGGCGGCGAAGGAGCGCTCGGGGTTATCGAGGACGATCTCGTCGTCTTCCAGCTTGTACCCTCTCAGCTCGTGGCCGAGCTCATCGCCGCTGCGCTCGCAGAGGTTGTGGAGCACGCAGCATGCTGCCATCACGGATGAGAAGACACCCAGATTCCCCTTGACGCGCATCTGCAGGCACGCCCAACGCGCCTTGAGCCTCCGGAACGCGTCGAGGGCCACACCGCGCGCGAGCGCCATCTTCTTGTTGAAGGTTTCCTGCGGCGGCGTGAGGTTACTATGGCTGTAGGGCACCAGCGTCCAGTCAGTGAGCGGGTACCCCGTGCCGCCCACGAGATGCTTGCCCTGGGCAACCATCTTTCCGGCGTGCGTCGTGCTCATCGACGACCGGACAAAGATGTCCTCGTCGGACGCGGCGCCGGGGTAGCCGATGCAGAAGTAGGTGAAGGCGCCGCTGGCATCCACGGCCGCTTGGAGAGCGACGCTGAAGGATGCCTTGCCCTTGTGCCGCTGTGTGAGGCGATGGTTGTAGTAGAATGCGGCCTGGTGCTGGGGTTCGTAGATGTGGACGTGGGTGGTGTAGACGGCGCCAATGACGCCCGGGACCCCCGTCAGGTCATGGAACTTGGCAGCGGCGGCGTCCATGGCGCGGGGCCCGTACGGCCACAGGGCGGACACGGCCTCGGCCTGGAAGACGGCGTTGATGGCGGCGGTGACGTCGAGAAAGATATTCTGGCAGGTGGACATGCCGATGCCGAAACGATTCCCGAGGTCCAAGAACGTCTCACCCGTGGCGAAGCGGTAGACGCTGACGGCGACGCGCAGGCGGACGGGGATGGCGTCGCGGATGGCCGTGTCCTGCTTGGCCACGGAGGAGCGCAGCATGCTGCAGAGCCTGTCGAAGGTGGAGCGCGACATGTGGAAGTCGCGCTTGAAGTCCGCGTCAGTGTACTCCGGTGTGTTCACCGTGTCCCACCACACGCTCTTCCGTTCCTTGACCCACACCCGCCGCTTCCTCTTGCCAACATTTGCGAACGCCGCAAACTCATCCGAGGCCTCGCCCCCCATGGCTTCGCCATTGCTCCCGCCGCCGGTTTCATTCCAGCCTGACGGCGAGCGCCGCCTCTTGGACCCAACAGCCCCCGGCGGCGCAGCGCCCATCCGATCTCCCAGATTCACCATGCCTTGCGGCACCACCGACTTAAGGATACGAGGTTCGAACTTGCTGTAGTCTACGCCGCTCCCGCCGCTGGGCATCTCCTTCGACCCCGACGGAGAGCGCTGCCTCCGTGTCCCCGGCGGCGCCCTTCCGGTCTTCCTTTCCGCCCCCCTCTTGTTCCTCACCTTCGCCGTGCTCCGCGGCACCTGGACACCAAACTCGAACCCACCGTAATTGTGATTATTGCTCAGAGGACCTTGCTCCCTACCCCCGGGCGGCGCGCGCTGGCTACTGGATCCAGCCGCGCCCCCTACCATGAACTCCGCCCCCTTCGTTCCCATGCTCTCCTCCACTACACCATTGTTCCACATGCCCTCCTCCACTACACCAATATTGTTCGACATGCCCTCCACCACTACCCGATTGTTCCACATGCCCCAAACCTCATGACCCGCGTCCACCAACGGCACAGACGCCGGAAAAGGCACCGACCTAAGATGGTCATTGCTCAGATAAAGACCCTGCTCCCTCAACCCGGACGGCGAAATCTGGCTATTGGATCCCGCCGCCCCTACCATGAACTCACCCCCCTTATTCCCCATGCCTTCCACAACACCAATCCTCTCCATGCCCTGATCCGCTACCCAATTATTGTTCCACATGCCCCCATACACTACCTCACGATCCGCCTCCACCAACGGCACGAACGTCGAAAAGGGTACAGACCTAAGATGGTCGTCCCAATCGAAAGTCCCGCCGCCGGCGTCATCGGCCATGTTGTTCATGGTGGGCTGGTGGAGGGACTAGTGCTTGGAACCTATCGACGTGGGTCAGGTTCTTTATCTAACTAGAGCTAGCTCTGTGGAATGGAATCTATGGTGGTTGAGTAGGAGAGATGAGATCGGGGAGGCTAGGATGAGACGGTGGTCGGAGCAGAAATGGAAAGAGAGAAGAGGGGCGAGGGTTGGTGAGGAAGAGGAAGGCAGGAGGGGCCTTATATACAGGTCGTGGGGGTCCTGGGGGTGGGCGCGTACGAGGAATTTTTCGGGTAGTGGCGGCGCGGATCGCGCGGCGGCCGGGAGAGTGTCAGAAACCCTAGTACAGTGGTACTTCCCTGGTGGCGTCCGACCGTCCATTTCAAAAAAATATCCTGCCTACTCGATCGATGGCGTCGCCTCGGAAACAAGGTCACCCGGCGTGTCACCCACACGAGCAGCTGTACGTGCTGACCGCTGCCTGCAGTCTGCACGGCCGTACGTAGCTTGTGTTTGCTTGTTCAAATGTTGTGTCGTGGTGCGTGGGGATTTGGTTGGACTGATCTACAGTATGTGCGCCTCACTCGAAAGAAAAGAAATGGATCATTGATCCGTTGATTGATATGGTCCTTCAGTGCATAACTGTTTTGTGTACCAACATGTATAGTTTTTCCATTGATGACATTCAGGTTACATAGTCCAAAAGCATCAGCGTCAGCATAACTTTGATGTCGAAAAGTGATCCAGGATATCGAAGATGACGTGCGAGTTGTCTCGTGTGGAGGAAACAAGACCAGTTTACGCTTTAGTAGCAACCGTTTCGCTGGCTCTTGTATCCACTAGATTTCAAGTTCTGGCCTCGGCATTACGCGCCCTTCGACAATGAAGACATGTTTGACGCGCGGGAACCTAATCGGTCATGCATGGGCGTGAGTAATATAGACGCTCCGGTAGTGAATAATAGTTTTACAAGTAATTAAGACATCTGACGAATAGGAGTAATATCAAGATGTGGCCATACGACCGCGGATGTGTGACGAGTACTCCATGTACATGCTTCCTAAATGACACCGCCCGTGTGTATAAAAACTATGGTGCATTTATGTGCACGAGCTAGGTCTTGTAACGAGGGCGGGAGATTGAATACATATGTAATTGTTTGTAGGCTAAATGACGTAACTATTTATTTCCATGAACTTACGTTGTTCACGTGGTTGATTGCGGACCAATCGTTGTCGTAAGAAGCTCACACGCATTAGTGATACACATGCTTTACATGTGAACATCGTAATAACAGCACCCAAAAAGTTGGCTCTTGACGAATTATAATAGAAGCATGATCAGAGAATCATTAATCGAGTTGCGAGTGCCGAATCCAAAGTTTTGAAATACCCTAGGGATAAATCAAACCACAATGGTTATCACTGATTACGGAATTGCATCCCTTAGTTTCTAATTTTTTTTAAACAAAGAAACTAGAAAAACATGCTCATATGGAGTATCTTTTTTTTCGGGTGTAAATTTGCTTGCAGACAAGGTACCAAAAAATATTTGCTGGTAACATAAAGGATCATGGTTCTCGTACATTTAAAATGGTGTTGTCATTGTTTTTTCCTTGAGGTATCAAAGTATTTAACCAACAAGTATTATTTGGAAAAGGGGTACCTAATCATTCCAACGACAAGATAAAGATTAACTAATACATCTAGCTGTCACAGTAACTATTTTTTCCTCAACTAGCAAGGTATTGTGTGGCTAGATTTGTACTTGCTAGTACATGCACCTTCATGGGTTGTTGTCTTGTTGACATAGTCATCTCCAAGAGTGCATAATTTTGACCATTTATTTTTATGTTAATATGTGTAAGGACTTAAATGATGATACTAAACAATGCAACAATACAATTATACAATTATCTTTGCTTAACAAATCCAAAATTTATATATTAACCATGAATCTTAGAAAGGTTTGAGTGTACACATTCTTCTTGGTCAGTGCTTATATTGTTTATTGTCATGGTTAGATAGACACTAGAAGATAAATACATTGTTGATATCCTTTTTTTACATAGATTCTAGGAAATTTCGAACCAGTACTCAAATCCGAAAGTTCCATTAATTTTCCTCCTCCACTGGTCTGTGCAAATTCATGCATCTAAATCCTTCCACACATGACCATATTAATCTAACACATGATATTGTCTACACATCTAACATAATATATTCATATGTGTATACTCATAGGTCCTTATACCTCGTCATAGCATGTATATTTTATGATCATGTCCCAGGTGTTTGTGTGAAAGTTGTTATTTTTAGCACATATAATTATATTACATACTTGACATGATCTGTGCTTCTAACCCATTTTGTTTCTGACACAAAACTAGCATCCTTCCTTTGCACGACACGCTAGCTCGTGCATATCAACATTAGGTCGGTCCATTGTTTCACTTAATGCTATATGTATGTATGAGCTCCATGTGTGATATGTTCCTCCTTCTCTATATGTTGAACTTCTGGGCCCCGTTTAGTTATTGTGAAATCAATCCGAGTGATGACCAATTCATGAATGGTTCCACTCGTCTCCAGTCTACTCATGAATTATTCTTTCGGAAAAAATTCTTGGAACTTAGTTAACTTTGTTGCTTGCTAGAGAATTGTGAATTTATAGGGGCAATCCTTCCAATAAGTAACTTTTCATTTCAAAATAAGATGTCAACATGTAAATGATATAGATGTCTGGATTGTATTTTATTAGTACATGAGAATCAATCATGTATATGCGTATACATTTTACTTGTTTTCAAAACTTATATGCAGATATGCAAATGAGATACTTGCATGTATGTGCTCTCTATTTTCATATTGTCCATACATTCTCCAGCCCAACGCTGCTTAAGCATTAGTTTCCTGCATTGATATTTGGTACCATGTTGTTTTGTTGTGATTAATGATTGGACACATTGTTTTGTTTCCTCAAGGATGCGTGAATGCCAATACCATCAAACCGTTCCCTACATGTATTGCAACATGTTAAATCATTTACCCATATAGAACTGCCTCTGCAACCATCATCTAATTAAGCCTAGCCATTGGATTTTATTTACATACTTTTGATCCATGGCGACAATTTTTTTGTTTTCTATCTATGTTAGGTGAATTATTTGTGTTCAGATTGTAAGAACTATCATCCGCACGAAAAATATGGAAGGACCATATCCCCAGGCCTGGCCCTAGGGCAGGGCGAGCGGGGTGGCCGCCATGGGCTCCGACGACTAAGGGCCCCCCAGCTAGTACTTCTCTATTCTACTATACACCATTGGTCCTGGCCTAAAGCTTGCCAAAGTTTGTTACTGCTGTATGTCCGCGGCTTGTTGCTCGCATACAAAAGAGTAGCAACGCACGACAGATCCACCCGCGTTCTCAAAGAAACGTACAAAAATTGACCCTAGCAGAGCGCGGCCGTCGAGAGTCGGCGCGAGAGCGGTGTTCACCGGAAGGAGCTCGACATCCACCGTAGAGAGGCCGCCACCGCGCCACAACCTGTCTAGCTCGGTGTCTCAGCTTATTGCATCGGCCGGATTCTTGGACATGGAGAGGACGCACAACGAACCACAAATCAACAAAGGTATTCGATGATTTTGCTGACTGTCTATGCTTAACCATTGCAACAAGTAGTCATGTACAATAGTAGCTAGTTCATAAGGACGGAGCCAGGAAGGAAGCATAAGGGGGACAATCTTAGTATGAGAGGGGGGGGGGAACTTGCTAAAATCATAAAAATAAGGAGCTCTCATAGGTAATGTTCAAAGGAAAATCATGAGCATAGGGGGAGTAGCCCTGCCCGTCCCCCCTTGTCTCCGTCCCTGCTTGTTCCGGTTCTAGTTCATCGAGTAATGAAGCAATTGTAGTTTAGAAACTTTTCTTGTACGTAGATTTACAAACGAAGAGACTCTGAAGAGCGAAAAAACTTTGCACAAAGTTTGCATGAAGTTTGAGTACCCAAATTTCATGTGGTTGAAACTGCGGCAATTCATGTTGTTCTGATCATTGACAAGTGAATTTAGGATGCAGTGTGAGAAGAACTACTGCATGTGCACCAAGCTAATTGAAGTAATTTTTCATCACTTGAACATCTTTTATTTTGAACTAATATAAAAATATATACAAACATCAGAACTTAAAATGTTCATAGTACAAAACTTAATTATGTGCGAAGCCTAATGAAACTAATATGGTCTTGTAGATGGCGATATATTTAGAAGTTGACTTAAGACAAAATTATTAATTCTGAAGCGTGTGTGTATTTGATATAAATATTGGCTTTCTGGTGCTGATTTACTGAACATTTCGTATATGAATATATTGATTATTATTTTAATGTTATCTATAGGTCCCCCGGTTCTAGTTTCGCCCCGAGCCCCAAAAATCTTAGGACCAGCCCTGCATTATCCCTTTAGACTATTTCTGTAGCATCTGTTGTGAAGTCCCTTCCTGTAACATGAGTGTGGCAAATTCTTGTGCTCTCTTGTGTGCTATTGTGACCAACATATGACATACCAATGTCCATTTTGTGAATTACCTCAAAAAAAAAAGTCCATTTTGTGAACTTCTTTTCTTGGTAGTACTTTCAGTTCCGTTTGGCAGTCTATGCCAGTGACAAACCAATCAGTGCAGTAATTCCATCTCTTAATTGTTGGAATCTCCTAGATCCACTTATGTTGTACAAATGTATAACTCACTAGCCTAGATATAATCAGAACTGAGTGTAGCTCACTTGGTTAGGAAAGTGAACATACAACCCAACCATCTAGGCTCAAGTCCTCACGGACGCAGGTTTTGGTTCTTCTTAATACAAAAGAATCATTATATAGGCCTTCACTACCGCATTCCTTTCAAAAAAGGCAATAATCTAATTTATTCTCGAATTATGCAGTGAGTTTCATACAAACACCTGTAGTTCACCATGTTTTTCCCGAGGGTAGAGTATTAACTTTGATTGCTATATAGTTCATGGAAGAAACACACACGCACAATTCAAGAACCTAATTCATTATTTTTTGCAAAGAGGTCAAATGCCATATATTAAGAAAATGACACCATCTTGATTATTTATGCACTCACCGATGGAGCGTCGTGGGCTAATCTCGATGCTAGACCTCCAAACCATGCTAAAGCAAGGCAAACATTGTTCACACATCGGCTGAGAAGTTGCTGGTCGGAGGAAGAATATGCCGGCAATAGTGATATGAGAAACATATTGGTGTTCTAGAGAAGAAAACCACCAAGATTGGACCAGCCATATCCAAGACCTAACCTCACTAACACATCGCCGAAGCCGAATTGAAGCTAGCCAAACCTCATTGGCTGGGGAAGGTACCAACAAATAAAGAAACGTAGACAATCTGCAAAACATGAAGGCATAATGAGACCCATTATTCCAAAGGAGCAACGACAAGAAAATTCCCCACCCTCCTCACAATGCCACCAACGAGACTATCGTCAACGAGGTGTATGAGTTAGTGAAACTTTATTCTTGTTACACACAACATCGCTATATCCACGATAGGTTGTTGTTGGATGTATAAAACCTACTTCAAGGACCAGCAATCAATGTCGAGTGCAGGTCCGGGGCCCCCACCCCCTCCCACGGCTGGAGCTGCAAGCAAAAGATGCGGGGACCCGTTGGTTGCCGACCAGGGACGGAGGAGGTGACACAGAGGAGGTGGCGACAGGGCCGAACCCTAGATCACCTTGTATAACCTGTAATTCGTTTCATTTTAATCATGCTAACAAAATTAGCTTTGTTGTATATACCTGTACTTCAATGAAGTAGTGTTGGAGACTAAGGTAAGCCATCATGTCCGCATAAGTTGTTTCGTAAGCCTAGCGGCTCCCATAACTAGAAAAGAGTATCTGTCAAGAAAAAAAACTAGAAAAGAGTTGCAGGACCTGCTGGTGGGCTTGATAGCTAGTATAATGGTTGCAATAATATCTTATCTTATATTATTATGGGTAAAATAAGTATTGTTGGTTTCTTCTACTTATAGATCTGGCTGCTCACCTTTTTTGCTTAGGCTACTAACGTTTTGATTCATAATTCTTTGTTGACGTGTGAACATCTATGATGTATTGTTGTCTATGCAGACATGTTTTAATACAGAAACCATAACTTCTAGAATGTGAGTTTTTCAGTAGGTGTTCTATTTAACTATGTGATTTTTATTACCTTTTAAGGTTATTTGTACTATTGTTGATGATTATACATAGATTGATGGAATTTTTGAAAAAAAAAACATCTAGAATGTAAGTTTTTCTGTATATATTTGTGATGCCATCATTTGCTATGGTCTTTCATGCAGTGTATATTCGATTTAAATTGACTGCCAAACTTATTCTCAACAAATTAATACCACATCGCCCCTAAGTGAGATATTTGGACGCTACAATTTTAGTAGACAACTTTTTTTTTGTCTTCGTTCAAGATGGGTGAGGCACCATGCGTCTTTTTGTTCTTCATCCTCGTGATCATAGAGTGCTACCTCGCGTGGTGCTTTTGTGCTACGTTATGTATATCAACGCAACAAAGGCAAGGATCAAACAATGGGACCAACTTGCATTTCGCTCCGTCTTCGTGGCATTGTTCACCGTGCTCGTTGCGGATCAAATGTAGAATGTGACCCTGAAGCTGGTTGTGGTTGGAGCCTTGGAGCTCATATCCATAGTGGTGGGCCCCATACTGAACTTTTTTCTTTCGCTAGAAGCCCATGGCCACGTCCAGTCGGCATGCATGTGTCGTGTCGGCTAGCGAGAGACTCACCTTTGCACCTCTGAGTCTTCCCTCTTTTGACGAACCATGTGTACTTTAGAGCTGCCCTTTTCTCCACACTTAGTGGAAATTCAAGACAGGTGGAACTAGTTTAATTTGGTTTATACTTTATGTTGCATGTTAGAGTCTGTTAATTTTTTTTAGTTCTTTTGTTTTTGTTTTGCGTATCTTTGTTATACGGAGGCTGGATGCTATTCAGTAGGTTATATCGGCTTGGTGTGAACTATTTATATTAGTTAATAAAGATAAATAGGTTAATCAGCTTAGCTTTGGTCGGTTAGCTTGTTGCTGCAAAGTGTTTTTTTTTCTTTTTTCGGGCCCCTAGCTTTTCTGTGAATTATGAACTATTATGTGCTGTGTACATATACATCCTAGGATTGCAAGCGGGGCGGGTTGCGGGACGGGACATTTCACTAACCATGCTTTAAATTTGTATCATTTATAGAGCCTACTTGCTCCACTTTTGCTTACGCGGGACGAAAAGCGGGAAGCCACTTGCCAACCTGCTCCGATGCATAATAAGTGTCATAAATTTAATTAATTTTAAAATTAAATTAGATAGTACTTTTATTTGATTTGAATGAAATTCAGGTGAGGTTTCCAACATATTTTTCTTACACGACTTTTCAATGGAAAATTGGAAATTGCTCAAAACAGACTGGAGGGCCAGATTAACGTGTGGCCCGATGGAAGAGGTGTTAGGGCTTGCAGGCCGGTTAGCTCAAATGGCCGTTTCGCTGGGCCAGTTTTGGGGCTGTGGGCGCCTGCATTTTCTAGCCACGCGCCCCAGTTTTTCTTCGCTCCACTCCCCACCGCCACCGCCGCCGCCGTCTCCGCGCCGCCGCGCCGAAGAACCATCCCTCCGGGACCCTCCGTTCCACACTCATCCAGTGGTGCGGCGATGGGGAAGCGCCGGCGGTCGATAAAGAAGCAGCCGGAATCGCCACCTCCCCCTGCATCCCCAGCCACCCACGCTCCATGTCCCGTCCCCAGCCCTAAAAGCCCTGTCTCGCCGGCTCCGGAGCAGGCGCCGGAAGTTCTGGTCCCTCCGGACTGGGCCTCGGCCGCCGCCTTCATCTCCTCCGACATCCCGCCGCCGGTCGTCCTCGTGTGCGGCCCCGCGAACAGCGGCAAGTCGACCTTCTCCCGCCTCCTCATCAACTCGCTGCTCCCCAGGTGGTCACCAGAACCCGAGCCCTACCGCTCCATTACCACCGCTACCTGCCATGCTGTCTACTTAACTGGTGTTGGTTTTCAGGTACGGGAGGGTCGGGTACTTGGACACCGACGTCGGGCAGCCGGAGTTCTCGCCGCCGGGATGCCTCTCTGTACACGTCGTCGACGAACCTATTGCAGGTAGATGTGCACATTTGGTGGGGATTAGGTGTTAGGGGAGACGAGTTTCGTTGCTGGGTGCTTGTGTGCTGGTTCCACAGTTCACTGACATTTTGATTGTTGCCTTTTGTGCAGATTTGCGGTATCCAGTTTTTCGGGAGGCGGAAAGGTGCGACTCCCCCAGTCCCCCTTATTTCTTCGTGTTAAGCTTGCCAAATGATAGTACCGATTACCAGGTTTACGAATGTATGCTTACTGCTTAGTAAGTTAGTGTTATGATGCTTAGAATTAATGGCCATCAATTGTGGTACTAAATTGCTCAATTTGCTCTTCTTTGTGCAATTGTTGCTCAGGATGTGAAGCGGAAAGTTTTAGCTCTTAGTACCTTTCTTTTGTAGATGCTTGATCACTGAATTGTTCTCGTGATACACAGCTAGTTATACAAAGAGGAACATGTTAAAAAAATTACAAGCTCCAAGTTAGTCACAGGTATATAGATGGCTTAAAATTTGGATAAGCTCCAGATTTTACTGCAGGCTAACCCCTAGGTATTTTGTTCCAGTAGAGCAGCTCCAGCTTGCTGCTTTCTTGGAGATGCATTGCAATTTTGCAGATATAGTAAAATTGCATTACAAGTTTATGCAATTTTGTCTGCCAAGGGCTTAAGAACTGGCATGTTGTGGAAGGATTTGCTGTATTATGTGACGCGATAGCATCTACTGTCCGTTCAGGAAATCTGTCCCTAATCTAAACCAGCAAAATAAGGACATAGGGATCTTCTTGAGGAAGTTAATGATATAGACGTGGATACAAGACTAGCTAGACAGTTAAGGACGATATTATGTAGTAATCCCTATGGATACAATGTTTAGATTTAGTTATGTTCTAGTCTCTTACAGATAGAATTATTCATTTTTTTCCCAATCTGCTAATCTTATACTCGCTATCTTGTGCTTAGCATTGTCATATATGTGGATGAACAGATGAAGCAATGAATATAATCCAGCTAAGCTTCAGAAGAGCTCTACCATGCCAGGGAAATGCGCTACCCTCGGGTCTCAGACCTGTACCAAATTATGCACATAAGCACATCACATAGATAGATAGATAAGAACTTGCAACCTTCAGGGATATAAAATTCAAACGCCACCGTCACTAATTTCAAGGAGAGAAAGTTGTGTAATTCTGCTGAACTAAACATTTTATTTTGTATTTTCGATCCATTTCCTTTCTTATGCGGTCCGACCCCTCCCTGGACCCTGCGCAAAGCGGGAGCTTCATGCACCGGGCTGCCCTTCCTTTCTTATGCAGTAATGTCACACATTTATTTTATATAATCATCAGGTGCTGCTTTTACGGTGATATATCTTCAAAAAGGGATCCAGAAACATACCTGAACTCTTTGTTTCTCTTGTATACCTACTTTGTTGAAAAATATCGATCTCCTGGGAGTGAAGTACTTCCTTTAATTGTCAACACTCCTGGATGGGTGAAAGGTATATATATAATTAATAGTCATCTTAAGTTTCCCAGCTTTGTTTTACCAGTGACATATCTGTATTTGCATTGTTCACTGTTCTGAAGGTCCGTTTTCCTTTTTTGTAGGTACTGGTTTTGATATGCTTGTAGAGATGCTCAGGTATATCTGTCCCACAATTGTTGTTCAGATACGCACCAGAATGCAGAGAAAGAATCTCCCTGATGGGATGTTTTGGTTAGATGATGGTCAAGCAGGACCCAATGTGATTATAATTGATGCTGCATGTCACAAATCCTTATCTGGAGAGTAAGTAAATTTTATTTTCTCAGTTTAATGGTCAAGTCAATGTAAAAAAATACTGTTTCCAAGTTCAGTAGCTAAAAAACAGTCAAAAAATTCTTTCTAGTGTTTTGATGATAATGGAAAGGCCAGAAGCCTGCTGGTGAGGAGGTTTTACCTCTCTATGTTCAAGTCTTAAGATCACGGTGTACCTCGGTTCGAGTCCTAGGAGCAACTGGATGCTTGTCGCTTGTAGTGAACGAAAGACAATTTTTTTGATGACTATTGTTGTTGCTGACTAACTTTAGCTAAAACATAGGCGCAGTCTCTTTTACTAGTTCATAGCTATAGATGAGCTCAGTTTTTCAGAAAATAAATAAGTAATTAACACTGAACACGCCATACCTTGTACATAGCAGTTTCCGTGCCGTGCCTTCTCTACTCCATTCCGTTGGAGTGGAAATCACCCAATGACCCAATATAATTAGAACTGAAATAATACCTATCTCTGTGTATAGTTTTGTTGGTAGAAATACATTGGTTTGCATGAAGTTTCTACTACATTACTGTAGTTATGTGCTTCTTTTGTGAATCAACTCTGGTTTCAACATCAGCTGCAGCTGATGGTTTCATTATACTTGTAGGCTCATATTCTAAAAAGCACTGACAGTTCTTTTTATTGAAAAGCAAATGCTAATGTTGTCTTTGCATTCCCTAGATCGTTAAAAAGGAAAGATGGGGGTGGAACACGTGAACGTCGCCTAGTGGAGTACTTTAAGCAATGTTTTCCAAGTGACATATCACTAGCAACAAATAAAGAGCTTGCTTATGCCCTAGCGTCACTCCCACCCTATGAAGTATCATTTTCAGATGTTACAGTTACCCATCTTCATTATGAGGTCAGCCCTCTTTCCGAGTAGTACATTTTGGAACATAAGCTGGCACACTTTTTAAATTCTTTTTCTTTAGTTTGGAATCAAATTTGAACCAAGCATGAACACCTCAGTAATTTGAACTTCTATAAACCAATTCTTTTGACTTCTTAAAGTGATGGCCAATCATAACACCACTATCGTCTGTACCTTGAAGATTGGTTATGATTTGTGTCAGTTAAGCCGAATGATGTTAGGAGTAGATTGAATCAAGCAGTACTCTGTAGAGAAATAGGGTTCTGACCAAGAATGCAAGGACAGTCACAATAAAGGTGTTAAGCAACTGGTTGCTGACTATAAAGGCTTATGGACCCAACTGAAGCACCAACATGCATTAGTTTTCTGTAACATGCTTTAGCTAGCTGTTGAATTATCTTTTGTCAGCTTTATGTGTTAATGGAATACTCATTAACCATGATCTTATATTTAGGATATTACCGAGATCAGTATTTTGCAGAAAAAGAATCTACCCTAGTTTTTTTACGTTTGTAATAAGGAGTTACCTGTGTGCTGCATTTCTAGGTTTTTAAAACCACCGAACAGCAATAGATTATACTGTGCATATTATCCTTTCTGTTCAGGTACCCCGTACCGAGATATGGCGTAGTCTAAATGCTACCATAGTTGGCTTGGCAAATAGTTGTGACACAGCTCAGGCTGTCCCTTGGTGTGTTGGGCTTGGTACTTCCTCTGCCCCCTGTCTCTTTCATATACATATATTGGAAATAAATGCAATAACCATATCAATTTTGGCGAAGCTGCCTGTTTTGGCTTAGATTGGATAGCTATCTATTATGCTTAGATGAGTTCTGCACACGGTGGCTTGTATGGACATGCAATTCGAGTATTCTTTCTTCTGATATTCATAGGTTATCAAGATAATGCAATAACCATATCAATTTGGGCGAAGCTGCCTGTTTTGGCTTACATTGGATAGCTATATACTATGCTTATATGAGTTTTGCACATGGTGGCTTATATGGACATGCAATTCGAGTATTCTTTCTTCTGATATTCATAGGTTATCAAGATAAATTAGTCACCTTATAGAGTATTATATGTTGGCTTGCACATTCTTTTTGCTAATTTGGTGTACTATTGGGAACTAGAAGGAGCATGAAGGCGCAAGCAAATTTTCTATAATAATAATTATAGCTGTCAAAGAATCAATTGCAGTTCTGCACAGTGAATCAATATTTTATGGTTTCAGCAATATAGTTTTGCTTGTTCTCATCTCAGTCTTGTATTAATGGCTGATTGATATACATCCTAAACTAGTCATTTGGCAATACCGCAATAGCAGCCCAAACTTTATACAAGTCGCAAACCAGACACTTAGAATAGTAGCTCTAACCTCATATTGAATCTGTGTAGAGTTTAACATTGACAATGGTGTATACTCTTCCAGGTATTGTAAGAGGCATTGATGTGGAAAGAGGCTTGTTATACGTTATCACTCCTGTTCATGTTGATTGTCTTGAAAGCATAGATCTGCTGCTGCAGGGGCTAATTGATATACCGAGATCAATTCTGCAGGTAAACATGCTTGCCCTGGGGATAGTTTATCAAGCTCAATGGACACTTAATAAACAACGATCTCCATATAGACTGATGCATTAGAATTTTCGTGTGTGAGAAAATGAATAGAATGTTTTAGCAAATTCAAATACTCCCTCTGTCCCGATGCATCTGTGCCCTCGTTTTTTTGCATCTTAACTTTGACCACTGATTTAACCAATAATGCATGTATTGTACCAGTAGAAACTTTTTTCCAATACGAAATCAATGGTAATAACTTTCATGACATATAATCAATGTTGCATTGGTCAAATTGATGGTCTAACTTTAACCTTGAAAACGCTTGCGCCAGCTAAATAGGGATGGAGGGAGTAAGATATTTGTCAACTCAGAAAGAAGTATAGCATTAGCACAAACAACTCTGAATATATGCTTCTTTGCTTTAAAGTTTGACTTTCAATGCATCAATTGCGTTAGTATGCTAAATTTGTCGAACTATGTCTGTGACCCTTCTATATCCTTTTTAGAAATTATAAATAGGTGCTATTGGTACTAGAACAAAAAATCAAACATGTCCGGTACGTGTAATGCTGCAAGAGAATTAAGCATACTGCGTAGCCATCATATCAACTGCATTACAGCCAGTAGATCATGCATGCAAAGGGACTTGCTCTGGTCTCTGGAGCATATTAGATAGTTTGATCGATCCATGACGTTGTGTCATGCCCAACTTCTACCAGCCCTGCTGCGCTGCGCATGAAGTTTGTTGCTTCTCGTTTAACCTTTTTCCTTGCCGCCGATGCAGGTCAAGGGATGCGTCTCGCCATACATGTCAACGAATTTGCGGGACACGATAAGGGAGAGGGATTTGTATGCGAGGAATCTGAATAGCCCACTGGTCATTCAGAACGGCGATTGCGACCCTGACGATTCTGACTCAGATGCAGATATGTAACTTGCGTCATGTTTGTCTCTTCATTTAGTGGAGGGCCTTTGGTGTTGGGTCTGTTTGACATGTTGGAACACAGCACACAATTTTGATAGTGGATTATGTTTATTTTGGCTACCCAAGAGTGAGCCTTTTTCCCTGTGTAAAGATTGGACCGATTCGTCTGCCTCTGTAGTGTGGGTTTTTGAGGCCTCCTTTGTGACTGACAGAGCCTGGGTGCCCATTTCCTGTCTGCGGGAGGAAAATTCAATTACGAACTACCGAAAAAATAGAGGAAAACTCGTCAAGAAAGCTGGAGTCACATGCTGTCAAAATAAATGAACTCTGAATGAAAACTGCTATCTCCGTCCTATATATATGTAGCTACTATTTAATCTCTAGATACATCCAAGTTTTAACGAACATCCGATATGTTCCGTGGGACGGAGGGAGTACCTTTTAAGCCCCCACATGAATCTGATGTTATTAGAAGTAAAGAAGTACTCCAGTGAAATCTGAATAAGCTATGTCAAGGAAGCTGAAATCAATGTGATTTACTGTGCATTCTGTTCCGTGATCATCCCGTGAGAGTTCCAGTGAACAGAATGCTCCTCTGAGTCCTCTCTTCTGAGAAAATCACTCACCCGACACTATATCAGGTTAATTTACAGGACTCAATTTTGGAAGAGGAAAACATGACTTCTTGAAATTCTCAAAAACAAAATGAGGCAAAGAGATTCATATACTACGTATTTATTCAGACAAAGCAGGATAGCATCCACATTTCGATCACAAACCGACACGACTTTCCTCACACACAATTACCAGCCTGAACGAAAACACAGACACAACACTCATCACAGAAGATTCACTCACTACTCATCGTTCGATCACTACCCTCACCCAGCTTCGATTCAACGCGCAGGTCCCCTATCTCATGCGACCTGGACCTGGATGGTCTTGGGCTTCTTGGGCTCGGGCGGCGGCAGCTTCTCCACAGACACGGTGAGCACGCCGTCGCGGCACACGGCAGAGATCTTCTCCATGTCGGCGTTCTCCGGCAGCACGAACTTGCGCATCAGCTTCCCCATCCGGCGCTCCATCCGCAGGTACTTGGCGTCCTCCTTCTCCTCCCTCCGGCGCTCGCCGCTGATGACCAGCACCCGCTCGTCCTCCACCTGGACCTTGATGTCGCCGGAACCCAGCCCCGGCATGTCCACCACGAACGCGTACGCCCCCGGCAGCTCCTTCACGTCGGCGGGGGTCGCCGCCATGGCGCGCGCGTCGCGGACGTAGGCGCGCGTCGGGCCCTGCTTCTCGCCGCCGGCGTTGCCGGCCTCGCCGTCCGGGATGTCCAGCAGGTGCTGCAGCGCCGTCATCAGCGGGGTCTCCAGCCCGAACACCCTGCCCTCCATTGTCGCTCGCTCGCTGATCTGAAGACTACAGTTGTTTGGACTTTGGAGTTTGGACAGTGGTTGGGTTCTTGATTTGTGGTGATGCGACGGGAGGAGGCGGGGCTCATATATCTGGCCGGAGGCGGGGAGTCTGGAAAGCGATAGAAGCTTCTCCAAGGTGGTGGAACGCGAGCGGTGTGGTTGGGGGGTGTCAAGGCGAGGTGATGGAGAACGTTCCAGAGCCTTCGTTGCATTAGCGATCTTCCTAATTGTCTGTGCTCAGTTGTTTTATTACCCCACGTGTCATTCGGGAGCCAGGCGTGACAAGTGTCTCTCCCTTTGTTCAGAGGAGAGAGGGGATCTCTGAAGCCTGAACTTTTCGTTCTGATCTTTGCTATTGCCACAAAAAATAATACTACTCCCTCCGTCCGTTAATAGATGTCCGAAGGTTTGTCTACATTCGGACGTATCTATGCACTAAAGAGTGTCTAGATACATTTGAATTTAGACAAACTTTAGACATCTAAAAATAGACAGAGGTAGTACTAAATATTTCAAAATTTTATTTCGCACATATATCTCAACAACCTATAGTGCACACCAAGTTTCGCGGAGTCTGCTATTATTTGTCTCCCGTGAAAAAAGATATAAAAATGTTGTGTGAAAAGCTCTTGTTTAGCACCAAAAATTTTCATTTTACACATGACAAAAAATATACTCCACCAGCAGCAGTTTTTTTGTGAAACGAATTTGCGAACGCATAGAACTGCGAAAACACGTGATACTAATCCGCTCCTTCATAACGAAGAGACACTAAGTTTCAAACCTCCACCAGCAGTTTCCTTAGAAATCACAAATTTCCACAATACCAGCGTGGGGGTCCATAAAACTACGATTAGTGCTGTGATCTTCACTTTTTACGATGCTAGTTACCATATATGGCCTTTGTCAGCCTGCCTCATGGATTATTTATACCTGACTCATCTCCCTTGGAAAAATTCGAGTGTGTTCAATGTTACCTTCGCTGACGACGACCCAAACAAATCAAATGAAGCAGAAACACGTTATGCATTTCCTATACAAAGATTCGTCTCCAGGAATGGCAATGTAGGCATGACAATAGGCAAAACTTGCATGGGCCAGCGGTTTGTATTGGAACGCAGAGCTCACTTGTGACTATAAATACGTTGTCAAGCAGCCATAATATCATGTCTTGTCGAGTGATAGCTCAGGATGGTTGCAATTATTATTTTTTCTTTTGTTGATCCATACAAACAGAGAGAGAGACCCTTTACATATAGACTCATGAGATATTCGAGCAAACCAAACCAATCGTATATGAAGGGAGTGGTGGAAAGGACGATCCATCAAATAGAGCTCCAACTGAATTGGCTGATTATTCCCATCTGCCTATCGGAGTGCATGCTGGCGGTTCATTCGGATCAGATCAAAACAAAGCCTCAGAACGCCCTCCAAACTAAGCCACTTAGGCCAGGTGATCGAGCAAAAACCGAAAATGAGCTTTGAGTTGTGGCCCTGCGCACACGCGATCCACTCGATGCCAGGGCCCGACCTTAGCGCAATGGAGAAGTCTAGACCAGCTGACGAGGACCGCACGCATTTCATCTCCAAAGTCGTGAGGGGACGGGGGCTGGGTTTTGCACTTTTGATGAACTCCGTTTCGTGATGCCTCGTCGAGTGCGGTTTCATTGACAAGAGAAATCTACTGTGACGTCGTCTTTGTCAGCTTCTATTTTAGTTACTGGTTCATAGCTGTAATTTCGTCCTGAATGTGACTCCTGGATGAATGGAGCATTGGTTATGCATCCGTTACCACTACAGGAATGGCGCGCTGGACCGATGGTCTTCTCATATGCTGACGACTAAAAGTTGGGGTTGTCGACGTATGGGCCTCAAGGCCAGCCCGCCAAAAGAACCGTCGGCATAGAGATGCCCTCGGCGTAGGAAACAGCTTCCCTCGGCACATCACGGGCCGTCGGCGTAGGCCTCTGCATGCAGCCCGCCAAACTTAGGCCGTGACGGCGCTGTCACGGCATCAAGGATACGTCGACGGCCAGCTTCGGCATAGCCTTCTCCTCTTTTGCTTTTAACTACGCAGGTTGAAATTTTTCCTCCACGCACGGATCGCCTTTTTAAGTTTCAACTGAATGGCAGAAAATGAAAATAAATTCAAAAAATAAAATCCTTCAAGATGTCCATGTATTATGTCATCTAGTTGAAAGATAATTTAACAAAAATGAATTTCGATATTTTTTTGCAAAATTGCGTCGTGTATCGGTAAAACGGCTTTTCTGGTTGCATACGATGTCGAAAAAAATGTATAATATATCAAAATAATCGTGGGAAAAAGATACATCCGAATTCACTAGGATTTAAGCAGTTAGCCAATTTTTAGATTCTCAAAAGTTACAATTAAGTTTTTCTATATGGCTTCACATTTCCTTCCACATATAGATGCAGAAAGGGTCGTATACAATCATATAAACACGGTCCAACTTCCTCTTGTATCCGTGTCTCTTTGGTCTGAAGGAATATGAAGACTATACTTTATTATGGATTTAAGAACGCCAACATAAACAAATATTTTATTGCAATGGCATTCACTTGAACCCTACATAATGACTAGTATGTATACATGTGCATTGCGTGTCTTAAAATTACATATTGTGCTTGATAATAGAGAGAAAAATTATGTTGTGTCTTTGAAAATTCAATTCGGCTCCCGAGTGCATATGCTCCCTCTACCAAAAAAATATATTTCGAAAAATGTTGAAAAAATTTGACAAAAAAATCTACATGTATATCTCCACAATATATGTGTGTTCGTGAAGTTTCGCGAGAAACCAATATTTTGTGTAGTCTATGTAAAAAATAGAAAATTTATCTTTTGAAAAACATATTTTTAGCATTGAATTTTGTCTTTTTTACACACGCCACACAACACGTCGATTTTTCATGAAAAAACTTTGTAAGGAGGTAGCACGTGAAGATGTACGTTCGAATTTTTTCTTATAATTATTTTGAATTTCATATATATGTAACATGAATTTCAAAATAGATGGAGCATATGCTCCCATGTGCCAAAACACCACTCTCTCGTGTCTTGCAAGTTGTAGAATAATATAAGACAAAAATAGATCAAAATGACACAAGAATATGTAAGTAGCAAGCCCAATCCTTTTTGTTTGGGAATGCAGGGAAGTCCCATTGGTTGACAAAAAAGATAAAAAAAAAAAAAAAAAAAAAAAAAAACACCTACCACACTTATTTGTTTGTTTCTTTTACGTGCCTATTTCTCTCTTGATATTCCATCTTTTCATCAGACACCAAAGTGTTAACTCTTGGATTTTATCTTATCTCTGATAGGTTAACGTGCCACTGCCTTCCTAACCATCCAACATGTGGTTGGTTCCGACGCTTGTTCCAATCTCAACACACTAGTAGAAAATAGGAAATAGAAGGAAAAAATGGAAGCAACACACCATGAAAAGTCCACTATGCCGGTATCTGGGCAAAAGACCAGCCACAGAATATTTGTATTAACGCCTCTGCTGTTTGGATATCAGCAGTGTGCAGGAAACATAGGTCGCCGCCACTATGATGTGCCCTAGTGACCGGGCCAATGCCAAATACTACACGGCGTTGTAGGGTAGACCACGCCAGGGGTCATACAAGCATCAGCGGTGTGGCCAAATGGGCCACGCCGCCAGGTACCTGGCCCAATGCATATGCACGCCCTCGGTCTGTGGTCACATACACCCCTAGTCTGTGCCCAAAATTAACTGCGCGCCCATGCACACAACACACACAACACTTCTCTCCCCTCACTCTCCACTCCCCCACACTCGTCTCCGATTCTCACCGCCTCGGCCCCATATGCGTAGATCCCATCTAGCACTGCCGCCCCGAGCACCGCCGCGTGGTTTCCCTGCTGATTTTGGCCGGTTAACCGAACTCTAGCCATGGGATGCCTCCACGTCACGGCCCTCCTATAGGCTCCAAGGCTTCCGTGTTATCCGCCTGCGATCGTCGGGTACCTCCGTTGCCGAGATGTTGTGGCGTGGAGGTTCAGTCGCGGCTGCATCGACCTCAACTTCCTCCATCGCTCATCATGATGTGGGAGAACCATCGTTGAGAACGCCAAGCGCAACGGAGGATTTCCATCACCAAGGTGAATGAGAGGGCCATGGAGCAGTGAAAGGTACCTTTCTCGAAAGATGTTCAAACGGAGTTGGACTTCCGACGTTCGAGGAGGGAGGATAAGAGGGAGAAGAAAAGGAGGAAGGTCGCCATGTTTGCGCAGCTCGAAGGTCCCAAGACGATCGATGTGACGACCAGTGGTTAGACCTCTTCACCACTTCCGATGAAGATAGCGTTTAGGATAGTAGTTATTAGTTAGTTTATCAAATTATGAAGTTGTGTGTATTTGTGCATCTAAAAATAATTTGTATGTTAGTGTCAAATTGTTTATTTAGATGAAGTGCTTACTATTTACTCCCTTCCCTTCGTTCCTATTTAATCGACGCGGAGGAGATAAGGCTACTAAACAAATAACATATTGATTAAAGTCAATTAAATCCGGACAGAGATAGTAGTATCAAGAATTTGGAACAGCCCTGAGAGAAATTCGCTGGGCCCCACTGTACCACCGGTGCCACTGACAGTCAACTTATCAGCAGCGTTGATATCAATTACGAGCAACGAGATATCGGCGTCGTGTATCACCGACGTTGAAACACCGCCGGTAGCCATTACCAGCGACGGCGTGACACATACACGCTGCCGGAAGATCAACTTTTCCTACAGTGGGTGTGGGTTTGCATTTCGAAAAAAAGCTGAAAACGTACGTACGGTGCATGCATGTACTGATTATTTCATTCCATTTGCTGAACCATCACAACTCTGACACGACTCCGTCGGCCACCATACAAGCAGTACATCAAAACGTATCATTCATCGCATTCGCAGCAAACTCAGTCATTAATAATCAATTACTAACCCCTCTCAGCTTCGATTCCACGTGCATGCAGCCGACGGGCAAGACCACTGGTTCTCCAACTCATGCGACCTGGACCTGGATGGTCTTGGGCTTCTTGGGCTCGGGCGGCGGCAGCTTCTCAACCGACACAGTGAGCACGCCGTCGCGGCACACGGCGGAGATCTTCTCCATGTCGGCGTTCTCGGGCAGCACGAACTTGCGCATCAGCTTCCCCATCCGGCGCTCCATCCGCAGGTACCTAGCGTCCTCTTTCTCCTCCCTCCGGCGCTCGCCGCTGATGACCAGCACCCGCTCGTCCTCCACCTGCACCTTGATGTCGCCGGACCCGAGCCCCGGCATGTCCACCACGAACGCGTACGCGCCGGGCAGCTCCTTCACGTCGGCGGGGGTCGCCGCCATGGCGCGCGCGTCGCGGACGTAGGCCCGCGTCGGGCCCTGCTTCTCGCCGCCGGCGTTGCCGGCCTCGCTGTCCGGGATGTCCAGCAGGTGCTGCAGCGCTGTCACCAGCGGGTTCTCCAGCCCGAACACCCTGCCCTCCATTCTCGCTCGCTGAAGAGAAGACTCAAGTTGTTTTGGACAGTGGTTGGATTTTTGATTTGTTGATTTGCTCGGTGTTGTTGCGACGGGAGGACGATGCGGGGCTTATATATATGGCCGGAGGCGGGGAGTCTGGAAGGGGATGGAAGCTTCTCCAAGGTGGTGGAACGCGAGCGGTGCGGTGGGGGCGTCAAGCCGAGATGATGGAGAAAGTTCCAGAGCCTTCGTTGGATTAGCGACCCGTCGTAATTGTTCTGTGTTCGGTTGCTTTATGACCCCACGTGTCATTTGGAGTTCAGAAGAGAGAGGGGATCTGAAGCTTGCACTTTTTCCACTCGAGTTCAGGTTTTGATTTGCCACCAAAAAATGATACATCTCTATCTATAAAAAGATATTAAAATTTTATTTAAATTTAGATGTATCATCTAAACATCATTAAGGGGATAGATACATTTAAATTTAGATAAACATTTGACATTCTTTTATGTACGAAGGGAGTACTTTCTCCATACCGAAAAAGCTCCTTATTTTTTTTAAATATAGGTGTATCTATGACTAAGGTATGTCTATAACTCTATATACATCCTTATCTAGATAAACTTGAGCAGCTTGTTTTTAGAAATAGAGGGAGTAATTTGAAATCATTAAAAAGAGCCAACCAAATATTTCACGCATATGTCTCAACAACCTATGGGCGCACACCAAATCTGACGGAATGCGATGTTATTTGTGTTCCGTGTAAAAAATATATAGAAATGTGTATCATGAAAAGCTCATAAAACACACCAAATGTGTAAATTTGTCATTTTACACATGACACAAAAATATTTATTTTTGGCAAAACTAATACGAGATACTAATCCGCCCCTTCATAACGAAGAGGTGCTAAGTTTCAAACCTCCAACACCAATTTGGCTCAAAAATAACGAATTTCCACAATACCAGCGTGGGTGCTAGAAAACTACGAATAGTGCTCTGATCTTTATTCTCTTTTTTTATGACGAGGTTAGTTACCATGTATGGTCTTTGTCAGCCTGCCTCATGGATTATTTATGCCGGCTCATCTCCCTTGGAAAAATTCATGTGTGATCAATGTTACCTTTGCTGACGACGACCCAAACAAATCGAATGAAGCTGAAACACGTTATGCTCTTCTTATACAAAGATTCGTCTCTAGGAATGGAAATGTAAGCATGACAATAGGCAAAACTTGCATGGGCCAGCGGTTTGTATTGGAACACAAAGCTCACTTGCGACTATAAATACTGTGGCAAGCAACCATAATATCATGTCTTGTCGAGTGATAGCTCAGGATGGTTGCAATTATTATTTTTCCTTTTGTTAGTCCAATACATATAGAGAGAGGCCTTTTACATATAGTCTCATGAGATATTCGAGCAAACCAAACCAATCGTATATGAATAAAGTGACGGAAAGGACGATCGATCAAATAGAGCTCCATCTGAATTAGCTGATTATTTCCATCCTCCTATCGGAGTGCATGCTAGCGGTTCATTCGGATCAGATCAAAACAATTCCACAGAACGCCCCCCATACTAAGCCACTTAGGCCAGGTGATCGAGCAAACACCGAAAATGAGCTTTGAGTTGCCGCCCTGCGCACAAGCCAGCCACTCGATGCCACGGCCCGACCTTCGCGAAATGGAGAAGCCTAGACCAGCTGACGAGGACCGCACGCATTTCATCTCCAAAATGGTGAGGGGATGGGGGCTGGGTTTTACACTTTTGATGAATTCAGTTTCGTGATGGCTCGTCGAGTGCAGTTTCATTGACAAGAGAAATCTACCGTGACGTTGTCCTTGCCAGCTTCTATTGTAGTTACTGGTTCATAGCTTATGTAATTTTGTCCTGAATGTGACTCCTGGATGAAATGAGCATTGGTTAATCATCCTTACCACTACATGAATTGTGCGCTGCGCCGACGGCCAAATGTCGGGGCCGTCGGCGTATGGGCCTCCAGGCCAGCCCACCAAAAGGACCGTCGGCGTAGCGATGCCCTCGACACATCGCGGGCCGTCGGCATAGGCATGTGCATGCGGGCCACCAAACTTAGGCCGTGATGGCGCTGTCACGGCGTCAAGGCTACGCCAACGGCCACCCTCGGCATAGCCTTCTCCTCTTTTTTTAGCTACGCCGATGGACACCCTCGGCGTAGAGGTTGAAAATTTTCCCTCCACGCACCCCCCGATCGCCTTTTTAACTTTCAATTGAATGTCATAAAACGATAAAAAATTCAAAAAATAAAATCCTTCGAGATGTCCATGTGTTATGTCATCTACTTGCAAGAGAATTTGAACAAAACTAAATTTCGATATTTTTTTGCAAAATTGTGTCATGTATCTGTAAAACGGTTTTTCTGGTTGCATATGAAGTCGGAAAAATGTTTAATATATCAAAATGATAGTGGGAAAAAGTTACATCCGAATTCACCAGGGTTTACCCGGTTAGCCAATTTTTAGATTCTCAAAAGTTACAATTAAGCTTTTCTATATGGCTTCACTTTTCCATCCACATATAGATGCATAAAGGGTCATATACAATCATATAAACACAGTCCAACTTCCTCTTGTATTCGTGTCTCTTTGGTCTGAAGGAATATGAAGACTATGTTTTATTATGGATTTAATAACGCCAACATAAACAAATATTTTATTACAATGGCATTCTCTCGAACCCTACATAATGACTAATATGTATACATGTGCATTGCGTGTCTTAACATTACATATTGTGCTTGATAATAGAGAGAAATATTATGTTGTGTCTTTGAAAATTTAATTCGGCTCCCGGCTGCATATGCCCCCTCTACCAAAAAATTATATTTCAAAAAATGTTGAACAAATTTGACAAAACATTCTACATGTATATCTCCACAATATATGTGGGTTCATCAAGTTTCGCGAGGAACCAATATTTTGTGGGGTCTATGTAAAAAAGAGAAAATTTTGTGTGGTCTATGTAAAAAAGAAAAAAAAGTATAATATATCAAATTGATCATGGGAAAATGTTACATCCGAATTCAGCATGGTTTACTCAGTTAGCCAATTTTTAGATTCTCAAAAGTTACAATTAAGCTTTTCTATATGGCTTCACTTTTCCATCCACATATAGATGCAGAAAGGGTCGTATACAATCATATAAACACAGTCCAACTTCCATTCCATTTGTATTCATGTCTCTTTGGTCTGAAGGAATATGAAGACTATACTTTATTATGGATTTAAGAACGCCAACATAAACAAATATTTTATTACAATGGCATTCACTCGAACCCTACATAATGACTAGTATGTATACATGTGCATTGCGTGTCTTAACATTACATATTGTGCTTGATAATAGAGAAAGAAATTATGTTGTGTCTTTGAACATTTAATTCGGCTCCCGAGTGCATATGCCCCCTCTACCAAAAAAGTATTTAAAAAATATTGAACAAATTTGACAAAAAAATTCTACATGTCTATCTCCACAATATATGTGCGTTCATCAAGTTTCACGGGGAACTAATATTTTGTGTGGTCTATGTAAAAAAGAGAAAAATTATCTTCTGAAAACCCATATTTTTATCATTAAAGTTTGTTTTTTTCACACAAGCCACACAACAAGTCGATTTTTCATGAAATTTTTTGTAAGCGGGTAGCATGTGAAGATGTACGTTTGATTTTTTCGTTATAATTATTTTGAATTTCAAATATGTGTAACATGAATTTCAAAATAGATGGAGCATATGATCCCATATGCCAAAACACCACTCTCTCGTGTCTTGCAAGTTGTAGAATAATATAAGACAAAAATAGATTAAAAGGACGTAAGAGTATGTAAGAAGTAAGCGCAATCCTTTTTGTTTGGAAATGCAGGGAAGTCCCATTGGTTGACAAAAAGGATGGAAAAAAGAGAAAGCAAAAAAAAACACCTACCACACTAATTTGTTTGTTTCTTTTACCTGCCTATTTGTCTCTTGATATTCCATCTTTTCATAAGACACCAAAGTCTTAACTCTAGGATTTTATCCCTGATGGGTTGAGGTGCTACTGCCTTCCTAACCATCCAACATGTGGTTGGTTCCGACCCTTGTTCCAATCTCAACACATTGGTAGGAAATAGTAAATAGAAGGAAAAATGGAAGCAACGCACTATGAAAAGTCCACTCTGCCGGTATCTGGGCAAAAGACTAGCGGCAAAATATTTGTATAACGCCTCTGCTATTTGGATATCAGCGGTGTGCATGAAACATAGGTCGCCGCCGCTATGCTGGGCCCTAGTGACCGGGCCCACGCCTAATACTGCACGACCTTGTAGGGTAGACCACGTCGGGGGTCATAGAAGCATCAGCAGCGTGGCCAAATGGGCCACGCTGCCAGGTGTACCAATGCATATGCATGCCCTAGTCCGTGTGGTCACATACACCCCAGTCGGTGCCCAAAATTAACTGCACGCCCATGCACACAACACACACAACACTCTCTCCCCTCACTCTCCAGTCCCCTGTACTCGTCTCTGATTGCCACCGCTTCGGCCCCATACGCGTAGATCCCATCTAGCGCCGCTGCCCCCGAGGACCACTGCGTGGTTTTCCCACTGATTTCAGCTGGTTAACCGAACCCTAGCCACCGCCTTCGATGGGATGCCTCCACATCGCGGCCCTCCCGTAGGCTCCACAGGCTTCTGTGTTATCCGCCTGCGATCGTCGGCTACCTCCGTCGCTGAGATCTCAGCCACTAGGTGCGCTTGTGGCTCGACACGTTTCACACCATGGATGAAGCTGCACACGCGTACGATGTTGCGATGTGGAGGTTCGGCCGCGGCTGCATCGACCTCAACTTCCGCCGTCGCTCATCGTGACGTTGAATCACCGCCGATAGCCATTACCAGCGACAAGATATCTAGTGCTACCACCTCTTTGCATGCTACCATGCTACCGTACAAAAAAACGTATTTTATACGTGTCAAAAAATTATACGAAAAAATGTGAGTACTCATGAAGCATGTCCTTACAACAACCCAAAATTTCACATCCAAAATCAACATGGACACTGAGAAACATGAATAGTGCTACCTAGTGTCACAAAAAGACAAATCAGAAAATGACACTATTCATGCTGATTTTCTTTTTTTTATTTCTCAGTGTCCATGTCGTTTTTGAATATGAAATTTTGTGATTTTGTAGGAACATGCTTCATGAGCACTCACAATTTTTCGTATAATTTTTTAACACGTATAAAATACTTTTTTTTATGGTAGCACGGTAGCACCTAAAGAAGTGGTAGCACTAGATATGTTCTCCATTACCAGCGACGGCGTGACATATACACGAACAGTGACTCTACAGTGCACTTGTATAGTGGGTTTGCATTCCGAAAAAAAGCTGAAAACGTACGTGCATGCATGTACTGATTATTTCATTCCATTTGCTGAACCATCAAAACTCTGACACGACTCCGTCGGCCACCATACAAGTAGTACATCAAACGTATGGCGTATCATTCATCGCATTCGCAACAAAACTCAGTCACTAGTAACCACAATTACCAACCCCTCTAAGCTTCGATTCAACGTGCAGGAAAGCAAGACCACTGGTCCTCCAACTCATGCGACCTGAACCTGGATTGTCTTGGGCTTCTTGGGCTCGGGCGGCGGCAGCTTCTCCACAGACACGGTGAGCACGCCGTCGCGGCACACGGCAGAGATCTTCTCCATGTCGGCGTTCTCCGGCAGCACGAACTTGCGCATCAGCTTCCCCATCCGGCGCTCCATCCGCAGGTACTTGGCGTCCTCCTTCTCCTCCCTCTGGCGCTCGCCGCTGATCACCAGCACCCGTTCGTCCTCCACCTGCACCTTGATGTCGCCGGACCCGAGCCCCGGCATGTCCACCACGAACGCGTACGCGCCGGGGAGCTCCTTCACATCGGCGGGTGTCGCCGCCATGGCGCGCGCGTCGCGGACGACGTAGGCGCGCGTCGGGCCCTGCTTCTCGCCGCCGGCGTTGCCGGCCTCGCCGTCCGGGATGTCCAGCAGGTGCTGCAGCGCCGTCACCAGCGGGTTCTCCAGCCCGAACACCCTGCCCTCCATTGTCGCTCGCTCGCTGATCTGAAGACTAGAGATGTTTTCGACAGTGGTTGGATTCTTGATTTCCTTAGTGGATTTGCTCGGTGCTGATGCGACGGGAGGAGGAGGCGGGGCTTATATATCTGGCCGGAGTCGGGGAGTCTGGAAGGCTATGGAAGCTTCTCCAAGGTGGTGGAACGCGAGCGGTGCGGTGGGGGCCGTCAAGCCGAGATGATGGAGAAAGTTCCAGATCCTTCGTTGGATTAGCGACCCGTCGTAATTGTTCTGTGTTCCGTTGCTTTATGACCCCACGTGTCATTTGAGTTCAGAAGAGAGAGGGGATCTGAAGCTTGCACTTTTTCCCCTCGAGTTCACGTTTTGATTTGCCACCAAAAAATGATACATCTCTATCTATAAAAAGATATTAAAAATTTATTTAAATTTAGATGTATCTGAACATCATTAAGTGGATAGATACATTTAAATTTAGATAAACATTTGACATTCTTTTATGTACGAAGGGAGTACTTTCTCCATACCGAAAAAAGCTCCTTATTTTTTTTAAATATAGGTGTATCTGTGACTAAGGCATGTCTATAACTTTATATACATCTGTATCTAGATAAACTTGAGCAGCTTGTTTTTAGAAATAGAGGAAGTAATTTGAAATCATTAAAAAGAGCCAACCAAATATTTCACGCATATGTCTCAACAACCTATGGGTGCACACCAAATCTGACGGAATGCGATGTTATTTGTGTTCCGTGTAAAAAATATATAGAAATGTGTACCATGAAAACCTTTTTTTAGGATCAAAATTTGTCATTTTACACATGACAAAAAAATATCTATTTTTGGCGAAATGAATTTGCGATCTCATAAAACGGTGAAATACAAGATACTAATCCGCCCCTTCACAAAGAAGAGTTTCAAACCTCCAACACCAATTTGGCTCAGAAATTACGAATTTCCACAATACCAGCGTGGGTGCTAGAAAACTACGAATAGTGCTCTGATCTTTACTCTTTTTTTTATGACAAGGTTAGTTACCATGTATGGTCTTTGTCAGCCTGCCTCATGGATTATTTATGCCGGCTCATCTCCCTTGGAAAAATCATGTGTGATCAATGTTACCTTTGCAGACGACGACCCAAACAAATCGAATGAAGCTGAAACACGTTATGCTCCTCTTATACAAAGATTCATCTCTAGGAATGGAAATGTAAGCATGACAATAGGCAAAACTTGCATGGGCCAGCGGTTTGTATTGGAACACAAAGCTCACTTGTGACTATAAATACTGTGGCAAGCAACCATAATATCATGTCTTGTCGAGTGATAGCTCAGGATGGTTGCAATTATTATTTTTTCTTTTGTTAGTCCATACAAATAGAGAGAGACCTTTTACATATAGTCTCATGAGATATTCGAGAAAACCAAGCCAATCGTATATGAAGGAAGTGCTGGAAAGGACGATCGATCAAATTGAGCTCCATCTGAATTGGCTGATTATTCCCATCTGCCTATCGGAGTGCATGCTGACGGTTCATTCGGATCAGATCAAAACAATGCCACCGAACGCCCTCCAGACTAAGCCACTTAGGCCATGTGACCGAGCAAACAGCGAAAATTAGCTTTGAGTTGTGGCCGTGCACACACGCGATCCACTCGATGCCACGGCCCGACCTTCGCGAAATGGAGAAGTCTAGACCATCTGACGAGGACCGCACGCATTTCATCTCCATACTGGCGAGGGGACGGGGGCTGGGTTTTGCACTTTTGATGAACTCAGTTTCGTGATGCCTCGTCGAGTGCGGTTTCATTGACAAGAGAAATCTACTGTGACGTCGTCCTTGTCAGTTTCTATTGTAGTTACTGGTTCATTGCTACTGTAATTTTCTCCTGAATGTGTCTCCTGGATGAACGGAGCATTGGTTATTCATCCTTACCACTATAGGAATGGCGCGCTGCGTCGACGGCCTTCTCATACACCGACGGCCTTCTCATACGCCGACGGCCAAGGGGCCGTCGGCGTATGGGCCTCCAGGCCAGCCCGCCAAAAGGACCGTCGGCGTAGCGATGCCATCGGCGTAGGAAACTCTACGCCGATGGCTGCCCTCAGCACATCGTGGGCCATTGGCATAGGCATGTGCATGCGGCCCACCAAACTTAGGCCGTGATGGCGCTGTGACGGCGTCAAGGCTACGCCAACGGCCACCCTCGGCATAGCCTTCTCCTCTTTTTTAGCTACGCTGACGGCCACCCTCGGCGTAGAGGTTGAAATTTTTCCATCCACGCAACCCCCTCCCCCGATCGCCTTTTTAACTTTCAACTGAATGGCAGAAAACGATAAAAAATTCAAAAAATAAAATACTTCGAGATGTCCATGTGTTATGTCATCTACTTGCAAGAGAATTGAACAAAACTAAATTTCGATATTTTTGCAAAATTGCGTCATGTATCCGTGAAACGGGTTTTTTTTTTTGTTGCATACGAAGTCGGAAAAAAATGTATAATATATCAAAATGATAGTGGGAAAAAGTTACATCCGAATTCACCAGGTTAGCCAATTTTTAGATTCTCAAAAGTTACAATTAAGCTTTTCTATATGGCTTCACTTTTCCATTCACATATAGATGCATAAAGGGTCGTATACAATCATAAACACAGTCCAACTTCCTCTTGTATTCGTGTCTCTTTGGTCCGAAGGAATATGAAGACTATGCTTCATTATGGATTTACGAACGCCAACATAAACAAATATTTTATTACAATGGCATTCTCTCGAACCCTACATAATGACTAATATGTATACATGTGCATTGCGTGTCTTAACATTACATAGAGAGAAAAAGTATGTTGTGTCTTTGAAAATTTAATTCGGCATCCGAGTACATATGCCCCCTCTACCAAAAAATTATATTTCGAAAAATGTTGAACAATTTTGACAAAACATTCTACATATATATATCCATAATATATGTGAGTTCTTCTAGTTTCGCAAGGAACCAATATTTTGTGTGGTTCATTTAAAAAAGAGAAAATTTTGTGTGGTCTATGTAAAAAAGAAAAATATGTATAATATATCAAAATGATCGTGGAAAAAAGTTACATCTGAATTCATCATGGTTTACCCAGTTAGCCAATTTTTAGATTCTCAAAAGTTACAATTAAGCTTTTCTATATGGCTTCACTTTTCCATCCACATATAGATGCAGAAAGGGTCGTATACAATCATATAAACACAATCCAACTTCCTCTTGTATTTGTGTCTCTTTGGTCTGAAGGAATATGAAGACTATACTTTATTATGGATTTAAGAACGCCAACATAAACAATTATTTTATTACAATAGCATTCACTCGAACCCTACATAATGACTAGTATGTATACATATGCATTGCGTGTCTTAACATTACATATTGTGCTTGATAATAGAGAGAAAAATTATGTTTTGTCTTTGAACATTTAATTCGGCTCCCAAGTGCATATGCCCCCTCTACCAAAAAATTATATTTCGAAAAATATTGAAAAAATTTGACAAAAAATTCTATCTGTCTATCTCCACAATATATGTGTGTTCGTCAAGTTTCGCGAGGAACCAATATTTTGTGTGGTCTATGTAAAAAAGAGAAAATTTATCTTCTGAAAAACCATATTTTTATCATTAAAGTTTGTCTTTTTTACACAAGCCACACAATAAGTCGTTTTTTCATGAAATTTTTTGTAAGCGGATAGCATGTGAAGATGTACGTTCGAATTTTTCATTATAATTATTTTAAATTTCAAATATATGTAACATGAATTTCAAAATAGATGGAGCATATGCTTCCATGTGCCAAAACACCACTCTCTCGTGTCTTGCAAGTTTTTGTTTGGAAATGCAGGGAAGTCCCATTGGTTGACAAAAAGGATAGAAACAAGAGAAAGCCAAAAAAAACACCTACCCCACTTATTTGTTTGTTTCTTTTACCTGCCTATTTGTCTCTTGATATTCCATCTTTTCATCAGACACCAAAGTCTTAACTCTAGGATTTTATCCCTGATGGGTTGAGGTGCTACTGCCTTCCTGACCATCCAACATGTGCTTGGTTCCGACGCTTGTTCCAATCTCAACACATTGATAGGAAATAGGAAATAGAAGGAAAAATGGAAGCAAAACACTATGAAAAGTCCACTCTGAATATTTGTATAACGTCTCTGCTATTTGGATATCAGCGATGTGCAGGAAACATAGGCCGCCGCGGCTATGACGGGCCCTGGTGACCGGGCCCACACCAAATACTGCACGGTGTTGTAGGGTAGACCACGCCGGGGGTCATACAAGCATCAGCAGTATGGCCAAATGGGCCACGCTGCTAGGTGTACCAATGCATATGCACGCCCTCGGCCGTGTGGTCACATACACCCCAGTCGGTGCCCAAAATTAACTGCACGCCCATGCACACATCACACACAACACTTCTCTCCCCTCACTCTCCACTCCCCTGCACTCGTCTCCGATTGCCACCGCCTCGTCCCCATACGCGTAGATCCCATCTAGCGCCGCCGCCCCCGAGCACTGCCGCGTGGTCTCCCCACTGATTTCGGCTGGTTAACCGAACCCTAGCCACCGTCTTTGATGGGATGCCTCCACGTCGCGGCCCTCCCGTAGGCTCCACGGGCTTCTGTGTTATCCACCTGCGATCGTCGGGCACCTCCGTCGCCGAGATCTCAGCCACGGGATGAGGTTGCACACGTGCACGATGTTGCGGCGCCGGCGTGGAGGTTCGGCCGCGGCTGCATCGACCTCAACTTCCGCTGTCGCTCATCGTGACGTGGGAGATCCATCGTTGAGAACGCCAGGCGCAATGGCGGCTTTCCATCACCAAGGTGGATGAGAGGGCCTGGGCCTTTCTCGGAAGATGTTCAGGCGAAGTTAGACTTCTAATTAGACTTCTAACATTCGAGGGATGAGAGGAGGGAGAAGAGAAGGAGAAATGTCGCCATATTTGCGCAGCTCGAAGGTCCCAAGACGATCGATGATGACGACCAATGGTTAGACCTCTCTACCACTTCACATGAAGATAGCGTTTAGGATAGTAATTAGTAATAAGTTGTTAGTTTATCAAATTATGAAGTTGTGCGTGTTTGTGCATCTAAAAATAATTTGTATGTTTGTGTCAAATTGTTTATTTAGATGAAGTGCTTACTATGTAGTATCAAGAATTTGGAACAGCCCTGACACACTAACCACCGGTGCCACTAACAGTCAACTTATCAGCAGCGTTGATATCAATTACCAGCAACGAGATATCGGGGTATCACCGACGTTGAAACACCGCCGATAGCCATTACCAGCGACGGCGTGACACATACGTACACGCTGCCATGGAGTAGCGGGTTTGCATTTCGAAAAAAGCTGAAAACGTACGTTCATGCATGTACTGATTATTTCATTCCATTTGCTGAATCATCACAACTCTGACACGACTCCGTCGGCCACCATACAAGCAGTACATCAAAAAGTATCATTCATCGCATTCGCAACAAACTCAGTCACTAGTAACCAATTACTAACCCCTCTAAGCTTCGATTCAACGTGCAGGAAAGCAAGACCACTGGTCCTCCAACTCATGCGACCTGAACCTGGATCGTCTTGGGCTTCTTAGGCTCGGGCGGCGGCAGCTTCTCAACAGACACGGTGAGCACGCCGTCGCGGCACACGGCGGAGATCTTCTCCATGTCGGCGTTCTCCGGCAGCACGAACTTGCGCATGAGCTTGCCCATCCGGCGCTCCATCCGCAGGTACTTGGCGTCCTCCTTCTCCTCCCTCCGGCGCTCGCCGCTGATGACCAGCACCCGCTCGTCCTCCACCTGCACCTTGATGTCGCCGGACCCGAGCCCCGGCATGTCCACCACGAACGCGTACGCCCCCGGCAGCTCCTTCACGTCGGCGGGGGTGGCCGCCATGGCGCGCGCGTCGCGGACGTAGGCGCGCGTCGGGCCCTGCTTCTCGCCGCCGGCGTTGCCGGCCTCACTGTCCGGGATGTCCAGCAGGTGCTGCAGCGCTGTCATCAGCGGGGTCTCCAGCCCGAACACCCTGCCCTCCATTGTCGCTCGCTCGCTGGCTGATCTGAAGACTATAGTTGTTTGGACAGTGGTTGGATTCTTGATTTGTGGTGATGCGACGGGAGGAGGAGGCAGGGCCTATATATCTGGCCGGAGGCGGGGAGTCTGGAAGGCGACAGAAACTTCTCCAAGGTGGTGGAACGCGAGCGGTGCGGTGGGGGTGTCAAGGCGAGGTGATGGAGAAAGTTCCAGAGTCTTCGTTGGATTAGCCATCTTCCTAATTGTCATTAGGGAGCCAGGCGTGACAAGTCTCTCCCTTTGTCCAGAGGAGAGAGAGGGGATCTCTGAAAAAAAGTGTCTCTCACTTTTATGGCCAAAAAAATACTACTACAGCCTATATCTCAACAATTTATTTCAAAAATATTAGGGAGTACAAAATATTTCAAAAATTTATTTCGCGCATATATCTCAACAACCTATAGTGCACACCAAGTTTCGCGGAGTTTGCTATTATTTGTCTCCCTTGTAAAAAAGATATAAAAATGTTGTGTGAAAAGCTCTTGTTTAGAACCAAATTTTTTCATTTTACACATGACACAAATATATATATTTTGTGTGAAACGAATTTGCGAACGCATAGAACTGCGAAAATACGTGATACTAATCCGCTCATTATAACGAAGAGACACTAAGTTTCAAACCTCCACCAACAGTTTCCTTAGAAATCATAAATTTCCACAATACCAGCGTGGGGTCCACAAAACTACGATTAGTGATGTGATCTTTACTTTTTTACTATGCTAGTTACCATATATGGCCTTTGTCAGCCCGCCTCATGGATTATTTATACCTGGCTCATCTTCCTTGGAAAAATTCGAGTGTGTTCAATGTTACCTTCACGACGACCCAAACAAATCGAATGAAGCAGAAACACGTTATGCATTTCCTATACAAAGATTCGTCTCCAGGAATGGCAATGTAGGTATGACAATAGGCAAAACTTGCATGGGCTAGCGGTTTGTATTGGAACGCAGAGCTCCACTTGTGACTATAAATACTGTGTCAAGCAGCCATAATATCATGTCTTGTCGAGTGATAGCCCAGGATGGTTGCAGTTATTATTATTTCTTTTGTTAGTCCAATTCATATGGAGAGAGAACCTTAACATATAGTCTCATGAGATGTTGGAGCAAACCAAACCAATCGTATATGAAGGGAGTGGTGGAAAGGACGATCTATGAAATAGAGCTCCATCTGAATTGGCTGATTATTCCAATCGAAGTGCATGTTGGCGGTTCATTCGGATCAGATCAGAACAACTTCACTAAGCCACTTGACCCCTTGCTCGCGCGGGAGGATCGCCGGGTCGACGCATCCTTGACCCCTTGCCTGTGGGCGCCATCCTATCTTCTGTCGCCGCTGCCGCAAGCTCGTCTCCGATCGCCTCTCGCGGGACTGGCTCCTCCACCGCCAAACACCTCTAAAATCGCCAGAGAAAGATAGGAGTGAGCTGAGCTGATTTGGACCGGGAAATGAGTTGGTTTGGAGTTGGAGGGACTTTTTGCAAGTTTAAGCGACGGTTGGTTGCTGGCCTAGGTCCCGCTTGTCGACGTGGCATGGGTCAACGCGGGTCAAACCAGTTTAGAACCTTGCGTAAGCAGCTACCAATAGATTTAGGACCAGCTCATTCATTTTCAAAGAATTAGGACTTATGTGAAGCAGCGGGTAAAGAATAGGAACTGTCAATGCAGTTTATTCATACTAGAAAGTTAACCGCGGCGTCACGCCACGCCCGTGGACAAAGAAAACATGGGTAGAGCTATCGAAGAAGGCAGGGGTAGCTTGGTTAGGAAAAATTCTATGCTTCACCCATGATACCTAAAACAAATACAATCTCTTCCCTAATATAAGATAGGCTGCCTGAACAATTTTAGTCTTCGATTTGATAGAAGTGGCACCCAAATATCCAAGTGTTCTTCCGTACAAAGGAGAATGCGTCAGAGAAAACTTCAGATGAAAAGTAAACAAAAAGAAGAGACACGGCCGTCCAACTATTAGAGATGCAGAACTGCTCACTTGCGTCACACTAAGAACAGTATAGCTATGCTGATTAAATTGGTGAGAAGTACACGGCAAACTAACTGAAAAAAAAGAGCATAAGGGAAAACATAAACTGATTGCATCTATAAAGGGCAAAGACGGAAGTGAGAAAGCACGTCACAAGCTGATTGAAACTTGCACTGTGTATATAATAGCTGACTACAATTTTCACTTAAACAGAATATGCTGCATCTTACATCCAACCAAACTGCAGTTGGGTGTTCACTGTATTAATCTTATTTATCCGTGATAATCTTGGGTAAGATACAGCAAAAATGCATTCACTTAGTAGCTTCATCTAAACAGAACATCCACATTTTCTTCAATAAACGCACACGTGATTTGAAAAGTAAGTATTATGGTTGGAGTGTAGAACCACCGCATAAAGAGTACATCTGAATAGTCCCCAGGTCAAGCAAGTTTGGCGAAATATAGCATTCAGTCGGTTGAATTTCACCGCTTCTAGATGTAGCAGGGTCAGTCTTGTATTTATACCTTCTAGTTAGTTATCCCATGAAGATACTGACCTTTGTCCACAAAAATAGTATACTTGTTGAGAAATAGAGATGTAAGTGCATCATGTGAGGATGAACCTTGTGGTGTGCCATTTTCAGGAACTTTGACACAATCGGTGGACCTACCAAAAGAATAACGAAGACATGAATGAGGAGACAGAAAAGAACGCAGAAAGAATAGCCAGAGAAAAGAATCGGCTTTGCCTAATTCCATCAGGTTTTCCACTTCAAATAATCAGAGAATACTCTTTCCTGTCACTTAAATCCAAGCAGATCTGGATCACATCACAAAGAATAGCCAGAAAAAAGTAGGAGTATTAGCTTGCCTATTCCCATCAGGTTTGCAACTTCAAATAATCAGAGAATACTCTTTGTTGTCACTTAAATCCAAGCAGATTTGGATCAGAGTTGTCATCTCATACAGACAAATCACTCGATGGGATTTTCACCAGGTAAGAAATCCCTTGCAGAAGAAGTGCAGTACTAAGCATTGCAGTCTGGAAAAAGGATACTAGTCATATTTACAACATATGACGTCGAAATCCACTAACTGTAAATCGCACTGATATTTTAAATTTTAAATATAGAAAGAGCTTGTACCTCTTCGGACGTTACTATGCATTAGAAGGATTGACCATGCTCAGCATAACAGTATTATCACCAGAATGTGTTATCAGCAGAACAGTCTTATAATACTCCAGGACCAGCTCCGGACTTCCGGTCAGATGCTAAAACTGAGAATGGCAACAATATATTCGATATCGGTATCAATATCACAACAGGCCTCCTGTAACTGAGAAAGTTTGATCAACTCACTGCAGAAACACTGTTAGAAGCTTATCTTTACATAACCTGATTATTATGCTCCCAATAAGAAAAAAGAGATGTCATATTCGATGTTATTATATCTGTGCATGCGACATGAATTTCCGAGAACATGACTACATTACTACCAGTGGTAAAGAGATGTCGTACTTGTCTATGATGCTTTCCACATGTAACATGAACTTCCTAGAAAAGTAGTAACAAAACAGCTCAACTGAAAATAGGGAAATTTATTATGGGATCTCACATGAACATCTATAAAAATAAGATGAAGACCACGGTCCACTGAGATATGTATTTGCTCACTCTTTATTCATATAAGTGCAAAGAAGAGGAATGACAATTATCAAATCAGTGGTAGGGGGAAATGAGATGAAACTGAGCCTTGCTTCATTGTCAGTATGGCTCTTGTGTATACTTCTATGGTTAGCGATTGAGTGAGAACTTAAATTTTGCACTACATAGAGTACCATATTACTTATCTCGACACCTTTTTTTTAAGAATAGACGTGCCATATTTCAGAACTATGCCGATGGTACAACCAAAACATGCAAAACAAAATTAGTCAAGAAGAGTATCCCTGAGACCTACAAAAAGCAGAATTTCTTTGCACTTCATCCAAAAATAGCAAAATTAATTTGGAATCCATGCTGGAACCTCTAAATTTACCCTTGTATGCAGCCGAAGAATATAATATTTCTGCATAATTCTGAGATTAAAGAATATACTTGATCTTCATAATTCTGAAATTGGAAAACATACTCTCTTCCTAACATATGGATTCTCAGTTTCGTTGCCAAGGACAATTTTCAGCAGATCAAATAAGGTAAGACCCCTAACTACTATAGATATGACCATTGTACCTGCATCCCTTCCTTGAAATCAACGTATGTTTGAAACTTAAACCCTGGAGAAACCTAGATATATTCTTTAAATTCTCTGGAAAAATTGCAGCAGAACAATAATGTCTGAATTTCCATTGTATATGGGAGACATCCTGCAATAATGATTTTTTATATCCTCCTTATCTACATGAGCAAAATATTAAGAGCCAATGATTGAGAAATTTTAAATAACTATCCTGAAGGGCTATGCATGTGTTATTACTATATGAACTTGTCGGCCAATATAGAATGGGTATGCTCCACAGGATAAACGTTCAAAATTCCTGACGACATTGCAGAAGGATTCCTATAGATACATTCATGATAAAAAAAATACAACACGGGATGCAGGAATTTCAAACGAATAAACATCACCATCTGATAGAAGGCAACCATAAGCCATTCCGGTCTGTAACTCTGTTTCATGTTTCACATATAGCACTAAATTACCTCCAGCATGATAAAAAAAAATAGTTAAAAGGGACGGGGTACTGACCTGACGAAGTAGGCAAGTAGCCACTCATCGGACGGGTGCGACGGCGGAGGCGGCAGGTGAGCGCAACGGCGGCGCTCGGCAGCATAAGGGGGATGGCTGGCCTGTGGCACGGCTCGCAGTGCATCTTCCAAGGTGGCCAGCAGGGGAAGCGGCCCAAGCTGCAGCTCGGACACGACATACCTAGCGGCGGCATGAGTGCCGGTCCTAGCCGCATCAAAAGACGACGCGAGGGCGGCAGCCATGGCACCTTGCTCTCTGGCCGTGTCCACCTCCGCTGCAGCGGGTGACGCGCCATCGTCGACTGCGGGTGGTCGTTGTCATCGTCCGAGACGGAGGTGGAGGTAGATGAGAGGACGCGGTGGCGTCTCGGGCACGGCCACGACGTCAGAGGAGCGCTTGACCCACAGCCCACCCCTGGCGGAGAAGCTTGAACAGGAAAATTTTCTGCAAACATAGAGCAGATGTGAAAGAAATGCAACTCCTCGTATAGGAAGTTCCTCCCCTACTATCACAGCCATTGAAATCCCGGAGATTCGTGCAAAGAATCTTACAGTCACAACCTTGAACCTTCCCACTCTATTCAACCATTTTACAGACCACCCCTTAGATTTTTGGGCTATTACCCATTTTATCTCCGTTTCTCTTATTCAATTAAGAAAACTATAATTACCTTTGGTATCAATCAAAATAATTGTTCAGCGATTATTCGACATATTTTCATGCTTTTTTCTTTATACGGAAATATTCATACTTACATAATATCCTACATTTTTTCAACCGAAATGAATTTGTTAATTCTGTTCTGTAACAAGAATGATTTTTTACAAGTTTCTTTTTACACAGTTAGTGACAGATACAAGCATGTTTGAGCAATTCATCTAAGTTTCATATAATTTTTCAAAAAAATTAACATTTAACAATATTCAAACAAATTCTATACTGGTTTTGACCAGGAATCATACATAATTCATGTAAATTTTTTCGGATCTTTGCCAAATTCTATACTGGTTTTGCCAGAAAAAATGATAAAACTTTACCGGATCTGTAGATATGAAGGGAAAAAACGTAAAAATATTGTGATACAAGTTTCTTCAAATATTCATACACACTTCGTGTAGTAATATTTTTTCGAATATTACCACATTCACTATGTTTCATATATGATTCACATAAACATATCAGTTTCACACTTGTTTTCAATCTAGAAAGAAGAATTAACATATATCACAGAACAAACAAAAGAAATATTTTGTAGATAATTAATGTACATGTGAATCATCCTAATTAACAGAGAGATTCATCACAAATTCGTATAGAATTCATACAAAATTCATAGGGATCCATAAAGTTTCACACCCAGTAGACAATTTAGTAGGTATCAAAGCAAACCACCAGGAATCATGGACAGATCAGTTCATGAAAATAAAGAACACCAGGAATCATGGACAGATCAAAGCAAATACAACAGGAATCATGCACAGATGAAAGCAAATCCACTCTCTCCAGCGTCCGCGTCTAGCAGGCGGCCGTCTCCCGCGTCCCTCGTCCAGCGTCCAGCAGCCGGCTAACTCCCGCGTCCCTCGTCCAGCAGGCGGGCCTCTCCCGCGCCCGGCTCCTCCCCGTCGGATCTCGCAGCGGAGGGCGGCGGTGGTCGGTGCAGTGCGCGAGCGGTGGAGGGTAGCGCGTCGCGCCCGTGGACGAGGTCGGCCCCGCGCCCAGGACCGTTGGTGCGCCGCCGCCGTGTCCCTCGTCGGCCCGTAGAGCGAGCGCTAGGGCGAAGGGGTGCGCGAGGCGGTCGGCCGCGTCGCCCCGCGGGTCTGCACCGGAGAGCACGACGCCCGATCGAGGGATGGGAGTAGACCCGGCCCGGCCCGAAATTCCCGGGCCAAGCCCGACCCGACCATGCCTATGGGCCGGGCCTTGGCCTGATTTTTTGGCCCGATGGCTGGGCCAGGCCGAGCCTGGGCCATGATTTTACGCGATTTAAGGAAGCGGCCTGGCCCGCGGCCTGAGGCCCGACAGGCTTTCCTTATGATGGGCCGGGCTTGGGCCAAGATTTCAGGCCCGACGGTCGGGCCGGGCCAGGCCTGGGCCAAGATTTTTCCCGTCGGGCTTTGGTCGGCCCGGCCCGAGAAATGCTCAGGTATAGATGGGAGGGATGGAGAGCGGCGGCGGGCGGCAGCCGGCGCAAGGTGATGGAGAGCAGCGGCGGCGGCCGATGCAAAGGACGGGACAGGGGTGGGGTGGGTGTGTGGGATTAGGGTTTGGATGGGGACTTTATATTCCAGCCCGTAGTGGGGGATGATTTCAAACTTTATGGAGGGCTAAAATGCAAATGTGCAGAATCTTTGACTGGATGGATCTTGCACGAATCTCCAACAAAATAAGTGGTATACATAGTGCAGGGTGTCTTACCATATTAGGGAAATCCGTACTCCAGATGTGAGAGAAAAAGATAGAGGGCCAGGAACGTTCGACAGAGGGATGGGCACCGCTTTGATCTGGCCGGCTTTGACCCCTGCCGCTTAATCCACTCACACACGTGACCATGTAGCAATTATGGAGCTTCTGGTCATCGAGAATTGTAGATCATTCCCGAGACACCACCGTCTAAAAATACTGCACGGCTGAAAGAAAGAGAAAAAGACTGGAGACAAGATGCGTCCATAGCTGATTGGGGTAAAAGTGTACCAAAACGTTGTGGTAACGACAGACAGGTTCAACTTTTATATATAGTAAATATCTTTACTATTATATTTCAGTTGGTCGTACGTCATACAACGCGTTTGGTGAAGGAGATTGGGAACACCCTGACCGTTCGATCTACATCCTATGGCAGCGTCAATTGTCCTGGTACTTGGCATAGATAATTACCCTTCGTTGCCACCGCTAAGTGGAAAATAACGATTCGCACTGAGGGCTCGTTTGGTTTCAGGGGATCCGCCCGGGATGCCCCCTTATTCCCCGGGTAGACAAAACATGGGCCGCACCGCCCCGGAAATCTCCGGGAGCGCTTTCCACACCTCCAGAGGTCGGGAACGATTTCCCCGGCTCGATCTCGCGACGGCGCGATGCCCCTCTCTGACCTCCTCCTCCTAGCGACCACGAGCAACGCCCCCGCCGAAATCCTCCTCCTCACTCCGCAGACCACGAGCGACGCATCCACCGAGATCGTCCTCCTTGCACTACTCCACGCGGATGGTCCTCACCGCCGACCAGATCCGTCGCCAGATCCGTCGCCAGATCCGTCGCCAGATCCGCCGCCACTTGGTAAGCCGATCATGCACTACTTCTTCTCGTTCATCTACCCACCACCGTGAATCCGTGATGTTGTCCCTGCTGACCTCAAGATGAATTTGCTGGCCCCAGATCCACAAGGAACAGCCATGGTAGCAAGATCTGTAGCGTGGCATGTACGAACGCAGCAGCAGATACATCTGATTTGTCATTCTTTTACTACCGCACATGCAGTTCCGGTTCCTTGAAGGTAATTTCTATTTTACTTTACAAACATAATGATAGCTTTCTGTAATGTTTATGCAAAAGTTTTATCTAGAAATTTTCATAAATACATTTTCACCTTTGGCCATGTTCTTGCATAAATATAGTTTCAGAGTTCATCAGACATGGTGCAGCTCGATTTTCTTTCAACTCTGACCTTACTTCCGGGGATTCTGATTCAGCTTTGGCTTTTGCCAAAAGGAACTGATTTTTATTTGGGATTATATAGTGCAATAATGTATCCTATAAAATCCAAAACGTCAATGTAGATTTTGGCCAAAACAGGAGGGTTGCATCTTGTTTCCTGTAGAGTATCCTTACCACGAATTGCGGCATGCATTTCTGTAGAGTTCTCTTTTAGTGTCTATTAGTAACTCTGTTTATTTGATAGATATTTGCTAACCAAAACATTTCTTAATTAAAGTAACCAGAACACTCACAGCTGTTTGAAGGAAACAAAAAGCAAAATAATCGCATCACGCCATTTTCAAATGCCAGCTGAATAGAGAGATCTTCCTCAACACCAAGGGCCCAATCTTTCGAACTTTTGGTTGAAAGAAGAGATTGCTGCCATGGACACGTACTCTCTGCTTGCCTTTATAGATGGTGCCTGTATAGTTGCAACTTCCAAAATCTACCTTAAAATCATGATCTATTGTTTAACTTGGACTTGAGATAAATGCATGGTTTAATTAGCCCTTACAACCAAACAAGCCCTAAAGGAATAAACAGCCGCGACCTAACCCTAGCACAGGGTAAAAGCACAGGTCCTGCTGCCCCTCACGTGTCCCCCTCCCGGCCTCCCCTCCCAAAGTTGTCTGCTTGTAGGCAGAGCCACATGAGGTTGGTCGCCGTGCGCGACCGAGCAGAGGGAGGAGGTGCGCATGCTGGCCTGGCGTCAATCCCGCCGGCGGATCGGCTTGTGCACCGTCTCCTCCTAGATCGGCGCCGTCTACCGGGAGATGGCGACGGTGGCGGATGCGGTATGCGGCCTAGCAGAGGAGAACGTGCCTGGCGGAGGAGATCCCGCACCTCCCGACACGACGCCTACCGCGCCACAGACGTCTTCCTGGCCATTCGTGACGCAACCGACATCGGCTCCGTCTGGATCCCAAGTGCGACCCCTGCTTGACATCGCCTTGCCCGCCTCCATTCGACCTAGACATAAGCTCCATGCCTAGGAACTCCGCCACGTCTTCCACGTACGCCATCGCTGCTGCATCGTGCTCAAGGCACGAGGCCAAATCCTCCTACTGGCCGATGGGCTACTATCGAAGTGGTCATATCCCCATGCCATCCACCTGACCCACTCCCCATCTATGTCGCTCTCGCAGTATATTAGACCAAGGTAATGATATTCACCATTATATATGATCTATTTTGTGCAATCTAATACCGTGTGGTGGCGTTGTGCTCTTCAGGCGTGGGTTGTAGATGCGATTTCTTTTCTAGATTTATGGATTACTGAATTATGATTTGTTTGTTGGTAGCACAAGGTAACTTATTTGTCATTTGTCCTTCTGCTTCTAACATGGAATTTTCAAGGAGGAGGCACCACGACTGGTCATTGGAGAAGACGTATCTGGCACTTTATGGTGGCTTGCACTGGTCGCACCATTTGTTCATGTATTCTCTGCTGCAAATTCTATCCCATGCTTGGTAAGATTAAACAGTTTTCTAGGCTGCAAGAAAATTAAATGTCATGGTCCATCCAAGCAAATTCTAGCATTTGTAGTTGTTGACACCATAAAGCTGTGATAGATAATGATGCAACATTTTCTTACACGCTCTCCCGATTGTGTTTTTAGGGAGGAATGCTATCGAGTATGTCATGGTCCATCCAACATTTTTTTTATTGGGAATTCTGTGTACCAACTAGGAGTGGTATTTTTTATTGACTCCAGCGTGACTAAGATCTTGTATTTGTGGTACAGTGTCAATCTCTCACTCTTAAAATTTGAGAATTCCTCTGATAAATTGCTGTTCTGTTGTAGTGGATATAACGTCTCATAGAAGGTTTGTAAACAACTTTACTTTCTACTCTCCTTCTAGCTATTTATCTTAAGATCGATGCTGGACTAGAAAGCGAGCACGGGCCTGGGCATTTACTTTCATCAGATAGATTTCATATCCCCCGAATGGCTCTCCTGATATTCATTATTATGAGATCATCACGCATGTCTGGATACCACTTTGTTGAGTTTCATCTTGTGTTATGACTTATGACGCTCAGTTGTTGTCCTTAACGCGTTGAAATAAATGTGTTTTTTCGGTAAGTAAAGTTGTGGCGAAATTTTATCCGATGTTGATGAAGCTTATTATCATCCTCAGTTCAAAGATATGATACTATAGGACTTAAGATATTCCATACTATATAGGATTAGCAAATTAGCGAAGTTCTTGATTGAAAAGCTTGCAGATTCCGAGTTATGTTCAAGCGCACAGTTTGTGAGAGTTTTTATCTATGTACATATTCTTTCATCAAGAAAGTAACGGACAAAATGCAGGTCTCTAAAGTTAGTACAGTTACTATTCTTAATTTAAATGAAGGAATATACTATAGAAGTGTGGAAGTGTGATAATTTTGAATCAATTACTAAAGCCTTCATCTATCTCCCTATTTTTACCTGGTGGCTTCAGTAAGATGGCGACATAAGCGACATAAAGTGGATCTTGGTGCTCGCATGTTGCAACGAGTATTTGTTTTTGTCAACAACGATAACCATGGTCAGAATTTATATGTGCCATTAGCTTTTCATTTGACACAAATTTAGAGTTGCGTGCTTTATTTTTCACTTGACTTGTTATTCAGAGTTAGCCTTAACTTTCTGAAACAGTTTTGAGCAAAATAATGTGTATGCCCACTACTACACTTTTAAATTCTTCGCAGCTGGACAACTTGGGTAACCGATTTCTGTTGCTGCCTTTCTTTTCTGCAGTTAACTTTGTTAACGGAGAAGTCGATCCTTGGCAATCAAGGGATGCCAAATGTGTGTTAGCGAGGAGGAATCCACGTCTGGTCAAGAAGCGGTGGTAGCTGGCTGTCTTATCGACAATGTGATGACCACAGTCTGGTGGTCACTCAGGTTCGTCCACGGACATGCGCAACACCTGATGGGAGCATGATGGGAGCACGACTGCTGCATGATACACAAATACAGCCATGGCCGAGTTCAGAGGTTGAACAAAGGCTCCACATGTAAATCTTTTTCATTTGTGTAAGATGTCAGCTATATATTTTACTTATCAAGCAAGAGACGATTATGGTTACGAATCTATGTTTGTGGATTCATTTGGCCTCAGTGGAATTTTTTGAGGACAAATGGTACCCATCGTATATATCTAGAGACCGCAAGAGTATTCTGGACATCCGAGCGGTTGTAGATATATCTTGCCATTTTGAAAACTAAGATTCTGTCATTACTTATGAACATCATTTGACACCATAGCTGTGATACTTTTTTTTAAATTTATCGGCATATATTAGTTTTTGTGCAAAAAACAAGACTCGTCATTTATCGTGCTATAAACATGTCTTATCTTGTAGTAGTAGTATTGCGATTATTGGCAAAATAAAGCCGACTTTTTTCTGTGCTCAGCAATGTATGCTAATTCGGGTGAGTCTCAATTGAATTGTTAGAAATATTTATATATTTCATGGAAAAATATTAAAAATAAAAAAATAAAAAGCCGTAGCAACGCACGGGCATTCAACTAGTTTTTATAGTGTATTTATTTTGTATTGTAGATAGTTATTTGCTAATATATCTGGAAGTTTTTAACTAAATGTATACGTCTTTTTGGTTAGAACGGAGGTAGAATGAAAGGTTTAGCATCAAAGCTCTTCCAAAAAATAACGGTTTATAGCGACAGATAGACAACAACTACTATGAAATCACACGTTCTAATTGGAATGCCCATGGCACGGGTATTCAGCAGCAAAATTGAATAAATACGGGCACATCCGGTAGGCTTACATACTTCATTCTTATGAATGCACGCACACACATCCTATCTTTTGAGGTCGAGGTAGCGACGCACAATGTTCAATTTGTTTTATTGGTGCAGAGGACATCCAACATCCGTTGTTTACTTTTTTCGATAAAAAAATATGTTAATATCGATATATACCAATTACATCTAGCATCTGCAACAACGCAGTACCCTAATGGTAGCACGTAGCCAAAAACGATAAAAGAAAACCAATAAAAACAAGTCCCGCTACAGTACTCCAGTCCTAACAACAACAATACAACCACCACCAAGATAGCACCTGAAATCCAGGCTCTCACCAACGACGCTTCCAAGAAGGAAACAGTGCACAAGCGCCATAGTCTCCCGATCAAAAGATCTTTGATTTTCACTATGAAGATAGTCTCAGCTCTTAAAACAATGCTTTCAACAAAACCATTGGCAGACATAACCAATAAAGGCCAGATCTTGGATTTTCATCCTAAAAGGTATGACACTGAATTTCACCTGTACTGCAGCCCCCACTTGCATTCGGTTGTTATAAGACCTAGAATACCAAGCAAATTCCTCAGCAACACCATGACTCAATCCCCCGCTACTAGTCCTTCAGTCCGGCCTTCAAAAAATTCTCCGTCTCTTATACACCATGGACCAGAATGTCATCTGCTGGAAACACAGAACAGAGCTTCGCGTCGCTCCCTCCAGAACCAAACGGTCGGAATAAAGGCATGGGTGCACACGACCGAATACCTCCCAAACATGCAAACTCGTTACATTTGCCAGCGGAGCTTTTCGGAACTCAACATCCAGCCAAATCCAGAAGGACATGCATAAGGAAGATCTTCGTCATGGCGTGAGAGAGATCCAAGGGCCACCACCTTTATTCATGCCGATCGAGCAGCCCCCACGCGACCCACCGGAAACCTTCAAGCTGCCGCTCGAAACCCTACCAGCGACCCAGAGGCAATGCCAGCATGGAAAGGAGACGACAGTGCAGGGTGGATCCTCCACCGAAACTGTCCAAGAGCGCATCGAGATCGGGGCGGCGGGGGAGGGGGACAGCCTAGGAGACATCCAGATCGAGATCTAGGATCACCACCACTTCCACCCGCCGGCCCATCATCTGTTGTTTATTTGTGATCGTGCAAAAGAGGCATGGAAGGAGCTCGTTCTTCTTGGGATAATCCAACATGCACTTGTGGCAGACCATTCTGGATCAGTGGTTTTGGAGTTCCTCCTATGTAATGCTCAAGAAAAAAACTTCAGTGCTAGATCATCTTGAATTGAAAGAAAATACTATTGTCGAATGTTGGTATATTTGAAGTATTAATGTCGAATGTTGGTATATTTGGTGGCAAAGAATGGAGAAGGCAAAGGGTATCGCACGGTTGAAGCCAGTTTTCATCGGTCTCAATAGGAACGTCTCACTTTCCCCCTCCTTAGCTCTCAGGCATCTACAGTACCCTTGAGGGTCGACCACCGCTGGCCGGGCCATTGACGATCGCTCCGCCGGAATAGCTGGCAAGAGTGAGTCTTGGTAGGGCGTCGGAGTAGTTTAGGGTTAGTTTTAGTGTTGTTGTTGGCGTCTTGCCAGAGATTGGGCGGCTGCCCTGTAGTGCAGGTGGAGCCATGGATCTCCGCCGTAGGTGTGCTTGTGCTGCTGCTTTGCCTCCTCTGGTCAGAGTCGGGCGGGAGAGGAGGCGGATTCACCATCTCCAATAAAGTAGCGGCGGAGGATCTCAGTAGCCAGTGCAGGATCCAACATTTCGAAGCTCTTCTGGCCGGCCATGGTGGCGAGGGGAAGAGCGGAGGCTTCCTAGTGATGCAAGCTCCTCTTCTCCTGGCCGGCCTAAGTGGCGAGGGAGAGAAAGGGTGCGGAGCATCTCACTGTGCTCCACCGACTAGATCTAGGTTAGTGGATGGCTACCGCCGTTGGGGAATCTTGCTTCTCTCCTCTTCTCTGCCTCACCATGGTGGTGACATCGAAGACGTTGAAGCTGAAGCCGCCCTGAGACACGCGGAAACACTGCCGATAGCGATTACCAGCGACGGCGTGACACATACACGCCGCGGGAAGACTTTTTCCTAGAGTTTTTTTTTAGATAAAAGGCCAAAAGACTCGACGTTAAATTAATAACGCCCTCAACGGTGAAACAGATACACGATGATGAGCCCAGCTTACAATGTAGAACCGCGCGCACACACACAAGACAAGTTTCATCCTAAGGCAACACCCGCCGACAACGCGAGCAGCCGACACGACTATTACAGTCTACGAAGAGGAAGGGCAAGCGCAGGATACGTTGTCAGACCGGTGCTCACCGTGTAGCACAGGCGAGCCGACAACCACCGCACCCGACGAGATAGCATCACCGTCCCAAATGCCACCAGAGGACGGTCACCACCAGGAATCGACCAACAAAGCTCACCGCCAACAAGGGACACCAAGGACGAGCACTTCGAGAAACACCGCAGGTGCAGAACACAGAGGAAGCTTTGCCGATGAGGGCAAACCGAGGCGGACCACCACCACAACGTGAGAACTCCAAGGTGGCATCTTCAAGAAGATGACAACTTAGATGCGCCGCTGCCACTCGATCCGGGGATCTTGGGTTTCACCCGGAGACTGTGGAGTGATCGCACCGCCACCACGATGCCTCCAAGAAGGGGACGACGTCCGCGACGGCACCGACGTGACCTAGATGGGCAAGGGTTTCCCCTGGAGATGCATTCAACATGCCACACGGGGTCGCGATCGTCGCCCTCGCAAGTCGCAATCGCCGTCACACCACGCAGCTCGTCGGCACCACGTCGCCCACACGACCATGGACACCGACCAGCATCAGAATCAATTGGCACGCCCGCCAACCAACAGGACTCCCACCTTCTAGGGCCGCCGCCCCGGCAACCCACCAAAGCACACTGTCGACCTAGGGAAACAGTCAAAACGACGCTGTGAGGGCACCAAACGCCAACCGTAGGCGCAAGCCAGCCACCGCGCATCTGCACCATCGAGTAAGCGCCCAGCAAAAGCGCCCACCTTCAACCCCCGTGGCTTACGGCGCCAACAGATCTGGGACAGAGGTGGGCTCGAAGGGCCCCCCTGCCCCGGCCCAAACTCGAGGCGGCCTGGACGAGCCGTGCCACCCACCACTGCGCCGGGAACCATCCCAGCCGAGCCGAGCTGAGCAGGTGCTGCGCCGCCGTCGAACATGCACCATGTCGCACCAAACCCCACCCGCGTCGCTGTCGACCACCACCAGTGCGCCAGGGCCGAGGTCGCGCCGCCAGCCGCCGGGGCCGCTCCACGAGCACGCTAGGGGCACGCCGTGTCCACGCCGACGCCAAAGATCTGCGCCGCCGCGCCCAACGTCTAGCGCGGCGCCCTCACCGGCCATGGGTGGCCCGCGCGGCCACCACCGCGCGAAGGGGCCGCCGACGCCGCACGGGCTTTGCCCGGCGACGCTCTCTGGTGACGGCGAGGCGGACGGGAAGGGGAGGAGGGGCTAGGGGACACGCGCCACCAGGGGCTCCCGGCTGCTCGCGGGAGCGCTAGGGTTTTCACCAAGGGGCTCTCAATACTCAAGTCAGACAGAGGACTTCAGGTCACTTTTTCCTACAGTGACTATACACTAGTTTGGCATTGAATTTGTATTTTTTTTTGAGGAAACCACGCATTACCATTAATATAAGATTTGGGAATTACAACAGACGTGGCACAACTCTGGAAGAGTCCACTCTGGAAGAGTCCAGACCACAACACACACAGGAATTTGCACAAAGGACCCCAATGATGGGATTCGTAGCATAGAAAACAAAAAATTCCTACCGCAAGAACGAAACACAAGCCAAGATCTAATCTAGTAGATGGTAGCAACGAGAAGATTATGAGACTAACCCTCGAAGATTTCCAAAGCCTAACGAGATTAGATCTCGTGGTCGATGTAGTCGATCACTTGCTGACAAAGGATTAACTTGTCAATGCCTACAGATTGTAGACTAGGGTTTTGCTAGAAGTAGAGGGCAAGTAGATCTCGAAGGTTTAGGCGAAAAGTACTCGACGATTACGAAAACTAGGGTTATGTTGACAGTAGATTCGATCCTTTCTTTGTCCCTCGACTCCCCTTATATAGGAGGTGGAGCCGAGGGTTTCGTTTGTACAAGTTACAGAGTCGGGACGGTTTCTAACTCATCCCGCCGATTACAAATAACTCTTCCTATTACAACTCTAGCTTTCCTTAATATATCTTGGACTCTCGAATCTTCTTATTCTTCGGATAGTGGGCCTTCAGTAAACTCCGGGTACCATCTTCGGCCCATTTGGGATGCCTATGTCAGTAGCCCCCGAGATTTTGCTTGAATCGTAGAGTCAAGGAAAATCTCGACTGTTTATATTTATTCGAGAGCTTTTATTTATGCTTCTTCACATAAAATTCTATATTGTACAGGGATAATGGTAGTTGGGGCTAGTTCATCTGACGGATCAGGTACTAGTTAACTGCTCTAGTGGCAATCCGCAAAAACCTACTTCAAGATCACGTCCCCGGACATGATCCCGGGATATGTAAACTTCGACAGTGCCGCTTAAGGTCTTACCATTCCGTTCCCGTCAAATTTATCGGGTACCTAACGCGTCCGTTAGGATTTTTCTTCGCATCGTTGATAAGGATAAAAGTAGCGAGCGCAGTCTTTAGCGATGCCACGCCCACAGAAACGGATCTGGGTCTTACCTTCGCAAGTTTGCGGCATTCAGAAATTGATCGCAACTTTGGCGTTCGAGAATATATTGTCGAGTGCTTTTCGACTTTGGAATAGCACATTTTATCGAGTCATATTTGATGACTTTATTTTGTCTTCCCGATGGGAGTATATGTAGAGTTATCTGTGTAACTCGAAATATACTCACTGTTTCTCTATTTTTGAAAAATTCATCGGGCACGCGAACAGCGTTCCCGATGGGAGTAGCCCCGAGGCTACAGCCAAGAACTTGTGCTTGGGTGTAGGCTCCACAGCTTAGTATCCTTTGCCGCTATATTTATGATCCTTCTCGATATTTTTATATTTATCGGGTGCGCGACCAGCGCTCCCGATGGGAGTAGCCCCCGAGGCTATGAACAAATTCTTGGATTTAGTCATAGGCTCTCGCCATTTCTATATTGTCATATTCGAAATTTTCTATTTTTCCAAAGTAGCCCCCGAGCATTTGGGCAAAAACTTGTATTTGATCAAAGGCTCCGTATTCGAATGATTTACCCTGTCGCCATTCTCTTTTTATTTTGCTTGTCGACATATTCTCCTTTGTCCAATTCTCTTCATCTCTATCGATAATTGGGATTTTTTCTGCCTTGTGGGTCCATTGTTCCCACCACGTTGACACGTCGTGCAAGTGGGGGACACACGTCCTCCGCTTTTCTGGCGCACGTACGGTAACGCCTGTTGTTCCTTCAGTAAAATACCTTTTTACCCTTGTATCTACGAGATCCTTTTTCACCACACGATTTCTTCATCCAACGGTGCACCGTCCGAACCCTATATAAACCTTTCTTCAACCTCGGTCCAGTCCTTCGCTTGCATCTATTCCCCTCGCAAAAACTTCCCCCGCGCCCAAGCATTGCTTTGTCCATGCTGTTGATGCCACCACGCACGCGTCTCACTCGCCACAGGCCCGATTCATCAATGGCCGCCGCGGATCTAGGAGCCGTGGAGTGGGAGAGGTCCAAGGTCACGAACCAGGACCTGAATCTTGAAGAAACTGGGGATCACCAAGAAGCCCAAAGCGGTTTGCTTCCCTAGTGAAGAAAGCTACCCAGCCTCCAATGGGGTATCGGGTAAGTTTTGTCGACCATCTCATCCGTGGTTTATCCGCCCCCATTCATCCTTTTCTCCGCGGATTGCTTTTTGTCTACGGTCTTCAACTTCACCACCTCACGCCAAACTCAATCCTCCATATTTCCATTTTCATTACTCTCTGCGAAGCCTTCCTTGGCGTCTCGCCCAATTGGGCGCTATGGAAGCGCATTTTCTTCGTCGCCGCAATGGCTCTCACAATGTCGCCTATAATATAGGCGGCGTTGTTATCTCTATCCGCTCCACTTCCAATTACTTCGATGTAAAACTCCCTGACTCCGTTCAAGGGTGGCGTAAGAGGTGGTTGTACATTCGCGAAGAGAACCATGGATGCGCAGAGGACAATATCCCTCCGTTCGATGGTGACGAGAAAATTCTTCGTCGCCGTTCTTGGGATGAGGCTACGAAGAAGAAAGAGCTTCGACTGAAGCCTTGATGACTCGCATCCGCGAGTTGCAAAATACTCGCGGCAAAGAGTTGTCGGGTATCCAGATTATAGTGTATTTCCTTAAGAGTAGAGTTCAGCCTCTTCAAGCTCGCAAATTTCCTCTTTGAAATATACTGGCGACGTGGATCGGCTGTCGACAGATTTGGAGGTGAAGGATTTGGAAAAGCTTGTCCGAAAAATCACCTCCCTCAGCAAAAAAGATTCTATCCCTTCTTCTTGTCGCGTGAAACCATACAGCGCCGCCCATGCACTTCCTAAGGTAAACTTTGTCGCATAATTTCTTTCTGCCTTGCTTTTTGCATTGTGTGCTCCTTCCTGATATTCTTCCCTCTTTTTATACAGGACAACCCAAATCTTGTTTCACTTCCTCCTCTTCCTGAAGGTGGGGAAGTCGAAGAAAGGGCCGTTATCTCCGATGATAACCAAGAGGCCCCCTCTTTTGTGAATGAACCCAGATTCTCGAAAATCTGCGGGATCTGCTGAAAAGGACGCTGCCTCTCGAAGGCACTGCATCGGCCCAATCTCCTCCTCTTGCTGTTTCTCCAAAGAACAAAAGGAAGAGGGATGATGTCGAAGATTCCGGGACTTCTAAACCCGAAGAAGCTGATCCTTCGTCACAAAAGGCAGCTTATGATCCATATCTCGGGACCCTTATCAGTTCGTAAGTCCTTTTTCTATCTTTTTCTTGTATTTGAACATTCGTATCTATCTTGCTGTTTATATTGTCGACATTTTACTTGTAGTGATGAGGAAGAAGAGGTACCAACCGCTGATGTGGCTGCTCGAACGAGTACGTCACATACATTAGTTGCCTCGGAGACGCCAGTTGAGGAGAAGAAACTTCGCCTCCTCGACGAACGTCGACACGCTACTCCTCCTTCAAGCCCCCGAGCCCCTTTGTCGAAAAGGGCGAGGACGGAAATCATCCCGGAGCCTACTCTCCAATTGAGTAGCTCCTCTAACCCTCTCTTGGAGGATGTAAGTTCTTAACTTCCTTGTCATTGTTTATGTTTTCTTTTGTTGGTTTCTATGTACCATTATATTTTTCTCATACCGCCATTTCCTTCTATCCCCCTTTTTTTACAGCCTTTGATAAAGGATCTTCTTCGCATCGGTACCCAATTTATCGGGTACCGTGATTATGCTAGTAAAGCTGAAGGTAATGCTTTACTCCTTCTGCTTCTTTTCTTTTGGTCCTTTTGTTGTCGAGATTTTTAACTATATTTATCTTCCTTGGTAGAAAAACTGGCGGAAGCCAATGAACGTGCCAACACACTTGCTCAACAATTAGAGCAAAGTGAAAAGGCTCGCAAAAGGCTGAGTTAGATGCTTGTTGGTGCTCGACGAGGGCTGATAAGGCCAAGGTGATGTTTGGTGTCGAAGATCTCGGAAGAGACTTCATGATGCAGAAACGCTGAGTGAACATATAACTGCTCAATCTGCTCGCGAAGAAGCTATCCTTAAGCGCATAAGGACCCAAAATCGTCGCTTTATCTGTAAGTATCTACCCCAATTCAAATCTTTTGGATCTTCTTTCCTTTACTCGTTTGTTGCTAAATGGATGTTCATTGTTGCAGCTAGAACGGCTCAAGAATATGAGCTTGAAGATCCCGATAATGATCCTCTGCTTGACGCCGTTTCATTCCTCGAGTTTCACGGGACGGAAGCGCGTGAAGGTATCGACGAAGCTAAAGCAGGACTGTTGCGGCTCTTCCCCTATTTCTTCCCAAAGAAAGAGGCACCTGCAACTTTCCTTAATCTAGCCAAGTGTTTTAATCCTCCCGAAGATCTCGGGCTGAAGATGCGCCATGAAAACCAGAAAGTTGCCGTTGTTGCCCTGGTCGCTGACAGTCAACAAACTATTGACTGGACCAAGGTTGGTGACACGGATCAAATTGAGCAACTCAAGTGGCGATCCTTGGTCAAGGCGGCGAAACCCAACACGAAGAAAATTCTGGCGTATCTTGGGGTCAAGCCAGCTTCGACTCCTAGTTCATCGAGGCCGGAGGTCTAGTTGCATGCCTCTGTCTTTTCTATTTTTTGCTTTCTTTACTTCTTTTGCTATTGTCGTCACTTTAGCCTTGGCGACAATTACCCTGCTAGCCTTTTAGGAGAACTTCTTTTGTAATGATGGTGTAAACCTTTTAGAAGTAATGAAATTCCTCTTGGTGCTGTCATTGATCCGAAGATTTTATTTTCCAGTTAATATTTGACAATTATTCGACCAATCCTTGCTCTCCCAATGCTGCTCCTGCATCTTCCTTGTCGAAGAAAGTAGAAATCGATGACAATTTCCGTGAAGGTCCCTCAGGCACACCTTTATCGGAAGATTTGCAAGAACTTCGACAACAACTTCAGTTCACGAAGAAACAATCGCTGAAACTTATGGAACAAAGTCGAGAGTCTTCTCAGAGGGAGGAAATTGCGCTCCAACAAGCTCAAGATGCCATGACTGAGAAGGACGCTGCTGTTGCTGAAGCTGCTGCAGCTACGTCTCGAGAAAATTCTATGCTCCAACTACTAATAGATGCTAGTTTGGATATGGCGGGTAAGTTTCATTGTCTTCGCCTTGCTTCTTCTTTTCCTTTTGCTTGCCTTTTACCCTCCTCTGACTTGTTTTATGAAACAATAGGTGCTTTTTGGATACTGCAACTGAAAATGAACGTGTCGAGGCTCGTTCCAGCGTCCTTCTTCGACTTGCACGTGAACATGGGTCGACTTTTTGGGGCACGCCTGAACGGACTCGCCAAATCGTGAGGTTTCAAGATCGCGCGCTTCAGGTTCGCGGGTATCTTGACTTTTGTACCAAGACCCTCTCTATGGTTTATAACTCTATGTTTCCTCGGAACATTCAACCAAAAACTCTTCCCGAGTTAATGGAGAAGTTCAAGGATGCCCACAGGATCCATCACTTTGTCAGAGCTCAACTGGTAGCTGGCGCGATTTGCCCTTATAATGCTTCAGATCTGCCATTCAAAACTTGATCTGACCCAAGTTGTTGAGAAGGTTCACGAGAAGGTACGGCGCCGAAGAGTTGGTATCGATCGTATTAACACGAAGGTTTCACCTATAGCCGAAGAAATGATTGAAGACCTTCTTCGGATGGATGCCGACTTTTGCAGATCATTATGCTGATTTTCTCGGCGCTGCCTGAGGAAAACAGTTACCCTTGATGATATACTGAATCAAGACTGATTTTTTCTCTTGGTAGATAATTTTTCCTTGTAAATCATGAACATGACTATGTTGTGAAGTAAACATTATATTTCTATATTTTGCCTAGCCCCCGAGTATTTTTCGGTGGCTACCCGCTGTATTTGTATAATGCGAGGTTTTAAACCAAGGCAAGATAATATACACTGTATACTATTTTTGTGGGTGTAAGCCCCCGAGTCTTTTGTTGATCACTATTTTTTCTGTATCTCTTTTTATTTTGGCGAGGTATTTTTACCAAGGCAAGATGCTTCTTTTTCGTTTGTCGACCCTGTTGTTTATATATATATATTGTATCATGTAGGGGAGAAACCCCTGATCTTGTCGGGAAGAAGATATATAATTCCACTATCTTTATCATATTGCAGCACCGCGAGTCCGCCTCATTAAAAACCTTCTCCGGCCCCACTCGGTGCCCGAGCGTCTGAAACTCGCGGGCGTTTCGGTACATTGTAGCTTTACAAAGGGAGACTATATTTTCGACATCTAGGCGTAGAAACGAGCTGTGCCACGTTCCAAGGATTTGGCTCGTCAATCCTGTCTTCTTGTCTTTAAGTCTCGTATGCTCCTCCTTCGATTACTTCTGATGTAGGGTCCAAGCCATGGTGATTCGAGTTTTTCGTGACTTTTTGGTTGAGCCGCAGAACTAAGTCACCAACTTGAAAAGACCTTTGGCGCAATCGTCGGCTGTGGTAATTCTTCAGGTCCTGTTGATATTTGGCGACTCGTGACAGGACTTCATCTCGAGCTTCGTCAAGTGCATCAACGTCATCCTCCAAGGCTTCCCTCGAGGTTTCTTCATTATATTCCGTGACTCTTGGAGAATCATGCTCTATTTCTATCGGCAGGACTGCTTCAGCTCCGTGGACCAGGAAAACGGTGTTTCTGTGTCGCGTATTTGGTGTTGTTCGGATACTCCACAAAACTCGGCAACTCCTCCGGCCACGTATGCCGAGCTTTTTCCAATGGTCCTAGCAGACGTTTCTTGATGCCATTGCAGATGATGCCATTGGCCTTCTCGACTTGTCCATTGGTCCGAGGATGTGCGACAGACGCAAAACTTAGTTTTATGCCCACTTCTGCACAATATGCTTTGAACTCCTTGGAAGTAAAGTTACTACCGTTATCTGTGCTGTGAGGTACTCCGAAGCGAAAGACAATGCTCTTCACAAACTTTATTGCGGATGCTGCATCTGGTGAATTTATTGGCTTCGCCTCTATCCACTTGGTAAATTTGTCGACATCCACCAGCAAGTACTCATATCCTCCTGGCGAAGCTTTGTGCAATTTACCCACCATGTCGAGACCCCATTGAGCAAAGGGCCAAGATAGTGGGATTGGCATAAGTTCTGCTGCTGAGAGTGAGGTCTTGCCGCAAATCTTTGGCACGCATCGCAGGTTCGCACTATTTCCTTCGCATCCTCGATTGCTGTGAGCCAATAAAATCCTGCTCGACTTTGGCCGCAATGGCTCGGCTACTTGCGTGATGCCCGCATATTCCTTCATGCACGTCCTTTAGGATGATCCTTCCTTCTTCGGGTGTAACACACCGTTGTAGCACACCCGAAATACTGCGTTTGTATAGCTCCCTTTTACCACAGTAAAAGCTTTTGATCGCCTAATTATTCGCCTTGCTTCGACTGGGTCGTCGGGTATGGTTTTCCTTAAGATATATGATATGTAAGCCTGCATCCATGGAATTTGCACCATCATGACTAGCTCTTGCTCTTCTTCTTCCTCTGCTATGTCTTTGGCGATACTCGAGGGTTTCTCTTTTTTCTCCTTTTTGTTTTTGCTGGCTTTGTTGATCTCTCGCTAATCTCTTCCCAGAATACACCTGGAGGAATCGCGAGGCATTGTGACCCGATGTTTGCGAGGACGTCGGCTTCATCGTTGCTCATCCTGCTGATGTGGTTTACCTCACAACCATCGAATAACTTCTCCACCATTGTACACCTCTTTGTATGCTATCATACTTTCGTTGACTGCATCGCATTGATTCATGACTTGCTGTGCTACCAACTGTGAGTCGCCGAAAATTTCGGGTTGCACCGCAAGCTTTCGCCATCTTCATCCCATGTATGAGAGCTTCATATTCTGCTTCATTAGATGCGTTTGGGAACGTCATCCGCAGAACATACTTCAACTTGTCGCCTTCAGGTGATACTAATATCACGCCTGCTCCAGACCTTCCAATCTTTTGGACCCGTCAAGTTCATGGTCCAAGTCCTCGATAAATCTGGGGTCCCGTGTTTTGTAGCTCCATCCACTCTGCAATGAAATCTGGTAAGACCTGCGACTTTATTGCTTTTCTTTTTCATACGTGATGTCCCGAGGAAAGTTCTATTCCCCAAAGGGAGACACGACCCGTAGCTTCTGGGTTGTTCGTATATTTGATAAGGAGCCTCGTTGACCACTATTATCGGGTGCGCCGAAAATAGTGTCGCAATTTTCTTGCTGTCGTGAATACTCCATATGCTAGCTTTTGATATTGCGGGTACCGCTGTTTTGACGGAGACAATTCACTGATGAAATATACTGGTCTTTGAACTCCATGAAGCTTGCCTTCCTCTTCCCTCTCGACTACTAGGGCCGTGCTGACCACCCTGTGGCTGCAATGTACAATAGGAGAGGTTCTTTCTCTTTGGCGCCACCAATATCGGTGGTGTCGAAATTGCTCGCTTGAGATTCTCGAAAGCTCTGTCCGCTTCCTCGTTCCATTGAAAATTTTCCCCTTGCTTGATCAATGCATAGAACGGTAGCGCCTTTTCTCCTAGCCTGGCGACGAATCTGCTTAAAGCTGCGACTCGCCCCGTTAGTGTTGTATGTATTTCTTTAACTTTGTTGGCTTTCTCATAGTAACGATAGCTTGTATTTTTCGGGATTGGCTTCAATCCCTCTTGCTGATACTAAGAACCCGAGAAGTTCTCCAGCGGGAACTCCAAAAGAGCACTTTGTCGGGTTCAGCTTGAGGCAGAACTTGTCGAGGTTGTCGAAGGTTTCCTTCAAATCTTCGATCAACGTTGACCCTGATGTTATTACGACATCGTCGATGTAGACTTGTACATTTTTCCCGATCGTGTTGCTAGGCACTTCGCATCATCCGCGATATGTTGCTCCGCGTTTTCAGACCAAGGGCATTGTTTTGTAGCAAAACACGCCATAAGGTGTGATGAACGCTGTCTTGGCTTCATCTTCTTCTTTTAATCTGATCTGGTTATAACCAGAATATGCGTCCAAGAAGGAAAGACGTTCGCATCCTGCCGTGGAGTCGATGATTTGATCGATCCTTGGGAGGGGAAAGTGATCCTTGGGACAATGTTTATTGAGACACGTGAAGTCGACGCACATGCGAAGGACTATTGTGTGTTTCTTCGGCACCATCACTGGGTTAGCTACCCATGTGGCCTCCGTAGATATTTCTCTGATGAACCCAGCATCTTTGAGTCGATCTATTTCGATAACATGGCTTTGCGGCTAGGCTCGAAAAACGCCGCAAAGGTTGCTTTACTGGTCGTGCGAGAGGATCCAAATTGAGGTGGTGCTCGGCAAGTTCCCTGGGTACTCTGGCATGTCGGCTGGACACCATGCGAAGATTTTCCAAAGCTCACGGAGGAACTCGACGAGCGCTTTCCTATGCGACATCCATGTTTGCGGCAATGGACGTCGTTTTCTTTGGATCTGTCGGGTGGATCTGTACCTCTTTTGAATCTTTGTTTATATTGAAAGTTGGCTCATTAGAAGATCTTCCTACCTCTGCAGCACATCATAATCAGTGAACCTTGGTGCCGCATATTCGCTTGCATCCCGAAAGTTTCGACACGATGAAAATCCTTGTCGCATTTATCGGATAACGCGAAACTTCCTTTGATTGTGATAGGTCCCTTAGGCCAGTGCAACCTCCACAACAGATATGTATAATGCGGCACTGCCATGAATCTGGCATACGCTGGTCGTCCCAACAAAGCATGATACTGTGTGGAAATCCACCACTTCAAACTCCATTCTCTATCCTGTAGTTTTCTCGGGTTCCGAACCGAACGTCGAGGTTGATCTTGCCCAATGGGTAACTTGGCTTCTCTGGTGTAATCCCGTGGAAACGTGTGTCTTGGTTTCAGATTTGCTAGGGATATGTTCATCTTCCTCAATGTATCTGCATACATAAGATTGCTGCCGCCATCTATGAAAACTCTCGACACGTCAAAACCAGCGATTACAGCGGGTAAGATGAGTGCCGATTGTCCTGGTCGAGGGACTTGCTGCGGATGGTCTGATTGTGAAGCCGATATCTTGCCCGACCAATTTAAGTACTCATCGTTGGTGGAGGCATCTTTTACGCCATGAACACTTGTCGAGATATTACCTTCTGCGCCCTGTTGGACGGCCTAGCTTTGAATCATCGAGACCACACCGTTAGAGTTGGGGTCAACATATGGAGGTGGGTGTGGTGCTGCCGCAATTCTAAGCTGGTGTCGATTTTCGTCGGTAATTGCGGGAGGAGGTGGAAGGTGGATCTCGCTCCTTGGCTCCCGAGGGTTTCTGTTATTTGCTTGGGCATTTGCAATTCCTGCGGCTCGCAACATTGCCTGAAAATTTCGACAATCTTTTTGGAGATGTCCTGACTGTCTCTTTCCATTGTTGTCGAGGTAAAAGTGCATTTGACACGGTCCGTTCATCATCTCCTCGGGAGACACGTAAGGTCTTTGAATCCTTGGTCCACTATTTTGCCTGTTGCCGCGAAAATCACCTCTATTGTCGCCTTGTTGCTCGTTGCTCCTTTGATAATCATCTCGGCTATTTCCTCCAATATTTCCCCGGAAACCAGCCGATATATGGCCGGGAGCATCGTTGTTGTAAAACGAGAAAATCGCCTTCTATTTTGATAATTTCGACTACGATCCTCTTCTGGCGACCTGTGTCGTTTATTGTATATTGCATCTTCTCCATCTGCCCATTTATTGGCTATCTCCATGAGTGCCGATATGGTCTTAGGGTTAGTTCTCCCTAAGTCCTCGATGAAATCTGCTCGACGGACTCCTGCCACGAACGCATCTATTGCCCTCTCGTCAGATATATCCTCTGCCGAGTTTTTTATGATGTTCCATCGTTGTATATACTTCCTCATCGACTCGTCGTGTTTTTGTCGGCATGCCCTCAGTTCTTCCAATGATGCAGGTTTCTTGCACGTGGATCGGAAGTTTTTCACGAAGATGTCCTCAAAGGTTTCCCAGCTGTCGATGGAATTTAAGGGGAGTTTCTTTATCCAAGATCTTGCGGCACCACTCAGGTGAACTTGGATACTTTGCATAGCTGTTGCTCTGGTTCCTCCTACTAGCTTTACCATCTCGAGATAATCCACGAGCCAATCCTCGGGATCTTGCAGGCCGTCGAACTTCTTGAAATTTTCGGGTAACTTGACTCGAGTTTTTCGAACTCTTCTCGTAAAGCACGGGAGCCCACATATATCTTCGTCGGCAAGCTCGCGAGTGCTGACGGTCCCTCCTTTCTTGTCGCGCTCTGTCCACCCTTACTTGACTGCTGTGTCTCTTGCTCCACTTGTTCTTGGTGGGTCTTGGACTGCTGCAGTAGGTCGTGGACTATTTTGCCTAGGGTTTTCTTCGGGAGGCGTTGTTGCAAACGCTGTTCCCATAACTCCTACTCCAGCCATCGCCATATTGAACAATGGTTCTCTCGGGTCCCCAGGAGGTGGTCTGGATGCCAAGATATAGGCTTGTGTTGCCATGTAACCTGCCTCGCGTTTTTGGGATGATATTTCCTCTTTCATCGATCGACATAAAGGACATGTCGAGATTTTGGATTATGTTTCCTCTCTCTGCCTCGGGTATGTTTTGCACCGAGACATTGCTCTCTCCGAGCTTCTCTGTGACTGTCTCCCGACGTTCTAGATTGTCGACTTAAATCTGCTCGGCGTCGCTTGCCGCTCTTTTCTCCTATTCAGGGATGCTCCTCTGTTTCCAACTCTCGCTTACTCGAGCAAGTCTATATTGATATGCTTGAAGTTCTTGTACAGTAGCAGTGGTGGTCATAGGTTCTGAACCATCCATGGCTTTCGCGGCCCTATCCCACGCTTTCGGGAGCTGTACTCTTGCGCGAGTTGAGGATCCAGGATATTTAGTGCCTAAGCCATGTCGAGATCAGCGGGATCGACGTATGGATTTCCCAACTCGTCGAAAGCCTCTGATGTTTGCGGGTCTGATGTGCCTGCCCCTTCTACCACATAGATCTGATGATATTTTGTGCATTGATTTTTATCAGGATTGGTGACACCAACATATAGAGTGGTGAAGACCCTTCCGATGGCATCAGACTTGTCGATGAAGTTGAAGTCGACGCCGTCGGAGTCGCTGCTTATAAAGGAGTCCGCAGACGACTCGAAGGATGTGTTGCTGAAGATCTTGGCGAGCTTTCCGCTTGCCTTGTTGTCGACAAGTATGGCGACGAAAACTCCTCGTCACTCGACGAAAAGTTAGAATCGACCGCTGAAAATTCCGACGAGATCGGAACTTCGAGACGGTAGGATCCTTCCTTGTTGACGCCAAATCGGAATTTTCCGAACGTCATGGTGATGGGCTCCTCCGATAGGCACATGCATCCATACGGGAGGGCGGGTGAGGAATAAAATTGAATAGATCAGTTTTTCCCTTGTTACCTCGATCCATCGCGTTGCTTGCTGTTGTTGATGAAGTCGAAGATCTTGAACGTGCCATCGAGATCAGACCCTTGCAGCCTCTAATTCCCACAGACGGCGCCAATTGACAAAGGATTAACTTGTCAATGCCTACAGATTGTAGACTAGGGTTTTGCTAGAAGTAGAGGGCAAGTAGATCTCGAAGGTTTAGGCGAAAAGTACTCGACGATTACGAAAACTAGGGTTATGTTGACAGAGATTCGATCCTTTCTTTGTCCCTCGACTCCCTTATATAGGAGGTGGAGCCGAGGGTTTCGTTTTGTACAAGTTACAGAGTCCGGGACGGTTTCTAACTCATCCCGCCAGATTACAAATAACTCTTCCTATTACAACTCTAGCTTTCCTTAATATATCTTGGACTCTCGAATCTTCTTATTCTTCGGATAGTGGGCCTTCAGTAAACTCCGGGTACCATCTTCGGCAGGCCCATTTGGGATGCCTATGTCACTTGCCGCTTGCAAAAGCGCGTAGAAGATCTTGACGGTGCCACAGTCGGGCAGCACCTCCGTACTCGGTCACATGTTCGGTGTTGATGATGACGTCCTTCTCCCCGTTCCAGTGGGCAGCGGATGTAGTAGATCCTCCTCGGAATCCCGGCAGCACGATGGCGTGGTGGCGGTGGTGGTGGAGAACTCCGGCAGGGCTTCGCCTATGCGCTGCGGGAGTAGTATGTGGAGGAGGAGAGGCTAGGGTTTGGGGAGAGGGGGTGGTGCGGTCAACTCATGGCTTGGTGTGGCCGGCCCCCTCCCCTTGCCCCTCTATTTATAGGTGGAAACCCCCAAGAGTTGGACTCCAAGTCTTCGAATAAGACCCGAAACCAAAACTTGCCAAAAGGACGAAACCTACCCAAGGTGGGACTCCCACCCCTTCCTTGGGGGGGTTGGCCAGCCACCATGGTGGAGTCCACCTGGGACTCCTCCCCCCTTAGGCCTCGTTCGGCAGCCAGGGTTTGAGGTGTTTTATCGCTAGTGTTTTGGGTGAAAGCCTTGATTAGCTCGTGTATTATCCTCGCTGTGCGTTTGGATCTTGGCAGCCCACAATTTTCCTAGCTTTTGAGGGCTAGATATCGGGTAAGGAAAAACTAGGCCTGCAGCGGCATGCACGTGCTCGGGCGGCCAGGTAGCTAAATCCTTCGGCGGCCTCGCCAGAAAAAGCGTAACCGACGCCCCGATCTGCGACGGTTTGCTCACCAGAAAAAACGCGAGGGGTGCCAAGCGTTTTGATTCACACGCGTATTGCCAGGTTTTGCAGGAATACTCAGGGCTGGACCCTTCGAAACCGGTTGAAACCTCGCCTGCCGAACAGTTCACCTGGAGTTTACAGCGATCTCGTGCTGGTCTCGGAAAATTATACACCCTAATCCCCACTAAAACCTGTGTGCCGAACAAGGCCTTAGGGTTGGCCGGCCATGCTAGGTGGAGTCCCTCCGGGACTCCACTTTCCATGGTGATTTCTTCCAGACTTTTCTAGAACCTTCCATAAATGCACCGGATCATTTCCAAACTTGGAAAGTGACTTCCTATATATGAATCTTATTCTCCGGACCATTCCGGACCTCCTCGTGATGTCTTGGATCCCATCCGAGACTCCGAACAAAACTTCGAACTCCATTCCATATTCCATATCTAGTTAGACGACATTAAACCTTAAGTGTGTCACCCTACGGTTCGTGAACTATGCAGACATGGTTGAGACTTCTCTCCGACCAATAACCAATAGCGGGATCTGAGATCCATACTTAACGATGACTTAGTGATCGATTGAATCATTTACATACGATACCGATTCCCTTTGTCACGTGATATTTTACTTGTCCGAGGTTTGATCATCGGTATCTCTATACCTTGTTCAACCTCGTCTCCAACAAGTACTCTTTACTCGTAACATGGTATGTCATCTCTTATGAACCATTCATATGCTTGCAAGCTAATTAGACGACATTCCACCGAGAGGGCGCAGAGTATATCTATCCGTCATCGGGATGGACAATATCCCACTCTTGATCCATATGCCTCAACTCATACTTTCCAAATACTTAATCCCACCTTTATAACCACCCATTTACGCAGTGGCGTTTGATGTAATCAAAGTACCCTTCTGGTATAAGTGATTTGCATGATCTCATGGTCGAAGGATTAGGTAACTATGTATCGGAAAGCTAATAGCAACTTGAACTTAATGACGTGATCTTATGCTACGCTTAGTTGGGTGTTTGTCCATTACATCATTCATCAATGACATAACCTTGTCATTAATAACATCCAATGTTCATGATCACAAAACTGTGATCATCTATTAATCAACAAGCTAGTTATACAAGAGGATTACTAGGGACTCCTTGTTGTTTACATAACACACATGTATCAATGTTTCGGTTAATACAATTATAGCATGGTATGCAAACATTTATCATAAACACAAAAATATATTATAATAACCATTTTATTATTGCCTCTTGGGCATATCTCCAATACCCAGAAATAAGAAAATTACAGCAAAAGCCCTCGGAATCCCTGAGCACCACCACACGGCTTCCGTCCCCAACCTCCGTCGTCGCTGCCGGAGAGAAGGAAGATGGACTAAACGATCACAGCATAGAGGAGATACCATCGGAGACCTGCTCCTTTGTGGACCTCAATAGAAGCGTGCTGCGAACAACACCGCCTATACCTTTGGGGCTCGTCGGCCGGGGAAACTCCCCGTCACTCATCCGCGCATGGCCTCGCTGCCTCCCGTCGATGTCATCGAGGAAGAACACCGTCGCCACATCCTTCACACCGCGCATCCCGCTCCTGTGAAGCAGCCGCCTGGACGAAGCCGGCGCACGCCGCCGGCCATCTCCAAACCACTTCTCCCCCGATTCCCGGGCGGTGCTGGAGCCAAACCGCCGCGGGAACAGCAGATCGGTGAGAACAAAATCCCAACGCGGCGATGCCACAACTGCTTCGACACCGTCGCCAGGGCACAACGCTCGCACGTCTGGATCTCGGATCCCAACTGCGGATACTTTATTCGCCGCCACCGGAAGACCGGCGGCACGCACACCTATCCCACACCTATTTACATGCCGGAGACGAAGATCCTGGGTCCCCCACCCTCCCGCCGTCGAGGCGACCGCCGGAGGGCAGAGAGAACCAAGATCTCGCCGGCGAAAATTGGGGGGAAGAAGAGTCGCCTCCGGATTCGCTTCTCTCTACTGTAGAGAAGGAAAGGGGAACGCAAGGTCAACCGGCATTGAATTTGTATTATGCACTTGTATAGTGGCTTTGCATTTCAAAAAAAGCTGAAAACGTGCATGTAGTGAATGATTAATCGTAACTTGCAAAAATTCGAAAAGATATCTGATTATTTCATTCCATTTGCTGAACCCTCTGGCACGGAGACTCCATCGGCCACCATACAAGCAGTACATCAAAACGCATCCAGTCATCGCAGCAAACTCACTCACTAATAACCAATCACCAACACCTCTCGGTTTCGATTCGACGTGCAGGCAAGCCCACTGGTTCTCCAACTCATGCGACCTGGACCTGGATGGTCTTGGGCTTCTTGGGCTCGGGCGGCGGCAGCTTCTCAACAGACACGGTGAGCACGCCGTCGCGGCACACAGCAGAGATCTTCTCCATGTCGGCGTTCTCCGGCAACACGAACTTGCGCATCAGCTTCCCCATCCGGCGCTCCATCCTCACATACTTGGCGTCCTCCTTCTCCTCCCTCCGGCGCTCGCCGCTGATGACCAGCACCCGCTCGTCCTCCACCTGCACCTTGATGTCGCCGGAACCCAGCCCCGGCATGTCCACCACGAACGCGTACGCGCCGGGGAGCTCCTTCACGTCGGCCGGGGTCGCCGCCATGGCGCGCGCGTCGCGGACGTAGGCGCGCGTCGGGCCCTGCTTCTCGCCGCCGGCGTTGCTGCCCTCGCCGTCCGGGATGTCCAGCAGGTGCTGCAGCGCCGTCATCAGCGGGGTCTCCAGCCCGAACACCCTGCCCTCCATTCTCGCTCGCTCGATCGCTGATTTGAAAGACTCAAGTTGTTTTGGACAGTGGTTGGATTCTTGATTTCCTTCGTGGATTTGCTCGGTGGTGATGCGACGGGAGGTGGAGGCGGGGCTTATATATCTGGCCGGAGGAGGGGGGTCTGGAAGGCGACGGAAGCTTCTCCAAGGTGGTAGAACGCGAGCGGTGCGGTGGGGGCGTCAATGCGGGGTGATGGAGAAAGTTCCAGAGCCTTCGTTGGATTACCGATCTTCCTAATTGCCTGTGTTCGGTTGCTTTATGGGTGAGTGCAACTACAGTTTAAAAAAAAGTGCAACTCGGTTCAGTTGCACATTTCTATCAGAAAAGTGCAACTCAAAGCACATTTTTGTAATTGATTTAGACTTAAGAAAATCTCAGTTGACTGAGACATACCAAAACCGTTGTTTTATTACCCCGCGTGTCATTAGGGAGCCAGGCGTGACTTTCTCCACAGGAGATAGAGAGGATCTCTGAAAAAAAGTGTCTCTCACTTTTCGTTCTAATCTTTGCAATTGCCACCAAAAAATAATACTATAAAATATTTCAAAAATTTAGCGCATATATCTCAACAACCTATAGTGCACACCAAGTTTCGCGGAGTCTGCTATACAGTATAAAAATGTTGTGTGAAAAGCTCTTGTTTAGCACCAATTTTTTTCATTTTACTCATGACACAAATATATATATTTTTTGTGAAACGAATTTGCGAATGCATAGAACTGCGAAAATATGTGATACTAATCCGCTCCTTCATAACGAAGAGACACTAAGTTTCAAACCTCCACCAGCAGTTTCCTTAGAAATCACAAATTTCCACAATACCAGTGTGGGTGTCCACAAAACTACGATTAGTGCTCTGATCTTCACTTTTTTTACGATGCTAGTTACCATATATGGCCTTTGTTAGCCTGCCTCATGGATTATTTATACCTGGCTCATCTCCCTTGGAAAAATTCGAGTGTGTTCAATGGTACCTTCGCTGAACGACGACCCAAACAAATCGAATGAAGCAGAAACACGTTATGCATTTCCTATACAAAGATTCGTCTCCAGGAATGGCAATGTAGGCATGACAATAGGCAAAACTTGCATGGGCCAGCGGTTTGTATTGGAACGCATAGCTCACTTGTGCTATAAATACTGTGTCAAGCAGCCATGTCTTGTCGAGTGATAGCTCGGGATGGTTGTAGTTATTATTTTTTCTTTTGTTAGTCCAATACATATAGAGAGAGGCCCTAACATATAGTCTCATGAGATATTCGAGCAAACCAAACCAATCGTATATGAAGGAAATGACGGAAAGGACTATCGATCAAATAGAGCTCCATCTGAATTAGCTGATTATTCCCAACTTCCTATCGGAGTGCATGCTGGCGGTTCATTCGGATCAGAACAAAAGAATTCCACAGAACGCCCCCCATACTAAGCCACTTAGGCCAGGTGATCGAGCAAACACCGAAAATGAGCTTTGAGTTGTCGCCCTGCGCACAAGCCAGCCACTCGATGCCAGGGCCCGACCTTCGCAAAATGGAGAAGCCTAGACCAGCTGACGAGGACCGCACGCATTTCATCTCCAAAATGGTGAGGGGATGGGGGCTGGGTTTTACACTTTTGATGAACTCAGTTTCGTGATGGCTCGTCGAGTGCAGCTTCATTGACAAGAGAAATCTACTGTGACGTCATCCTTGCCAGCTTCTATTGTAGTTACTGGTTCATAGCTTATGTAATTTTGTCCTGAATGTGACTCCTGGATGAACTGAGCATTGGTTATTCATCCTTACCACTACATGAATGGTGCGATGCGCCGACGGCCTTCTCATACGCCGACGGTCAAAAGTCGGGGCTGTCGGCGTATGGGCCTCCAGCCCAGCCCACCAAAAGGACCGTCGGTGTAGCGATGCCCTTGACACATCGCAGGCCGTCGGCATAGGCATGTGCATGCGGGCCACCAAACTTAGGCCGTGATGGCGCTGTCACGGCGTCAAGGCTACGCCAACGACACCCTCGGCATAGCCTTCTCCTCTTTTTTTAGCTACGCCGATGGACACCCTCGGCGTAGAGGTTGAAAATTTTCCCTCCACGCACCCCCCGATCGCCTTTTTAACTTTCAATTGAATGTCATAAAACGATAAAAAATTCAAAAATAAAATCCTTCGAGATGTCCATGTGTTATGTCATCTACTTGCAAGAGAATTTGAACAAAATTAAATTACGATATTTTTGTAAAATTGCATCAAGTATCCGTAAAACGGTTTTTCTTGTTGCATAAGAAGTCGGAAAAAATGTAAGAAGTAAGCGCAATACTTTTTGTTTGGAAATGCAGGGAAGTCCCATTGGTTGACAAAAAGGATAGAAAAAAGAGAAAGAAAAAAAAACACCTACCACACTAATTTGTTTGTTCCTTTTACCTGCCTATTTGTCTCTTGATATTCCATCTTTTCATCAGACACTGAAGTCTTAACTCTAGGATTTTATCTCTGATGGGTTGAGGTGCTACTGCCTTCCTAACCATCCAACATGTGGTTGGTTCCGACGCTTATTCCAATCTCAACACATTGGTAGGAAATAGTAAATAGAAGGAAAAATGGAAGCAACACACTATGAAAAGTCCACTCTGCCGGTATCTGGGCAAAAGACCAGCGGCAAAATATTTGTATAACGCCTCTGCTATTTGGATATCAGCGGTGTGCAGGAAACATAGGTCGCCACCGCTATGCTGGGCCCTAGTGACCGGGCCCACGCCAAATACTGCACGTCGTTGTAGGGTAGACCACGTCGGGGGTCATAGAAGCATCAGCAGCGTACCAGGTGTACCAATGCATATGCACGCCCTAGGCCGTGTGGTCACATACACCCCCAGTCGGTGCCCAAAATTAACTGCACGCCCATGCACACAACACACACAACACTCTGTCCCCTCACTCTCCCGTCCCCTGCACTCGTCTCTGATTGCCACCGCTTCGACCCCATACGCGTAGATCCCATCTAGCGCCGCTGCCCTCGAGGATCGCTGCGTGGTTTCACCACTGATTTCGGCTGGTTAACCGAACCCTAGCCACCGCCTTCGATGGGATGCCTCCACGTCGCGGCCCTCCCGTAGGCTCCACAGGTTTCCGTGTTATCCGCCTGCGATCGTCGGCCACCTCCGTCGCTGAGATCTCAACCACTAGGTGCGCTTGTGGCTCGTCACGTTTCACACTGTGGAAGAAGTTGCACACGCGTACGATGTTGCGACGCGGAGGTTCGGCTGCGGTTGCATCGACCTCAACTTCCGTCGTCGCTCATCGTGACGTGGGAGAACCATCGTTGAGAACAGGCGCAACGGCGGCTTTCCATCGCCAAGGTGGATGAGAGGGCCATGGAGCAGTGGAGGGTACCTTTCTCGAAAGATGTTCAGGCGGAGTTAGACTTCTGACGTTCGAGGAGGAAGAAGAAAAGGAGGAAGGTCACCATATTTGCGCAGCTCGAAGGTCGACTAGTGGTTAGACCTCTTCACCACTTCCGATGAAGATGGCGTTTTGGATAGTAATTGGTAATAAGTTGTTAGTTTATCAAATTATGAAGTTGTGTGTGTTTGTGCATCTAAAAATAATTTGTATGTTTGTGTTAAATTGTTTATTTAGATGAAGTGCTTACTATGTAGTATCAAGAATTTGGTAACAAGAATTTGGAACAGCCCCCTGAGAGAAATTCGCTGGGCCACACTGTACCACACTACCACCGGTGCCACTGACAGTCAACTTATGAGCAGCGTTGATATCAATTACCAGCAACGAGCCGACGTTGAAACACCGTCGATAGCCATTACCAGCGACGGCGTGACACATACACGAACAGTGACTCTACAGTGCACTTGTATAGTGGTGGGTTTGCATTCCCAAAAAAAGCTGAAAACGTACGTGCATGCATGTACTGATTATTTCATTCAGTTTGCTGAACCATCAAAACTCTGACACGACTCCGTCGGCCACCATACAAGTAGTACTTACATCAAAACGTATCATTCATCGCATTCGCAACAAACTCAGTCACTAGTAACCAATTACTAACCCCTCTAAGCTTCGATTCAACGTGCAGGAAAGCAAGACCACTGGTCCTCCAACTCATGCGACCTGAATCTGGATGGTCTTGGGCTTCTTAGGCTCGGGCGGCGGCAGCTTCTCAACAGACACGGTGAGCACGCCGTCGCGGCACACGGCAGAGATCTTCTCCATGTCGGCGTTCTCCGGGAGCACGAACTTGCGCATGAGCTTCCCCATCCGGCGCTCCATCCGCAGGTACTTGGCGTCCTCCTTCTCCTCCCTCCGGCGCTCGCCGCTGATGACCAGCACCCGCTCGTCCTCCACCTGCACCTTGATGTCGCCGGAACCCAGCCCCGGCATGTCCACCACGAACACGTACGCGCCGGGGAGCTCCTTCACGTCGGCCGGGGTCGCCGCCATGGCGCGCGCGTCGCGGACGTAGGCGCGCGTCGGGCCCTGCTTCTCGCCGCCGGCGTTGCCCGCCTCATTGTCCGGGATGTCCAGCAGGTGCTGCAGCGCTGTCATCAGCGGGGTCTCTAGCCCGAACACCCTGCCCTCCATTCTTGCTCGCTCGCTGGCTGATCTGAAGACTGAAGTTGTTTTGGACAGTGGTTGGATTCTTGATTTGTGGATTTGCTCGGTGGTGATGCGACGGGAGGAGGAGGCGGGGCTTATATATGTCGCCGGAGGCGGGGAGTCTGGAAGGCGATGGAAACTTCTGAAAGGTAGTGGAAGTGTGGAACGCGAGCGGTGCGGTGGGGGTGTCAAGGCGAGCTGATGGAGAAAGTTCGAGAGTCTTCGTTGGATTAGCTATTCTTCGTAGATGTTGAACGGTTGGTTGGTTCGTTGCTTATGGCCCAACATGTTATTGGCGATTTTTTTTTGAATAATACATTTTTTCAATTAAAATTATAAATAATATATGATTTTAAAAATTTATGAATCTGTGACTCGGTTGATCGACGGTCGGCAGTCGACGGACTGTTAACCGACCAGTCGACGGATCATTTTGTATAAAGGATAGTACAACTAGCACTGGTATTCCGTGATGGGACTGACAAGTAATCTTCTTGGCATTCAGATTTTTGCCTTCCTGCGAGGAAGCTTTTAAAGTTGAGCTGGGGGCATGCTCTGAAGGTCTAGCTCTGACTTTACAACATAGCCAGCTACCGATCATTATTGATTTAGATTGTGCAAATCTTGTATCGGCAATTCAAAATCTATCCCAAGATCGATCTCAGTTTTTACACATTATCTATGAGATTAAGGAGTTAGCTAGTTCTGGTAGAATTTGTAATTTTGTAAAAGTAGATTGAGGGCAAGTTATGGTGAGTCACTGTCTTGCTAATTGGGCAAGGACAGCGCGTAACACTTTAGTCACTTTTGATTCAGGTCCTGATATTTTCCTTCAGGAGTTTGAATTGGAACAACTTGTAAACCCTATTGTTCAATAAAGATCTAGTTTTATCCGAAAAAAAAGCACGCTCATGAGCATGCATATGTTGGCCTGGTCGGCTGATTGTTGGCCTATCGGCCACCGGCTGCCGATCGGTCAGACAGTCGACCGACCGAGTCGTAGATCTGTAAATTCTTTTAAAACGTGTAATAGTTGTAAAATTGCTATAAAGTGGGGTCAAGGACCATTAGAGCGGAGATAGATATACTCCCTATGTTAAAAAAAGCTTCTCGACTTTTTCTAGATATGGATATATCTAGATTAGTAAAATATGTTTATATATCTTCGCATCTAGATAAAGTCGACAAGCTTTTCTAGTATCGGAGGAAGTATTTGAAGCTTGCGCTTTCGAATTTTGGAGGATACATGGAACCCTTCCAACTCTCATATGAAACCGATTGTGAGGAGGCCCGAATCAAGTATAACGTTGATACATGATCTGATGGATCCGGTTACGGGAGAATGGAATGAAGAGAATCTCACAACAAGGATGGCATCGTTGATAGAGAAGCTATGTTGAGAATCCCGACCGGAAGGCTAGAGGAAGATACTTGGGCTTGGCAGTAATTTCTCAGTACGGTCGGCCTATAGAGCCTTGCTGCAAGCTAATTCCACTATTGATCCACTTGTGGGGTCTGGTGGATCAGAGCAGTTTTATTGGAAAAAAGCTTTGGAAGATGAGAGTGCTTCCAAAAGTTAGAAACTATTGGTGGACAGTTATTAAGGATGTGTTCGGTTGTGGAACATAGTGGAATGGAATGGAACCATTCCATTCCAATAATCTGGAATGTCACGGTTCCATCCCGTTCTTGCGTTCGGTTGGACAAAAAGAGATAGAATGGAATGGTTCCCAAAATTGAGGATTAGCCCTAACTAATTTGGAATTGGCAATTCAACTAGAGAGGAAAGGGGCCAAATCGCCCGGCCATGGCCGCCGCCGCTGCTGGCGAGGCCGCTGCTCGCCGTGCTGCACCTGGCCCGGCCGTGGCCGCCGCCGCCCTCTGGCCATGGCCGCCGCCGCCCTTTGGCCATGGCCGCCGCCGTTGCAGGTCGTGCTGCGCCTGGCCCGGTCGTGGCCGCCGCCGCTGTAGGCCGTGCTGTGCCTGGCGTGGCCGCCGCCGCCGCCCTCTGGCCATGGCCGCAGCCTGGAGGCGTGCTGCGCCTGGCCCCATGGCCGCAGCCCGGGCAGGCGTGTGCCTGGCCCGGCCATGGCCGCCGTCGCCGGTCCTGGCCGCGCCTGGATCCCGCCTGGATCCCGCTGAGGGCGGCGAGCACGGAGGAGCCCGGGCCGACGTTGACTTGCTAGCACGGAGGTGTCGGGGAGGGAGACGTTGGAGAGAGAGGTTATGCGAGGGGAGAGAGAGAGATTAGCGCTAAGAAGGAGCCGTTCCACCTCGTCCGGCCAAATTGGAGGGACGGGTGTATTCCGCATCTCGTGAGAATATTCCCTGCTGAGGAACGAGTGTGTTGCATTCCACTGCAAAACCGAACACTAGAATGAGTCCCAGGTGCGGAACGGTTCCGTTCCATTCCAGCTGGTTCCAGAACCGAACAGACCCTAAGGGTTTTATGACTTTTATCCCATGCTCAGATCAGTCCTTGAAGCAAGGCATGTTGATAAGATATCATTCTGTCATGCATGTGGAAATAAGGAAACGATTCAGCATGCCTTATTTGAGTGTACTTGGGCTAATCTTTGCTGGCAAGAAGTGAAGGATATTATATCTTGTTGGCCCAGACCCGGCAGTATTCTCGTCGTTCTGATACCTAGCACAGCCCCGGCCATCGAGTGCTTTCCGATGACCGACAATGAAGTGATTTCCTGATACTTCAGCCAACGTGCAGATTCAGCTAGCTCAAGCTCTAGCTTGATCGATCTGTACGTAACACAATACATACGCACACAAGAAACGATTTGATTGCCAAAGGCCCTTGTCGTGCCTTGCTATTGATTTGCAACTCACGGTGGTTCAACCTAGCTATTACATGGCTATATATACTAGTGGAATGCCCGTGCTTCGTTACGGCTCCCTATCTTATACATAGTGTTACAAATATAACATGGCTTCTGCTTTATGCATAGTGTCACAAATATTGCACGTTTAGATAATGCACGTAAACATTTAAGTACATAAAAAATAATCACATATAATATTTAAAATATCTTAACATCACATCACATAATTCAGTGTAATGAGTATAAAATGCAACGACCGGCACATTATTCCTTATTATTTCTGAAAGCCATGCTCCCTTGACGCGATTAAGATATGCGATATGCTCGCACAACATCATCAATGTTGTCTTCAACTTCATTAGCAAGCTACTTAAGTATGTGCATCAAAAACTTCTTCCTCAACTCGTAGCCATCCTGCACAAGCAATCTATTGATTTAGCAAGGAATTTTCTTTTCATAAAAATATAAGAATGCGGTGCAAATTGGATGAACAAATCTGATGTTTTTGTTGTTTGCAGCAGTCGGCGATATTTCCGGCGGGAGGAAGGAGGAGGAAGATAGTGAGGGGAAGGCGGTGGTGGGCACATCAACGTTGTTTAGTTTACATTTGTACTGTGAATTTATTAGTCTTAAAAGTTGACTGAGAATTAGTGTCTACCATTCGGTGACTAAGCAGTTTGATGCTAATTTCAGAACCTTGGCTGTACATTGTGCTCGTTGTCGAAGTCTGTTGTGCTCCTAGGAAGGACACAAAAGTTCAGAACCCTGTGCTAGCTTCTGGTTGATATGCTTACACCATAAGGAGGCCGTGACAGAGTTTTACATTTTCTGCATGCTTATATAGTGGGATCAGAAACATAATATCAGGAAAAGCTAGGCTTAGAAGTGCAGTAACATGAGACCGGCATTTAAAAATTATGTGTAGTTAGTTTAGTTCATTATAATTGAGCGTACAGCTGAATTTTGTCTTAACTTGTTTATAAAAAGGAACAAACGTTTGCAAGTTTATCCCTTGAAGGCACTTTTTTATGCAACTTCCTTTCGTTTCACACATTTACCATGCTAGGCCTTACCGCATCTATGCCATCTCTAATATGTTGCTCAAACAAGTATCATTTATCACACATGCCGTCATTTGGAAACCTAGTTCTGGAAATTTAGATAACTTTGTGACTATAGACATCGACATGGTTAGTTGATCCTAAGTTGAGACCAGAAGTTGATGGTCTTGGTCTGCATATACCTATTCGGGAGAAAGAAAAGCAGGGAAAAGAAAGAAGCGAGCTGCAGGATCTGGCAACTTTATTAACATCTACCTATTCTAGTAAAGATGTTTGGAGCCATCGTAATGATAGATTTTTTTTAAAACGTTTCTAGGTAGGCAAAACCCTTCAGTTCTAAGCCAAATTGAGGGTGTTAACCTTGATATGTACAAAGAAATCGTTCTTCCAATGAAATTAGAACAGGTTTGCAGTAGATTTATATTGATGGAAAATGCAATGCATGCACCTCCATGATTTAGTAGAAACTGAAGCTGAAGCTGGAACATTTTGGCTGGCTGCTAATTGTAAGGACGATCTTCTTTGACATCCCCTGTTATTCACTACAGACGTGTAACACGGAAATAAACTAACCCCAAACAGATTTTTTGCTTGAACAGAAGCATCAACTATAACCTTCTCTTTATTAGGTGAGGATTGGGAACATACAGAGATATTAAGTATTGATGATGATGCTCTGGAGATTGATACAGAGGTTAGACATGAGTTTGCTGGCACCTAAAAAACCCTAGTCCTCCTTAATCTTAGTGCTCATAGATTTACGCCTTAAATATAGAAACAAAGGGAGTATGTTATTGTTGCTTTTAGAGCACCCCTTACTCCGTTTGTGCAACCCTCTTGCATTTGTTTTTATGCATGCAAGAACCTATGTCTAGTTCTCGCCTAGTGCATAATCCTAGTGTAGATAGTGAAAGAGGGGTAAGCAACAATAAAAAATTAGTTGTGCTATCCCATATAGTAAGAAGATAGTTTCTACGAATTGCAAATATTATAATTTAGTTACGATAAATGTAATGAAAAATTATGATAAAATTACATACATGATGTTGAAAGTTTATTCACTTTTGTTTCAAATTAAGGAACTACGGGTATAACCCCCAAATAATGTGCTCCATATTGACATGTAGTAAATGACAATTTTTTGAAGATTTTTTCTGGGGTTCAATAATACTCATGAGGTGACTCGATACAAATCCACTGATGCAACAGAAGGGACGTTGTCCAGAAGCAAATAAACATGATGTTGGTCTTGTAGGAAATGGTTCAGAATAATATAGTAGATGAATTTTTAAATTCTAGTCCCAATCCTCAAGAAATTTGATCCTGATGAATATTTGGAAAAATAACAACCCTACAGACTGATTTATAAATGATACAATCAAGGGCATCATACCTGATTATCATTGGCAAGACCACATAATTGTAAGTGATTCATGAGCTTGCATTGCACGTCCAACAAATTTCATGCGACCGTAATTATTCTTTCACATACAAGTGTTCTCATTGAGATTAATTAATAAATATTTTTGTACTTATAAGACAGTCAAATATTAAAATAATTAAACATGGTCAATTTGCTTACTTGGTTTGAAAGTCAAGCAAAATAATTTTATTCTTCATACATCGCATAGGGTCATAGATGGCCAGCTGCGTGCACGTACATTAAAGCAACGGGCAGTGCAGTAGAGAAAAAGAATACTCCGTAACAAATACTGAGTAGAATCGACGATGACGTATCGAACAAACAAGTACTACCACTTCATGCCAGACGAGTAAGTACAATAAGGTTTAGTCAGCAGGCTATATGAATTTAAATATAATATTTATACTTAGTTAGAGGGGAGAGAAGAGGAAAGAGAATGAAGGTGGGCTCTAATCAAGAGTCAGCTCTTGCACGTGCTCCTAGACACTTTAAGAGTCTTCAGTTACGCAACGAAAACCGATCGAAGGCCGATCCGTTCCTCGCTCAAGTTAGGGTTAGGAATGCATCTGTGCTACGGCCCGACCCGGCCTGAAAATCCCGGGCTAGGCCGAGCTTTCACTTCGGGCCAAGCATGGACCTGATTTTTAAGCCCGAACATCGAGTCCGGTCGGGCCCAGACTTACATTTTATGCGATTTAGGGAAGTATCAGGTTGGGCCAGCTGAGCAGGGCTAAGATTTTTACTCGTTTGGGCCGGGTTCGGGCCCGATTTACAGGCCCGACAATCGGGCTTACTATCGGGCTTTTCTAGGCCCATCCCAAAGCGCGACCTAGCCCAAGGTATGCCCAGGTGTAGTCCGTGTGGAGGCACCGTGGAACGCGTATGTCCTCTCAGGTTTGATCCAACCCCAGGCAGCGGTATAGTGCATGCTCACCTTTCGCGTGCAAGTACAAGCCTGGTCTTTTGTGTTGCCGTTAATGCCGACCACTTGGACTCCTGTAGTGGCATCAATGTCATGGTCATGCATGCATACATTGATGGAGGACGCGTGCGCGACCTTTTTAGCCGAACAATTGCGCCTTTGAGGCCCCAAAGCCATGTGCATGGCCACATCAACGACCCGCAGATGGTGCTTATAAAATGGGGCGCAAGTGATGTCCGGACCGCAGGTGTACTTAGGGATACGAGCCACCCGTTGACCAGCCTGGGCGTCCCTTTCCTGTATAGCATGGTATTGGTTGTATACCCATTTTTCTGTACTCATGTATTAAAGCTAGATTCCTTTCTGTGGGTCCCATTTTCTCTCCACATACGTCTCTCATGATAGACTTTTGGCAGAGTCTACCAACTAAAGGGAATAGGTGGGAATTTTTTTCTCTCTCTGTCTTTGCTCGCGTTGGAGTTCCTGTGTAGATTCATCTATAGTAACAGGGTAGCACCTCAATTTATTTGTTTATATTCTTCAAATTTTGAAATTTTGTGACCATGGTATTTGTCGCAAGTGCTCCACATAGAGTACAATATGTACTGCACTTAATCCAACTTGTGAAGTCCTCATTAGTTTTCGTACAAAGTTCTGCACAGTACTTACAGAGTTCTTCAAGGTTCTGGTCGAGTCCATGAGGTAAACGAAAAGTACTTTGTATTAGTCTTATAGAGTCCCGATCACACATTTATAAAGCCATGTGGGTTTTCAAGGACTGGCGCAACAAGTCAAACTGTGTTTACACAGTCTGCACAAGATTCGCTTCCTAAACTAAATAAATTCAACCTTATTTGTAAATTCTGTGTGCAAAATTCTCAAGAGATATACAAGTACAGAAATTTGTGTGCAAAAACAAGCTCACAGCAAAAAAAAGGGGAAAAAAAGGAAAAGAACCGGAAACTAAATCCTGCTGCAGAATTAGAGAACAAAGTATTTTGATCAACTTGAAGGAATTAGATAACCCAGGGTAGATTCGAAATACTAATAGCAACACAAAAATGTAGAAAACCAAAAAAAAAAGGCAGATGCAACAAGCTCCGAAAAAATAGCGTCTCCGGGGAGCCTCGGGTCGCCGTCGCCAGCGCCATAAACGGCGCTCGACGGCCGTTCTCGCGAGCCAGAGGAGGACCAGGAGTGGTGGCGCGGCTCGTGGGGGAAGGAGTGGCTGGGGTCCGTGGCGGCGGAAGGTGGCCGTGGGGTCGTGGTAGAGCGGCAGTAGGCGAGCGGAGCGGCTGCCGGCGAGCCCTGGGCGGGAGGAAGCCGTGTTGGGGCCAGTGCTGGTAGCGAGGAGAGAGAGCGCAGCGAGAGGGAGGGGATCGATAGTGGCGGTGCGGGGAGGTGGTCTGAATTGATCGAGGGTAAAAATGGTTGTGTCTACTTCTAGGGTTGGGGCCTTGGGGATCCCGTGCGTAGTAGGCTGTGTGGGCCTGCTAGACTTTTTTCCCTTAATACCGTGTTTTTTCTCAGAAAATAAAAGAGAAGAGATGAGATGTTTTGGACATTTTTTGTAGAGACACGGATTATTTTTTGTGAAATTGTTGTGGAATTAAACCACACATTTAGAATACTGGAGATGAGGGAAGGCTGAATAATCATCTCATGTGGGAAACGATTTGGAAGCTTAGGCCATCTTCAATGAAGACTTGCGGCGGAGGCCGCAGATTGGCCAGAGGAGGAGGGGGTGGCGGCGCCGGCACCGGTGCGGCCACCTGCTGCACAGCTGGATGGCCTCCTTGAGGTCAATCCACTTGGCTCGCTCCTCAGCCTTAGAGATGAGGATGGCGTGATGGATGGCCTCCTCCTCGGTGAGGCCGTCCTCCATCGACTCGTAGCCACCGTCGTCGTCATCCTCCGGCGTGTCTCCTCCTTCACGGCCTGGTAGTAGGTCTCTAGAGCCAGTGGCGGCACCCATGGGAGGGGTCCACGTAATTCGTGGATGCCCCGAGGTATTGCCCCCAGTCGGGACGGCCATGACACGGCGTGGGTAAGACGAAGATGTTCCAATGTTGCGGCCACCAGCGGAGGCGGTGGCGCCTGGTGCGCCTCGTAGTCGACATCCTCATCGTCAAGGTCTTCGAGGTGCGCCTCGATGCCGACGCGCCGCTCCTCGTGCTCGGCCTAGTTCTTGATCAATGTCTCCAGCGTACCTTGTATAGTTCATGCGGTCCGTATCAAAATCTCTATATCGTTCATAGTGTGATATCATAGAGTTCACCATGTATCCTCATAATGCGGCACCAATCGAGAAGATATCGGCATGCCGACCACAAAGAATCATCCACAGAGTCATTGTGCATCTCATAGATGGACAAGAACTATTTAAGACTTACACAGTTCAATCTCTTTTAGCCCTCCTCATACTCGCGAGTGTGATATTGTCGTCTTGTCTATTAGACCTTGTATAGTTGATACGTTGCAAACGTATCTATAATTTTTTATGATCCATGTTTGTTTTACATCAATTTATCTATGATTTGATTACATTTCGTTGCACTTTTATATATTTTTGGCACTAACATATTAACAAGATGCCACAGTGTCAGTTCCTTGTTTCCGATGTTTTGTATTTCAGAAAAGTTGTATAGGAAATATTCTCGGAATTGGACGAAACAAAAGCCGAAGTTGATATTTTACTGTAACGAAGACAGAGTCCAGAGGGGAGACGAAGAAAGGCCACAGGACAGCCAAACCACCCCTTGACGCGGGCCCAGGCCTGTCCACGCCATGGCATGGTGTGGGCCCCCTGGCCTCCATCGACCTCGCCCTTCCGCCTATTTATTTAGGATCTCGGGAAAAACCTAAACACCCGAGCCTCCATCCATGAAAAGTTTCGTCGCGACTGTCATCACAGACCCTAGCTTGGGAGGGTTCTGAAGCTCTTTCCGGCACCCTGCCGGAGGGGGAGATCATCACCGAAGGCCTCTACATCGCCATGGCCGCCCCCGAAGTGATGCGTGAGTAGTTTATCCCTTGACTACAGGTCCATAGCAGTAGCTAAATGGTTGTCTTCTCCAATTTGTGCCTCGTGTTTAGATCTTGTGAGCTGCCTATCATGATCAAGATCATCTTTATGTAATGGTACATGTTGTGTTTGCTGGGATCCGATAAATATGGAATACTATGTTGAGATCGATTATATATTGTCATATGTTATTTGTGATCTTGCATCTCTTTGTTGCTTGTAGTTGCTCTGGCCAAGTAAATGCTTGTGACTCCAAGAGGGGGTATTTATGCTCGATAGTATGTTCATGCCTCTAGTTTTTTTTGGAAGAGTGATAATAACTTCTAAGATTGTAGATATGTTGTTGCTACTAGGGAGAAAACAACAATGTTTTATCCAAAGGTAATTCTATTGTTTACTTTACACATATTGCGTAATGCGATAATCTGTTGCTTGCAACTTAATACTAGAAGGGGTTCGGACGATAACCGGAAGGTGGATTATTAGTCATAGACGCAATTGGATTATGGTCTATGTATTATGTTGTAATGCCCAAACGAATATCATAGTAATCATCTTGTCATGTATGGTCTTTATTCTGTCAATTGCCCAAGTGTAATTTGTTTACCCAGCATGTTATTTACCTTTATGGAGAGACACCTCTAGTGAACTGTGGACCCCGGTCCTTTCCTTTACACCGATACAATCATCATGTTTCGTTTACTTACTGCAAACACTGATCTCTTTCATTCCACTGCAAACAATCATCATCTTTCCACACTATACGGTTAATCCTTTGTGTTCAGCAAAACCGGTGAGATTGACAACCTCACTGTAAGTTGGGGCAAAGTATTTTGGTTGTGTTGTGTGCAGGTTCCATGTTGTTGCTGAAGTCGATAGTGCGCTCTGCCACAAGTCAGCTAGCAACAACTTCTGATGTCACGCATTTCTCCTACTGGTCGATTAAACCTTGGTTTCTTACTTAGGGAAAAAACTTGCTACTGTGCTCATCATATCTTCCTCTTGGGGTTCCCCAACGGTGTGCAATCTGCGCTCATCAATAGTACATGCGGTCCTTATCACAATCTTCATATTGTACACAATGTAATATCATAGAGTACTTCAAGTGTCCTCAAATACAGGGCAGAATTAAATTCGAAAAGAACGGAAAGTGGCTAAACCAAATTTTTTCTTAATCCTATATTGACATGGAGCTCTGAAATAAATAAAGCACGCATAGTATATTGTTGCATCTCACAGGAGACAAGTAAAAAATTATAGATTTGCATCTATTATAGCCCCGCTAGTACATTCGGGGTGTGATCCCCGTCGTCTTATTACATGACCTAGTATAGCCATGCGGTCCTTAACAAAATATCCATATCATACACCGGGTAATGTCATATAGTCCTTGTAGAAATATCCATAGCAAAAATAGTGTAATATCATAGAGTAATTCATGTAACCCTCATACACAAGCGGGATTAATCGCGAACATATTCACATGCCGTCCTCAAAGACAAGAACTACTTATCAAAATCGCGAAGATATTCACAAGCGAGATTATACAGTTGAATCTCTTCTAGCCCTTATCATACTTGGGGTTGTGATATTCACATGCGGTTGTGATATCGTACATGAGGTACTTATCAAAATCTTCATACCATTCACTGTGTAATATTATAGAATCGTTCATGTATCCTAAAAAACTGGCGGCATTAATCGAGACGAAGATATTGGCATGGGGCAGCCCTCAAATAAATAGAACACCCACAATAGTACATTGTTGCATCCATAGGAGACAAGTGAAAACCAACAATTGTGTATGTGTATTTCGACATGCCGAATCATGTTGCGGGTCTTAGGGCCCAAACAAACAGTGTTGGGTCAGTTTTTTCATTGTGGATTACTACTACAACAATTAAGATTTGTAGCAAATCTAGTATACCAATGTCTATAGGACATCTAAGAAAAAACAAATTATCCGGAGCATGCGGTCCTTCGAAAATATCCCATATCATTCATAGTCACCTGTTTCCAACAAATATTTGTGTAATTTGAAAGAATAGTTTATGATCAATTACTCTAAGGTACGATGATATAATATATATAGTTTAGTTTGAGTTCCGAGGATGCCCGAATGATGACTCACTCACATCTCTATTTTGATACATATGTATATGAAAAATTTCCTTAACCGTTTAAATCATGTTGCAGGTCTTAGGGCCCAAACAAAAAGTGTTGTGTCAAAATAGAAGACTTCGGCATTCAATTTCTGGGCAAAGCTTGCATACCAATGTCTGTAGGGCATCCAATGTCAAAAAAGGATACTTCTTTAGCCTAAATGTTTCTTTCTTAATCTTCAAACCAATATCGGTCCCTCCAAAATTTCAAAACTTTTATGGCCTTTGTCGGATGGCTTAGAGCATCTTCACTCGTGCACCCCATCACGACTCCAAAAGGTCCGGTGTTGTTTTTGGGCTCACACGGCACGACCCAAAATTAGCAGGCATGTTTTCGAGCGAGACACACCTGAACTATGCCGCGGTGTATTGGATAAACTCCAACGAATATTGATGTTATCTATAATACAATATATATGACAAGTCTTTCATGATTTGAAAAAACCATGTAGTCACGAAATGCAAAAATAGACATAAAACGTGGTGGGTTTTTTCAATAAAATCCTATGAATTACTTAGTTGCTTTTCTTATCACCAAATTCTATCTCCATTAAGACACGAATTGTCAACGGGATACATCATACAATATCCTCCCATATAATGATATGAGGTACCTGAGTTTTGTCTCATATAGTCCTATCAATCATGCCACATGTACAGATGATGATCAAGAAGATCAAACGGCATGCGGCCCTCAAGAAACACCCACATAGTACATTGTCGCCTCTCATAAGAACTACACAGTTGCATATTTTTTAGCTCTTCGCATAAGAACTACTATGGGTGTGATCCCGTCGTCCTATGGTGTGACTTTGTATGGCCCATCCGTTCCTCATCAAAATCTCCAACTAGTACACCGTGTAGTACCATGAGTCCTTTATGTATCCTATATGAATTCGATGTATCGAATAATATATATTATTCAAGGCCCATACTAGTGCAGGTGGCATTTGAGTCCCCATATCTACGTGAGGTAAGCATTGTCGCCTCCTAATCGAGGGGGGTCAGTCATCAGTGGCATACCCGCTTCATTGTTATTCCTGTCAGTTCGTGCGATCCTTCTCAAGGTTTCCATATAGTATACATGGATGCACGTCTATGTACAAATGATGATCGAGCGGCATACGACACTCAAGAAACACCCACATAGTACATTGTTGCATCTCATAGGGGAAACAATTCAAGAAATTTTTTTCATAAGAACTACCAAGCTTCGTCTCTTTTAGCTCTTCTCATAGCTCCGGTTGTCATCCCATCGTCCTATGGTGTGACCTTATATAGCCCATTCGGTCCTCATCAAAATCTCCAACTAGTACACCGCGTAGCACCATAAAGTTCTTTATGTATCCTATGAATTAAAAACCATATAGACACGAAATGCACAAATAGACATAAAACATTGTGGGATTTTACAATAATTTCCTATGAATTAATTACTTGCTTTTCTTATCACCGAATTCCCGTATCTCCGGTAAGGCACATTATCGACGGGATACATGGTCCTCCCAAATAATGATATGAGGTACCCGGGTTGTCTTATATAGTCCTATTAATGATGCCGCATGTACAAATGATGATTGGGCGGCATACGACCCTCAAGAAAAAAACAAGAAACACCAACAAGTCAAAGTAAAAAAACAATCATAAAAACTACACAACTTGTCTCTTTTAGATCTTCTCATAGGTCCGGGTGTGATCCCATTGTCCTATGGTGTGACCTTGTATATCCCATCCGGTCCTCATCATAATCTCCAACTAGTACACCGCGTAGTACCGTAGAGTCCATTATGTATCCTCTATGAATTGGATGTATCGAACAATAATTCAAGGCCCATACTAGTTGGATTGCACAATTGGAGGCATTGGAGTCCCCATATCTACGTGAGGTGAGGTAAGCATGGTCGCCTCCTAATTGAGGGGGGTCGGTGACATTGCCGCCTCGTTGATAACCTTGTCAGCCCATGCGTCCTTCTCAAGGTTTCCATATAGTACAAGGATGAACGTTATATGGTCCTATTTTGTAACAATGTGTATTGGATAAACTCCGACTAATATTGATGTGCTCAAGAGTACAAACACATACAATAAGTCTTTCACGATTTTAAAAAGAACTCATATAGTCATGAAATGCACACATGGACATAAAACACAGTGGGTTTTTTCAAAAGGATCCTATGGATTACTCTCTTGCTTTTCTGATCAACAAATTCTAATGTCAATGGGATACACCGTCCACCTAGATATTTATATATATGAGTTAGCTGGGTTGTCTTATATATTCCTGTTAATCATGCCACATGTACAATCAATGGTCGAGAAGGATCAATTGGCATGCATACCTCAAGCAAAAACTGCAATAAACACCCACATAGTACATTATTGCATCTCATAGAAGAGACAAGTCAAGACAAAAAAATCTTAAGAATTTAACAACTGCGTCTCTTTTAGCCCTTCTCATAGCTTCGGGTGTGATCTCGGCGTCATATGGTTTGACCATGTATAGCCCATGCGGTTCTCATCAAAATCTCCAACTAGTGCACCTCGTAGCGCCATCTAGTCCTTTATGTATCATCTATGAATTGGATGTATCGAACAATATATATTACTTACATTACTCAAGGCCCATACTAGCTGGATTACACAATTGGATGTATTGGAGTCCCCATATCCAGACTGGGTAAGCATTGTCGCCTCTTGCTCGAGAGGGGTCAGTGGCATTGCCGCCTCATGGATAACCTTGCCATTCTGTGTGGTCCTTCTCAAGGTACCATACAATACATGGATAAAGTCCGACGAATATTGAAGTTCTCTAGAGTACAAACACCTATGCTCAGGTTTCATGATTTATAAAAATCATATACTCACAAATGCACATATGGACATAAAATATGGTGGGTTTTTACAAAATTCTCGTATCTACGGTAAGACATATTGTTAATGGGATACACGGTCCTCCTGGATAATGATACGAGGTACCTAGGTTGTCTTATATAGTTCTATTAATCATGCCACATGTACAAATGATGATCGAGCGGCATACGGTCCTCGAGGAGTAGGGAGAGAGAGGGAGAAGCCACCAGCTCAAGGAGGAAGAAGGGAGTTTTATATACCTTCTCCCAATGAAATATGACCGTTGGGGATCTCCCAGGCCGAATTATCCGCCTCGGGCCGGATTATCCGCCCTTAGCCCTCGAAAAAGGCTAAGGACCTTAGCGGGACCAAAAACTCGAGCCCCTATATAGAGGCCGGATATTTGGCAGGATTATTCATTTGAGACGGATATTTCCGCGGCTGGGTTATCCGCCCCCCAACCAGGGCCGTATAATTCCCCCCCCCCCCCTCGAAAGCTGGCAGAAACAATAAAACAATATTTGCATGGGCAACCCTCAAATAAATAGAACACCGTCTTGCTTACATGGCTTTGGGGATAAATACCTGACCAACTCGGAGACGCCACCACCCTATCATCCAGACTTTCATATTCTTAATACATTCTTGCTTGTTATCAAATGTCCATGGGGTCCCATTAAACCCTAGGTCTTGAAGATCACAGAAGGATAAAGTTTCTCTAAATTCCCACATCTGTTTTTCATTTCTTTCCTTTTTTGAGAAATGTTCACTTTGCCACATTGTTTCGTTGAAAATTTCCCATCATATGCTAGGGTAGATTCATCATAAATTTCCCTTTTTTCTAACAAATCCCACATATGATGGCGCATGTGGGTTTGAGGATCCCCATAGACAAACTTGCACCTCCATTTTATTCCCTTTTTCACATCAGTAATGATTACATCGATTATTCTCTCATTTATTTTAAAAACTCAACTTCTAAACTCTCATGCCATAAGAGGGCTAGACCTCCCCCCTTCCCTTCCCCGTGAAACGAAACTACATGCTTCAGACCAAGCCTCCAATGAAGGCTTTCCACGACATCTTTTCTTTGTCTTGTCTCCGACAGCAAGACGAGTTGAGGGCGATGAGTGTGCACGATGCATTCGAGCTCTTGAACCGCCCAGGAGTCGCCCACCCCCGGAGGTTCCAACCGAAAGCTCTGATGGCTCATGATGAGCATTGAATACATTGTTCTTGATAAAGGTCTATATGGTAGCTCGATTGTACGATATAGAGTACATTGTTGAATGATATAGAGTCCTTTCCATATGAAAATGGTATGGTGGCAGCAAACATATACAAATTGTTCGATACTTTGAGTTTGATAAACTCCATATGGTACATTGTTGTCTCCCGTAGTGTGTCATTCATCGATGAGGGGTCCTAATATTCTAAGGGCCAGAGAACGAAAAATGGCTAAAACATTTTTTTTCTTAATCCCATATAGTGCTTTCACTGTTTATTACCACACCAACACAAACATTTGGTGCAGAGCTTGGATGGCACAGCATCCACTATGGAGGTGAGGTGTGCCTCCGTCGTCGCAATGAGCGGTTTCCATCATGTGAGATGATATTTTTAGTTAGATTAACTTTACTATCAAATAAATGATCAAACCTTTGCCAAATCCAATACATAAAAAAACTGCAACATTAGTCTTTTTGAATATTTAACCGTCAAGATGAATGTTTAAGTTCTTCTCAGACCTGAAATGGAATTTCTCCTGGTTGACCACTCGAAGATACACTTGTTTTGAATTGTATTTAGCCCAACTAAATTTTATGATTACTAATCAGTGAAACACCGATTTTGTTAGATGATAACAATTAAAATTGTTTTATTTATATGCCACCAAAAAAAATTTATGGTTACTAAACAATCCATGTTCACCTCAGGGTAAACTTCGTCTATCTGAGCACCAACTACCAAAATATTCATGACAGACCAATCACTATTTATAAAGTTCTTTGGAGATATTCACGATATACCAATCCTCATTTATGAAGTTCTCCTTGCCCCCATCACCTTCATCCGGCAGATCCACGACACCGGCGCTGGCGGTTGTCCCCACATCACCAGTTCTGTCTAGCCACCGCTACCAAATTCTTGAGTGATATAATTTTCCTGCCATATTTGGCTTTCTGTAGAACAAAATTCTCCCAAGGCAGGACTGCACAATAAATAATACACGATCAATTATAATTACCCTTCGAGGAGTTCTCCTCGGGGGTAAATATGTCAGAAAAATAGGCAATATTTGAACTCAGATACCGATAGACGAGGAAAGAAATACTTTCTGAAACTGAAGCATGCGCCACTATGACAATGCAATTTCAGATCTGCCACTATGACAATGCAATCTCAGGTCTGATAGTGTGTAAAATGAAGAATCCACGAGTGTAAGTAAATGATTCTCATTTAGGAGCTAACTCTCCTACAAACAATATGGCTATCAAGAATGAATTGATAGTCTAAACTCATACAAACATAAATGCATTAGTAAATGATACTATTAGATTACCAGATGACTTACATAATAAAATCTAACACTGCATAAAACTCAGGCGTAGCAAATGAGTGTGAATTTGTAACATAACAGGAAGAGCCTAAGAACCTGCGATGGAAATTTGAAACCCTAGGGAAAATCAGAGATGCAATAGATAGATGAAATGCTAGGCGTTGAATAACTCGGGCTCGGGCAAAGGGGCTGGAGAATTGAAGGACCATGTCTGAACTCAAATCCAGAACTTAAAAAAGGACATGTTATTGTGGACTAATCATTTTTTACTTGGAAAATACAACTAAACAATGAATGCACCAACTTAGGTGAAAATAAGCCGGCCCTTATTGAAATGTTGGAGATGCTACACCTGCATCTACAAATGAAACTGTACATCACACCAGACATGCTGAATTGCAATCAAACGCATTAGCAATCGGCTTGTTAAAAGAAATTCTTCTGAAAATAGCATTTGTCCACGATTTTGCATGACCTGATAGGTATAATTTCAGCCGCAACTACCGACCCGCCTTGGCACACTAAAAGTAGGAAAATAATTCTGCTAACATACGAGAGCAACGATGAGCATCCTGATATTGACAGGAAATCAACAAACCTCTTCTTCCATGGATGTGGAGATGGAGGCGATTCTAAGGCGCAGATGGGATAATTCATGTGTTTGGTTATCATCTGGCCTGAATTATGAAGCCATAAAACTATATCATGATCAACAATAAATAGGAGCGATTCCAAAACGCGAAGGGGGGAATCCTCCGTCGGCAGTCCTTAAGCTTGGTTGTTATATGACCTGCATTTAAGGTACAGAGTGTCCAAGTTAAACAGCATGTATTGAAGTGGATGCTACTACACTATCTGAGAATACATCATTCCACTTCCTAGAACTGTTTGATCGGAGAAGCAAAAGAAGCAGAAAGTCAAAGAAAATTCACGCAGAAAATCTCTCAGCGTAATATCATCTTAGTATAAAAAAATACAGACAAAATTAGAAAGCATAGAAGCAATATATGTAAAATTAGAATATGTCTACAACTTGAAATTCGTCAAACACAAACAGATAACGAACTGCAACTATGGACAGTCGTATGTGACCAGACGAGAAAGCACCGGGAAAAATAAGGAGAGCCCCCGATTGCATGTACTTGGCCGGGATCTCATGTGCCGGCGTCGTGCCTGGATATGGTGACATATAAAACTGGCTTTACTTTCGTACCTGAAGCGAGATCCACTTGGATGGATGGCGGCATGGTTGGATCCCGGCGAGGCGGCGCCTCCACCAACCCAACCTACCTCCGCGGCGTCTTCCTGGCTTGACGAGCTGCGAGACGACAGCGAGCTGCAGATCCAACTGACGGGCACGAGGTGGAGGCGCCCTTGAGGCAGGTCACCGACGACGAACTTCTCCAAGCAGTCGATCTGCTGCCACGCCAGGCCGCTCATGACTGTCGCATACGGTCACCTTCGCGAGTTTCGATTCTTCGGCTTCGGTCCAGATCCATGCTGCAAGGAAATTCATATTTCTTAGATTCCCCGTGGAAAACATGATACTAACTGAGGAATAGGAACTGGATCTCAGATGAGGAGCAGATCGGTAACTGGATATTGACCCGCAATAAAGAAGCATCTCCCCACACGAGTAGATCTGCGCTCAAGGAGAAGAGCAGAGACAGCGGAGGATCGGGGACGAAGGGGATTCAAATGCTCTCGCCTGGATCTCGCAGTAGACTCCGCTCTCGTCTGACGCAGTGGAGGAGCCCACTGGAATACGAACTGGCAACTGGGCAACTGGATCCCGACCCCCATCCCTCGACAGCCACGGGCCCACCGTATAAAAAATACGATACGGTACAGGCGCGTATACGGTTGGCTCACTCGTATTGTCGAAATGTGCGGTCAAACCTTCCAGCGCGTGGGCCCTGCATGCGAATCTTACAGCGACGCTGGACGGGGACGATATCACTTGCGCCCCATTTTACAAGCACCAGCGCATTTTCGCCACATCAAGCCAAATCTTGCTACCCATACCGCCGCCAAGGGCTGCAACAACCACGAGGTGGGATCCTTGCACGAAAGCGGACATCGCAGGTCGTCGTTGCCTCTACGCGTGGCCCCTATGTTGTCTCCGCATGATCGCAGCCGGCACTACGTTCCCGTGGACGTGGCTTGGTCATTGTGGAATACGGCGACGACTTCAACGTGGCCAAACGTCAACTTGCCCATCGATTGGCACCTTGACGCACAGAGGGTGTCGGTGCTTCGCAAGCACCCCCCCCCCCCCCGCCCGATCTATCTCAGGACCAAATATACGCCTTGAACACCTCCGCATGGGACACATTCATGGAGTGGGAGTTCAACCCACAGTGCCACACCACCTTCTTGGGCGACGCCGAGTTTTTTTTGCATGGCGAGGAAGACGGTGAGGAGGAAGAGGAGCCGCAGATCAGCGGCGACGACATCCTATTTGAGGAGTCGTGTGACCACACGCTGGACTACCCCGGCCTCCTTGCGTACTAACAAGATATGGTGGCGACCATGAAGCAGCAGGACAACCTCCCTATCTAGCCGCTCGAGCTCGACGACGACGAGGCCCTCCGGATGGCCATCACGATGTCTAAGCTAGAGGATCTTGCCAAGTGGGAGGGCCTCGTCGTTCAGCTGCAGAAATCAGTGCTAGGGAGGAGTGGCCTGCTACGTCTCCGCTGAATCCACTGAGCCAGCAATCACCATGGTTGACGTGGCATGGGCCTGCACCAACCAGTCTTCATCGATAATATGCATTGCTATGATTTTATCATTATTAACATTTTCTCACTAACAAGAATGGATGCAGAGCTCCAAACCGCATCTAATAATCTTGAGTCTTTAAGAAAATTGATGACACACTGAGAGTTGTTTGATTCATAGGATAAGGGAAAAGATATGAACAGAAAAAGTATATGATTGAGATGACATGCCTACTTAAATCCTATAGAAAGGAAAAGTGTGTTTAATTGTAGCAAAAGATTTTTTTCATGAGGTGTGACCTATTTTTTCTATAGGATTACAGTATAAAATTATTACCGGATTATTTGCTATGGGATATGTTATTTTCAATCAAACAATTTGTGTATGATTTTTTTTGTAGAATTCAAATTCTACATAATTTATATATATATCCTATGAATCAAATGAGCCCTCGGGATGGATCGACCTATGGACAATGATTGTTTCAACTTGTGCATATGTATAGTGGCATGCGACGAGATCATGTAGATTGTAAAAACTGATGCACAATATATGGATTTATGTTTTGTGTTCGTTAGCACTATGTTCTAATGGTGATGGTCAATTCCACTCGAGGCCACAACTGGATAGTAAAGCCAAATATCCAAACGTTGCTCGATAGTTGGCCCATGATAGAATACAAAATATTTTCACCCAAATTGGTAAATGCAATTCACTTATTCATTTGAAGGTTTTTTTCTTATACATCCATGGTCCCTTTAACTTATTCTACATCGATACGCGTTACTCTTTTGCATCTATTTTGGATTTTCTGTATGTGTTGACATCAGTAGAGAATAAAATGATTCGATCTTATACCATGCAATTGAAATTAAAAATAACTACAATCTATCTAAACAACACAGTCACATTAGCACAACCCGGCGGGGACGCCGATATATTTTCCTGGTCACGTAGATCACCCGTTCGTATTGTAGAAAGTCCATAAAGATAAATATTTTTAAAATAAATACAAATATTTTACTTTGTTTCTTTACTATTTAATGTAATGATAAAGCATTCATCTACAAGAATACGCTTTTTTAGTTATGTTCCATGTAATGGTAAAGAAGTGGTTCATCCAATATGCACGATGAATATTCTACATTGAACTTTTTTATTTTTATGTGAATTGTACATACAAATGAAAAATATTATTTTACACGATGTTTACGAGCTGAGGAACTTTTTTTTGTACGCGTACTCAAGTACAATGAAAATGAAGCAGAAGAAAATATCCCTAACATTGTACGCCAATATTTAAGGAGCATGAATAATTAGTGTGTGTGCTCTTTTTATATTCAAACGATTCCAGTTACATGGGTTATATAGATATACTTCAACCTAGGTGGAGTCTAACGGACTTTTGGAATATGTGGCTTTTTTCATGTACGTGATTTTTTATATGTATTCTATTAACACGTTGCAAGAAAACATGGAAGACGTAGCAACACAAGCATTGAACTATTATTCACAATATCATGTCTTTGATATATTTTTCCGTTGTACGTTATCATTCATACATTTGTTCTAATTATATATTTGAACTATTTCACTTTGACATTATTAGATTTTTATATAAGAAACATATCACTGGGACTCCCACTGCAATGCGTTTGCTATTCTTCTAGCTATCTGCAACCGCCGACATTTGTTCCGGAGGACTGGAGAAGCTTCCGGAGAACAAGACCATCTATACAGACTTTAAGGACGAAAAAGAGAAGATGCGCGAAGCCAAAAAATATCTCCGCTTCTTCCCTCAGAAAATAAACTCTTTTCCTATATCCGTTTCAGAAGCCAGACACTTGTCACACCCTCGTCCGAGTGACATGTGGGTCCAATAAACCAGCCGCTCAGCATACCTCTGACGGAGGAGTCCCAAACGGAATATCTAGAACTTTCTCCATCGCATCCCGGTAAACACACCCGTCGCTCCCGGCGCGTTCCGGCACCTTTCAGAACATTCTTTCACCTTCGAGACTCCTCTCCGGCTACCTATATAAATAACGTTCCTCCTTCCTGTCGCATCACCACCGAAGCAAGTCAACAGATCAACCATCCAAAGCAGTCCAATTCGAGGTTAAGATCAGAGAGCGAGGCAGAATGGAGGGCAGGATGTTCGGGCTGGAGACCCCGCTGATGACGGCGCTGCAGCACCTGCTGGACATCCCGGACGGCGAGGCCGGCGGAGCAGGCAACGCCGGCGGCGAGAAGCAGGGCCCGACGCGCGCCTACGTCCGGGACGCGCGCGCCATGGCGGCGACCCCCGCCGACGTGAAGGAGCTCCCTGGCGCGTACGCGTTCGTGGTGGACATGCCGGGGCTCGGGTCCGGCGACATCAAGGTGCAGGTGGAGGACGAGCGGGTGCTGGTGATCAGCGGCGAGCGCCGGAGGGAGGAGAAGGAGGACGCCAAGTACCTGCGGATGGAGCGCCGGATGGGGAAGCTGATGCGCAAGTTCGTGCTGCCCGAGAACGCCGACATGGAGAAGATCTCGGCCATGTGCCGCGACGGCGTGCTCACCGTGTCTGTCGAGAAGCTGCCGCCGCCAGAGCCCAAGAAGCCCAAGACCATCCAGGTCCAAGTTGCCTGAGATGGAGGACCAGTGGTCTTGCCTGCCTGCACGTCTGATCGAAACTGAGTGGGTAGTGATCGATGATTAGTGAGGGAGTTCACTGATAAGTGATGTGTTTTCTTCTATCTGCCGGCGCTGTGCCTTTGAGAGGATATCGTGTCAGTCTGGATGTTTGGTGTTTCGCCAATGGAAATGGGGACGATCTCCTGCTTTGTCTGAATAAATGTATGAACGGTTTGGCCACATTCTTGTTTTTGAAAATTTCAAGTAGTGCGTTCTAAGTTTTAGAGCTCCCGTTTCATCTCTCATAATTTGCGCCTGTAAATGACAAGATATGAGCTGATAACATGTGGGGATATTTTTTCAGAATTTGGTGAGAAGCGCTTTTTCAGCAGGGGAGGAAAAAAACATGCCTTCACCCATTCATATTTCAAAGCACTTCCTCCTCGTGGCATATGGGAAGGATCTGTCTAATTTTCAGCCCTCTCGTAGTTAATTTTTTCTTGATAAACCAAACCATTTTACTCCGTATTAGAGTTGCCGAACACGCCCTAGTCTGTAGAGTTCTGCGGAATTGTTCTGGTCTGATCCGAATGAACCACCAGCATGCCCTCGATAGGCAGATGGGAATAATCAGCTAATTTTTTTTTAGCTAACAGCCCCCCAAGTACCCAACTTTAAATTAATAAAGCCACAGTCGGCCAAAGTTTGATACATGAATGCTAAAAAACAGCTTATAATACCACAAAACATCACAAGCACAAAAATAGGAAAACAAAAGCACAGCTTGTCGAAGGAAGACACCAGGGAGTAGGCAATGCACCGTCGAAGAAGATGTCGGCTGCCTTGAGAAAGGACCAACATGTCTGCAGGTTGGGGAAGAGGCGGAACCTTGTCCAACGCTGAAGAGGGGCCCTTCCCTCTCGCCCTGGCTCGAAGGACGCCGCACCATCGGGTGCCGGAAGCGCTCACCTAGAGTTGGGGAAGGTACTGCCCACACCCAAGGCAGAAACCAGGGCTACCTTGCCGAAGCCAACACACCAAAACGAACATGAACTACCACCTTCGAGGACCGTAAGCCGGAGTCGCGGTCGTAAAAGAAGCAGCGGGACACCAACCAGGACAGCGAGGGCGAGCAGGAACCAACGGCGGCGCTGAAGCTCGGTCCCTCCACACCAGCGGACAATACTGTCGCAGGGGAGGGAAACCCTTTCCCCTCCTGCCCAGGATCGAGGGTGCGGACCCCGCCAGCGAACAGCAGCACAAGGCGGCGCGGCGAATCAACCAATTCAGATAGAGCTCTATTTGATCAATCGCTCTGTCCACCCCTCGTGTCATATATCATTGGTTTGGTTTGCTCGAATATCTTATGAGACTATACGTAAAGGGTCTCTCTTTATATGTATTGGGCTAATAAAAGAAGAAGAAAAATTGCAACCATCCTGAGCTATCACTCGACAAGACATGCTATTATGGCTGCTTGCTACAGTATTTATAGTTATAAGTGAGCTTTGTGTTCCAATACAAATCGCTGGCTCATGCAAGTTTTGCCCATTGTCATGCTTACATTGCCATTTCTGGAGACGAATCTTTGTATAAGAAGAGCATAAGGTGTTTCAGCTTCATTCGATTTGTTTGGGCCGTCGTCAGCAAAGGTAACATTGATCACACCCCAATATTTCCAAGGGAGATGAGCCGGACATAAATAATCCATGAGGCAGGCTGACAAAGGCCATATATGGTAACTAACATCTTCAAAACAAAAAAAGTAAAGATGATAGCACTAATCGTAGTTTTCACACCCAAGCTGGTATCTTGGAAATTTGTAATTTGTGAGGCAAGTTGGTGTTGGAGGTTTGAAACTTAGTACCTAATCGTTATAAAGGGGAAGATTAGTATCACGTATTGTCGCCTTCTATATGTTCGCAAATTCGTTTCACCAAAAGATAGATATTTCTGTGCCATGTGCAAAATGACAAAATTTAGTGCTAAAAGAAAGCTTTTCACGATACACATTTCTATATCTTTTTTTACACGGTATCGAATTTCGTGAAACTTAGGGCATCTCCAACGGGGCGACGCAAACAGACGTTGAGCGACCGTTTGCGTCCGCTGGGCCGAAAAATGCGTCGGGTAGCACCTCCAGCGGGGCGACGCATAGTGACCCATCCGCGGTGACGCAAACCTGGCCCAAATATGCGCCAGATTTGCGTCTCCGCGGATGCTGCGCGGTCGCGGAAAGTTTCCGCGTTCGGTGCATCCGGGCCCGGTCGGCAGTGACTAGGTAAGCAAAATATTTCTTCATTACTATTGATTGGCCAAAAGGACCATCTTTACATAGATGGTTAGTCGAGTTAACTTAAAACAACAACGGTCGTACCTACTCCTCGTCGCGCGGCCTACCACGGCCTGGATTACTCGTAGTCGCGCGGCTTACTAATGGCCGCCGGAGGGGCCTGCACCATCCTCGAAGCGGGAGCGCTTCACGCACTCCGCGCGACGCACACGGAGGCGATCAGACGTCTCGTCCTGCCGCCTGCGGTGTTCGAGGGCCTCGGCTAGGGAGGAGTCCCACAGGACTCTCCTGGCCATAGAGTTGGCCTCCGCCTCCGCCGCCGCATGCAACCCCGCCAGCTGGGCATGGAAGCGGGCCCTGTCCCTAGCCGCCTCCGCCACCGCTTCGTCCCTGGCGGCTATGGCGCCCGCTAGCTCCCGGTTCTCCTGCTCGACCCGCGGGAGAAGGGCCCCTCCGCTGGAACGAGTCCAGGTCGGAGCACATGTACCCCGAGCCATGGCGGCCGCCCAGCTAGGGCTCTTCAAGGACGCGAGCAGAACGCGCTGGTCGCCGGCGAACTCGAAGCGGCCGGGTACGGCGTCGTCATCGGCGCCAATGTCGTGGATGATGGCGTCCGCTGGTGGGGCCGCTGGAGGGGCCGCCATCGCCGCCCGCGCCTCCGCGAGCGCCGCCCTGGCGTCGGCAAGCTCGGCCCTGGCCTCGGCGATTTCTGCCCTGGTCGCCGCGAGGCGCCCTTGGGCGCGCTCTGCCGCCTCCGCCTCTGCAACCTCCGCCGCCGCCTCCAGTTCCAGCTGGTCGGCCTGAACGGCGGCGGCGACTAGCTCCTCGTCCTCCTCCGGGTGGGCGTGGCGGCACATCTGAACAACCTGATCCCAGCTAAGGTTGTGCTCGGCCATGGATGGATGCTAGGGTTTAGCTTGAGGTGTGCCCCGTCACCCCCGCCGGTGTCCAGCATATATAGCCACGGCGAGGCAGCAAACAGCGTTGTCGCGCAGGTCGTTTCCCGCGCGCGAAACGCCGTCGAAATTTGTCAATGTATTGGGCACGCGCGGGAACGACCGTCGTCGCACGGGAACAGTTAATCGCTGGCGGCAGGCCTCGACGGGACGTAAAACGCCATTAACGACATTGACGCCGTTTCCGCTAAAAAAAATACGTCCGCACCGCTGGAGGTACCCCTACGTAAACGGTCGCTCTGGGCCGCATGACGTACGTGTGCCGACGCAAACGGACACAACCGGGCATTTCGGACGTCCGAAATGCGCCGGCCTGTTGGAGATGCCCTTAATGTGCAATCATAGGTTGTTGAGATATATGCGTGAAATATTTGGTTGGATCTTTCTAATAATCTTAAATCACTCCCTCAATTTCTAAAAAAAAACTACTCATTTTTTATCTAGATATAGATGTATATAGAGTTATAAACATATTTTAGTTATATATACATCAAAATTTAAAAGAAAAAATGAGCAGTTTTTTAGTATGAAGTAAGTGTGCTCCCTCCATCGTTTATAAAAAAATGTCAAAGATTTATCTAAATTAGAATGTATCCATCCACTAAATGATGTTTAGTACATCTAAATTTAGATCTTTTATGAGTAGAGATACTAGTATTATCTTTTGGTGGCAACTGGGAACGTGAATTCGAGGGGAAAAAGTGCAAGCTTCATATCACCCTCTCTATCTCTTCTGGACAAAGGGCACTTGTACGCTTGGCTCCCGAATGACACGTCGGATCATAAAGCAACCGAACGCACAACAATTAAGAAGATCGCTAATCCAACGAAGGCTCTGGAACTTTCTCCATCACCTCGCCTTGACACCCCCACCGCACCGCTCGCGTTCCACCACCTTGGAGAAGCTTCCATCGCCTTCCAGACTCCCCGCCTCCGGCCAGATATATAAGCCCCGCCTCCTCCTCCCGTCGCATCACCACCGAGCAAATCCACGAAGGAAATCAAGAATCCAACCACTGTCGAAAACATCTCTAGTCTTCAGATCAGCGAGCGAGAGACAATGGAGGGCAGGGTGTTCGGGCTGGAGAACCCGCTGGTGACGGCGCTGCAGCACCTGCTGGACATCCCGGACGGCGAGGCCGGCAACGCCGGCGGCGAGAAGCAGGGCCCGACGCGCGCCTACGTCCGCGACGCGCGCGCCATGGCGGCGACCCCCGCCGACGTGAAGGAGCTCCCCGGCGCGTACGCGTTCGTGGTGGACATGCCGGGGCTGGGTTCCGGCGACATCAATGTGCAGGTGGAGGACGAGCGGGTGCTGGTCATCAGCGGCGAGCGCCGGAGGGAGGAGAAGGAGGACGCCAAGTACGTGAGGATGGAGCGCCGGATGGGGAAGCTGATGCGCAAGTTCGTGCTTCCCGAGAACGCCGACATGGAGAAGATCTCCGCGGTTTGCCGCGACGGCGTGCTCACCGTGTCTGTCGAGAAGCTGCCGCCGCCCGAGCCCAAGAAGCCCAAGACCATCCAGGTCCAAGTCGCCTGAGATGGAGAATGAGAGGACTTGCCTGCACGTCGAATAATGGGAGCTGATCGAGAGGATACGTGTCGATGATTAGTGAGCGAGTTTGCTGTGATGAGTGATGTGTTTTCATCTTTCTGTGCTTGTATGGCGTGTCTGGAGCCTGGAGAATGTCGTGTCAGTTTGTGATGGTTTTCATTCATAATCTGTGTGCTAAATGACACTTTCCAAGTTAAAATTGAAATTCCGCCACGTACATGAACTTCTCTTAAAATATAGAAACGCGAGAATTGCAAAGCCACTATCAGAAACTGGTTCAAATTTAGGTCGAATAATGGTTTTGGAAAATTCAGCGTGCAATACAGACGATTACAACTGAAACTCTCCATGTTGTATCAGATTTCGCGGCCTTGGTGGCGTTTATGACGCGTCCTTGGTGACCTTTATGAAGGTTCGTAAGAGCATCTCTAATCGATCCTCTAAAACTCTTTAGAAACCCAATTTTGCATCGTTAACCGAAAGAGCCGACTATCAGAAATCGGTTAGTGGCGCATATATATAGCCAACCGAGGGCAAATATACTCCAGATTCTCATTTTTTTGGAGCAAATATACTCCATCCTCTCGTTTTTTTTTTGGCGGCCGATCGAGGAGCAAATCTATCCTCATTACCGCACCGCCCACTATATCACTCTGGTCGACGCCAAACCCATCCCTATCACAGGATCTTCCCATATATAGCCAACCGAGGGCAAATATACTCCAGATTCTCATTTTTTTGGAGCAAATATACTCCATCCTCTCGTTTTTTTTTTGGCGGCCGATCGAGGAGCAAATCTATCCTCATTACCGCACCGCCCACTATATCACTCTGGTCGACGCCAAACCCATCCCTATCACAGGATCTTCCCATCGCCGCTCCCCTCCGCCCATCCACAGCCAGCCGCAACCGCGGCGGGCAGCGTTGCTGAATTTAAGCCCCGTTGGCGTACGACATCACAAGCGGGGAAGCTTGGTGGCCGAGATCACCGACCGGAACACCAGCCGGCGGATCTGGCTAAGCACCTTCCAGTCGGCGGTACAGGCGGCGTGGAGGCATGACATCGAGAATGTCAAACTCCACGGGCGAGTGCGTCGAGCTCAACTTCCTGCTCGGCACCGCTGAGCCTGTGACGAAGCTCGTCGCGCCTCCCCACCGCGGCCGTGTGGCCCAGCTCGCGAGTGAGGACCGTGAGGCGTGGGAACGTCTCGAGGTCAAGCGCGCCGGCTAGGAGTACATGGCTAACCTCCGCCGCCAAAATCCCGAACACGTCGTGGCGGAAGCGGCAGCGTACGCCATGTACGAGGAGAGGCACCACGACGGAGGAGGAGGAGGAGGAGGAGGAGGCGGCGGCAACGATGACGACGGCCTCGACTTCTCCGCGTTTGATGACTAGGCGGCGGAGCAGGAGACGGAAACAACAACGGCGGCCTCGGTTGATGTTTAGTTTAATTAGTTTAAGCTTTAATTTTAGTTTGTTAGTTTAAATTTCGTTCATGTTTTTATTTCTACTAGTAAGTCCGCACGTGCACGCACGTCTCAGCTCAGTGTTCATAATATACACATTGAAACTTTTTGGAAATGATAAAATTAGCATATAACCTGCTGCAGTAGTCCGACTATGATCTATTGCAATGGTTATACCATGCAATTATACTCACATTTTTTAGGAAACACATTATCTTATTGTATGCTAGATAAGGTTGCTCATTGTCCCATTCTTGATGAGGTTGCTCATTGACATTTGTGTATCGTCATAGTGCTTCTTCATGGAAGAAAGTGCTATCTTAGCGCTTCTCCTAAACCACCTCCCATTCACATCTTGTATCTAACTACACCTGTAATTATAGAAAGATACAATTACTTCAAGAGTACATATGATTCAAAAATAAATTAAGTTAAAATAAACTTGTGGATTTTCAGCATCAAACAAAACATTGAAACAACTGTGGCTAACACATGCAAAACATTGGAATTCGCTATTTCCAACACATAATAGTAGTGGTGAAAATCGTGTCATGCCGGTACATAAGTTCAATAGTAAATTTATATAGATAAACTGCGAGATAATCAATTATGAATAACGAAATTTGGTAAACTGAGATGTTAGCATAGTAAAATCTAGTACCTCATGAGATCCTCAACAAAAAAAAATCTCACGACATTACTCAAATTCTGTTAAGAAGCTGACGAACTGCAAGCCTGGCCCCTTGAATGGAACATTAACCCCAAGGAACATCGGAACAAATTTTCACTGCACATATGGTATAATGCAAACTGAAGAGTCATTATTGAATATATATGAATAAACAAAAAATGAAGTAAGTGATCTAGCAATCACAAGTTGAGACGGAAATTCATTATTGCATCAATCCATGAAGTTCATTACCTCTGCAGATAAGAGATGTTGAAAACACAGAATACCACCTAATACCTGTCCAGCTGTTTGTTAAATCAGATTTTCGTTTCCCAGTGCGGTTGGTTACAGGACACGAAGATATTAACAGTTTGCTGACCTCAGACTTCTGATGCTGCAATCAATTCTGATATTTAGACACTGCCAAACCTATCCTGACTTGGAAAATTCAGTAATAATGGCATATTAGATATGGTAAGATAAAGTACATGTAATTTTTTCAACAATTGCATGAAGCTATCAATTGTACATAATCCATTTTGCAAGAAATTTAAAAGTTATATACCAGTGGATTCCTGAAATATGTGTTTCATACCTTGTTTTATTAAATACACTATTAAACTGAGCTCGAGATGCTTTCAGAGCAGTACATTAGGATGAGCGAGTTCTTAACTTCCACGGATGCTTATGAGAAGCTTGAAGCTTTAGCCCCAGATAATCAAAATAAATCGCTTGAACCAAAGCAAAGGTGCTATGTGGATGCAATTTGAAAAGGTTTCAGAAAGGTCAGACGACAAACAAACGTTGAACCATGTTGTTTCAAACTTCCTTTGAGATCAAGTTTCGAAAGTTTGAGATCATGTCATATTTGAATGAATAATCAGCATATGTACCTGAATAAAATAGAGTCATGAGATCATGTCAAAGCTGAATCATATGTCCAACTCTAAACCATACCAAAATAGTTACATACCCTCAGGACAAATAGTTTTCACGTTTGAGCACCCAATCTAAACCTGTAAAGTAATCCAATATAATCAGTTTATTTTAAGTACATACTTTATTTTGATTGCATAACAGAACAATAGTTTCTTAGATATGTAGTAGCGTTACCTTATTGTGACCACCTCAACATCTTTTTAGACTCAACCACCTAAATTAGCAGTCCAGAAGCAGCCATACTAATGACATGAGCGGTGCCTTCCAAGTTCCAACATCGACATCCAATTTACCTGCTACCTCAGATCGTGATCGGATCTACTCAAGAGAAAAGGTAAACGGAGAACTCCCCACGTCCGGCAACGGCAAAGGGACAGAGGGAGGCCAGGAAGATCACCGCATGCATGCTCCATTAATTTCCGGGCATGACCCGCAAGAGGATGTAGACGTTTTGCTGGTGTTGCCTCGCTTCTGGAGGTCCAGCGCATCTGCCACCATGTCGAGGGCGACACAGCCACAAAAGCTAGGGCCGGGAAGAGGGATGGAGGTGCGGCGATGGTGTTTGGCTAGTTCGGATCTATCTTTGCTGCGTGGGCGCGTCGTGGGTGTTGGCATGGCCGAGGTAAGGCGGCCAGGCGTTGGCGTCCTGCGCGTGGGTGTGCTGCTGGGAGAGATGGTGAGGGAAATTCGGGGCGGGGGAGATTGCGAGGGCTGAAATTTCGGGTGGGGAGAAGAAAAGATTTTGGACCGCAGGATGTACGTGAATGGACAGTGTGGATTTGATTTTCCTACGGCACTTCGTGCCTTTATAAGTAGTAGAGATGAACTATGTGTAAATTATAGTCGAAATCGTTTAAATTTTACAAAATATAAGCAAATGGTTGACTAGTTTTAGAGATTAAATCTAACGGCCACCGTTTAGAGGAGCAATTGCTTCTCTATTTTGCTCCGCGGTTGTAGGTGATCCAACTCGAACTCTCCAATAGCGGTAAAGCCATCTCCAACGCGGCGACCCATCCCGCGCGTCCGGATGGGCGCGCCGGATAAAATCGCGGCCCAACACCGCGGCGCATCCCAAAAGCGGATGGCCGCGGTGTCCGGGACGATGCAAAGCCGGCATAAATCTGGGCCAGGTTTGCATGCTCACAGATGGCACGTGACGTTCTTCCGTGTCCGCTTGCTCGCATCCCAGGGCTCACCTGTCGGTGCCCGCGAGTCCTATTAAATGTGGATTGGGAGGCGGACTGTTCCTATCGAGTCCCCACTCCCACTCCACTCCCCACGCACGCTTGGTTGAGCTTTCGCTGCCATGGCCCCGAAGCGCTAGTTCGAGCCTAGCTCGAACGACCACAAGGCCGATAGCAGCTGGCAAATCGCGTTGGCGGCTTTCGACATGGGGCCGTTGGCACCGACGCGCGATCGGAGCTACGTCACCTTCATAGTGGCGCAGACCTTCTGGTAGGCCGGCGCCCCAATGCCGTGGGGCGACGTGCACCTCCCCCACGGCTGGCACCTGAGCCCAGATCGGGTTCCGGTGCCACCGATCCCAGCCATCGGCCGCGCCCGCCTGGCGGAGATCCAACGGCGGCGCGCACTGATACGTCCAAAACGTATCTACTTTTCCGAACACTTTTGCTATTGTTTTGCCTCTAATTTATGTATTTTGGATATAACTAACACGGACTAACGCTGTTTTCAGCAGTATTGCACTGGTGTCTTATTTTTGTGCAGAAACTCAACTTTCAGGAAAATCCTGGAAATAATCGCAATGGGCCTGTTTTCACAGAGAACTCACGGGGCCAAAAGGGCAAGCCAGGGGGCACGGCCCCCACACCATAGGCCGGCGCGGCCTGGAGGGGGGGGCGCCGCCTTATGGTGAGCGCCTCGGCCGCCCCGACGCTCTCCTCCGGACTACATAAGGCCTCGACCTAAAAACGCGAGGGGTTCGACCACTTTTCCAGAAGACATCCAGAACTCCGCCGCCATCGCGAAACTCCGTCTCGGGAACAGAAACTCCGTTCTGGCACCCTGTCGGGACGGGGAATTGGAGGAGATCATCGCCATCATCACCACCGACGCCTCTCCATCGACCATCCATGACTCCCCCATCCATGTGTGAGTAATTCCCCCGTTGTAGGCTGAAGGGGATGGTAGGGATTGGATGAGATTGATCATGTAATAGTCATAAGATGTTAGGGCATAGTGCCTAGTATCCGTTGTTGGTACTTTTATGATATTGTTGCAACTTGTTATGCTTAATGCTTGTCACTAGGGCCCGAGTGCCATGATTTCAGATCTGAACATGTTATTGATTCATGAAGATATTCATTGTTTTATGATCTTACCTGCAAGTTGTATACACATATTGCTGTCCGAACCCGAGGCCCCAAAGTGACAGAAATTGGGACAACCGGAGGGGAAGGCTACGATATGAGGATCACATGTGTTCACGGAGTGTTAATGCTTTGCTCCGGTACTCTATTAAAAGGAGTACCTTAATTGTCAGTAGTTTCCCTAGAGGCTCGGCTGCCACCGGCTGGTAGGACAAAAGATGTTGTGCAAGTTTCTCATTGCGAGCATGTACGACTATATACGGAACACATGCATATGGATTGTTTAGTACTTGGATACCGTTTTATTATTATCTGCAAATGCCCTGCCTTGATTGTTACATGAGTTCTCTTATCCATGCAACGCCCGTTCATCCATCCCTATGCCTACAGTATTTTAATTCTGCTGTTTACTAAAATCACTACTGCTGTCTTTATTACACAACTGCTTATATTTCACTACTCCTACTGCTATAAAACTGTTGCTACTGATAAACTATTGCGAGCAAGTTTGTTTCCAGGTGCAGCTGAATTGACAACTCCGCTGTTAAGGCTTACAAATATTCTTTGGCTCCCCTTGTGTCGAATCAATAAATTGGGTTTTACTTCCCTCGAAGACTGTTGCGATCCCCTATACTTGTGGGTCATCAAGACTATTTTCGGCGCCGTTGCCGGGGAGCATAGCTTTATTTGCAAGTTCACCTGAATTGATATTGTTCGCTGCAAATCCTCCATCATGGGTAAAACTCGCGATGCTAAAGTCGCCATATTACCATCCACTACAAGAAAAGGTACAACTCTGAGTACCTCTGCTGCTCTTGATTCACCATCTGTGATAAGTCAACTTGTTTCACCACCACAAGCTTCACGTGTTGGTACTTCTGCTGAATCTGAAAATTCCTCTGATAATTTTGATGATGCTTCTACTGTGCTTGATGAAAATGGTTCATTAGGTCCTTTTCTAGATGCTACAATTGCTAGGTGATACGTCTCCAACGTATCTATAATTTCTTATGTTCCATGCTAGTTTTATGACAATACCTACATGTTTTGTTCACACTTTATGATGTTTTGATGCATTTTCCGGAACTAACCTATTAACAAGATGCCGAAGCGCCAGTTGCTGTTTTCTGCTGTTTTTGGTTTCAGAAATCCTACAATGGAAATATTCTCGGAATTGGACGAAATCAACGCCCAGGGTCTTATTTTTCCACGGAGCTTCCAAGAACAAAGAGCATACGAAGTTGGGCCACGAGGTGGCAGACCACGAGCGGCGCGGCCAAGGAGGGGCCCACGCCGCCCTATGGTGTGGGCCCCTCGAGAGCCCCCTGCGCTGCCCTTCCGCCTACTTAAACTCTCCGTCGCGAAAACCCTATTACCGAGAGCCACGATACGGAAAAAGTTCCAGAGACGCCGCCGCAATCCCATCTCGGGGATTCAGGAGATCGCCTCCGGCCGGAGAGGGGAATCATCACCGGAGGGCTCTACATCACCATGCCCGCTCCGGATTGATGCGTGAGTAGTTCATCCTTGGACTATGGGTCCATAGTAGTAGCTAGATGGTTGTCTTCTCCTCTTGTGCTATCATGTTTAGATCTTGTGAGCTGCCTAACATGATCAAGATCATCTATTTGTAATGCTACATGTTGTGTTTGGTGGGATCCGATGAATATAGAATACTATGTCAAGTTGATTATTGATCTATCATATATGTGTTGTTTATGTTCTTGCATGCTCTCCGTTGCTAGTAGAGGCTCTGGCCAAATTGATACTTGTAACTCCAAGAGTGAGTATTTATGCTCGATAGTGGGTTCATGCCTCCATTGAATCTGGGACAGTGACAGAAAGTTCTAAGGTTGTGGATGTGTTGCCACTAGGGATAAAACATCAATGCTTTGTCTAAGGGTATTTGTGTTGATTACATTACGCACCATACTTAATGCAATTGTCTGTTGTTTGCAACTTAATACTGGAAGGGTGCGGATGCTAACCTGAAGGTGGACTTTTTAGGCATAGATGCATGTTGGACGGCGGTCTATGTTCTTTGTCGTAATGCCCTGATTAAATCTCATAGTGATCATCATGATATGTATATGAATTTTTATTTATCAATTGCCCACCTGTAATTTGTTCACCCAGCATGCTATTTATCTTATTGGAGAGACACCCCTAGTGAACTGTGGACCCTGGTCCATTCTTTTACATCTGAAATACAATCTACTGCAATCTATGTTCTCTGTTAAGTTGTTCTTCGCAAACAAACATCATTTTCCACACCATATGTTTAATCCTTTGTTTTCAGCAAGCCGGTGAGATTGACAACCTCACTGTTAAGTTGGGGCAAAGTACTGTGATTGTGTTGTGCAGGTTCCACGTTGGCCCGGAATGGTGTTGCGCCGCACTACACTCCTCCTCCAACAACCTTCACGTGACCTTCATCTCCTAGTGGTTCGATAATCTTAATTTCTTACTGAGGGAAAACTTGCTGCTGTACGCATCACACCTTCCTCTTGGGGTTCCCAACGGACGTGTGCTTCACGCGTTATCACTAGGTCTAGACAAATTGAAAATACTGAAACTCCTAATGAAAATACTGTTACCACTACAAGAAAAGTTGCCATGGCCGACGAAGTTGAAGTCGCGCCGTGGTTGCTGGTGCACCATGGCCGACGATTTTTGGTCCCTCCGTGGTTCATGTCAAAACTTTTTTTTTCGTTTTTGAGGCCACCTAGACGAAAGCGGCCAAAACGTCGCGTATGGTGGCCCGGGACGTGGTGCATCGCGAATTCTCGGGTTCACCGGCCGAGTCAACGCAAATCCGCACCGCCGGGGATGTAGGGCCCCGATGGCAGCCTCACTAGCATTGTTTTTTTCTCGATCGCGCCATCTCGTTCAACGCTCTCCGATCGAGCCGTTTACGATGCAGGATCATGGGTCCCGCTCGTCATCCTCTATGAACCAAAATTCCTTCTATTCTTGGATTTTTTTGACCCCTTTTTCGCTACTTCCTTTTTCTTTTGATCCCGTGCGCCTTGGAAACGTTGAGACCGCTGCAGCTAAATGGGACCCGCATGTCATCCTCTATGAGCAATCAACTTTCTTTTCTTGGAGTTATTTTTGGCACCTCATATTTGGTCACTTGCCTTTTTCTTTCGATCCCTGCCGCCTCTCAAACGGTGATACCGCTGCTGCTAAATGGGACCCGCATGTCATCCTCTATGTACTATAAAACTTTCTTTTCTTGGATTTTTTGGGCACCTCATATTTGGTCACTTGCCTTTTTCTTTCGATCCCCTGCCGCCTCTCAAACGGTGATACCGCTGCTGCTAAATGGGACCCGCATGTCATCCTCTATGGACTATAAAACTTTCTTTTCTTGAATTATTTTTGGCACCTCATATTTGGTCACTTGCCTTTTTCTTTCGATCCCCTGCCGCCTCTCAAACGGTGAGACCGCTGCAGCTAAATGGGACCCGCATGTCATCCTCTATGAGCAATCAACTTTCTTTTCTTGGAGTTTTTTTGGCACCTCATATTTGGTCACTTGCCTTTTTCTTTCGATCTCATGCCATGTTTGAAACGTTGAGGAACCTGCTTGCTCATGGGACCCGCATGTCATCCTCTATGTGCTATAAAAGTTTCCTTTGTTGGATTTTTTTCACCCTCTAATTTTTGGCTTGCCTTTTTCTTTTGATCCCCTTTTGAAACGTTGAGTAAGCTGTTGGCTCAAGGGACCGCATGTCATCCTCTATGTCCATCAACTTTCTTTTCTTGGATTTTTTTCACTAATTACTAGCTACTTTCTTTTCTTTTGATCTCAAGCCGCATTACAAACATTGAGACCGCTGCTGCAAAATGGGACCCACATGTCATCCTCTATGTACAATAAATCTTGGATTATTTTTGGCTCTGATATTTGGTCACTTGCCTTTTTCTTTCGATCTCATGCCGCCTTTGAAACGTTGAGTAAGCTGCTGGCTCATGGGTCCCGCATGTCATCCTCTACGAACAATAAAAGTTTCCTTTCTTGGAGTTATTTTTGACCCCTAATTTCTGGCTATTTGCCTTTTTCTTTTGATCCCCTGCCCCCTTTGAAACGATGAGGACGTGCTGGCTTCGGTCCCACATGTCATCCTCTATGAACAATAAAAGTTTCCTTTGGTGGATTTATTTTTGACCCCTAATTAATTTCTGGCTATTTCCTTTTTTTTTCTTTTGATCCCCTGCCGCCTTGGAATTGTTGAGAATGCTGCTGCCTCATTTTTCTTTTGGTCCCGTGCCGCCTTGGAAACGTTGAGACCGCTGCTACAAAATGGGACCCGCATGTCATCCTCTATGTACAATAAAGTTTCTTTTCTTGGATTATTTTTGGCTCGATATTATGTCACTTGGCTTTTTCTTTCGATCTCATGCCGACTTTGAAACGTTGAGGATGCTGCTGCCTCATGGGTCCCGCATGCCATCCTCTCAGAAAGATAAATGTTTTCTTTTCTTGTATTTTTTTACCAACTGATTTTTGGCTTTTTTATTTCGATCCCCTTTGAAACGTTGACGACGCCGCCGGCTCATGGGTCCCCGATGTCAGCCTCCCGTACAAGAAACATGTGATATTTTATTTTGCGGACAATAAACGTTGTATTTCGCTCCGAGCTATTGCAAACGGATAAATTAAATCTTTATATCTACATAAACAAACTTATATGTTGAATCTCCTTGTTTTTGTTTTTGCGAAGCATAGGACTTTCCTGTTTTTTTTTTGAGAAAAATCCGACCTTTCCTGTTTTGGAGTGGGCTGAAATTGTACGAGTCAAAAGGCCCAGAATAGTTCGAAGGCCCAGATGTCCAGATACAGCCCAATTGAAATCTTTCTTTTCTTGGATTTTTTCACACCCTTTTCTGGCTACTTCATTTTCTTTCGGTCTGTGCCGCCTTAGAAGCGTTGAGACCGCTGCTACAAAATGGGACCCGCATGTCATCCTCTATGTACAATAAAGTTTCTTTTCTTGGATTATTTTTGGCTCCTGATATTATGTCACTTGCCTTTTTCTTTCAATCTCATGCCGACTTTGAAACGTTGAGGAAGCTGCTGGCTCATCGGTCCCGCATGTCATCCTCTATGAACAATAAAAGTTTCCTTTGTTGGATTTATTTTTTTCCCCTAATTTCTGGCTATTTGCCTTTTTCTATTGATCCCCTCCTTTGAAACGATGACGACGTGGCAAGTCGGTCCCACATGTCATCCTCTATGAACAATAAAAGTTTCCTTTGATGGATTTATTTTTGACCCTAATTAATTTCTGGCTATTTCCTTTTTTATTTTGATCCCATGCCGCCTTGAAATAGTTGAGGATGCTGCTGCCTCATGGGTCCCGCATGTCATCCTCTCAAAAAGGTAAATGTTTCTTTTCTTGAATTTGTTTACCAACTGATTTTTGGCTTATTTTTTCTTTCGATCTCCTGCCACCTTTAAAACATTGACGACGCTGCGGCTCATGGGTCCCCAATGTCAGCCTCCCCATACTGCAAATCCTCTTTCGCAAAGGTTGTATTTCTAGATAGATAAGGTGGATTCGAATCTGCCATGGTTCAGGCAGCTCAGGTAAGCCTTCTTGCACCGATTAATGGAAGTAGTGTATAGCAAGGTCAAGACATGTGGCTCGGTGTAATGAATCTATTTGAATCATGTTGTGGGTTCAATCTGATAGTTCTCTAACAGGTCAGCCAAAATAGAAATTAAGTTTTTTTCTAAAACGGAAATGCAAATTAAGATGAACACAAACATTAGTTATCATAATAGCTGATCATACATACATACTTGCTAAGAGCAAAAGCTTGCCAGAGTTTTACCACCCATACAATTAATTAGCAGTTCAGATAAGATAACCTTATATAAGTATAACTACAAATGCATTTGCTAAGGGCTCATGGGACAACAGAACTAGACAACCGCGAACTTTATGACCAGCATGTCACAGCGGCATCGAAAGATCTTGACCTTCAACTTTGATCCAATGTGAAGTTTGGCACCGTCAATGAACTTTTTCCACCTGGAAGTAACAGCCAAGCGGCCATCTGTGGGACGGAGTACCGTCCCTCCACGGTGAGACCTTCACTCTCCATGACGAGGGATATCTTGCCCTTCGGCCAGCATTGAGATCCTTGGAGATACTTTTAGGCAATTTCTGATTCAAAGCAAGAGATACCACCAAAAATTAGTCAATGGCACCAATGCACTGAACCATGTGAGACTTTGAGCAGAGAAGACATCAAGATAAGAGCAGTTATGCTGTCATATACTCACGAACATAGCCTTCGATGCGTCCTGGTCACCACACGGGTGGCCACACAATGAGCTGAGACCTCGGTGATCGGTGGGGGCAGTGAGCCTGAGGTGGTACACGAGCTGGTGCGATGCAGGAGTGCTAGGCAGGTGCTTAACGGTGCCTCTAGAGGAACCGGTGCTGATACAGGAGACTGTTGGGTGCGTCGGTGCAGCTAGAGGAACCAATCGATGGGGAGCTCAGGCGTGATATGGGGCCTCTACGGGAACCAATGCGATGTAGGGGACTGGGTAGATGCAGAACGGCTGAACAGGAACCGATACGATGGGAGAGTGGGAAGCGGTGCGGTGTGTGTGTGGTTGCCCTTTGTGACATCTGCTCCTCTTCCATCAGGGGATCCAGCTTTGATCATGTTAAACCCAGCAAGCTAGAACAGAGGGAATGGTTTAGAACAACTACTCAGAATGCAGTTATCAAAAGATATGAGTAGAAAAGTTACATATTATATATTTGGAAGTGTCTTCAACTCTGTAAGCAGTTACGTATATCTGCCCGTTTGAGTTTCCGATCCTCAGCTCGTCGCCCTTCTTCAGACCGTAGTCAAAAGCAAACTTTCTCCAATCATGTCCATACAAATATGTGATGGCCTGCGTCTTGTAGACATACACCTCATAGACCGTGTAGGTGTTCATCAATTTGCCATTGCCATGCATAGTGAAAGACCCTTCATGCGGACACATCTGGTTAATCATTGGACGAAGTTCACAAGGTACAGTCTGCATGTGAAAATTGATACAAATGTAAGAAGCAGGAAGACTAAAAACAAGACTTTACTATATGCCAATTCATGCTAAACCACTGAGAATACATACCTGTAACTCTGTGAAGGAGCTACTAGAAAGGTAGATAGAGCCATAGGAGGTGTTATATGCGGGGTATGTACATGGGCCCGCCATATTCCCGCAAGCTCGGCATCGGGATGGTGAAGGAAACATGGGAGGTACTACCGGTGCGTAGCGCTGAATGTAAGTGGAAGAATTAGGTTGTGTAAAGTGCATACCAGAGCAATGCAAATGTTGACAAGCGAGTGCATAACACTATGTTACAAACTGAACAGTGAAAAATTGGTGTATGATGAATATAAGCATGCTAATTTGGTGTTTCCGAATTCCAAAAAGCATTAGACAGAGCCGGTGATAATATCAGACATAAATCATGGCATGTATATGTGGCTTAAGAAAATATACCCGAACCCTTGGATGGTTACGGCCGGCTGGTCCTTGGACTTGAGCTTATATAAGCATCCGGAAGGTGGGGCTGACAGTAACTTGGTGGCAGCCTCTGCAGATGCCTCATCAGCAGTTGCAATCCTTTTGACCAATGAAGGCTTAGCAGTTTCAGTCTGCATATGAAAATTGAAGAGCAACAGACATCAGCAGTGATATATAAAATGAATCTATGAGACATTGATGCATATAGTGCTGGATGTAAGTGGAAGAATAGGTGTGTGTTTCTGAACTATTGGTAAGCATTAGACAAAGCCGGCAATAAACAGACAAAAATCAAATCATGTATGAGGATTAAGAAATTATACCTGCTTACTGAAAGGATACCACCCACCTGGCCCGTGGCCTTGTGCTTGAGGAGGTTTTCGAAGATGGTGGTGGCACCATCGTCTTCAGCAGCCTCATCAGGATCATTTTTTATCCATTTGAGTAGAGGCACAGAAGTTTCATCCTGCATATGAATAGCAACAGAACTCATCATTGATATTTAATAAATCTATGAGAGAGACTGATGCAAATAGTGCGGGGTGTAAGTGGAAGAATAGGGTTGTGCATAGAGAACAGTTGACAACAATGCAAATGATTACAAAAGAAGCCAATGGAAATCAACAGTTTATATACTGGATGAGACAGACCGAAAAGTGAAAAATTATTGTATGATGATTGTAAGCAAATGCAGTGTTTGAACTTTTGGTAAGCATTAGACAAAGCCAACAGTAATTAAACAGATAATAATGAAATCATGTATGTGGATTAAGAAAATATACCTGATTCATTAAAAGGTCACCACCTAGCTGGCCCATGGCCTCGTGCTTGTAGAGGTTTTCGGAAGATGGTGCCGACACCATCGTCCTCACAGAAGCCTCATTAGCCTCATTTTGCATCCACTTGAGTAAAGGCGTTTCAGCCTGCATAAGAATGGGAACAGATCTCAGTGATATTGAATGACTCGAGAGTGATGCATATAGTCTTGGATGTAAGTGGAAGGGTATGGCCGTGTATGGACAACAGTTCACAACAATGCAAGGGGTGTTTCGGTTCTGAAACAGCGTGGAATGGAATGGAATGGTTCTATTTCAGAGGAATGGAATGGTTACATTTTTGTTCGGTTGGGAAAAATGGAGAGCAGAAGAGATCGAGTTTAAACTAACCATTTGTCTCAAAATTGTAATTAACAATTGCAAATGACATTTTAATCTCAAAGTCGTAATTAACAGCGCCTAATGGTGCTCTTTTAATCTAAAAATCGTAATTAACATCATTTTTTATTGGGTTAGGGGAACTGGAGTAGATGAACATTATTGTATGATGATTGTAAGCAAACGAATTTGGTGTTTCTAAACTTTTGCTTCGAGATCTTATGGTTTCAACTCTAGCCTACCCCAACTTGTTTGGGACTGAAAGGCTTGGTTGTTGTTGTTGTTGTAAACTTTTGGCAAGCATAGAAAAAACCGACAATAAACAGAGAAAAATCAAGGCATGTTTTCTGGATTAAGAAAATATACCATATTCATTAAAAGATCACCACCCAGCTGGCGCGTGGCCTTGTGCTTGTAGAGGAATTTAGAAGATGGGGGCGGCATCAACATACTGGCAGCCTGATCAGCCGCAGCTTTGATCTTCCTTTTGAGTAAAGGCCCTAAAATTTCAGTCCGCATATGAATAGCAAAACAAAAGGCAGACCTCAAGCAGTGATATTGAATTACCGTATGAGATAGACCGATGCATATAGTGGATGCTCTTAGCCTTTTGCAGCGTGAACACTAGCTATGGACACAAAAAACTAGTTAACTCAGCTTTGTCTAGATATGAATGTACTACCACCATCCAAAAGCTTAAGCCTTATTTATTTTTGAGAAATCAAAACAAGCAAAGTTTGACCAAAATTTTAGAACATTCTATCAACAAATATAATACTGTGTAGATACCGTAGGAAAATATATTTTATTATCTATTTAATGATATTAATTTTGTATTTTGCATGTTACTGATTTTTGTAAAAGCTTAGTCAAACATGGTATAGTTTGACTTTCTAAAAATAATATAAGCCCAAATCTTTGGGATGGAGGCAGTAGTATCTAGAGCTAAAACACATCTAGATACATCCGTATCTACAGATAGTTGAGTCAATTAATTTGGATCTGAGGGAGTATCAGATTCAGACTACATCATGGTAAGTTGGTTTAAAAAAATTACCCCTGGGCGGTCCCTGCCCAGCTCGGGTGGCATTTCGCTTCTTGTGCTGCAGATCGGGCCATGCTCCTGCGAGCGGGTGGGGCGCTATTCTCGTTCCCCATAGCCTCAGCACGGAACCTGGAGGTACCAACCTGATACAGAGAATATAGAGCATGGTGTCACAGAGGCTTTACGCACAAACAGCTGAAGACATGTGCTTCTTTAAGCATATTCCAGAACAGGATGAGATTGAGGATTGATACGTCTCCGACGTATCGATAATTTCTTATGTTCCATGCTACTTTATTGATGATACCTACATGTTTTATGCACATTATATGTCATATTTATGCATTTCTGGAACTAACCTATTAACAAGATGCCGAAGAGCCATTCTGTTTTCTGCTGTTTTGGTTTCGAAATAGTAAGGAAATATTCTCGGAATTGGCCGAATCTTCGCCCGGGGTCCTATTTTTGCACGGAGCTTCCGGACCGAAGAGGGAAGGAAGTGGGGCCACGAGGCGCCGACACCATAGGGCGGCGCGGCCCGGGCCTGGCCGCGCCGACCTAGGGTGTGGGGCCCTCGTGTGGCCCCCGCGTTGCCCTTCCGCCTACTTAAAGCCTCCGTCGCAAAACCCCAGTACCGAGAGCCACGATACGGAAAACCTTCCGGAGACGCGAATCCCATCTCGGGGGATTCGTGGAGATCGTCCAGCACCTGTCTGAGAGGGATTCATCTCCGAGGACTCTTCATCGCCATGATCGCCTCCGGAGTGATGAGTGAGTAGTTCACCCCCGGACCATGGGTCCATAGCAGTAGCTAGATGGTCGTCTTCTCCTTGTTGTGCTTCATTGTTGGATCTTGTGAGCTGCCTAACATGATCAAGATCATCTATCTTTAATACTATATGTTGTGTTTGTCGGATCCGATGGATAGAGAATACTATGTTATGGTGATTATCAATCTATTGTTTATGTGTTGTTTATGATCTTGCATGCTCTCCGTTATTAGTAGAGGCTCTGGCCAAGTTTGTACTCTTAACTCCAAGAGGAGTATTTATGCTCGATAGTGGGTTCATGCCTTCATTGACACCGGGAAGTGACAGAAAGTTCTAAGGTTGTGATGTCGTTGCCACTAGGGATAAAACATTGATTCTATGTCTAAGGATGTAGTTGTCGATTACATTACGCACCATACTTAATGCAATTGTCTGTTGTTGCAACTTAATACGAATGGGGTTCGGATGATAACCTGAAGGTGGACTTTTTAGGCATAGATGCAGTTGGATGGCGGTCTATGTACTTTGTCGTAATGCCCAATTAAATCTCACTATATTTATCATATCATGTACATGCATTGTTATGCCTTTCTCTATTTGTCAATTGCCCGACCGTAATTTGTTCACCCAACATGCTTTATCTTATGGGAGAGACACCTCTAGTGAACGTGGACGGTCCTATTCTTTACATAGCATACAATCTACTGCAATTGTGTTTTACTGTTTTCTTTGCAAACATCTTCCACTCGATACGTTTAATCCTTTGTTACAGCAAGCCGGTGAGATTGACAACCTCACTGTTTCGTTGGGCAAAGTACTTTGGTTTGTTGTGCGGATTCCACGTTGGCGCCGGAATCCCTTGTTGCGCCGCATCACATTTCGCCACCATCAACCTTCAACGTGCTTCTTGGCTCCTACTGGTTCGATTAAACCTTGGTTTCTTTCTGAGGGAAAACTTGCTAATGTGCGCATCATACCTTCCTCTTGGGGTTCCCAACGAACGTGTGAGTTACACGCCATCAAGGATGCAGAGAGACACTTAAAAGGTAAAGAGTGGATAAGCAAACGGAGTACCTGCTTTGCGGGGCTGGGGACGCAGCTCAGGCTCAGCCAACGCCACATGCGTGGTGGCCTTACGCTCCATTGCCCCCACCGCCGAGGTCTTACCTTTCTGTGTACGTGCAAATACAGTGAGGATCAGCAGAAACTACAAAGGTTGCAAATGTCGACAAATAAGGAAGAACACCCCAATCCAAGCAAAGGTAGCCCCCTCCCCCCACCCCCATCAATCACTCCCAGCTCGAGGGTGACCAGAAAGACGCCCTTTGCCCGGAATAGGAAAGAGATGCGCAAGATATCGAGGAGAGAGGAAAAAGAACCGATCTCGAAAGGAAAGAACATTACTAGTACTACCTAATCCGCTTGGTCTAGATGCAGCTTGCCCCTCCAAGCTGGATGCCTGGACGGTGGAGGCGAAAGGAGGGGATCGAGCTAGCGGCTTGCATCCGTCGGCAATCGGCACTCGATCGGGAGAGAAGGGGTGCTACATAAAGGGAGGGGTAACATATTTTATTACACAGTGAACTTACTGATGTGACTAGTCATTACATGTCTCACTTGAAACTAGGGCCCATAGTGTGGAACCCCAAATTCACTGGAAGCTGCCGGGGACGCATTGGCGCGTCAAGAAACCCCCGAATTGTAGCGGGAAATGAAACATTTCACAAAAATTCGAAATTCAAGCACACCGCCACGCGCCAAGCACGCGGCTGTTCCTTCCTCTTCCTCGGTTCCTCCTCCCCTATCCGAAAAACCCCAAATCCCAAGCTCAAACCCAAAAAAAAAACAAATCCCTTGGCCGCCATGCATGTCCTCTTTAACCCGCTGGGGTTCCCGGACGATGCGGACCCCCGCCCTGAGATCCAGAATTCCGTCCACCTCGAGGCACTTCGCGTGCTTTGTCTCAGACGGCTTGAGGGCTGAAGAGGAAGTTCCGCCGGAAAGTGCTCATGGCAACCGTGCAAGCTCACCGGCGTGCTGTATCCCGAGAGGAACTGGTCAAAGCTTTGCTATTCGCCACACAAAAAAAATTGCGGGCCAAGATCTGGTCAAAGCAGTCGATGGCTTGCCGCGAGAGGCTTGGAGTCCAGAGTCAATAAACTAGCTGCTTGAGGACTGGGCAGTTTACACGGATTCATATTAACTGACTCAAGTTTGTTAGTCTAGTTACCAAATGCATCTAGATACATCCATATCTAGACAGAATTGAGTCAATTAATATGAATCGGAGGAGTACCTGAAAGTGTTTCATGCTACCAACTAATGCGCTGGCAGGAATCGCTGTAGAAATTGTGCTACTACTCATACGATGAACGATTGTGTGGGTGTCGAATTTTGCAACACGATCATCCACTGAAATCTAGCGCCAAAGGCGTACAAATCATAACATACTACAGCACGAGAACATAGAGTACGAATCATAAAGTAGCTCAACATTTTGCATCGGGGCTGGGTGGTCCTGAGACTACCGGGACGCCCCTGATGATCTCCGGGTGTGCATCCTCTTCAACGCAAAGCTGTGTACTCGGTCCACGGCCTCCTTCGTAGGCTGGATAATCTCAGGTGCAGGACCTTCGTCTATGAGAGGCTCGTCATCGGTACCATCCACAGTGCATCAGGGCTGGGTGGTCTTGAGACTACCCGGACGCCTTGATGATCTCCGGGCGTGCATCCACTTCAACGCAAAGATGTGTACTCGGTCCACGGCCTCCTTCTGTAGGCTGGATAATCTCAGGTGCGGACCTTCGTCTATGAAAGGCTCGTCATCAGTACCATCCACAGGTGCATCAAACTGAGATTCATCTTCAAATCTCCCATCAAACTGAGAGACCTCTTCAACTCTATGCTTCTGCAATTAGTACATCAACCGATTAGACAAACATCTAAGGGATGCAACTTGAACAAATGCCGTTTTACATATTTACCTTCTCATATGGCACAGCACATGTCCCAGAGCTGAAACCCGTTTCCTGAAGCAAGCGCTTTTTCTCTCCTTCCCGTCCATCCATCTGCAACAAGTTAAATTTGAGTACAGAACCTTGCACAGCAATGCAAACTATTGATTGAAACAGCGGCAACATCAATATAAATAATTAACTACATATGCCAGCACACATACAGTGTGAGCAAGATCTGCTTCTCTTGCTAAAGGATCATTATATGGTTCACCATGCTAAACCCGCCTAACATATGTGCGGTCCATCCCAAAAATGTGTAAATGATCTGCCACTACAGGGTGAGGCCTCTTCTCACCATTCATACATGTGCAGCGCGGCAATACACGTCCAGGTTGTGACCTTCATGAGCTCTAATAAACCCCATAAAGGGTTGAACACCATTTATATATGAAGGGGAACATAAGTGTCCATGCAGTATCCAAGTTCTGCATCTGTTTAATTACGAGATACAAGTGGTTGGTGATTAATTTAAGGCGAAGTAGGAAATGTATATCCATCGAGTACAAAACTATACTACATGATTATGCATTTCAGCAATCATGTCGAGTACAAAACAAAAATGCCCATCGACATTTTAGCAAAAAGATCGTGTACAAAACTCTGCCATGGCATTTCAGCAAATTAACGGATCGAGTGCAGAACTGACTCTATATGCCCACGCAAATGAACAAATTGATCGATGACAAATCGAGCGGAAAACTATAAAGTGCCAATTAGTTCGAGCATACTGACGAATTTTTTTAGCAGCATCAAGAAAATATAAATCGTTAGGCCGTCTTGCCCGATACATGATTGAGCTAGAGATAGCAGCCCTACCGTGGATCAACTTGACCGCCGGTGCGTCTCGAGAAGAACGGGGAGGGGAAGCTTCTTCTTCGCACGGACGGGACGGGGAGGGGAAGCTCTTCGCACGGACGGGGATAAGTTGTGTAGGGTGTCGGGGGGAAGACCCCGGGTAGGGCAATGGACGCGGAGCGGCCGGCTTGAGGACGGCCGGCTCGCGCAAGGCCGGCTGAGGAGCAGCCGGCCGGAGCCGTGGCCGGCTGCCTCGGAAGCCGGCTGGCTCTAAGTCCTGGTCGGCCTGGCTGCGGCCTTCAACGTTGTAGCTGGGCCGGCTTCTACAAGCCATATCCGACTGGGGTTTGTACCTCAGACCGACTCGAGGCTGGCGAGTCTTGCACCGGAAGGAACTGGGTAGGTGATCCGGGTTCAAAGGTCCACGGTGACCTCATCTCCCGTAAAGTACGGGGCACTGTAGAGGCAGTGCCACGCGCCAGACAGGCCATCATGGCGTACGTCGGTCCGTACGCGCTACAGAGCATGATGGCGACAGCGACACCACCTCGCCATGCCGCTGACCTGAGCAGGCGGATGGGACGTGCCACTACGCTCAACGGCTCCCTGATGTCGAGCGCCTCGGGAAGGAGCGGGAGCCGGAGCCGGCCAAGCCGGCCACTAGACTATAGGGACTTATATGTAAAGTACCGGTGCCTATATAAGCCGGGCTACCCCCCTCGTGCGGGGGACGATCGATCACTTCTCATTCATTCTAGTCTTAGCGCTGCCCTGTGAGAGAGACCTTCGTCTACCTTAGCCTCCCAGGAGCAGCCGGATACAGCTCAAGGAGCACCATTGTACTGTGTTACCATCATATACACTCATAGCAGGAGTAGAGGTTTTACCTCCATCGGAGGGCCTCGAACCTGGGTACGTTGCCGTGTCGCTCGTGCCCATACCCGCATCCGGATTCCGCCGTGAGACCACTTAGGAACCACTTTGATTAGCCACCCTATGGCATATGTCATGACGATACCACGACATTTGGCGCCCACCGTGGGGCCTTCAGCGTCCGCGGCCGGTGTCTTCATCCGGACGGGCCTCACCACCACCACGAGCGGGTCGCTTCAGGATTGATCTGGAGATTCGGCTCCTCGACGCGTCAGCAACAACGCTGGCTGCTTCGCCAACCGGCCATTCCCTGCGGCGGCAACATCATCGCTTCGGCGGCTTCGACGTCTACGTCGCCACCGTCGCACCACCGCGCTACCCGCGCGAGATCGTGCGCTGCGCAAGCCCTCCCCTGGAGCCGGCGCCAGCCTCACCACCGCCAGCCCCCGCACCATGCAGGAGGTCATGACCACCGGCGACGACGCCGGGGCCAAGTCCGCACGCGTCCGTGGGCAGTCTGGAGCGCGGCCGCGGCCGGCGCATCCGCCTCGGCGCAAAGGCACCACCACCACCGTCCCGCTTGGACGAAGTCCGGCAAAGTTGAGCTCCCCGCTCACAGCCGGAGCGGATCCCTCCGCCATCGAGAAGGACCTGGAGCGCACCGCCAGCTGCTCCTCATGCAGGCGGAAAAACTGTCTGCTGCAAAGCGGCAGATGGAGATCACCCAGCGCGAGTACAACCGCGCTCACGGCCTCACGCCAGCCGGCGACAATCCAAGCCGAGCCGGCCAGATCCGCCGGAGGGGAGGCGGCCTGGGCGCGGAGATCGCCGGGACGGCGCAGAATCGCCGGCTCCATCCATGGAGCCACCCGTCTACAACACCCCCGACAAGAACATGCGCGCGACGCAAGCCGCCGCAGAAGAGCGAGCCGCCTCCAAGGCGAAGAGTTACGCCGCGCGACGAAGCGGGTGCCCGAGCTGCTCAACGCAGCCACCAGCGCCGGCCGACCCGGTGCGCCCGCGCCCTAGAGCTTCTCACGCTCGTGGCGCTGCAGGCAACGACGAGACGGTCCGAGGACACGGCCGAGTCCGCCTCCCCGCACCAAGCCGGCACCGGGACTCCCGGAACACCCACGCAAGTTCCAGCCGCACAAGCCGGCCGCCCAGTGGCAACAGCGGCCGCAGCCGGCCAGCCAGCGTGACGAAGAAGAGTATGAGAGGCCGTCCACCATCAAGCACCGCGCGGCTCCGAGGCCAGTGGCCAGCGCCAGGCGGCCCACTCCCGGCTGGGCCCGCGCATCGAGCCAACCGACGCCCGGAGATCGCCTCGACCGGCTGGTCGAATCCCGCATCGCGGAGGAAGAAGGGCCAGCCGGCCCCAAGTGCTGGGCCGCGGATCCTCAACGAGCCCATGATCGACGGCTTCCAGCTCCCCCGCGACACGCCCAAGTACGACGGCACGGCCAAGCCGGAGGACTGGCTGCAGGACTACTCCACCGCGGTCGGCATCGCCAAGGCAACAAGCGCTGGGCGTGCGCTACTCCCCCTCATGCTGCTCGGCTCCGCCCGCACATGGCTCAACAACCTGCCAGCCGGCAGCATCAACGGCTGGCTCGACTTCGAGAACGCCTTCATCAGCAACTTCACCGGCACCTACCGCCGGCCGGGTCGCCCCAACAGCTTGAGATGTGCAAGGGCCCGAACGAGACGGACCGTGCATACCTGACGCGCTGGTGCGAAATGCGCAACTCGCGAGGGCGTGCATGAGATCCAGCAGTCGGCTTCTTCATGGCCGGCTGCCGGCCTCCACCATGTTGTGGCACAAGCGCGCGATGATCCCAAGACGATGGCCGCCTTGATGGCCATCGCAGACAAGTACGCGCTGGCTGAGGATGCCAGCAACACGCCGGCTGAGATTTCGCCGGCTCCATCCAGGCGAGACAACAAGCCGGCCGAGGGCGGCCACCACGGCAGCCGGCGGAACAACTATCGCGGCAAGCGGCACAACGACCAGCCGGACCGCCGGTACGGCTCCGCCCATGTGGCAGCCGTGTCAAACCACGCGGCGGCTGCGGAAGCCGCGCCGAAGCAGACGGACCCGCCCTGGAAGCCGTACACCTTCGAGCAGATGCTCGACTCGCCGTGCAAGTACCACAGCGGCAAGAACCCCTCCAACCACACCACCCGCGACTGCCACTTCATGAAGCGGCTGACAAGTGGCGAGCCACTTCCGCCTCCACCCCCACCTCCACCAGCCGCGGGCCGGGTGGCCAGCCGGCGCAGCCAACAACCTCGAGCACCACGAGGCTAACCAAGTGCACCATGGCGGCCGGTACCTGGCTGAGGATGCCACCTACATCATCTTCACCACCGAGCCGGAGGACAGAACGAGCCAACAGCGCCGTTCCCTCGAAGTCAACGCGGTCATGCCGCCGGTCCCCCAGTACCTAAACTGGTCAGAGCAGGCCATCACTTTTGATCGCCGCGACACACCGGCTGTCCTGCCACCGGGCAGCTACGCCATGGTCCTCGACCCCACCATTGGCACAAGCCGGCGCAGCGTGCGCGTCCTCATCGACGGCGGCAGCAGCATCAACATCCTCTACCGCGACACCGCCCGCAAGCTGGGCATCCAGGAGGCCGAGTTGCGCCCCACCCCCACCGTCTTCCACGGCATCGTGCCAGGCCACTCGTGCCAGCCGATCGGCCGGATCACGCTGGCGGTCATGTTCGGCAAGCCGGACAACTTCCGCACGGAGAACGTCGAGTTCGAGGTGGTGGACCTCGTCAGCCCCTACCACGCGCTCCTGGGCAGGCCGGCCCTGACCAAGTTTATGGCGGTGCCCCACTATGGGTACCTGAAGATGAAGCTGCCGGGCCCAAAGGGGGTCATTACCGTAGCCGGCGACTACCGCCGCTCTATGGAGTGCGCCACCCAGAGCTCGAAGATGGCCCAGACGCTGGTCATAGCTGCCGAGAAGCAGCTCATCAGCGACGGTTGCCATGGATAAGGCCGCGCAGTCGGGCATGCCGGCTGTGGGCAACCCGGCTGGGACGACTCACTTCCAGCCGGCCAACGACACCAAGAAGATCCTGCTCGACCCGGCCCAGCCGGACAAGTTCGTCACCATCGGTGCCGGCTTGAGCAGCAAATAGGAAAGCGAGCTCACCAGCTTCCTCCGTGAGAATCGGGACATCTTCGCATGGTCTCCAAGGGACATGCCGGGTGTGCCGAGGGAGTTGGCTGAGCACCACCTCCACGTCCGGCCTGAAGCGAAGCCGGTGAAGCAGCCCCTCAGGCGCTTCGCCGAAGAACGAAGGAAGGCCATCGGTGAAGAAATCGCCCGGCTCCTAGTTGCCGGCTTCATCATGGAAGTGCTGCACCCGGACTGGTTGGCGAACCCAGTCCTGGTCCTGAAGAAGAACGGCTCCTGGCGCATGTGTATCGACTACACCAGCCTCAACAAGGTGTGCCCGAAGGACCCCTTCCCCCTGCCGCGCATAGATCAAGTCATAGACTCGACTGCCGGCTGTGAACTGTTGTCTTTCTTAGATGCTTACTCAGGCTACCACCAGATCCCTTTGAATCCGGCTGATCAAATAAAGACTTCGTTCATTACCCCGTATGGGGCTTACTGCTACACGACTATGCCGTTCGGCTTGAAAAATGCAGGCGCCACCTACCAAAGGTGCATGCAAAAGTGTTTGCAGGATCAAATCGGCAGAAATGTTCACGCATACGTGGATGATGTCGTTGTAAAAACCAAGGAGATGCCTACCCTCCTTGATGACTTGAGAGAAACCTTCACCAATCTGCGAAGATTCCGGATGAAGTTGAACCCGCCAAGTGCACTTTCGGCGTGCCGTCTGGCCAGCTCTTGGGCTACCTCGTCTCTCAGCGAGGAATCGAAGCCAACCGGGAGAAGATCAGTGCCATTGAGAAGATGGAACTGCCGCAGTGCCTCAAGGACGTCCAGAAGTTCACCGGATGCCCGGCCTCCTTGAGCCGCTTCGTCAGCCGGCTGGGGAGAAGGCACTGCCCCTGTACCAGTTGCTCAAGAAGACAAACTCCTTCAGCTGGACGCCGCAGGCGGATGAAGCCTTCCGCGACCTGAAGCGCATGCTCTCGACTGCGCCTGTCTTGGCATCGCCGGCTTCGAGAGAGCCGATCTTGTTGTACATCGCAGCCACCAATCGAGTGGTTAGCGTTGTCCTGGTGGTGGAGCGCAAGAGGCCGGCAAGGAGCAGCCGGTCCAGCGCCCAGTCTATTACCTGAGTGAAGTGCTTTCCCAGTCAAAGCAAAATTACCCCCACTACCAGAAGGTCACCTATGGCGTGTACATGGCGGCCAAGAAACTCAAGCACTACTTCCAAGAGCACCCCATCAAGGTGGCGGCAACAGCGCCCTTGGCGGAGATCATTGGCAGCAAAGACGCCAACGGCCGGGTCGCCAAATGGGCACTGGAGCTGGCGGCCCATGCTATTCAGTACGAGCCAAGAACAGCCATCAAGTCGCAGATCCTAGCCGACTTCTTCGTCGACTGGGCCGAAATGCAATCCGCCTGTGCCGGACTCCACGCACTGGAAGCTGCACTTCGACGGCTCAAAGATGCGCACCGGCTTGGGAGCCGGAGTCGTCATCACCTCTCCTAAGGGGGACAGGCTGGACTACGTCCTGCAGATCCACTTCGCCGCATCCAACAATGTGGCGGAGTATGAAGCGCTCATCCATGGGCTCAAGCTGGCCAAGGAAATAGGCGTCCGTTGCATTCTCTGCTTCGGCGACTCCGACTTGGTCGTCCAGCAGGCGTCTGGCGACTGGGACGCGAAGGATGCCAACATGGCGTCGTACCGCTTCCATGTTCAGCAGCTAGCCGGCTTCTTCGAGGGCTGCGAATTTCACCATGTGCCGAGGGCCAACAACGAGGCGGCTGACGCCCTATCCAAGATAGGCTCAACCCGGCAGGCAATTCCGCCGGGTGTGGCCCTGCAGCACATCTGCGCAAGCCGTCCATCACTCCATCCCCGGAGTCGGATTCCATTTCGTGCCGGCTGACCCGGGGGCTTCACATCAAACCCGGGGGCTTCGCAGTCAAGTCGGGGGCTTCTCAGCCAAACCCGCCGGCTCCACAGCCGAACCCGGGGGCTTCTCAGCCAAACCCGGGGGCTAATCAGCATAAGTCGGGTGCTTATCGGCCAAACCCGCCGGCTCCACAGCCGAACCCGGCGACCACGCAGTCGAACCGGAAGCTCCGAAGATGGAGGCCCTGATGGTTAGCGTATTCGAGATAAAATGCGTACCATCATGGGCACAAGAATTCCTCTCCTACCTCACCGATGGTGTGCTGCCCAATGATAGGGTCCAAGCAAGGCAGATTGAGAGAAGGGCCAAGGCCTATACAATCATCAACCACCAGCTGTACAAACGCAGCGTAAGTGGGGTGTTCCAGCGGTGCGTCGAGCCGGCTGAAGGGATTGAACTCCTCGGGAAATCCATCAGGGAGAGTGCGGACATCACGCCTCCTCTAGAGCCATAGTAGGCAAAGCCTTCCGGCACGGCTTCTATTGGCCGACTGCGCTAAGAGACGCAGAAGATCTGGTGAAGAAGTGCAACGGCTGCCAGCGCTTCGCAAAGCAAAGGCAAACGTCGGCTTCCGCCTTAAAAACCATCCCCATTACCTGGCCATTGCCGTATGGGGCTTGGACATGGTGGGCCCATTCAAAACAGCCCGAGGCGGCATGACCCACCTCTTGGTGATGATTGACAAATTCACCAAGTGGATTGAAGCCAAGCCAATCAAGAAGCTGGACGGCTCCACAACTGTCACATTCCTCAAGGAGATAATTGTGAGATACGGCTACCCCCACAGCATCATCACCGACAACGGCAGCAACTTCGCCGAAGGCATATTCAAAGCGCTACTGTGGGGAGATGGGGATCCGGATGGACCTATCATCAGTGGCGCACCCGAAACCAACGGCCAAGTGGAGAAAGCAAACGGCTTGATCCTAGCCGGCATCCGGCCCCGGCTGGTAGAGCCATGGAGCGCTCAGCCGGCTGCTGGATAGAAGAGCTGCCCTCCGTGCTTTGGAGCCTGCACCACGCCAAACCGCTCCGTCGGCTTCACGCCATTCTTCCTCGTATACGGGGCCGAAGCCGTCCTGCCGACTGATATCGAGCATGACGCGCCAAGGATCAAGCTCTACACGGAAGCCGAAGCCAAAGAAGCTCGTGAAGATGGAGTCGACCTGGTCGAAGAAGCTCGGCTGCTGGCTCAGTCCAGATCGGCCATATACCAGCAAAGCCTCCGACGCTATCACAGCCGGAAGGTGCAGCCCTTAGCATTCCGAGAAGGAGACCTAGTGCTCCGGCTGATCCAACGGACAGCCGGACAGCATAAACTAGCATCCCCATGGGAGGGTCCCTTCATCATGAGCAAGGCAGGCAATGATTCCTACTATCTCATAGATGCCCAAGAGGCCAAAAAGAACAAGGCGAGCAAAACTGACGAGGAGACAAAACGTCCCTGGAATGTCAGGTTGCTTCGACCATTTTACACTTGAGAGCAGGAATGTATGTATCCCTTGTACTCCTTTTGTAAGCTATGAAAAAGCAAGCGTTGAGAGCGTCGATCTCGACAAAATTTTCGCATACTCTTGTTTTCGCCAATTGGCTAACACCCTCTCACGCGGCCGGCTCAGTAACGTGATCCGGTTTCCGACAGCCGACTTCCGACCAGCTACAGACCGCAACCCGGCTGTCCGGCTGGCGGGGGTAAGAGCCTAGGGAGCCGGCACGCGAAAGACGACTAAGAGAAAGAGTGAAAGCGAATTGATTTATACAACTTTCATAAAAGTGCCGGATTGCCGAACTCGGCTCGTTCGACTGAAATACTATCGGCCTCACCCAGCGGCACGCTCTTGATCCGGCGACGGACCGCAAGTCGGACGTACGATCGGCAAGGGCAACGCCAAAGAGTGGGGCGGATGGGAAAAAGCGAGCAAGCCGGAAGAAAGCAAGCCGGCACACAAATGATTAACAAACACACTAAAGTGTACCATAATAAAAAGGCGATAATATTGTCATTACATAGGCACCCGGCATTCCGGGGATTTAATAATCTGTCTTGGCAAAAGCAAAATTACATGAACAGGAAAGCCTAAGCACCGGCTGGAGGAGGACCAGCCGGATCATTAGCAGGCGGCGGAGATTCCATCTCGATTTCTTCGTCTTCAAGCTCCTCCTCGTCGTCAGACGGCGGGTTCGGATCCGCGACGAAGATGCGCTTGTCGACGAAGTCGGCGATGGCGCAGGCGCGGGCAAGCCGGGCGGTCTTGTTCTCCGCCGGAAGGTTCTCCTCCACGTCGGCCCGCCGGCTCTCCAGCTGATCCAGGCTGACCTCGTTGTACCAGGAGAGCACGAAGGAGAGGGCCATGTCTGCGCCAGCACGCGCGGCCGAATCCTTCCAGTCGGCGAAGCGATCCGGCGCCGTCTCCAACCACTTGATGAGGTTGGCGAGGTCCTGCGGCAGCGTCTCAGTCGGCCACAGCAGCCGGATCAGCTCCTCCGCCGCCTTCGGGAGCTCCCAGCCAAGCTTCGTGATGGGCTCGACGCGGGCGGCCATGGACGCCAGGTAGTCGTCCATGGAGAAGCGATCGAGCTGCTCCCCGGTAGCTTGCCGGCGTCCCGCGCCTTGCCGGCTGCAGCTAACGCCGCCTCCTGCGCCTCGGGAAGGCCGCTGCAAGAAAAAGCAAGTCGAAGCTTATCGAAAAAGCAGAAAAACGCAAATTTTCAAAGTAAGACTGGCGGCAGCCGCAAGAACCGCCGCCTGACCCGAAGATGGAGATTCAAAGCTTAAAGAGAGTAAAGGAGCGAGCTGGCCGGCAAAGCAAGCGCCTTCCACGAAGATGGAATTTGAAGTCCTAAAGTAAGACTGGCGGCAGCCAGAACAAGCGGCCTGCCGCCGACAAGGGAAAGCCGTACAAAAGACTCACCCGCCAAGCCGCGGTCGAGCCGGCTCATCTCACCCACCCACCGCTTGGCGGTGGCCGACAGCTCCTCGGACTTGGAGGTCACCTCTTGCTGAAGCTCGAGCCGCTGCTGCTCCACCCTCTCCAGCCGCTTCGACAGGTCCTCCACCTTATCCTCCTCAGCCTTCCTGAGGGTGGCCAGCTCCTTGAGGTGGTTGGCCTCCAGCTTGCGCAGCCGCGTCAGCTCGCCGTCGGCCACCTTCAGCTTGGCAGCAGCCGCACGACCCGCCTCCTCGCTCTCGGCGCATTGGGCGCGGGCGATCCGAAGATCATTCTCCAGCTGCGGAACCCGGGCAGCTTCGGCTGCAAAACGGCAAGAAAAACTATCAGCCGGATGAAATCAGAGAAAAAATAAAGACAAGACAAAGAAAAGTCTCACCTTTGACCACCTCCAGCTCGCGAGCCAAGGCGGCCCGCTCAATCTTGGCCCGGTGGTAGCTGGTCACCACCTTGTTGTACAAGACGGTGCGTCGCTCGTCAACCGCCTGAAAAAGAGTCAATTGTTTAGGCGAAACCTGGACCGGCTCCTAGCAGCCGGCCCATGCCTCGGAGGGCTACCAGGATAACAGTAAAATCGCAGAAAATAAGATAAGAAGCCACCTACCTTGTCAGCATCTTCCAGCGTCGACAGCTGGGCCATGGCCTCGGCAGCCTTGTTCTTCAGGCTGGCTCGGTAGCCAGAGAAGAGCATCTTCAAGGGCGCCGTGCCAGGCTGCCCCTCCCGGCTGATCACCTCGCAGGAGTCCGCCTGGTTCCAGGCCTTCTCCATGGTGCCAGCCGAGCCGAAGCTGGAGTCAGAGGCGGACGGCACGCTCACCAGCCGGGCACCCTTGGCCACGTGAAGGCTAGTGGGCGACACCGCCGGGCCCTTCGTCCTCACCAACGCCCGGGAGTCGGCGTCCTTAGCGCGCGCCGGCTCCTCCCGCTGCGGCTCCTTCCCAGCCGGCTCCCCCCTCGGCGGCTCCGAAGCCGGAGGCGGCGCGGTTGGCCCGGTAGGGATCACTTCCGGCCTCTCGGGCGGCGCAGCCCGCCGGCTCCAGCTCCTGCCGCGGTGGCGCACCCCGGCCGGCTCCAGCGCCGGCCCCAACGGCGGCGCGCGGTGCGGAAACATATCACCCAGAGTAGGCCCTTGGGCCGACTCGCCCTGGGCGCCCGGCTTGGCGCCGAAGGAGGCGCAGCCGAGGAGGATGCCCCCGCGGAAGGCGGCGTAGCCACGGGCGGCACGACAACAACGGGCGGCGCGCGCGCAAGTGTCGAAGGCGGCGGCGTCGGCTCCCTCTGCCGACGGAACGGCGGCGCAACGCGAGCAGCCGACCCAGAGCCGCCGCCACAGGTGAACTTTATGGCGGCCCTAATCAAACAAACAAAAGAAGTTAAGTGCGGAGAAAGGAAAGAAAAGGAATCAAACAGTGGAGAAAAAAGGACTTACCCGGCCGTCTCGGGGACCTTCTTGGGCCCTTGCTGGCGCTGCTCTTGGCCCGGCTCTCCAGCTTGGCCGTGGACCCGCCGGCGGCCCGCTTCTTCTTCTGGAGCGGAAGTCGCCGAGGCGGCAGGCGGCCTCGTGCGCGGGGCACCGCCGGATCGGCCCCGTAGCGGGCGTCGCCGGCTCCTCCTCCTCCTCCCGCTACTCCCGCGAGGCGGCGGGTTGTGTTCCCCTTGGCCGCCTTGGTCCGGCGCCTTTGCGATCGTCGTCGCCGGCTTGGTCGCCGGCTTGGTCAGCCGGATCATCGAGATCCGGCGTCCAGATCTTCGCGCCAGGTCGCCGTCTTCAACACCTTGGCGGTCGAAAAGCTAAAAAACAAGATAAGATAAGTTCAAGTCGGCCATGCAGCCGCAAGTCGAAAGTCGCAAGCCAAAACACCAACTTACCAGCTCAGGCGGCGAAGATCGGTCGTAGGGCGGCAGCGACCAATTCCAATTATCCGGCAGATTGGCCTTGGTGATGCTGTTCACCCGACGAGCCACCTGGAGCTTGGAGAGCGCCAGCCTCGACGTCCGGTCGGATCCAGCCGGCCGGACATGTGCCCGATCTTGTGGATGCGGCTTTGAGCGGCAGCACCCGGCGCTCGATGTGGTGCAGAGGAGGTCCTCGGCGCTCAGCCGGCCCCCAGAGACACACTCCCCCAGGAAGTCCCACAGGAGGTTTACCTCCGCGTTCTGGTCAGCCGACTTGGCGTTGTGACCCCAGTTAAGCCGGCTGGTCGGAGGAGCCGGGTTGAACTCCGGCAGTTGATCCAGTCGAAGGCCGGGTTGGCGTTCCTCACGTAGAAGAATGACATCTGCCAGTTCTTCACCGAGTCGACAGTCGGAATCTTCGGGAAGCGAGCCGGCGCGGGGATATATGGAGGCGGCGCCGCAGGTCCTCAGGCGGCCCTCGGTCATCTGCGACTTGAGGTAGAAGAGCCGGCTCCAGAACTCCACGTCGGGCCACAAGCCGGCGTAGCCCTCCATGAAGGCCACGTAGCAGCTAAGGAGGACGCACGCGTTGGCTGGCAGGTGATGAGGCTGCAAGCCGAAGAAGTCCAGGAAGCGGCGGAAGAAAGGCGAAGCCGGCAGGCCCAGCCCCCGGTCTAGGTGCGCTCCAAAGACCACACGTTCGCCGGGCTCCGGCTCGGGCACGTCCTCCTCGCCGGGCGCCCTAGTGATCACCTCCTCAGGAATCCGGCGGAGGCGCACCAGCCGCGCAATGTCGTCCTCGCGCATGTAAGATCCCCTCCAGGAACCGCTCGGCTGAGCCATGGACGGAGAGGAGGAGGAAGAAGACCAAGCAAGATCAAACGGAGAAGAGGAACCGCTCCTCACCGGAGGAGAGCGCGGCGGCGACGAACGCAACGTCGAGCCGCGGGGCCCCGTGGCGCCGGCTTGGCGCGCGAGCGGTAGCCGAACGGCGGAGGATTCCGGCCGCGTAGGGTCGCCGGAGTTCGCCAGGAGGTCGCCGGGGAAGTAACAGCGTGCGAGAGCGCTCGAACGGAGTGAGAGAAGAAGCAATGGAGCGGGGAAGAAGAAGGAGCCTCGGGGCCGCACCGGGGCATTTATAGCCGCCGGCGCGCCCGTTACGCAGCCACGTGGCAATCGTGGGCCACGATCGGATTAACTGCGGCCATAACTGCCCCCACGACGGCTGCGGTTACCAGAAACTGCCGCGCCACTTCCCCACGACCGCACCGGATCCGGAGGAGACAGTGATGTGACTATACGAAACGGCCACGCTGACCAAGCCGTCAGAACGGTCAAGTCGGGCGCGGGACTCGAGGCGGCGGAGACGCCGGTGCGCCCAAGCCGGAGCCGGACGATAAAATCAACCCGGCCCCAAATTCTGGCAACAAGCCGGAAGCATCATCAGCACTTAAGAAAAAGCGAAAGCAACAGAAGCAAAAAAGGCGTCCGGCTGGAGGAAGCCGGATGAGGCGGCCGGATGAGGCGCGGCGGCTGAATGGAAATTCTCGTCGGCCTCCGGGAGCCGCCGGTATAAGCGGAGGGTATCTAGAAGTCGGGAAAACTGCCTACGTCCTTCTTAACGCGGACCTTGCCGGCTTCGGGGGGCTAATGTCGGAAAGACCCGGGTAGGGCAATGGACGCGGAGCGGCCGGCTTGAGATGGCCGGCTCGCGGCAAAGGCCGGCTGAGGAGCAGCCGGCTGGAGCCGTGGCCGGCTGCCTCGGAAGCCGGCTGGCTCTAAGTCCTGGTCGGCCCGGCTGCGGCCTTAGCGCTGTAGCTGGGCCGGCTTCTACAAGCCATATCCGATGGGGTTTGTACCTCGGACCGACTCGAGGCTGGCGAGTCTTGCACCGGAAGGAACCGGGTAGGTGATCCGGGTTCAAAGGTCCACGCTGACCTCATCTCCCGTAAAGTACGGGGCACTGTAGAGCAGCAGTGCCACGCGCCGGACAGGCCATCATGGCGTACGTCGGGCCGTAGGCTACAGAGCATGATGGCGACAACGACACCACCTCGCCATGCCGCTGACCTGAGCAGGCGGATGGGACGTGCCACTACGCTCAACGGCTCCCTGATGTCAGCGCCTCGGGAAGGAGCGGGAGCCGGAGCCGGCCAAGCCGGCCACTAGACTATAGGGACTTATATGTAAAGTGCCGGTGCCTATATAAGCCGGGCTACCCCCTCGTGCGGGGGACGATCGATCACTTCTCATTCATTCTAGTCTTAGCGCTGCCCTGTGAGAGAGACCTTCGTCTACCTTAGCCTCCCAGGAGCAGCCGGATACAGCTCAAGGAGCACCATTGTACTGTGTTACCATCATATACACTCATAGCAGGAGTAGAGGTGTTACCTCCATCGGAGGGCCTCGAACCTGGGTACGTCGCCGTGTCGCTCGTGCCCATACCCGCATCCGGATACCGCCGTGAGACCACTTAGGAACCACTTCGATTAGCCACCCTATGGCATATGTCATGACGATACCACGACATAGGGGTGGGTGGGGGGTCATGCGGCCGGGCCGCCGGGGTGATAATTAAGGTCGGTAGGTGGCGTTTAATGGAGTTGCGTGTGTAATTTGCCGTGCACAAGGTTGAGGAATAGGCGGTTCCCTTTGCCGCGCGCACAATTCAAACTATCCCGCCCATGTAGTTTAAATTCGCCATATTTTCGTTAAATCGACATAAAGTCATGTGAGTGGGGGAAAATTAGCAAAGTTGCTTGAAAAATAGTAAAACTCTGGAATTATCCTTTAAATATGCTCTACTTCATGTGAAAATCGGGGTGTGGAAGCATGTTGAGCTGTTTTATTTGTACTTTCTTCATTAAAACTCCCATTTTATGCACTTTGGATGGAAAGAAATCATTTGTACATAAATTTTGACAACGCCATTTGCAAACACTAATTGTTTTACATGCCAAGATGCACCCATCCACCAAATATATATGGGGCAAAAGTTTATCACAATCTAGCAGATATGCATAATTAGTGAGGGACCCCTTTTGATTTTGTGCAATTTCCACTAATTAGGTAGAGAGAAGGGGTTAATTAATTAGGCCATGTTAGGGGTTATGTGTTTTAGATTAGGTTGTGTGGATTCAAATACAACTTCTTTATTTGTGTGCTATGATTAATCAAAACTAGATCGATCGACTGCGCACACATTATTAGAGGCGCATGCCTTTGCGCACAAAGTGCATGTGTGTGTTGTTGGCCACCAATTAACGAGAGAGAGAGAGAGAGAGAGAGGTAGAGAGAGCTACATACGAGAGAGCGATTGAAATCCCCAAATTAAACACATATATATGCATGGCACATTTAATTTAATTAGAGGACCGCGAGGGCACCCCTGGCCTGCTTGATGCACAATTAAGTGTCATTGGCCTATATATAGGGTTTAATTAGGGTTTAGGGTTTAGGGTTAGGAGGTTAGGGTTTAGGGTCTAGGGTTTAGGGTTTAATGTTTATGGTGTTTAGGGTTTAGGGATTAGGGATTAGGGTTTATTAGGTTTAGGTTTAGGGATCATCGATCGAGTGCGCACACACATTATTAGAGACACACGCGCCTTTGCGCATAAAGTGCATGCGTATATGTGTGTGTTTTTTGGCCACCAACGATATATAGATGATCGAGAGAGAGAGATTGAAATCCCCAAGAATATGTTCAAATATATATTAAAATATATGCACGAATGCATGCATGGTAAGCCATGCATGCACACTAATTATATATATATTATGAGGAAACTTAATCAAATGTGTTTTCATTCGAGAGAACTTGTCAAAATTCAAGTTAATTAATTTATCATCGATAATTATATAATTAATTAATGAATCTCAGGGAGATGTTATACAACATATGATCGATATAGGCCATGTATATATTAATTGGTGTTAATCTACCGTTTAATTTGCTAGCTAGCTGCTATATATAGAGCATGTTTTTATTAGATCGGGTTATAGCTAGCTAGTATAGTTTAGGGTTATGTGTTTTAATTAACTAGGGTTTGATTAGCTAGGGGTTAGTTATATATATATGGTTTAGGGTTAATGCATGGCACATTTAATTTAACTAGAGGACCGCGAGGCACCCCTGGCCTGCTTGATGCACAATTAAGTGTCGTTGGCCTATATATAGGGTTTAATTAGGGTTTAGGGTTAGCTAGGGTTTAGGGTTTAGTGTTTAGGGTGTTTAGCTAGGGTCTAGGGTACGTTTAGGGTTCAGTGTTTAGGGTCTAGGGTTTAGTGTTTAGGGTGTTTAGGGTCTAGGGTTTAGGGTCTAGTGTGTTTAGGGTGTTTAGGGTCTAGGGTTTAGGGTTTAATTAGTGTTTAGGGTGTTTAGGGTTTAGTGTTTACGGTGTTTAGGGTCTAGGGTTTAGGGTTTAGTGTTTAGGGTGTTTAGGGTCTAGGGTTTAGTGTTTAGGGTGTTTAGGGTTTAGGGGAGTTTTAGGGTTGTTTAAGGTTTAGGGATCATCGATCGAGTGCGCACACACATTATTAGAGGCACCCCGCGCCTTTGCGCATAAAGTGCATGCGTATATATGTGTGTTTTTTTGCCACCAACAACGATATATAGATGATCGAGAGAGAGAGATTGAAATCCCCTAGAATATGTTCAAATATATATTAAAATATATGCACGAATGCATGGTAGGCCATGCATGCACACTAATTATATATATATATATATATATATATATATATATATATATATATATATTATGAGGCAACTTTTGATCAAATGTGTTTTCATACGAGAGAACTTGTCAAAATTCAAGTTAATTAATTTATCATCGATAATTATATATATAATTAATTAATGAACCACAGGGAGATCGATAATTAATTTAGGGTTTTAGGGTTGTTTAAGGTTTAGGGATCATCATCGATCGAGTGCGCACACACATTATTAGAGGCACCCGCGCCTTTACGCATAAAGTGCATGCGTATATATGTGTGTTTTTTGGGCCACCAACGATATATAGATGATCGAGAGAGAGATTGAAATCCCCAAGAATATGTTCAAATATACATTAAAATATATGCACAAATGCATGGTAGGCCATGCATGCACACTAATTATATATATATTATGAGGCAACTTAATCAAATGTGTTTTCATTTGAGAGAACTTGTCAAAATTCAAGTTAATTAATTTATCACGATAATTATATAATTAATTAATAAATCTGAGGGATATGTTATACAACATGATCGATATAGGCCATGTATATTTTAATTGGTGTTAATCTACGGTTTGCTAGCTAGCTGCTATATATAGAGCATGTTTTTATTAGATCGGGTTATAGCTAGCTAGTATAGTTTAGGGTTATGTGTTTTAATTAAGTAGGGTTGATTAGCTAGGGTTAGTTACATATATATGGTTTAGGGTTAATGCATGGCACATTTAATTTAATTAGAGGACCGCGAGGCACCCCTGGCCTGCTCGATGCACAATTAAGTGTCGTTGGCCTATACATAGGGTTTAATTAGGGTTTAGGGTTAGCTAGGGTTTAGGATTAGGGTTAGGGTTAGGGTTAGAGTTTAGGGTCTAGGGTTTAGTGTTTAGGGTGTTTAGGGTTTAGGGATTAGGGATTAGGGATTTAAGGTTTTAGAGGTTGTTTAAGGTTTAGGGATCATCGATCGAGTGCGCACACACATTATTAGAGGCACCCGCGCCTTTACGCATAAAGTGCATGCGTATATATGTGTGTTTTTTGGGCCACCAACGATATATAGATGATCGAGAGAGAGAGATCGAGATTGAAATCCCCAAGAATATATATGTTCAAATATACATTAAAATATATGCACGAATGCATTGTAGGCCATGCATGCACACTAATTATATATATATATATATATATATATATATATATATATTATGAGGCAACTTAATCAAATGTGTTTTCATTCGAGAGAACTTGTCAAAATTCAAGTTAATTAATTTATCACGATAATTATATAATTAATTAATGAATCTCAGGGATATGTTATACAACATGATCGATATAGGCCATGTATATTTTAATTGGTGTTAATCTACGGTTTGCTAGCTAGCTGCTATATATAGAGCATGTTTTTATTAGATCGGGTTATATCTAGTATAGTTTAGGGTTATGTGTTTTAATTAAGTAGGGTTGATTAGCTAGGGTTAGTTACATATATATAGTTTAGGGTTAATGCATGGCGCATTTAATTTAATTAGAGGACCGCGACACCCCTGGGCTGCTCGATGCACAATTAAGTGTCGTTGGCCTATACATAGGGTTTAATTAGGGTTTAGGGTTAGCTAGGGTTTAGGGTTAGGGTTAGGGTTAGGGTTTAGGGTCTAGGGTTTAGGGTTTAGTGTTTAGGGTGTTTAGGGTGTTTAGGGATTAGGGATTAGGGATTAGGGATTTAGGGTTTTAGGGTTGTTTAAGGTTTAGGGATCATCGATCGAGTGCGCACACACATTATTAGAGGCACCCGCGCCTTTACGCATAAAGTGCATGCGTATATATGTGTGTTTTTGGGCCACCAACGATATATAGATGATCAAGAGAGAGATTGAAATCCCCAAGAATATATATGTTCAAATATACATTAAAATATATGCACGAATGCATTGTAGGCCATGCATGCACACTAATTATATATATATTATGAGGCAACTTAATCAAATGTGTTTTCATTCGAGAGAACTTGTCAAAATTCAAGTTAATTAATTTATCACGATAATTATATAATTAATTAATGAATCTGAGGGATATGTTATACAACATGATCGATATAGGCCATGTATATTTTAATTGGTGTTAATCTACGGTTTGCTAGCTAGCTGCTATATATAGAGCATGTTTTTATTAGATCGGGTTATAGCTAGCTAGTATAGTTTAGGGTTATGTGTTTTAATTAAGTAGGGTTGATTAGCTAGGGTTAGTTACATATATATGGTTTAGGGTTAATGCATGGCACATTTAATTTAATTAGAGGACCGCGAGGCACCCCTGGCCTGCTCGATGCACAATTAAGTGTCGTTGGCCTATACATAGGGTTTAGGGTTTAGGGTTAGCTAGGGTTTAGGGTTAGGGTTAGGGTTTAGGGTCTAGGGTTTAGTGTTTAGTGTTTAGGGTGTTTAGGTTTAGGGATTAGGGATTAGAGATTTAAGGTTTTAGGGTTGTTTAAGGTTTAGGGATCATCGATCGAGTGCGCACACACATTATTAGAGGCACCCGCGCCTTTACGCATAAATTGCATGCATATATGTGTGTTTTTTGGCCACCAACGATATATAGATGATCGAGAGAGAGAGATTGAAATCCCCAAGAATATGTTCAAATATACATTAAAATATATGCACGAATGCATGGTAGGCCATGCATGCACACTAATTATATATATATTATGAGGCAACTTAATCAAATGTGTTTTCATTCGAGAGAACTTGTCAAAATTAAAGTTAATTAATTTATCACGATAATTATATAATTAATTAATGAATCTGAGGGATATGTTATACAACATGATCGATATAGGCCATGTATATATTAATTGGTGTTAATCTACGGTTTGCTAGCTAGCTGCTATATATAGAGCATGTTTTTATTAGATCGGGTTATAGCTAGTATACTTTAGGGTTATGTGTTTTCATTAAGTAGGGTTGATTAGCTATGGTTAGTTACATATATATGATTTAGGGTTAATGCATGGCACATTTAATTTAATTAGAGGACCGCGAGGCACCCCTGGCCTGCTTGATGCACAATTAAGTGTTGTTGGCCTATATATAGGGTTTAATTAGGGTTTAGGGTTAGGGTTAGGGTTTAGGGTATAGGGTTTAGTGTTTAGGGTGTTTAGGGTTTAGGGATTAGGGATTAGGGTTTCAGGGTTGTATAAGGTTTAGGGATCATCGATCGAGTGCGCACACACATTATTAGAGGCACCCGCGCCTTTGCGCATAAAGTGCATGCGTATAGTTTAGGGTTATTTGTTTTAATTAAGTAGGGTTTGATCAGCTAGGGTTAGTTACATATATATGGTTTAGGGTTAATGCATGGCACATTACATATAGTTTAAATCTCAAGAATGTTTATACATGATAGGCCATATGTGCAAAGGAATTTTTTCCCCGTGAACTTGTCAAAATTCAAGTTTATCAGTGCCAATGGAAACTAGTCCAAAAAATTACATAGAGGACCAAAAGTACTAGACAATAACTAATAGAACCTGCAACTTTACAAAAAGGACCCCAAAACATATAGAAGAAAATCAATCGAGTCCTTCTCGACCGCACATCAGATCTCTGCTCCGCATCCTTTCCAGCAACTCCGTCGCCGGGGACGCACCACTTGGGACGGTGTCGCCGGTAGTCGCCAGGACGAAGGAGAAGAAGGGCCTCAGCAACGGCATATTGGCTCTGAGAAGGGCCGCTGAAAGGCCAAGATGTGCACGGGCAAGACGGATGACGCCGTCGTATGCCCCGAGCTTGTGAACTTTAGCAGCTTGACTTCCCCATTGGCCAGATCTGAAGCACTGACCAAAGCAAGCCTCACCGTTAGCGCCATCACATTGATGGCACCAGATCGGGGTTTGGCCGGCAAGATCCGCCAGATTCACCATAGGCCAGATCTGAAGCCGATGACGAGATCCCCGACTCCATTGCGCCATTCTGCTCATGGGAAACACTGGATCTAAGCTTACAACAACACTAACTCCCTCGGATCCAAATTAGCTGACTCAACTTTGCTTATCTAAATATGGATGTATCCACACATGTTTTTACTCTAGATACATACACGTCTAAGGAAAGTTGAATCAATTAATTTAGTTCGGAGGGTGTACAATATACAGAGAGAAGTCGGCCTCGTCTCCGGCCGGCGAGGCCGCCGGAGAGAAGGGGGAGAGGAGCCGGGGGAGTGGGAGAGACTCGAGAGAGAAAGAGAAGAGGAAGAAATGAGAGCTCCCTGGGGAAGAACATTATTTTTGTCGTTCTGCTCGTAGCTTGAAACTGAAAATTTCGGCCGCGCGCCAAATCATCCCGCCGCATCCATTCGAAAATCCCGTGACCAGTTTTACCCTTTTAACCCTGGTCCGGAAGCTACAACCCACCGACCATGGAGGGCTCATTCGGTAACAATGAAATATCTTGCCTAGATCCCGAACCCTCCCCACAGGCCCACACCCACCCACCAACCATTCGCCCCATTAGCTCAAAAATACTCTCACACGCCAAAGCTCTGACTCTCTACAGTACTAGATCTGCTTCGCCGCCGGCATACTCCTCCACAGCGTAGCCTTGATCGTGTTGGCTGTCCACCCACCTGATCCGCTCCCCCGCCGCCCTCGTCACCGACGGATCTGCTTCACCGCCGACCTCGCCACCGACGGATCTGCTTCACCGCCGACCTCGCCACCGACGGATCTGCTTCACCGCCGACCTCGCCACCGACTACCTCGGTGCGCGGCTGTATCAACTTCACCGAATCCCTTGCCAGCCAACCAGATCTGCTTCACTAACGCCCACTTCTACTGAAACAGGGTCGATTCATCGTCTCCCGCGTTCGCCGCCGCTGGAATGCAAGTTGCCGCCCCCGTCCACCCCGCCGCAGCTTGGTTAGTACGTGATACGCGTAGATGCACACGTCCGTTGGGAACCCCAAGTGGAAGGTATGATGCGTATAGAAGCAAGTTTCCCTCAGTATGAAACCAAGGTTTAATCGAACCAGTAGGAGCCAAGAAGCACGTTGAAGGTTGATGGTCGCGAAATGTGATGCGGCGCAACACCAGGGATTCCGGCGCCAACGTGGAATCTGCACAACAAAACCAAAGTACTTTGCCCCAACGAAGCAGTGAGGTTGTCAATCTCACCGGCTTGCTGTAACAAAGGATTAAACGTATCGAGTGGAAGATGTTTGCAAAGAAAACAGTAAAACATTGCAGTAGATTGTATGCTATGTAAAGAATAGGACCGGGGTCCACAGTTCACTAGAGGTGTCTCTCCCATAAGATAAAAGCATGTTGGGTGAACAAATTACAGTCGGGCAATTGACAAATAGAGAAGGGCATAACAATGCATATACATGATATGATAAATATAGAGATTTAATTGGGCATTACGACAAAGTACATAGACCGCCATCCAACTGCATCTATGCCTAAAAAGTCCACCTTCAGGTTATCATCCGAACCCCATTCGGTATTAAGTTGCTAAGCAACACACAATTGCATTAAGTATGGTGCGTAATGTAATCGACAACTACATCCTTAGACATAGAATCAATGTTTTATCCCTAGTGGCAACAGCACATCACAACCTTAGAACTTTCTGTCACTGTCCCAGGTGTCAATGAAGGCATGAACCCACTATCGAGCATAAATACTCCCTCTTGGAGTTAAGAGTAAAAACTTGGCCAGAGCCTCTACTAATAACGGAGAGCATGCAAGATCATAAACAACACATAAACAATAGATTGATAATCACCATAACATAGTATTCTCTATCCATCGGATCCCGACAAACACAACATATAGAATTACATATAGATGATCTTGATCATGTTAGGCAGCTCACAAGATCCAACAATGAAGCACAACAAGGAGAAGACGACCATCTAGCTACTGATATGGACCCATGGTCCAGGGGTGAACTACTCACTCATCACTCCGGAGGCGATCATGGCGATGAAGAGTCCTCAGGGAGATGAATCCCCTCTCGAGGCGGAGAAGCGATCTCCTGAATCCCCGAGATGGGATTCGGCGGCGGCGCGTCTCCGGAAGGTTTTCCGTATCGTGGCTCTCGGTGCTGGGGTTTCGCGACGGAGGCTGTTTGTAGGCGAAAGGGCAGGTCAAGGGCGGCACGAGGGGCCCGGGGGCAGGCCGGCGCGGCCGGGGCACAGGCCGCGCCTCCCTATCCCTGGCCACCTCGTGGCCCCACTTCGACTCTCCTTCGGTCTTCTGGAGCTCCGTGCAAAAATAGGACCCTGGGCGAAGATTTCGTCCAATTCCGAGAATATTTCTTTACTAGGATTTCTGAAACCAAAAACAGCAACTGGCTCTTCGGCATCTTGTTAATAGGTTAGTTCCGAAAATGCATAAATATGACATATAATGTGCATAAAACATGTAGGTATCATCAATAAAGTAGCATGGAACATAAGAAATTATCGATACGTTGGAGACGTATCGCATCCCAAGCTTAGTTCTGCTCGTCCCGAGCAGGTAAAACGATAACAAAGATAATTTTGAAGTGACATGCCATCATAATCTTGATCATACTATTTGTAAACATATGTAATGAATGCAGCGATCAAAACAAAGGAATGACATGAGTAAACAAGTGAATCATATGACAAAGACTTTTCATGAATAGTACTTCAAGACAAGCATCAATAAGTCTTGCATAAGAGTTAACTCATAAAGCAATAAATCAAAGTAAAGGTGTTGAAGCAACACATAGGAAGATTAAGTTTCAGCGATTGCTTTCAACTTATAACATGTATATCTCATGGATATTGTCAACATAAAGTAATATAACAAGTGCAATATGCAAGTATGTAGGAATCAATGCACAGTTCACACAAGTGTTTGCTTCTTAGGTGGAGGGAGATAGGTAAACTGACTCAACAATAAAAGTAAAAGAATGGTCCTTCAAAGAGGAAAGCATCGATTGCTGTATTTGTGCTAGAGCTTTTATTTTGAAAACATGAAACAATTTTGTCAACGGTAGTAATAAAGCATATGAGTTATGTAAATTATATCTTACAAGTTGCAAGCCTCATGCATAGTATACTAATAGTGCCCGCACTCGTCCTACTTAGCTTGGACTACCGGGTCTTTGCATGCCATGTTTCAACCAAGTGTCACAAAGGGGTACCTCCATGCCGCCTGTACAAAGGTCTAAGGAGAAAGCTCGCATTTTGGATTTCTCGCTTTTGATTATTCTCAACTTAGACATCCATACCGGGACAACATGGACAACAGATAATGGACTCCTCTTAAATGCATAAGCATGTAGCAATGATTATTATTCTCATATGAGATTGAGGATATATGTCCAAACTGAAACTTCAACCATGATTCATGGCTTTAGTTAGCGGCCCAATGTTCTTCTCTAACAATTTTGCATGCTCCAACCACTAAAATGATAGATCCTTCAGACAAGACGGACATGCATAGCAACTCACATGATATTCAACAATAGTTGATGGCGTTCCCCAGAAGCATGGTTATCGCACAACGAGCAACTTAATAAAAGATAAAGTGCATAAGTACATATTCAATACTACGATAGTTTTTAAGGCTATTTTGTCCCATGAGCTATATATTGCAAAGGTGGATGATGGAATTTTAAAGGTAGCACTCAAGCAATTTACTTTGGAATGGCGGAGAAATACCATGTAGTAGGTAGGTATGGTGGACACAAATGGCATAGTGGTTGGCTCAAGGATTTTGGATGCATGAGAAGTATTCCCTCTCGATACAAGGTTTAGGCTAGCAAGGTTATTTGAAGCAAACTCAAGGATGAACAAGTGCAGCAAAACTCACATAAAAGACATATTGTAAACATTATAAGACTCTACACCGTCTTCCTTGTTGTTCAAAACTCAATACTAGATATTATCTAGACCTTAGAGAGACCAAATATGCAAATCAAATTTTAGCAAGCTCTATGTATTTCTTCATTAATGGGTGCAAAGTATATGATGCAAGAGCTTAAACATGAGCACAACAATTGCCAAGTATCACATTATCCAAGACATTTTAGAATTACTACATGTAGCATTTTTCAATTCCAACCATATAACAATTTAACGAAGAAGAAACTTCGCCTTGAACATTATGAGTAAAGCCTAAGGACATATTTGTCCATATGCAACAGCGGAGCATGTCTCTCTCCCACAAAGTGAATGCTAGGATCCATTTATTCAAACAAAAACAAAAACAAAAACAAACCGACGCTCCAAGTAAAGAACACAAGATGTGATTGAATAAAAATATAGTTTCGGGGGAGGAACCTGATGATGTTGTCGATGAAGAAGGGGATGCCTTGGGCATCCCCAAGCTTAGACGCTTGAGTCTTCTTAAAATATGCAGGGGTGAACCACGGGGCATCCCCAAGCTTAGAGCTTTCACTCCTCTTGATCATAGTATATCATTCTCCTCTCTTGACCCTTGAAAACTTCCTTCACACCAAACTTCAAGCAAACTCATTAGAGGGTTAGTGCACAATTGATAATTCTCATATTCAGAGGTGACACAATCATTATTTTCACTTCTGGACATTTCATAAAGCTACTGGACATTAATGGATCAAAGAAATAAATCCAACATAGCAAAAGAGGCAATGCGAAATAAAAGGCAGAATCTGTCAAAAACAGAACAGTCCGTAAAGACGAATTTAAAGCTGGCACCAGACTTGCTCAAATGGAAAAACTCAAAACTAATGAAAGTTGCGTACATATCTGAGGATCACGCTCGTAAATTGGCAGATTTTTTCGAATTTTACAGAGGCCTGTGCCCAGATTCGTGACAGACAGCAATGCTGTTTCTGCGCAGCGATCCCAAATATAACATCAACTTTGACATAGAAACTTTACTTGGCACAAAAACATGATAAGGAGAGGTTGCTACAGTAGTAAACAACTTCCAAGACTCAACAAAACAAAAAATTGCTGTAGTAAAAACATGGGTTGTCTCCCATAAGCGCTTTTCTTTAACGCCTTTCAGCTAGGCGCAGAAAGTGCAAATCAAGTATTATCGAGAGTAGAAGCATCAACATCATTACCAGGGGTGTTGGGAGTTTTCTCAACAATGCATTGTATCTGGTCTATATAAGTAACTCCTCTCTCATTGCTCCTAGGCTTACTATTCTCATCAAACAAATTTTCAGGAACAAGCCAAGCATAGTTGTTTTCCAAAGCTTCATGCATTCCTAGTAGTTTACTAGGTATTGGCGCTTTAATTTCCCTACCATCATTAGCATTATTAGTATACTTAATTCTATCCATATCCATCTTTTCAAGTATTTGTTTAAAATTAGGAAAGAAACCAAGCCTCTTATGCTTAATAAAAACTTTTCTAGCTTCTTTAACTATATCCTCAAATTCTCTAACAAGGACTTTTAAAACAAAATTTCTCTTTTCTCCCATCTCCATATCCGAAAGTGTAAGAAACATATGTTGTATTATGGGATTGAGATTAACAAATCTAGTTTCTAACATGTGTATCAAACAGGCAGAAGCACTTTCATAAGTAGGAGCAGTTTTTAATAATGGTATATCTTCAAAATCTTCATCCATACTAACATGGGTGAAAAATTCTTCTATATTATCTCTTCCAATGATACACCCTCGTCCTACCGGTATCTCTTCCAAAGTGAACTTAGGATTAAGCATGATGAAATAAGCAAAAGGTAAACTAGGCAAATAAAGTAAAGACAAGTAACTAATTTTTTTGTGTTTTTTATATAGAGAGCAAGACAGTAAATAAAGTAAAACTAGCAACTAATTTGTGTTTTGTTTAGGTGCAGCAAACAAAGTAGTAAATAAAATAAAGCAAGACAAAAACAAAGTAAAGAGATTGAGAAGTGGAGACTCCCCTTGCAGCGTGTCTTGATCTCCCGGCAACGGCGCTGAAATTTAGCTTGATACGCGTAGATGCACACGTCCGTTGGGAACCCCAAGTGGAAGGTATGATGCGTATAGAAGCAAGTTTCCCTCAGTATGAAACCAAGGTTTAATCGAACCAGTAGGAGCCAAGAAGCACGTTGAAGGTTGATGGTCGCGAAATGTGATGCGGCGCAACACCAGGGATTCCGGTAATCTCACAACAAAACCAAAGTACTTTGCCCCAACGAAACAGTGAGGTTGTCAATCTCACCGCTTGCTGTAACAAAGGATTAAACGTATCGAGTGGAAGATGTTTGCAAAGAAAACAATAAAACACAATTGCATAGATTGTATGCTATGTAAAGAATAGGACCGGGGTCCACAGTTCACTAGAGGTGTCTCTCCCATAAGATAAAAGCATGTTGGGTGAACAAATTACAGTCGGGCAATTGACAAATAGAGAAGGGCATAACAATGCATATACATGATATGATAAATATAGTGAGATTTAATTGGGCATTACGACAAAGTACATAGACCGCCATCCAACTGCATCTATGCCTAAAAAGTCCACCTTCAGGTTATCATCCGAACCCCATTCAGTATTAAGTTGCTAAGCAACAGACAATTGCATTAAGTATGGTGCGTAATGTAATCGACAACTACATCCTTAGACATAGAATCAATGTTTTATCCCTAGTGGCAACAGCACATCACAACCTTAGAACTTTCTGTCACTGTCCCAGGTGTCAATGAAGGCATGAACCCACTATCGAGCATAAATACTCCCTCTTGGAGTTAAGAGTAAAAACTTGGCCAGAGCCTCTACTAATAACGGAGAGCATGCAAGATCATAAACAACACATAAACAATAGATTGATAATCACCATAACATAGTATTCTCTATCCATCGGATCCCGACAAACACAACATATAGTATTACAGATAGATGATCTTGATCATGTTAGGCAGCTCACAAGATCCAACAATGAAGCACAATTAGGAGAAGACGACCATCTAGCTACTGCTATGGACCCATAGTCCAGGGGTGAACTACTCACTCATCACTCCGGAGGCGATCATGGCGATGAAGAGTCCTCCGGAGATGAATCCCCTCTCCCGCGGTGCGAGGCGATCTCCTGAATCCCCCGAGATGGGATTCGCGGCGCGCGTCTCTGGAAGGTTTTCCGTATCGTGGCTCTCGGTGCGGGGTTTTCGCGACAGAGGCTATTTGTAGGCGAAAGGGCAGGTCAAGAGGCGGCACGAGGCCCGGGGAGCAGGCGGCGCGGCCGGGGCCGGCCGCGCCGCCTCAGGCCACCTCGTGGCCCCACCGACTCTCCTCGGTCTTGGAAGCTCCGTGCAAAAATAGGACCCTGGGCGAAGATTTCGTCCAATTCCGAGAATATTTCTTTACTAGGATTTCTGAAACCAAAAACAGCAGAAACTGGCTCTTCGGCATCTTGTTAATAGGTTAGTTCCGAAAATGCATAAATATGACATATAATGTGCATAAAACATGTAGGTATCATCAATAAAGTAGCATGGAACATAAGAAATTATCGATACGTTGGAGACGTATCAATCGCGGTGTTTCTTTAGCCATGTTTTGTGTAGTTATTTGCAGATCTCATATGCCGTTAACTTTCTTGATGTGTTGCTTCGCATGAAGTTTGTTTAAATATTGTACAGTACAAAAGCATTATCCGGTCGCTACCATCCTGTTCATTCTACTGACACCTGTGTGCATCCACATATTTATAGCCTTGTACCCATTCATTTGCTGCCAACTGTTTTTGTACTGCATGCTATTGTCGCACTGCTTTTATAGTCATGCTATGGGCATTTCCAATCTGCTTGTTCTTATACCACATCATTAGCTCACCGCTAGCCGCTAGCTGTTTTCTCGTGTCTGCTATTCTCACACTGCTTTTATAATCATGCTATGTGCATTTCCAATCTGCTTGCTCTTATACCTCGTCTTTAGCTTATATAGTTATTGCTGCGTGCATGTCTGGTCTTTGTATTATCGTAGACTGACTTGTCAATGTTATTTTTCCTAGGGATTGATCATGCGAACCACTTATTAGAACATCCAACATTAACAGCGGGGACGCTAGGGAAGGTTGGAATCTGAGTTCTTGGTTGGTAATTTTGGCAGTTTACTTCCGTTATTATCTATAACCTATATGCATTGTTCCTTATGCAAGAGATTAACACTTGGAACCCTGCCATAGCAATGCCATTCATGCTTTACTATGTTTCTGCCTATTTGATATGCTTGTCTTGGAGAAACTGCGAAGGTGATTTGAACCTGACATTTGGTCATTCTTAATGCCAGTTTACTTTATGTGGAAAACCTTGGCATTACCCTACTCTAAATCTGAATGTCTGAAATTCGTATCTCATGCAAAGCAACATCTAGTTGGTTTTAATCTGATATCTGGTAAATATTGGCTTATTCATTTGGCAGCTCAAGTTTTTTGTTATTTGAAACCAGCTGACTTGGTCTTAAATGTGATATCTAAACACAGATTAAGGACAATGGAGCAGGAGGATTAGCATTTCACTTGATGGCTGAACCTAAAATGACAGGCATGTTGACCACGACTAGTGCACGCAAGAGAAGGACCTGCAGTGAGCCAGTATGTGCTTAGTACATGCATCTTATCTTATCTTGTGCTTATTTCTGCTACATGCTGTTATCTGATCTCTACATTGCGTAATACATGTTTGAATAGTTAATTGTTGTAACTATGTTTGCAATGTTACCAGAATGCAGTTTTAATGAAGCAGTCATCATTAGAAGATAGTCACCAAAAAAGGATCTGTAGCGACCCTGTGCAACATTATGATGTAAGTTTGTGCTTAGTACAAGTTCCATACATTGTCTTATTTATGCAACTTGTTATTATCTTATATCTACATTGCATAATAAATGTTTGCATAGTTCATCGTTTAACTCTTTTTGCATTATTATCAGAATGCAGTTGTGATGAAGCAATCTTCATTAGAAGTGAGGCCCACAAAAAGTTCTGATCTTTCTTCTGATGCATCTTCTCATAGCCGTCAACCTAGACCATTTCTTTCATCAAACAGTAAATATCTCAAGGCTGTACTTTATAAAAGACATGGTATTGCTGCTTTAAGATCTGTAGCTGATATGTTGACAAAGAGTACACAAGATTCAATCAAGGCGATTGCCAAATGTCAACGTGTTATTGATGATGCTAATAGAAGTCCTCAATGATTCTATGTAATTTTTTTATTTGGGCATATTAATTGCCTTGTAATTTTCCTACTTGTTTTATTTGTGTATGTAATTGTGTGTATCATTGATATCAGATTTTAGGCTCATGAAATTTAATGCAAGTTGACTAGTCAAACAAGTAGGGCCCTACAACAGATTGGGCCGGCCCACTTACAGTAGTGTGGGACCCACTTCCATTTTGGGCCGGCCCACTTCTTTAGTAGGCCGGCCCGGTTACACGATAGTGGTATCCACATGCTTATTGGGCCGGCCCACTATCTTGTTGGGCCAGCCCATTTGCTATATGGTGGTCCCACATGGTAAATGGGTCGGCCCTTTAACAGGAAGGTGGGACCCACCTGTGTTTTTGGCTCGGCCCACTATCTTGTTGGGCCGGCCCACTTGCTATATGGTGGACCCCACATACTAAATGGACCGGCCTTTTAACTGGAAAGTGGGACCCACCTGTGTTTTTAGCCCGGTCCACTTTTTGTTGCGGCCTTCTATATGGTGGACCCCACACACCAAATGGGCCGGCCCATTAACAAAAGTGGGACCCACTGTGTTTTTGGCCCGGCCCACTATCTTGTTGGGCCGGCCCACTTGCTATATGGTGGACCCCACGTACTAAATGGGCCGCCCTTTAACTGGAAAGTGGGACCCACCTGTGTTTTTGGCCGGCCCATTTGCTATATGGTGGACCCCACACACTAAATGGGCCGGCCCTTTAACGAAGTGGGACCCTGTGTTTTGGCCGCCCACTTGCTTTTTGGGTCGGCCCGTTGCTGAAGGTGGACCCCACATGTTAAATGGGCGGCCCGTTTAAGTTTGACCAGTCAACCTTAGAGGTTAGGCCCGGCCCACGTAACTAATGGACCAGCCCAGCTATATAGTTGACCGGTCAAACTATGTCATCTGGCCCGGCCCGCTTAAGACGTGGCAGGCCTCGTGTGGGCCTACCATCTACCACGGGGTTTCAGCGGTTAACGCCGTTAATCGTTAACGGCGTCGCCACGTGTCGTTTGCATGACGTCGCTCAACGGGCTCCCGAAAACACTTGCGCGACGGTCCGATTTTCCGTGGCGGAAGGGCGCCCAAACGCGACGGACCGAAAAAACGTCGTAGGACTTTGCTTGTTTGGACAACAGAACCCATATCGTCGGGTTAGGCCCATAGGCGACGAAAAATACCCCTTAGTGGACGATTTTGGGACGTTGTCTATCAGAACTTTTCTTGTAGTGTACACCTGTTAATTCACCTGAGTCTGATGACCTTGATGAATATTATGTGGAACTTGATGATGATTTTATTGATAAATGCAATGCTACTACTGGTACAAGTAACCTTAAAAAGCTTATTGCACAGCATGTTGTTAGATATAAACTGTCTCCTGATCCTAAATTTGCCACATCTCCTATAAATATTAAGGATAAGGATTATGATTTTTCTCTTGATTTATCTCATATATCTATTGTTGAGAAAACACCTTTTTGTGGTACTGAAAAAGAAAGTGCCGTAGAGCACATGAATGAACTTTCTACTTTGAGTAGCTTGTTTTCTGATGATATTAAGAAGCGTACTTACTTTGTTGCTAAAAATTTTCCTTTCTCATTAAAGGATGATGCTAAGATTTGGTATAATAGTTTGCCTCCTGATTCTATTGATAGTCCAAGTTGTTTGCTTGATGTTTTTTTCGAAAATATTTTCCTGCTAGTGCTCAACATATTGCCTTGCAGAAAATTTATAGTTTTGACCAGGAAGATGGGGAGAAATTGCCTGAAGCTTGGGCAAGGTTTTGCTCTCTTATTAGAGCTCGGCCTGGACATGATTTGGAAAAGCATGATTTACTTGATATATTTTAGAGTGGACTAACCATTGAGTCTAGAGCATACCTGGATAGTTGTGCTGATTGTGTTTTCAGGAAAAGAACTCCGGACGAAGCTGAAAATTATTGGCTAAAATAAGCCAAAATCATGATGATTGGACTACACCTGAACCAACCCCAACACCAATATTGAAGAAGAGGGGTATGATTGAATTAAATGATGAAGATATGAGGGAAGCCAAGAAATCTCTTATGGAGAAAGGTATTAAATCTGAAGATGTGAAGAATTTACCTCCTATAGAAGATCTATGTAAGATAATTCCCCCTTCATCCACGATTGAGGTACATTCTCTTCAACGCTTTGATAAAGGAGATATTCCTTATTCAAAACCTCCTGATCAATGTTTAGATGAATTTGATAATTATGTTGTTAAGCAAGATAACTTTAATATGAGAATAGAGAATCATCTAATGGAAAACTCTCAAGCTATTAGTAAATTGCATGATATTGTGGAGAGAACCTCCAATGATGTTAAGATGCTTGTTAAACATTTTCATATGATTCAAACTCAAATTGATCAACTTACTAAAGTGCAAAATGACTTGTTAAAAAATACTCATAAAGAAAAACATGCTTATGAAGTAACAACTAGAGGTGGTGCTTCTACCTAGGATCCTCTATATCCTGAAGGGCATCCCAAAAGAGTTGAACAAGATTCTCAACGAACTAAAGAAACTAGTAGTCCTTCTAAGAAAAAGAAGAAGAAACATAAAACTGTTGTAGAATCCTCTGAACCTGTTAATGATCCTAATAGTATTTCTATTTCTGATGCTGAAACTGAAAGTGGTAATGAACATGATAAAGATAATGATAAGAATGATGCTTCTGATAAAGAAGAGATTGAAAATGAACCTGAAAAGCATGCTAAAAATAAAAAGTACACTAAAGAAGATTTTATTGCTAAGAAACATGGTAATGAAAGAGAACCTTGGGTTCAAAAGCAAATGCCTTTTCCTGCTAAGAAACTAAAATCAAAGGAGGAGAAACACTATAATAAATTTTGTGATTGGATGAAACCTTTGTTTTTGCAAATCCCTTTGACTGATGCTATTAAATTGCCTCCTTATTCAAAATATATGAAAGATATTGTCTCTAACAAAAGGAAAATTCCTAATGAGGAGATTTCCACTATGCTCGCTAATTACTCTTTCAATGGCAAGGTTCCAAAGAAGTTGGGAGACCCAGGTATACCAACTATCCCTTGTTCCATCAAGAATAATTATGTTAGAACTGCTCTATGTGATTTGGGAGCATGAGTTAGTGTGATGCCTTTTTCCCTTTACAAGAGACTTGATTTAGATAAATTGATACCAACCGATATATCTTTGCAAATGGCTGATAAATCTACTGTTGTTCCTGTTGGTATATGTGAAGATGTTCCTGTTCAAGTTACTCAAAATTGCTTAATATTAACTGATTTTGTTGTGTTGGAAATGCCTGAAGATGATAATATGTCTATTATTCTTGGAAGACCCTTTCTTAATACTGCAGGGGCTGTTATTGATTGCAATAAAGGAAAAGTCACCTTCAATGTTGATGACAAGGAACATACTGTCTATTTTCCCAAGAGGATTGATAAAGTATATGGAGTTAATACGATTTTTAATTTGAGAACTATCAAGGTGGGAACTATTGATTGTCCTATATATGAGCCTAAAGAAGAATATCAAACTATTGTGATTGGATCCATATCAATTCAATATAAGGTAACATGATTGATTTGAGGTTTATTTCTTCTTATGTCATGTAAAATTTATTTGGTGGCAAGACTTGATCAACCTTGTTAACAAGTATATTTTAAATGCATGAGAGAACTAAACAACATTTCTTTCCTTCTCCACTTGTTTTACTTGCTGTAGTACTATTTGGTTTGCAAAATACTTTAGTTGTTTAAAATTTTGGAAATCATTTTCCTGCCCTGCAATAATTATTTTAACACCCAGAAATGTGCATTTTTCGAAATTTTCAAAAAATTACAAAAATTATACCGTTGGTCCTATTTTTCGAAATGCAACCTGGGAGTGCCTGGGGCTGACCAGTGGGGCACCCCAGGGATGCACCCCATGTGCCGGTGCGGCCAGCAAGGGGGGCGTGCCACCCTGTGGTGAGGGCCCCTCCTGGCCCCACTTCGTCATCCCTTCCACTCATTGCACTCTCTCTCCCGAAAAAACTCGTACCAGTTCGTTCTCACTCGCGTTTTCGCCCAAGAGCTCAGGATTTCTCGATCTCCTTGCTCAGCCCATCTTTGCTGCTGAAATTTGGAGCATTTGTTCTCCGGTATGTGACTCCTTCGATTATCCAATTATAATTTTGAATGGTTGAGTATATCTTGAGAAATTTGCTGCTGTAGGTGACATGTTAAGTGAGCTTGCATGCTTGATTCAAGTTGTAGAAATGAGTTTTGATGCATGTTTAGTACTCTAGCAAGTTCCTATAGTAGTTTACCTCAATTATATGTCTCGAAATAAAATTTTATAATGATTGTTGAAAAATTTCAGAAAAGGAAAATGAACAACCACACCTTTGGAGAGGTGTTTGAGAGAGACATGCCAAGAATGACAAGGCCTTCGAGGGAAGCCACTCGGATTAGGCGATCCTATGATGAGGATGTCATTGCGCCGAGCTTTGAAGCTGAATGAATGATCCTTTCCATGCTTTGACTTTTTGCGCAATAAAATAAAGCAAGACAAAAACAAAGTAAAGAGATTGAGAAGTGGAGACTCCCCTTGCAGCGTGTCTTGATCTCCCGGCAACGGCGCCAGAAAAAGAGCTTGATGGCGTGTAACTCACACGTTCGTTGGGAACCCCAAGAGGAAGGTATGATGCGCACAGTAGCAAGTTTTCCCTCAGAAGAAACCAAGGTTTAATCGAACCAGGAGAGCCAAGAAGCACGTTGAAGGTTGATGGTGGCGAAATGTGATGCGGCGCAACAACAGGGATTCCGGCGCCAACGTGGAATCTGCACAACAAAACCAAAGTACTTTGCCCCAACGAAACAGTGAGGTTGTCAATCTCACCGGCTTGCTGTAACAAAGGATTAAGCGTATCGAGTGGAAGATGATTGTTTGCAAGAAAATAGTAAAACACAATTGCAGTAGATTGTATGCTATGTAAAGAATAGGACCGGGGTCCACAGTTCACTAGAGGTGTCTCTCCCATAAGATAAAAGCATGTTGGGTGAACAAATTACAGTCGGGCAATTGACAAATAGAGAAGGGCATAACAATGCATGTACATGATATGATAAATATAGTGAGATTTAATTGGGCATTACGACAAAGTACATAGACCGCCATCCAACTGCATCTATGCCTAAAAAGTCCACCTTCAGGTTATCATCCGAACCCCATTCAGTATTAAGTTGCAAAGCAACAGACAATTGCATTAAGTATGGTGCGTAATGTAATCGACAACTACATCCTTAGACATAGAATCAATGTTTTATCCCTAGTGGCAACAGCACATCACAACCTTAGAACTTTCTGTCACTGTCCCAGGTGTCAATGAAGGCATGAACCCACTATCGAGCATAAATACTCCCTCTTGGAGTTAAGAGTACAAACTTGGCCAGAGCCTCTACTAATAACGGAGAGCATGCAAGATCATAAACAACACATAAACAATAGATTGATAATCACCATAACATAGTATTCTCTATCCATCGGATCCCGACAAACACAACATATAGTATTACAGATAGATGATCTTGATCATGTTAGGCAGCTCACAAGATCCAACAATGAAGCACAATTAGGAGAAGACGACCATCTAGCTACTGCTATGGACCCATAGTCCAGGGGTGAACTACTCACTCATCACTCCGGAGGCGATCATGGCGATGAAGAGTCCTCGGGAGATGAATCCCCCTCCGGCAGGGTGCGGGCGATCTGAATCCCCGAGATGGGATTCGCGGCGGCGGCGTCTCCGGAAGGTTTTCCGTATCGTGGCTCTCGATCGGGGTTTCGCGACGGAGGCTTTAAGTAGGCGGAAGGGTAGGTCGGGGGCACGAGGGGCCCACACCACAGGGCGGCGCGGGGCCAGGCCGCGCCGCCCTATGGTGTGGCCACCTCGTGGCCCCACTTCCTTCCTCTTCGGTCTTACGGAAGCTCCGTGCAAAAATAGGACCCGGGCGGTGATTTCGTCCAATTCCGAGAATATTTCCTTACTAGGATTTCTGAAACCAAAAACAGCAAAGGCTCTTCGGCATCTTGTTAATAGGTTAGTTCCAGAAAATGCATAAATATGACATATAATGTGCATAAAACATGTAGGTATCATCAATAAAGTAGCATGGAACATAAGAAATTATCGATACGTTGGAGACGTATCACGTTGCCTAAGTGGAAGTTCAACTTAACAGTCTCCACGAAGTGCAGGTATATTAAACAGTAAATGGAACTAATGAGTCATCTGATGTGCATATGAGATCTGGTGGGGGATTGTTGAATGTAGATGGGCTGCAGCCCAGTAAGGCAGCCCATGTAGTCTACAATTCCTGAAATCTCAAGGCCCATCACGTTGGCAGCTTGGGACAGCCTTGGGGGACAAAGTTTAGTCCCACATTGCTAGTTGGAAGAGAGTTGGAGTGGTATATAAGGGCTGCTGTTCTAGTCATTCCAAGTGAGTTAGAATACAAGGAGCCCTCGCGCACTCCTCCTCCTCCGCCCGCCCCGCCTCGCTCGTCACGCACGCACGTCGTGTTTCGTGACTCGAGTTCGAGTTCGAGACACACTCAAGGAAGCCTAAATTTTTGCTTGGTGCACCAACTGTGTTGGGTACGTGTCGGCCTGCATGTGCATGCTCGCCGCGTGTCCCTGGCTTCCTACGCGTGGCAACGCGGTCGGGTCGGCTTCCCAGGCTATACCAAGAGATGGATCAGATCTAGAGATACACAGTTCTCAGAACTCTCTAGTCCATCTCTCTCGCGAAGTTCCTTTTGCTGCGCTACTCTCTAGTCTTCCCCATCCCGGCGACTGCGTGCACAGCCGTCCGGGAGAGCAGGCCTCCGAAACTCCGTCCGTTGAGATCCTGCACCGGGAGACGGGCGATAAGGTTTTTGGGGAGCGTCTCGGCGCGACTGCTCGCTACTGTTCGTGCTCTTCTTCGACGGATCGGCTGCTTCATCGACAGATCCGACTACACCATGGGTGCTGGTGCGACCTTCCCGGTCGCGATGTACGTGCTTTTCCTCTCCTACCTTGCACTGCTACTTATTCCATGTTCAGATCTGATGCATGTGCTTAGTCTGATGTGCGTGGTTAAGTATGCTTGTGCATCGGTAATGTTGCTTTCGGTAATTAATCTCATACGGAAATTACCTAATACTCCAACATCATCTGCATATGTTTTGTCCCATGATGTTCCCTACTCCTTTTCTGTCTCGTGCATGCGTTTTGCTAAGAGATAGCGTTGCTGTTGAATTTGTATCCTGGTCATGCCTGAATCCCAGACATCCCGTGCTTGCTAGTTGTTACCATAATGCCACAGGATGCGACTTCTTTCATGTTTTTTTTCTTTTAATAACGGGATTAAGACCACCAGATGACTTGAGCAGAAAACGGGCATCAGCCATATACTAGGAAAATCCCGCTTTCAACTCTTGTGCAACGCATATCTAACTGAGAAAAAAAATCTTTAAACTCATGCACAACTAATATGCCACGCAAATCAAACTGTTGATCTAGAATTGAACGAGCTCTAACTTAATTCTCACTAGAACGAGAATCATCGAAACCATTATTGATAGTCTGTCAAGTCTATACCGTTCACCACCACAATGACGACGGAACAATACACGAACCAAACAAACATGGCTGCGGCCAGCGCCGGTAGCATGAGCAGCGCATCGATCCACGTCGCGTCCTCGTACACCAGCGTCCACGCGTAGGAACCCAACAGCCCGACAGTCATCATCACAAGTGAAACCTGCATTGCGCGCAGGCAGGACCAAGTGTTAATTAATTAGTAAGAGATCAGCTTGCATGACAAAAGTTCCGTAAAGAATTACTGCAAGTCACTCACGTATACCACGGCCTTGGTGAATCGATCACACGGGTTCGACTCCGAGCTGCAGACCTTCGCGTATGATTTGCCGATAAGGTCCTCCAGATCGTCAGGCGGGGTTCCTTCATCCAGATCGGTTATCACTTGAGCGGCGGCAACGGCTGAGGCGGCGGCGTCGTTTAGCGGCTGGCGGCAGGACAGCAGCAACACGTTCGCTGCCAATGGGATGCCCTGCGCGAGGTTCATATGCCGGTGTATGCTCGAGTGTATTTTGGTGGGAGAATCGGCGGTTGAGGCGATGATTCTGCCGTCGTGTGTTAATAATATCGATGGATACGCAGACGGGCAGTAGCTATATCCAATATGGACGCCGGCTCTGTTCGTATTGCACGCGGATTCGGAGTTGGATCGCGATTAGAAGGACATGGCACGCGTTGCCGCGCCCTTTTTTGCTGCTGGCATTTTATTATTTCCGTGGTTTGTGTATGTGTGTCTAGCGTTTCTCAACTAAATAAGACCTAAGAGGAACCACAACCATTGACACCAGCAGCTGGTTGAGGACCCGTTGATGCACATGAGGCGCGCCAAAAATCCTAGGCGAATCATCCGCCGACGAATCCCTGCCACGTGCTGCTAGACATAGCAAAAATGAAGCCCCCTCAGACATCGAGGAGCATAAGTAAAACCTGTACAGTAGCAAATACACCACCACGGCGACCTGGAGACCCTTAGAAGCATCCATTTAGGCAAACGACAAAAAGAGCCTGCTTGAACAGACAGGAATCAAGCAAAAAATATATTAATTTGGATATCGGAACTGAAGACCACCACAACCGGCCACCAGTATTCCAACAGCAATCTTAGACTACCAATTAATAACAACATTCTCATTATACAGTAATAATAGTGAACTGTAATTATCTCTAGGCTTGGAACATTGAGGATCAATGAATTTGACAAATAACAATACAAAAGTCAGGTAAAACCAAAATCTCGAGTGGGGCATAAATAGAAATTTGTGCATCACAATGCAATGAATAAATTTATTCTATATATTTAATATTTAGTCAACTGTTTGATTCAGTCATAGTACTTGCAGTGCAGATTACAAGTTGAACCTCTTTCAGTGCCAACACATGGTTAAGAAGCTATGTTCCCTATTCTAAATATAAACAATAGTAGAGGAATATATGGGCGCTTGCAGCAGATCTCAGAGGTACAAACCTGATCATGAAGTCACTTAAATGATAACACCGATACTTTTGACATTCTTTTCCGAGATAAAATATCTTTCTTGCAAGAGATCTTGTTTGTTCCCAAGTGTTGTTCACCGTCCTATAATCCCGCTTGATATCTAACTGAGAACTAACCCTTAAGTGTTTAAACTACTACCTCTGTCCATAAATAGATGTTTTAGGTTTTTCAAATTTTAGATGTATATAGACACTATTTAGTGTATACATTCATCTAAATTTAGAAAAATATAAGACATCTATTTATGGACGGAGGGAGTATATCCCAAACCCAAAAAAGCTTCCAGTTCTTGGCTTCTTACCACCATAGTATCACCACCATAAACACTGGTGTGCTGGAGACCTAAAACACCATTTTTATGCCTTGAACCGACACTTGCATCACCATGAAATTAGTAGAAAAGAGATTGTGATTCCCGTTGGTCTCTTTTGTACCACAGAAAAAATGAGAATATTTTTCCAATTCATGGATTTAGGTCACTAAGTCTGTAGTAATTACAGGTCAACACTAAGATAGCTAGTGAGAAATATGCCGCATAACTCCAACAGTAGCAGTACAAAGTGTGAGGCGTCCATGGACGCGGCGGTGGTCAAGGGTACTGACCTGAACTTGGCAGTGCCGGCGGCTGTTTGCATCGTGGAAATATGAGTTCTCTCCCTAATAAGTTGTGTGCTTCCATGCAGGTGTGGTTGTTCAATTTTGTTGAAATAACATGTAAGAGATATGGAATCTAGCTGAATCGTTTGGGAAGTGATGTGAAAATCGAGCTTGCAGCATCAGCGGTCAGCACAGTCTACATATATCAGCGGTCAGATCCAGACTTATACCATGGAAAAAACAAGTGGCAAGGCACAGGCATATTGACTGAATGGCCTGCTTATCCGGCGTGCAGGAATCCCAATTCTGCAAGGCGTTGTGCTTCAGCTTCACAGGCCACGAGTTCTTCCACCATGCTCCTCTTCTCGTACTCGTGAGCGATCTGGAGCTCAACGATCTGCGTACGATCGGCTGAGTGGCGAATAGTGTGTTAGAGTAAGGGTGGATCGGGGATGGGATTGTTGGTCTTTAGCTCGTCAAGCTGAGGACAGAGGAGGCATAGATGATTCTAGTACTCCATAGATGGTACATAGACAAAACTAAGATACCTAATTTTAGACGGACGGAGTAGTACATACCCTAGCACTCCATAGATGATTCGTCCCCCGCCAGTACTCATGTTAACGCCACGACTACATTCGAGGACTGTGTCTGTTTGGAAAACAATAGCAACCGGAATAAAAGAAGTTGCAGTAGGGATAAAAATATATGGCACAGATCAAATAGTTAATAAAACAATTTGCCAAACAATCATGACTAGTATTAGATAAATGTCAGGCAACTCAAAATAACAAGTTAAAAACAATGTGCAGCGAGTATTTTTTAGGCCAAGACAATGCTCCACGCTCTTCGTTTATAATAAAGCATGACCAAAATTTCATTATATGTTCCGTGTTAATATCTCGATTGTCCCCTGCTCTTTATAAAATAATGTGAATTTATAAGCCGACAAGCAAAAAATGGCAGAAACAAAGTCACAGATATTTACAGGTTGCATGATTCAAATCTCAGAGCTATCAAAAGTTAGCCTGAGCCGACTTCCCTGTGCTGCGCCCTCTGAATCCAACCACGCTCAGCTTACTTCCCACCTTATTCAGAGCGTCCTCTTTCCGGCCCTCAGGCTTTCCTCTGCTGCTCTTCCCGACCTTCACGCCGCCCTTGCTAACAGCTCTCACCGGCTTGGCCTTCCTGTCCTCTGCCGGCCTGGGCTTCGGCGGGTTCTTAGCCGGCGAGTGCTTTCTGGACGAAGAAGGCTGGCTGTTGGTTGACGAGCGCTTTCTGGTAGAAGTTGTGTCCTTGATGGCAACCTTTGGTGCCCTTCTCGACAGTGTCACTCCCCTTTTACTCTTCAGATTAGCAACCCTTGGAGACTCTGAATTCCTTGCCAACCTTGGGGTCCTTCCTTTGGTGCTTGGAGTTTGAGGGTTGGCAGAATCCCTCCTTACGTTGCTAGTTGTGAGCGATTCTAGGCTCTCGTTTTTCTTCATGGCGTCTTCAATCCTTGCCGCTAAAGGGACATCTTTCTTAGCTACAAGGCTTGTAACTTTCCCTGCATTAGAGAAGTACTGACAATACGTGAGTATCAACATGAAAGGTGGAAACATGTGGTACCTGCTTCTTTATGCAAAAACTAATCAGTCATCACAATTATAGCTGGCAAATCAGTCAGATGGCAGAGATATCATAGTAATGTTTGATCATCTCTCTTCAGAAAAGAAAAAAAAAAGCATACCACTGGTTTACATGTTACATTTCAATTCCAAGTTCCTTACTGTTCATTGAACTCTGCACTAGATGAAGAAATATCTGTTGATCCTTCTGTCTTTACAATGGGCGAAGAGGTAGCATTTTGAATCGATTACATTTTCTTTCTTTTTTAGTAGCTTCTTTTTTCTAATGCCTCTTCTTTTGTTGGTAGGTTGGAGAATATCAAGGTGCATACAAGGTGTGTAACATTTTGAAGATTATAGTTTTTTGTTTAAGGCCCATTGGCAACTGATGTCGGTTTTTAGAATTAGTATTGATATTTAATGGGTTTTCTGCAGATCACACAGGGCTTGCTTGACAACTATGGTCCTGATAGGGTTCTTGATACACCAATTACAGAGGTTTCACGCTTCAAACCTTTTAACCATACAATTGTTGCTGCTGATTCATACAATTTTGGATTGAAGCAGTTCTGCTTAAGCTCTTTTCGTCTAGACTCGCAAAACATGATCAGATTCTCTTAGTATTTAGATGAGTAATACAGTATGCCAGTATGGTACTGCAACTAAATTGCAATCAAAAAATTAAGAATTCTCAGCACACACATGCAACCTCTATAAATATGTACGTGAAGATCAGATTGTAGTGTATGCAGTAATGGTGTGTAACATACGATCAAGGTGATACAGAAAATGCTATATGCCCGGTTACATCTAGCAAGTGATCATACCTTTGGCTCCCATTCGTGCCGTTCTTCCCGTTCTATGGAGATAATCAATCTACAACGGGTTTTTTACTAGAGTAAGAATCCTTGAGGATAAATTTATTCCGAGCATATATTACGAGAAGATGCAACTAACACATACAGAATTTTTCGGGAAGTCGAACATGATGACATGGTCAACCTCCAAGTCTAGGCCTCTAGCTGCCAGATCAGTGCAGACCAATGTTGGGCAATCCCCCTCTTCATTCCGGAACTTCTTCAGGTTCTCAACTCTACAGGTAGTTAAAACTAGAAGCATTCAGCAGAATTTAAGTCACTATTTACAACTAGAAGCACTCAGCATAATTCAAGTTTTTTTTCTATATTTTCTTCTTTTTTTTTGTAGAAAAAACAATAAATGGTTATTAGCTCCATAATCAAACTACAACAAGATAGTAAGGCTAGCAGCCACCTAACACTGGCAAAGGTAATCATTAGTCATTAGTTGACAAAACAAAAGTAACATTTGGTAACTTCTATACTACTGCCTCCATACATAGTTACATACATACACCAATGGCTTAATTACATAGAAACTTGGTGTATTAGACCAGATACAAAATTGTCTTTTTACCTAGCTATAGAAATGAAGATAGTGATAGTGTGTAAATCCCATCGTAAAGAGCTTATGATGATGTTTTCCTGTACAAAACTAGGTTCACTCTAATTTTGTGCTTCTATGATGTAAATGTGGTGATGTAGTACTGAAAAAAATCAAACAGCATAAAGCATGACAGGCAAAACAAGGTAGTCAGGCCAGTGACTACTAGGATGTTGAAATGTCCAATCAAATAACCATAGCCACTGGATCACCTTTTATGGTGAAAAACAAAACAGGGAGCTGGGTCAGTTGCTGGATTACAGTACAGCTATTCCCTCACTTTGTTCAAAATTATATCTTATAGCAAGAACATGTTAGGCAACTGACAGACCTCTCTTCAGCAGGAACCTCTCCATGGTAATTCACAGTAGATATCTGATTCTCAGTTAGAAAATGGTCCACTGCACGGCTTGAATTCATAGTGTTGCAGAAAACCATAACTTTGTTTCCCTTTGCTAAGCTTGGCACAAGAACCTACAAGAACAAAATCCCTCAGTATCTCGTGCAATTGGCATAGTGGAAAGCAAGGAGCTGCCATCAATTGTACACTACTGATAGTGTAGCTAAACTTTTAACAATCAAAAATTGGACAAAGTGAAGAAACACGACCTGCTAGATATTTTGAAAAATGCATATTGCAGGTATGTTTATCTTACTCTTGTTTTGGCTATGTCCTATGTGCCTTGTGACCATTATACCAAATGTAAAAACCATGCATGCCATTACAAAGTTGATTTATGTTTGCTTGAAGAAGTTACTTTTATGGGCTTGATTTATGAGAAATGAAGCGGAAATTCTTTTGTGTTTTCTAAAAAAAAATTAGTTTGTAAGTGAAAGATGTGCTCGTGAGGATGAGGATGGGGGATGGCGCTTACAAGAGAGAGAGTGCGTCAAAGAGAAGGAATAATCCTTCTAATTCCTCACTTGATTCAACAGATTAACTCATATGGGTTTACAGAGTACCCAACTTGTCTTATCTCTAGGACTCTTAACTGAGTACATCTTGTATGGATAAATCTTATATCTAGGATTGTTAACACAGTACAACTTGTTTATTCGAAAAGGGTTGACCCTGATTTGTCCCAGGGACTGCCAAGCATACGCCATTGGCTTGGCTAGACTAACCAAGATTAATGGCAGGACTGGGTCGCCCATAACTAAGAACCTTGCTCGTGAGCCTGGTACCCTGACTCCCTGAGCATAAAAGAATCATGTATTTTAAGTTTTTAACAGAAGAAATGTCACCAGAGAGTTCAAAAACTCCAGACACAGTATTGTCTATACTACTTTGATTCATGATGAGTGTCATTGTCATCTACTGATAATGTGTTGTGCTTTCTTGCGCATGAGGCGTAGTGAATTGTTAAGTATTAACCCCATTAATGTGTATACGAAAATATGGAGAATTTAATGGACATCACTCCAGTTTGAAGCTAGCTTGCACTGAGACATGCTTGCACAGGAAGGGAAACAGAGTTCAATAAACCTTTCTCCAAAAAAAAAAGAGTTCAATAAACCTGCAGGAGAGCCTCAAGTTTGTTCTCTGAACCAGAAAGTTTCATGAAGTCATGTCGTGCAGTTGCAATTCTCTTTTGAAAGGTTGATGTCCGCAAATGAACAATGCCTTCGAATTCCTCATCAATCAGCTTTTGCACTCCCTGCAGCAGGAGACATTAAATAATATTAGAAGTTCACAAAACGAGGACAGAAAAAATACCAAGGCAGCATCTGTACTAGCCAATCTGAAAGAGGGGAAAAGATGGTCATTGACAGAAAAAGAAGGATAAGTTTGTTTTCTAGCACTTGCTGCAATATTTTTTTAGGTAACTACAATAGCATAGCATAAATATTATGTTACTCTCTCCGATTCATATTACTTGACGCTAATATAGATGTATCTAAACACATTTTACTTATAGGTACATCCATTTTAGCATCAAGTAATATGGATCGGAGGGAGTACATAGGATTCTCCGGATGTCTGGTTAGAATAAAACCTTAGTCATGGTAGCGGACACTAGTACGGTTTGGAAACCTTGATCGCCAGGCTTTGAAGCACGATTCTTCAAAGGAGCAAGAAACTTCCGTATGTCTTCTCCAAAGCCTTGATCAAACATTGTATCTGCCTCATCTAGAATCTGCAATGCACATAAATTAACTCATTCCACATGAGAATTCAGGCCAGCAGCAAAAATTTGCAGGATAGTAATATTGTACATAATTCAGGAACATACCAGATACTTAATATCACCGTAAACGATATTACCCTCCTTAATATGATCAAGGATCCTCCCAGGTGTTCCCACGACCATGTCAACAGGCATGTTCAAAGAATCTTCCTGTGGTTTTAGACGAGTGCCTCCGCTAACCATCGTTGAACGAAAACGCGCATGATGACTTATGGATTTTGCAACACGAAAGACCTGTCATTTGAGAGCATCGTGTGAGCAACAGGCAACTATCCAGATATCAATCATGATTCTGTTTTTTGAAAGTACTGCTAACCTGCTCGGTCAACTCCCTTGTTGGACACAAGACCACTGCTCTCGGTCGCCTTGGTTTCATTGACATACCCAATGTCACTTCATCATGACGCAGTAGCTACAAAAATTAAAGAACAACCATGGTTACTTAACCTTCTGGTTAGGAATTAGAAGGCATGTCATACTTCACAGACCAATAATAACTAGTAAGTCCAGAATGTACTCAGTTAAAAGTATGGAATACAAGTGCGCCAAGGAGAAGGCAACCAATGGATGTTACTCGGTGTTTGGGGTCGCCAGTATCATCAGAATGTATTATGTTGTGGCGGTTGTTTGTTGGGGTGATTTCATTAGTTCGCGGTCTCCCGGTTAGTCGACGCCTGCATTTAGGTGATGTTGATGTCAGTGTGGCAACAAGTCACAATAGTTGAGTGTTGGGCAAGAAGGTTAACTTCTGTGAATGGGTGCCAAGCTTGCACCTGCTATTTCGTTGTTTCTTATCTTAGGGGTTGTCTATATGTGGTGTGGCAGGATTTTCCTGTTTTCCAATAAAGTGAGGTGTTTGTCCCAAATTGCTTTCGTATTAGTGAATAGAGAGCTTCTGACAGTGGGGATAATGGCCTTAGGGCCTGTACGGTGACCCTAGACCCAAGAGGCATGACGGCCCCATGAAAGGCAGCCGCACCTCAAGGGCAGGGAGGAAAAGGGGATGAGAGATTGATATTATTCTTGCTTGCTTTATTCAATGATATGGCAAGACATTATATAGCCTGTGTTACAACCTAACTTAGGAGATAAGTAAGGATAAATAATTGGAAAACAAATCATACCTTTACCATTAATTAAACAGAAACTAAATAGATAAGGATAATGAGTATCTAAACCAGTATTACAAGTGGTAGCCCCTTGTGGACTTGGTACTGGCTTCAGGATTATCTGCCGGGGATTCTACCATGCTTGGGTGGTACCATGAGGTACCTCCTCACCTAAAAATAGTACATCCTTACATCTACCGTTCACTGAACCAGGTGCAAAATAGAGAATCAGGTTAATTGTAGTACAAATTATTCCTTGATATCTCTCCCTCACGTTGCACACCTGTATGTGGAGGCGGCGGCCATGGTAGCAGCGTCGAGTAAACTCGGTGGCACGCAAAGCATCTTGGAGGAGGAATCTTAATAAAACCAAACAATCATGTTTACAGTATGCACCGGCACAAAATCGACGTGCCTTAATGCCTGTACAGTGACTCTGGACCCAAGAGGCGTGACAGCACCATGAAAGGCAGCCCACCTTACAACCTAACTTAGGAGATGAGTAAGGATAAATAACTTGAAAAGTAATCATGCCTTTAATTAAAGGAAGCTAACTAAATAAGGATAATGGGGATCTGAACCGCTACTGCAAGTCGCAGACCCTTGTGGCATTCGTACTGCAGTGGGGATTATCTGCCTCACACGACAAAACAAAACACACGTTTTCCCTGATTGAACTCTACCATCACCTTTTTTTTCAATGAAAATGGAGCCAGAGCGGATCTATCATCTATGTGATTGCAAAAAAAAAATGTGGGGGGGGGGGGGGGGGGGGGGCTATACAAGATGGAGCTATAGGCATTTTCGTATGCAATATAGGGCAAGTAGATATCCACCGGGTTTAAGTTTCCAGTTTATATTCTCTATCAAGTTTGAACCCCCACCATTTCCTACAAATCATTGATCGAATATTTCTCCAGAGCTTTTTTTTTCGTTTTATCTAAACTTGATCAGAATAATTTGCAAGTTTTAGCTTGAGCAGTGTATCTCATCAAGTAATTATAATTCTTAAATAACGCATGTCCTTTTACCTTGAGATTTGTCAGTTAATTATTATCGTATGTTCCCCTCTCAAATGCTAATCAAACGCTAAACTGCATCACTCTTGCAGCGGTCATTATATGCAGAACTATTAAATTGGCCCTCCCTGTAATTTGTACGATGATGCCCGCCACTGCCTAGAAATGGGCCTCTCAGACAAAAGTTATAGTACATGGTTGAGCTACTAAATCATGAGACGGTTGGCATGTTCTACGAATTGTTTTGCGGACACAATGTACCGAGTTTTCAGCAGACATGTGCTGCAAATCTGCAGCTGTATTACACGGCTCTCTGTGTGTGTTCCAATTAGTAGAGCTGAATCAGTCCAGGTACGTACCTGAACAAGGGGAAGCAGGTAGGCGAGCGTCTTCCCGGAGCCGGTGTGGGAGCCGAGCACGACGCTGGTTCCGTCGAGGACGGCGGGCACGGCGAGGCACTGGATCTCGGTGGGCTTGGAGATGCCGGCCTCCCGCATGGCGGCGAGCACCTGGTCCTCGAGCCCGAGCTCCCCGAAGGTCTCCACCTCGACGCCCCTCTGCTGCTGCTGCTGCTGCTGCGGGGCCCTGGCCCTGTCCCGGAGCGGCTTCGGGGGCGCGGGGGAGGAGTCCTTGAGGTGGCGGAGGCGGAGGCGCTCGAGGAGGAGCTCGTGGCGGGGCGGGGCCGCGGGGGCGGCGGAGGGGAGGGGGGGGCGGCGGCGGTGGAGAGGGCGGCGCGGAGGACGCGGAGACGGAGTGGGGAGGGGCGGTGGAGGTGGAGGTGGAGGCAGCGGCCGGCGGCGGCCATCGCCATGGCTGGGGGGAGTGGGGAGGGTTTAGATTGGAGGGGTTTTGTTTGGGAGAGGAGTGGAAGGGTGAGGGGAAGGGCGCGGCGGATAAGAGAGAGCGGGGCAGCGAAGTGAAGCAGCGGTGCGGTGGGCCGGCCGGCTGGGTTGATGACGATGGAGGAAGGATATGCGGCTGAGCCGAGTAAATGATAAATAAACTACTCCATTACGCCAAAGGTGACACAGAACTACCAAATGGAACGCGATTGGAGCACGATCAACGCGGAGCACTGATTTAACGGATCAGCCATACTGTCCGTACTGTCTCTGTCCTTGGCGCTAGGGTTTCCCTGGCGGCTCAAGGTTGTTTGGTCGCCGCCGTTGCTCGGGTCTAGTCTTGGGCGAGTCCAAGTTCTGGGCCCCGTCCCTGTGAGTGCTGGAGCCTCTCTTCCTCCCCGCTCGGGCCGAGACCCTCCCCACACTCTGTCCCAATTCCCACCATAAGCCTCTCGTGCGTGGCGGCGCACGACCGTAATACACCTGCATCCGCCGTTTTCCCATCGTTTCCTGGGGGGCCCCGGCCATGGCGGAGGAGGGCGTGGAGGGGATGATGGGGAGGTTGAAGCTCTCGGAGGCGGAGAAGAAGGGGGTGCGCATCGGCGGGTCGAGCGGCAAACAGGTGGAGGCCCGAGATCCCCAAGCAATCGGCAAGCTGCTCTCGGAGAAACCGGCGAGGGCGGAGGCGGTGGCCGCTGCTCTTGGACGGATTTGGTGCCCTCTCAAGACCTTGGGCTGCAAGGACCTCGGCGACAACAGGTTCATGTTTACTTTCAAACAACACTCTGGTTACACTCGGGCCATCCAAGAGGGGCCATGGATGTTTGAGAGAGAGCTGCTAGTAATTAGAGAAATTGATGCGTCTAAATCTGTGGATGAGCTAGAATTCAACTCCATCCCAATTTGGGTAAGGATTGAGGGCGTCCCCCTGGGCCAGATGACTAGAGAAACGGGAATGGCACTGGGCAGGGAGTTTGGGGAGGTGATTCAGGTTGAGGCGGATGAGGACGGGCAAGCTGTTGGGCAGGTGCTGCGCGTAAAAGTTAGGCTGAACATAACGATGCCGCTGCGGAGAGGCATTTTGGCCGAGTTTGGAGCTGAAGGTAGAGAAAAATGGTGCCCAATATCGTATGAATTTCTACCTGACTTTTGCTATGCTTGTGGTGTGATTGGGCATTTAGACAAAACATGCAAGATCAAACTGGGTCCAGATGAGCCAAAACAATATGGAAGTTGGCTGAAGTATACTCCTCAACACAAAAGAAGCGATGGGGGAAGTTGGGGGAGGGGTCCTGAAAGGCGCTACTCAGGCTCTTGGAGGGGGAGCAACTCAGCAGAGCAGGGAGGCCGCAAGAATAGCATGTTGGAGATATGCCCAAGAGGCAATAATAAAGTGGTTATTATAATATCTTTGTGTTTATGATAAATGTTTATATACCATGCTATAATTGTATTAACCGAAACATTGATACATGTGTGTTATGTAAACAACAAGGAGTCCCTAGTAAGCCTCTTGTATAACTAGCTTGTTGATTAATAGATGATCATGGTTTCGTGATCATGAACATTGGATGTTATTAATAACAAGGTTATGTCATTAGTTGAATGATATAATGGACACACACCCAAATGAGCGTAGCATAAGATCAAGTCATTAAGTTCATTTGCTATAAGCTTTCAATACATAGTTGTCTTAATCCTTCGACCATGAGATCATGTAAATCACTTACACCGAAAGGGTACTTTGATTACATCAAACGTCATTGCGTAAATGGGTGACAATAAAGGTGGGATTAAGTATTTGGAAAGTGTGAGTTGAGGCATATGGATCAACAGTGGGATTTGTCCATCCTGATGACGGATAGATATACTCTGGGCCCTCTCGGTGGAATGTCATCTGATTAGCTTGCAAGCATATGAATAGTTCATAAGAGATCACATACCACGGTACGAGTAAAGAGTACTTGTCGGTAACGAGGTTGAACAAGGTATGGAGATACCGATGATCAAACCTCGGACAAGTAAAATATCGCGAGACAAAGGGAATTGACATCGTATGTAAATGGTTCAATCGATCACTAAGTCATCGTTGAATATGTGGGAGCCATTATGGATCTCCAGATCCCGCTATTGGTTATTGCTCGGAGAGGAGTCTCGACCATGTCTGCATAGTTCGCGAACCGTAGGGTGACGCGCTTAAGGTTCGATGTCGCATAAGTAGATTCGGAATATGAGATGGAGTCCGAAGTTTTTGTTCGGAGTCTCGGATGGGATCCAGGACATCACGAGGAGGTCCGGAATGGTCCGGAGAATAAGATTCATATAAGGAAGTCATTTTTCGGGGTTCGGGAAAAAGTCCGGTGTTTTGACCGGAGCTTCTAGAAGGTTCTCCTACCGGTGGGCCCACCACCCCGGGAGAGGCCACGTAGGCGCCACATGGCATGGTGGGGCCTCCCCACTATGACATGTGGGCCCAGGCCGGCCTACCCCTTGGAGATAAGATCTATCTCTTAAATTTAAATGGTTTAAATCTAGAGATAAGATCTATCTCTAAAATAAAGTGTTTAAACGAAGAGATAAGGGGAAGGCTTGAGGGGGAAGAAAAGTCTCCCCCCTTGGCCGGCCAAAAGGGATATGTGGGGCCCAGGGGGAACCCTAGGCCGACCCCTCCCCCTATATAAAGAGGGGAGGGGGTGGCCGGCCATTCACCCCATCCACAACCCTAGCCGCCCCCTCTCTCTTCCACCTCCATACGCTGTGCAGGCTTAGGCGAAGCCCTGCAGCAATTCTTCTCCACCACCACCACCACGCCGTCGTGCTGCTGGGATTCCGTGGAGATCTACTACACCTCCGCTGCCCGCTGGAACGGGAGAGGAAGGAGCTTCATCGACACCGTACGCGCGACCGAGTACGGAAGTGCTGCCGGATTGCAGCACCGGGGACGATCGTCTACACCAACAACGAGATTAATCTCGTAGGCTTTGGAATCTTCGAGGGTTAGTCTCATCTCCATCTCGTTGCTTAGATCTAGTAGATTGGATCTTGGGTGTTCCATAGATTAGATCTGTTGGTTTTATTCGCTTTGCGGTAGGAAAATTTTTGTTTTCTATGCAACGAACCCCATCAGTGGTATCAGAGCCACGTCTATGCATAGATCTGTTGCACGAGTAGAACACAATGGTTTGTGGGCGGTGATGCTTTTGTTGCTTTAGTTTGTGTACTTTGCTTCTTGCGGGATGGTGGGATGAAGCGGCCCGGGCTAACTTTACATGACCGCGTCTCATGAGACTTGCTCCACGCTTGACATGCAACTTGTATTGCATAAGTGGCTTTGCGGGTGTCTGTCTCTCCCACCATAGTGAAGATTGTAATTTGCACTTCTATTGTCAACACTAGTATCACCGTTGTGGTTCATGTTCGTAGGTAGATTGGATCTTACTCGAAAACCCTAAACCACGTAAAAGATGCAAACCAAATTAGAGGCGTCTAACTTGTTTTTGCAGGGTTTGGTGATGTGATATGGCCATAATGTGATGATGATTATATTCGATGTATGAGATGTTCATTGATGTATTATGGCAACCGGCAGGAGCCTAATGGTTGTCTTTAATTTTTGTTAAAGACCTGCGTGTCTATTCATCATGTAATAGCTTTATTTCAAGTAGTTGTTATAGTAGCTATAAGTGATGGACAACCATGAAGCGGCGCCACTGACCTTGACGCCATGCTGGTGATGATGGAGATCATGTCCGTGCTTTGGAGATGGAGATCAAAAGCACAAGAAGAAAGGCCATATCATATCACACATTATGAATTGCATGTGATGTTAATCCTTTTATGCATCTTATTTTGCTTAGATCGCGACGGTAGCATTATAAGATGATCCCTCTCACTAAATATCAAGATAATAAAGTGTTCATCCTTAGTATGCACCGTTGCTAAGACTTGTCGTTTCGAAGCATCTCGTGATGATCGGGTGTGATAGACTCTACATGTGCATACAACGGGTGCAAGCCAGATTTGCACACGCGGATACTAAGGTTGCCTTGACGAGCCTAGCATGTACAGACATGGTCTCGGAACACGGGATACCGAAAGGTAGAGCATGAGTCATATGAATGATATGATGAACACTTTGAGTGTTCGCCTTTGAAACTACATCTTTTCTCGTGAAGATCGGACTTGGTGTAGTGGATTTGGTTCGTGTAATCACTAAGACAATGTGAGGGATGTTGTTTTGAGTGGGAGTTCACCTAGTTAATTTAAGAATTAAAACTGAACTCATTTTATCATAAACTTAGTCTAAACTCTTTGCAAATATGTTGTAGATCATGGCGCCCCCTCCATCAATTTTAACCAGTTCCTAGAGAAAGAAAAGCTTAAGGGCAATGGTAGCAACTTCACTGACTGGTCCCGTCATGTGAGGATTTTCCTCACTGGCGTGAGCATGCAATATGTGCTCGAAGCACCGCTAGGTCCCCCACCACCTCCTGCAGTGTCCGAGGACATAAAGAATGTTTATGAGACTCGGGTAACTCGGTACTCCGAAATTCAGTGTGCCATCTTGTGCAGTTTAGAGGCAGAGCTCCAAAAGCGTTTTGAGCACCACGACCCATGTGAGATGATGCGTGAGCTCAAACTTATCTTTGAGACTCATGCAGCCGTGGAGAGCTATGAGGCCTCGAAACAGTTCTTTAACTGCATGATGGAAGAGGGCAGCTCCGTTAGTGAGCACATGTTCGCCATGTCCGGACATGCGAAGAAGCTCAGTGACTTGGGGATTGTGATCCCTAACAAGCTGGGTATTCATCGTGTCCTCCAATCACTGCCACCAAGTTACAAGAACTTCGTGATGAACTACAACATGCAGAACATGAACAAAGAGTTACCTGAACTCTTCTCCATGCTGAAGTCTGCTGAAGTAGAAATAAAGAAGGAGAACCAAGTGTTGATGGTCAACAAGACCACCAGTTTCAAGAAGCAGGGCAAGCCTAACAAGGGCAACTTCAAGAAGGGCGGCAAGAAAGTTGCAGCGCCTCCTGAGAAGCCTAAGGCTGGTCCTAAGCCTGAGACTGTGTGCTACTACTGCCAGGGGAAGGGGCACTGGAAGCGGAACTGCACCAAATACTTGGCCGATCTGAAGAGCGGCCACGCCAAGAAGAAAGGTATATTTGATATACATGTTATAGATGTCTATCTTACTGGTTCTCGTAGTAGTGCCTGGGTATTTGATACTGGTTCGGTTGCTCACATTTGTAACTCGAAACAGGAACTGCGGAATAAACGAAGCCTGGCAAGGGACGAGGTGACGATGCGCGTTGGAAATGGATCCAAGGTCGATGTGATCGCCGTCGGCACGCTCCCCCTACATCTACCTTCGGGATTAGTTTTAAACCTTAATAATTGTTATTTGGTACCTGCGTTGAGCATGAACATTATATCTGGATCTTGTTTGATGCAAGACGGTTATTCGTTTAAGTCTGAGAATAATGGTTGTTCGATTTATATGAGTAATGTCTTTTATGGCCATGCACCTGAGATGAATGGTTTATTCTTGTTAAATCTCGATAGTAGTGATACACATGTTCATAACATTGATGCTAAGCGAATTAAATTGAATGATAATTCTACTTATATGTGGCACTGTCGTCTTGGTCATATTGGAGTGAAGCGCATGAAGAAACTCCATTCCGATGGACTTCTTGAGTCACTTGACTTTGAGTCACTTGATAGATGCGAAGCATGTCTAATGGGAAAAATGACTAAGACTCCATTTTCTGGCACAATGGAGCGAGCTACAGACTTATTGGAAATCATACATACCGATGTGTGCGGACCAATGAGTGTAGCATCGCGCGGTGGTTATCGTTATGTTCTAACCTTCACGGATGATCTGAGTAGATATGGGTATATTTACTTTATGAAACACAAGTCCGAGACTTTTGAGAAGTTCAAGGAATTCCAAAGTGAAGTAGAAAATCAACGTAACAAGAAGATTAAGTTTCTGCGTTCTGATCGCGGAGGCGAATATCTGAGTTATGAGTTTGGCATGCATTTAAAGAAATGCGGAATACTTTCACAGTTGACACCGCCGGGAACACCACAACGCAATGGTGTGTCCGAACGTCGTAATCGAACTCTCTTAGATATGGTTCGTTCTATGATGTCTCTTACCGATTTGCCATTATCGTTTTGGGGTTATGCTTTAGAGACAGCCGCATTCACTTTAAATAGGGCACCATCTAAATCCGTTGAAACGACACCGTATGAATTATGGTTTGGGAAGAAACCTAAGCTGTCGTTCCTTAAAGTTTGGGGTTGCGATGCTTATGTAAAGAAGTTACAACCTGACAAGCTAGAACCCAAAGCGGAGAAATGCGTCTTCATAGGATACCCTAAAGAAACAATTGGGTATACTTTCTATCACAGATCCGAAGGCAAAATCTTTGTTGCCAAGAACGGATCCTTTCTTGAGAAGGAGTTTCTCACTAAAGAAGTGACTGGAAGAAAAGTAGAACTCGACGAGGTTGATGAACCTTCTCTCATAGATCAGAGTAGCGCAGTGCCGGAAGAAATTCCTGTGCAGCCTGCACCGATAGGAGAGGAAGCAAATGATGATGATCATGAAACTTCGAACGAGGAAGCTACTGAACCTCGCAGATCGACGAGGGAACGTACCACTCCTGATTGGTATGATCCCTGTCTAAATGTCATGATTGTGGACAACAATGATGAGGACCCTGCGACGTATGAAGAAGCGATGATGAGCCCAGATTCCAACAAATGGCAAGAAGCCATGAAATCCGAAATGGGATCCATGTATGATAACAAAGTATGGACTTTGGTAGACTTACCTGATAGCCGCAAGGCTGTCGAGAATAAATGGATCTTCAAGAGAAAAACAGATGCTGATGGTAATATTACTGTCTATAAAGCTCGACTTGTCGCAAAGGGTTTCCGACAAATTCAAGGAGTTGACTACGATGAGACTTTCTCACCTGTAGCGAAGCTAAAGTCTGTAAGGATTTTGTTAGCAATAGCTGCATTTTTCGATTATGAGATTTGGCAGATGGATGTCAAAACGGCGTTCCTTAATGGTGACATTGAGGAAGAGTTGTATATGGTACAACCCAAAGGTTTTGTCGATCCTAAAAATGCTGACAAGGTATGCAAACTTCAGCGTTCCATTTATGGACTGAAGCAAGCATCCCGGAGTTGGAACCTACGCTTTGATAGAGTGATCAAAGACTTTGGTTTTATACGGACTCATGGTGAGGCCTGTATTTACAAGAAAGTGAGTGGGAGCTCTGTAGCGTTCCTGATATTATATGTAGATGACATATTATTGATTGGGAATGATATAGAACTTTTAAGCAGCATTAAAGGTTATTTGAATAAGTCTTTTTCAATGAAAGACCTTGGTGAAGCAGCATACATTTTAGGCATCAAGATTTATAGAGATAGATCAAGACGCCTAATAGGCCTTTCACAAAGTACATATCTGGACAAGATTCTAAAGAAGTTTAGAATGGATGAAAGCAAGAAAGGGTTCTTGCCTATGTTGCCAGGTAAGGTCTTGAGTAAGACTCAAGGTCCGGCTACGGCAGATGAAAGAGAAAGGATGAGCAAGATCCCCTATGCTTCGGCAGTAGGCTCTATCATGTACGCCATGCTGTGTACTAGACCGGATATCGCACATGCTGTTAGTTTGACCAGCAGATATCAAAGTGATCCAGGGATGGAACACTGGACAGCGGTCAAGAATATCCTGAAGTACTTGAAAAGGACTAAGGATATGTTTCTTTGTTATGGCGGTGACCAAGAGCTCGTTGTAACCAGTTACACCGATGCAAGTTGGAACACCGACCCTGATGACTCTAAGTCTCAGTCTGGGTACGTGTTTATATTGAATGGTGCGGCAGTAAGCTGGAGCAGTTCCAAGCAATGCACGGTGGCGAAATCTTCAACAGAATCTGAATATATAGCGGCTTCAGAGGCTTCATCGGAAGCGGTATGGATGAAGAGGTTCATTGTTGAGCTTGGTGTGGTTCCTAGTGCATTGGACCCACTAGTCATTTATTGTGACAACACGGGTGCCATCGCCAATGCAAAGGAACCAAGGTCACACAAGAAGCTAAAGCATATCAAGCTGCGTTTTCATTCGATTCGCGAGTACATCGAAGATGGTGAAGTAGAGATTTGCAAAGTACACACGGATCTGAATGTTGCAGATCCGTTGACTAAAGCTCTCCCAAGGGCAAAGCATGACCAACACCAGAATGCCATGGGTGTTAGGTACCTTACAATGTAATCTAGATTATTGACTCTAGTGCAAGTGGGAGACTGTTGGAGATATGCCCAAGAGGCAATAATAAAGTGGTTATTATAATATCTTTGTGTTTATGATAAATGTTTATATACCATGCTATAATTGTATTAACCGAAACATTGATACATGTGTGTTATGTAAACAACAAGGAGTCCCTAGTAAGCCTCTTGTATAACTAGCTTGTTGATTAATAGATGATCATGGTTTTGTGATCATGAACATTGGATGTTATTAATAACAAGGTTATGTCATTAGTTGAATGATATAATGGACACACACCCAAATGAGCGTAGCATAAGATCAAGTCATTAAGTTCATTTGCTATAAGCTTTCAATACATAGTTGTCTTAATCCTTCGACCATGAGATCATGTAAATCACTTACACCGAAAGGGTACTTTGATTACATCAAACGTCATTGCGTAAATGGGTGACAATAAAGGTGGGATTAAGTATTTGGAAAGTGTGAGTTGAGGCATATGGATCAACAGTGGGATTTGTCCATCCCGATGACGGATAGATATACTCTGGGCCCTCTCGGTGGAATGTCATCTGATTAGCTTGCAAGCATATGAATAGTTCATAAGAGATCACATACCACGGTACGAGTAAAGAGTACTTGTCGGTAACGAGGTTGAACAAGGTATGGAGATACCGATGATCAAACCTCGGACAAGTAAAATATCGCGAGACAAAGGGAATTGACATCGTATGTAAATGGTTCAATCGATCACTAAGTCATCGTTGAATATGTGGGAGCCATTATGGATCTCCAGATCCCGCTATTGGTTATTGCTCGGAGAGGAGTCTCGACCATGTCTGCATAGTTCGCGAACCGTAGGGTGACGCGCTTAAGGTTCGATGTCGCATAAGTAGATTCGGAATATGAGATGGAGTCCGAAGTTTTTGTTCGGAGTCTCGGATGGGATCCAGGACATCACGAGGAGGTCCGGAATGGTCCGGAGAATAAGATTCATATAAGGGAAGTCATTTTCCGGGGTTCGGGAAAAAGTCCGGTGTTTTGACCGGAGCTTCTAGAAGGTTCTAGAGGGCCACCAGTGGGCCCACCACCCCGGGAGAGGCCACGTAGGCGCCACATGGCATGGTGGGGCCTCCCCACTATGACATGTGGGCCCAGGCCGGCCTACCCCTTGGAGATAAGATCTATCTCTTAAATTTAAATGGTTTAAATCTAGAGATAAGATCTATCTCTAAAATAAAGTGTTTAAACGAAGAGATAAGGGGAAGGCTTGAGGGGGAAGAAAAGTCTCCCCCCTTGGCCGGCCAAAAGGGATATGTGGGGCCCAGGGGGAACCCTAGGCCGACCCCTCCCCCTATATAAAGAGGGGAGGGGGTGGCCGGCCATTCACCCCATCCACAACCCTAGCCGCCCCCTCTCTCTTCCACCTCCATACGCTGTGCAGGCTTAGGCGAAGCCCTGCAGCAATTCTTCTCCACCACCACCACCACGCCGTCGTGCTGCTGGGATTCCGTGGAGATCTACTACACCTCCGCTGCCCGCTGGAACGGGAGAGGAAGGAGCTTCATCGACACCGTACGCGCGACCGAGTACGGAAGTGCTGCCGGATTGCAGCACCGGGGACGATCGTCTACACCAACAACGAGATTAATCTCGTAGGCTTTGGAATCTTCGAGGGTTAGTCTCATCTCCATCTCGTTGCTTAGATCTAGTAGATTGGATCTTGGGTGTTCCATAGATTAGATCTGTTGGTTTTATTCGCTTTGCGGTAGGAAAATTTTTGTTTTCTATGCAACGAACCCCATCAGTGGTATCAGAGCCACGTCTATGCATAGATCTGTTGCACGAGGGGAAGAGAAAGAGGTGACAAGCCCTCTAAAAATTACTGCGTCAGCCCCGGGAAACGGGAGTCACACTACAAGAAAAGTTGCCATGGCCGACGAAGTTGAAGTCGCGCCGTGGTTGCTGGTGTACCATGGCCGACGATTTTGGTCCCTCCGTGGTGCATGTCAAAACTTTTTTTCTCGTTTTTGAGGCCACCTAGCCCGACGAAAGCGGCCAAAACGTGGCGTATGGTGGCCCGGGACGTGGTGCATCTCGAAATCTCGGGTTCGCCGGCCGAGTCAACGCAAATCCGCACCGCCGAGGGATGTAGGGCCCAGATGGCAGCCTCTCTGGCATTGTTTTTTTTCTACATCGCGCCATCTCGTTCAACGTTCTCCGATCGAGCCGTTTACGATGCAGGATCATGGGTCCCGCATGTCATCCTCTATGAACCAAAATTCTTTCTATTCTTGGATTTTTTGACCCCCTGATTTCTGGCTACTTCCTTTTTCTTTTGATCCCTTGCCGCCTTGGAAACGTTGAGACCGCTGTTGCTAAATGGGACCCGCATGTCATCCTCTATGTGCAATCAACTTTCTTTTCTTGGAGTTTTTTTTGGCACCTCAAATTTGGTCACTTGCCTTTTTCTTTCGATCCCCTGCCGCCTCTCAAACGGTGATACCGCTGCTGCACCCGCATGTCATCCTCTATGTACTATAAAACTTTCTTTTCTGGATTATTTTTGGCACCTCAAATTTGGTCACTTGCCTTTTCTTTCGATCCTGCCGCCTCTCAAACGGTGATACCGCTGCTGCTAAATGGGACCCGCATGTCATCCTCTATGTACTATAAAACTTTCTTTTCTTGGATTTTTTGGCACCTCATATTTGGTCACTTGACTTTTTCTTTCGATCACCTGCTGCCTCTCAAACGGTGATACCGCTGCTGCTAAATGGGACCCGCATGTCATCCTCTATGTACTATAAAACTTTCTTTTCTTGGATTTTTTTGGCACCTCATATTTGGTCACTTGACTTTTTTTTGATCCCCTGCCGCCTCTCAAACGTTGATACCGCTGCTGCTAAATGGGACCCGCATGTCATCCTCTATGTACTATAAAACTTTATTTTCTTGGATTTTTTGGCACCTCATATTTGGTCACTTGACTTTTTCTTTTGATCCTGCTGCCTCTCAAACGGTGATACCGCTGTGCTAAATGGGACCCGCATGTCATCCTCTATGTACTATAAAACTTTCTTTTCTTGGATTTTTTTGGCACCTCATATTTGGTCACTTGACTTTTTCTTTCGATCCCCTGCTGCCTCTCAAACGGTGATACCGCTGCTGCTAAATGGGACCCGCATGTCATCCTCTATGTACTATAAAACTTTCTTTTCTTGGATTATTTTTGGCACCTCATATTTGGTCACTTGACTTTTTCTTTCGATCCCCTGCTGCCTCTCAAACGGTGATACCGCTGCTGCTAAATGGGACCCGCATGTCATCCTCTATGTACTATAAAACTTTTTTTCTTGAATTATTTTTGGCTCCTCATATTTTTTCACTTGCCTTTTTCTTTCGATCCCCTGCCGCCTCTCAAACGGTGATACCGCTGCTGCTAAATGGGACCCGCATGTCATCCTCTATGTACTATAAAACTTTCTTTTCTTGAATTATTTTTGGCTCCTGATATTTTTTCACTTGCCTTTTTCTTTCGATCTCATGCCACGTTTGAAACGTTGAGGAGGCTCATGGGACCCGCATGTCATCCTCTATGTACTATAAAAGTTCATTTTCTTGGTTTTTTTTTCACCATCTGATTTTTGGCAATTTCTTTTTTCTTTTGATCCCCTGCCGCCTCTCAAACGCTGATACCGCTGCTGCTAAATGGGACCCGCATGTCATCCTCTATGTACTATAAAACTTTCTTTTCTTGAATTATTTTTGGCTCCTGATATTTGGTCACTTGCCTTTTTCTTTCGATCTCATGCCAAGTTTGAAACGTTGAGGAACCTGCTGGCTCATGGGACCCGCATGTCATCCTCTATGTACTATAAAAGTTTATTTTCTTTATTTTTTTTCACCCTCTGATTTTTGGCTATTTCCTTTTTCTTTTGATCCCCTGCCGCCTTGGAAACGTATGGTAAGCTGCTGACTCATGGGACCCGCATGTCATCCTCTATGTACAATCAACTTTCTTTTTCTTTTGATCTCAAGCCGCATTTGAAACGTTGAGACCGCTGCTGCTAAATGGGACCCGCATGTCATCCTCTACGTACAATAAAGTTTCTTTTCTTGGATTATCTTTGGCTCCTGATATTTTGTCACTTGCCTTTTTCTTTCGATCTCATGCCGCCTTTGAAACGTTGAGTAAGCTGCTGGCTCATGGGTCCCGCATGTCATCCTCTACGAACAATAAAAGTTTCCTTTCTTGGAGTTATTTTTTACCCCTAATTTCTGGCTATTTGCCTTTTTCTTTTGATCTCCTGCCCCCTTTGAAACGATGAGGACGCTGTTGGCAGGTCGGTCCCACATGTCATCCTCTATGAACAATAAAAGTTTCCTTTGATGGATTTATTTTGAACCCCTCATTAATTTCTGGATATTTCCCCTGCCGCCTTGGAATCGTTGAGGATGCTGCTGCCTCATGGGTCCCGCATGTCATCCTCTCAGAACGGTAAATGTTTATTTTCTTGGATTTTGTTGACCAAACGATTTTTGGCTTATTTTTTCTTTCGATCACCTGCAGCCTTTAAAACGTTGAGGACGCCGCTGGCTCACGGGTCCCACATGTCAACCTCTATGAACAATAAACGCTGAGGATGCTGCTGCCTCATGGGTCCCGCATGTCATCCTCTCAGAACGAAAATGTTTCTTTTCTTGGATTTTTTACCAACAGATTTTTGGTTTATTTTTTCTTTCCATCCCCTGCCGCCTTTAAAACGTTGACGACGCTGTTGGCTCATGGGTCCCCGATGTCAGCCTCCCCGTACAAGAAACATATGATATCTTGATTATTTTGCAGACAATAAACAATGTATTGCGCTCTGAGCTATTTCAAACGGATAATTAAATCTTTATTTTTACATAAACAAACTTATATGTTGAATCTCCTTGTTTTTTTGTCTTTGCGAAGCATAGGACTTTCCTGTTTTTTTAGAAAATTCGGAACTTTCCTGTTTTGGAGTGGGCTGAAATTGTACGAGTCAAAAGGCCAAGCAGGATAGTTCGAAAGCCCAGATGTCCAGATGCAGCCCAATTGAAATCTTTCTTCTTGGATTTTTTTCACCCCCTGATTTCTGTTTTTCTTTTGGTCCTGTGCCGCCTTGGAAACGTTGAGACCAGCTGCAAAATGGGACCCGCATGTCATCCTCTACGTACAATAAAATTTCTTTTCTTGGATTATTTTTGGCACCTCATATTTGGTCACTTGACTTTTTCTTTCGATCCCGTGCAGCCTCTCAAACGGTGATACCGCTGCCAAAATGGGACCCGCATGTCATCCTCTATAATAAACTTTCTTTTCTTGGATTATTTTGGCTCGATATTTGGTCACTTGCCTTTTTTCTTTCGATCTCATGCCACGTTTGAAACTTTGAGGAACCTGCTGGCTCGTGGGACCCGCATGTCATCCTCTATGTGCTATAAAAGTTTATTTTCTATGGTTTTTTTCACTCTCTGATTTTTGTCTATTTCCTTTTTTCTTTTGATGCCCTGCCGCCTTGGAAACGTTGAGTAAGCTGCTTACACATGGGACCCGCATGTCATCCTCTATGTACAATCAAGTTTCTTTTCTTGAATTATTTTTGGCTCCTGATATTTGGTCACTTGCCTTTTTCTTTCGATCTCATGCCACGTTTGAAACGTTGAGGAACCTGCTGGCTCATGGGACCCGCATGTCATCCTCTATGTGCTATAAAAGTTTGTTTTCTTGGATTTTTTTTCACCCTCTGATTTTTGGCTCCTGATATTTCGTCACTTGCCTTTTACTTTTGATCCCCTGGCCCCTTTGAAACGTTGAGTAAGCTGCTGGCACATGGGACCCGCATGTCAACCTCTATGTCCATCAACTTTCTTTTCTTGGATTTTTTTGACCCCCTACTTTCTAGCTACTTTCTTTTTCTTTTGATCTCAAGCCGCATTTCAAACATTGAGACCGCTGCTGCAAAATGGGACCCGCATGTCATCCTCTATGTACAATAAATCTTTGATTATTTTTGGCACCTCATATTTGGTCACTTGCGTTTTTCTTTCGATCTCATGCCACCTTTGAAACGTTGAGTAAGCTGCTGGCTCATGGGTCCCCCATGTCATCCTCTACGAACAATAAAAGTTTCCTTTCTTGGAGTTATTTTTGCCCCCTAATTTCTGGCTACTTCCTTTTTCTTTTGATCCCCTGCCGCCTTTGAAACGTTGAAAACTTTCTTTTCTTTGATTATTTTTGGCACCTCATATTTGGTCACTTGCCTTTTTCTTTCGATCCCCTGCCGCCTCTCAAACGGTGATACCGCTGATGCTAAATGGGACCCGCATGTCATCCTCTATGTACTATAAAACTTTCTTTTCTTGGATTTTTTTTGGCTCTGATATTTGGTCACTTGCCTTTTTTCTTTCGAGACCTCCTGCCGCATCTCAAACGGTGATACCGCTGCTGCTAAATGGGACCCGCATGTCATCCTCTATGTACAATAAAGTTTCTTTTCTTGGATTATTTTTGGCTCCTGATATTTGGTCACTTGCCTTTTTCTTTCGATCCCATGCCGCCTTTGAAACGTTGAGGAAGCTGCTGGCTCATGGGTCCCGCATGTCATCCTCTATGAACAATAAAAGTTTCCATTGTTGGAGTTATTTTTTACCCCTAATTTCTGGCTACTTCCTTTTTCTTTTGATCCCCTGCCGCCTTTGAACGTTGAAGAATCTGCTCGCTAATGGGTCCCACATGTCAGACTCTATGGACGATAAACCTTTCTTTTCTTGGAGTTATTTTGACCCCTAATTTCTGGCTATTTTGCCTTTTTTTGGATCCCGTGCTGCCTTGGAAACGTTGAGGATGCTGCTGCCACATGGGTCCCGCATGTCATCCTCTCAGAACGATAAATGTTTCTTTTCTTCGATTTTTTTACCCACTGATTTTTGATTTATTTTTTCTTTCGATCCCCTGCCGCCTTTAAAACTTTGACGACGCTGCTGGCTCATGGGTCCCGATGTCAGCCTCCCCGTACAAGAAACATGTGATATCTTGATTATTTTGCAGACAATAAACAGTGTATTTCGCTCTGAGCTATTGCAAACGGATAAATTAAATCTTTATTTTTACATAAACGAACTAATATGAATCTCCTTGTTTTTGTTTTGTTTTTGCGAAGCATAGGACTTTCTTGTTTTGGAGTGGGCTGAAATTGTACGAGTCAAAAGACGTCCAGCAGGTTAGAAGGCCCAGATGGCCAGGCAGCCCCAATTTATATCTTCCTTATCTTGGATTATTTTTTGATCAAAAGGCCCAGCAGGGGTACATCCTTTTTCTTTTGGTCCTGTGTGCCGCCTTGGAAACGTTGTGGACGCTGCTGCCTCATGGGACCCGCATGTCATCCTCTATGAACTATGAACTCTAAAAGTTTCTTTTTTCTTGGATTTTTTTTCACCCCTCTGATTTTTGGCTATTTCCTTTTTCTTTTGTTCCCCTGCCGCCTTGGGACCCGTATGTCATCCTCTATGTACAAAAAACTTTCTTTTCTTGGAGTTTTATTCCCCCTAATTTCGGGCTACTTTCGTTTTCTTTTGATCTCAAGCCGCATATGAAACATTGAGACCGCTGCTGCAAAATGGGACCCACATGTCATCCTCTATGTAAAATAAAAGTTTCTTTTCTTGGATTATTTTTCACGCTCTGATTTTTGGCTATTTCCTTTTTCTTTCGATCCCCTGCTGCTTGGAAACGTTGAGGATGCTGCTGCCTCATGGGTCCCACATGTCATCCACTATGAACAATAAAAGTTTCTTTTCTTCGATTTTTTTCACCCTCTGCTTTTTGGCTATTTCCTTTTCATTTGATCCCCTGCCGCCTTGGAAACGTTGAGGATGCTGCAGCGTCATGGGACCCGCATGTCATACTCTATGTACAATAAAAGTTTCTTTTCTAGGTTTTTGGCTCCTGATATTTGGTCACTTGCCTTTTTCTTTCAATCTCATGCCGACTCTCAAAGGTACAATAAAAGTTTCTTTTCTTGGATTATTTTTGGCTCCTGATATTTGGTCACTTGCCTTTTTCTTTCGATCTCATGCCGTCCTTGAAACGTTCAGACCGCTGCTACAACATGGGACCCTATGTCATCCTCTATGTACAATGAAAGTTTCTTTTCATGGATTATTTTTTGCTCCTGATATTTGGTCACTTTCCTTTTTCTTTCGATCTCATGCCGCCTCGGCCCTCTGAAACGACGAGTAAGTTGTTGGCTCATGGGACCCGCATGTCATCCTCTATGTACAATAAAGTTTTTTTCTTGGATTTTTTACCCCCTGATTTTTGGTCACTTGCCTTTTTCTTTCGATCCTGTGCCGCCTTTGAAATTGTGGACGCTGCTGGCTCATGGGTCCCACATGCCAGCCTCTATGAACAATAATATTTCTTTTCTTGGATTTTTTTTACCCCTGATTTCTGGCTATTTGCCTTTTTCTTTGGATCCCCGACCGCCTTTGAAACGATGAGGACGCTGCTGGCGCATAGCTCCCACATGTCAGCCTCTAAGAACAATAAACATTTCTTTTCTTGGATTTATAGTTGACCCCTAATTAATGGCTACTTCGCTTTTTTTTCGATCCCCAGCCGCCTTAGAAACGTTGAGGACGCTGCTGGCTCATGGGTCCCATATGACAGCCTCTATGAAAAGTAAAACATTTACTTTCTTGGATTTATTTTTGACACCTAATTAATGACTACTTGGTTCTTTTCTTTTGATCCCGTGACGCCTTTGAAACGTTGAGGGCCCTGCTGGCTCATGGGTCCAACATGTCAGCCTCTATGAACAATAAGAGTTTCTATTGTTGCATTTATTTTTGACCCCTAATTTCTGGCTATTTGCCTTTTTTCCATTGCCTGCCACCTTAGAAACGTTGAGGACGCTGCTGGCTGGGTCCCACATGTCAGCCTCTTTGTACGATAAAAGTTTCCTTTGCTGGATTTATTTTTGACCCCTAATTTCTGGCTATTTGCCTTTTTCTTTCGAACTCCACCGCCTTTGAAACGTTGATGACGCTGCTGCAAACTGGGTACAATATGTCAGCCTCTTTGTGCGATAAACCTTTCCTTTCTTGGATTTTTTGGACACCTGATTTCGAGCTACTTGCCTTTTTCTTTCGATCTCCTGCCCCCTTTGAGAAACGCCGAGAACGATACTGGTTCGTGGGTCCCACATGTCATCCTCTCTGAATGATAAATGTTGGGGCCGCGGCTGCAAGATACGTCCCACATGTCAGCCTGACTGTTGAATAAACGTTTCCTTTCTCGAATTTATATTTGACCCCTGATTTCTGGCTACTTTGCCGTTTCTTTCGATCCCCTGCATGTCTGCTACTCCACCGAAAAACAGACCGGCATGTATTCATCACAATACTGGTAGCTAATTTAGGAAAAATGTGTTCATCACGGGATTCAAACAAAGATCTTCATCTCTGCTAAATTTTGATTTCACCAAAAACCGAACAGCGTGTGTTCATGACTTTAACTTCACAAACACTATGGTTTCTCTATAAAATAAGGTCACCATCCGTTCCTTTATTGTAGGCATTTGCGAAAAGTGTCTTTGGCTAATGGGCACCAGTGCTCTGCTGTTTAAAAAAAATCAAATAGCATACATATTTGTTTCAAAAAAATCTGAAAATGAATGTAGACATAATAAATAAAGTAACCTACAAGCGTGTAAAATTTTAATATGATATTCTTTATATTGTAGACTACACAAAAAAGACAAAATCTGTTGAAATTTGGAGATTTGAAATATGCATACCCAGATCCACACGTTTGTTACTTTTGTGTAGCCCAGAATTTTTTTTATTTGAAACTGAAATTTTGCACGTTTATGGGACAATTCATTAGCTACTCCATGATTTGTTTTCTAATTTTTTGAACAAATAAATATATTTTTTATTTTTTTCTAAAATAGCAGGAGCAATGGTGCCCAAGAGCACCAAATCTCTTAATAGGCATTTGCGCCTAATAGCGTGAGCTTAGCTAATTTTTGAAGAAAAAAAAGATGTCCATTGTGGTATTCAGGACAAAGATCTTCATGTCTGCTACTGCACCAAACAACAAACCAGCATGTATTCATCACAATACGGGTAGCTAATTTGTGAAAAATATGTTCAGCACGGGATTCAAACAAAGATCTTCATCTCTGCAAAATTTTGATTTCAGCAAAAACCGAACAGCGAATGTTCATGAGGTTAAGTTCACGAACACTATGTTTTCTCTATAAAATAAGGTCACCATCTGTCTCTTATTTCTCAAGGAAAAACAGGTGGAAGTGTTGGGACGAACCACATGGGTGCTTCGGCTCTATGTTCAGTCTTCTCTTTTTTGTACTGCAATCTTGAGCCTATGGCAGGACCTCCATTGACGTGCATTCTGCACCAATTTGGCCTTGGACGTATCCATGTATCACGGGCGCGATTGTGGGTAGCAAAGACACAGTCAGGTTTGAACAATTGGAAATCTGGTTCTGCAGCCTCTGCGTCGACTGGCGGGGGTAGCATGAAAATTGGGTGATTGAGTCCAAGAAATAAAGAACGCCCCTTCAAATTGTTCAATCTTTCCCACCTTGCCTCTTCTACAGGGTCCAAGGTATGGGCAGATCTCAAGAAAACGTAGCACCGTACCAAAGGATAAGACCTCAGCTTGTTGCCATGGCCGACGAAGTTGAAGTCGCGCCGTGGTTGCTGGTGTACCATGGCCGACGATTTTGGTCCCTCCGTGGTGCATGTCAAAACTTTTTTTTCTCGTTTTTGAGGCCACCTAGCCCGACGAAAGCGGCCAAAACGTGGCGTATGGTGGCCCGGGACGTGGTGCATCTCGAAATCTCGGGTTCGCCGGCCGAGTCAACGCAAATCCGCACCGCCGAGGGATGTAGGGCCCAGATGGCAGCCTCTCTGGCATTGTTTTTTTTCTACATCGCGCCATCTCGTTCAACGTTCTCCGATCGAGCCGTTTACGATGCAGGATCATGGGTCCCGCATGTCATCCTCTATGAACCAAAATTCTTTCTATTCTTGGATTTTTTTGACCCCCTGATTTCTGGCTACTTCCTTTTTCTTTTGATCCCTTGCCGCCTTGGAAACGTTGAGACCGCTGCTGCTAAATGGGACCCGCATGTCATCCTCTATGTGCAATCAACTTTCTTTTCTTGGAGTTTTTTTTGGCACCTCAAATTTGGTCACTTGCCTTTTTCTTTCGATCCTGCCGCCTCTCAAACGGTGATACCGCTGCTGCTAACTGGGACCCGCATGTCATCCTCTATGTACTATAAAACTTTCTTTTCTTGAATTATTTTTGGCACCTCATATTTGGTCACTTACCTTTTTCTTTCGATCCCCTGCCGCCTCTCAAACGGTGATACCGCTGCGCGGGACCCGCATGTCATCCTCTATGTACTATAAAACTTTCTTTTCCTGGATTATTTTTGGCACCTCAAATTTGGTCACTTGCCTTTTTCTTTTGATCCCCTGCCGCCTCTCAAACGGTGATACCGCTGCTACTGGGACCCGCATGTCATCCTCAATGTACTATAAAACTTTCTTTTCCTGGATTATTTTTGGCACCTCAAATTTGGTCACTTGCCTTTTTCTTTCGATCCCCTGCCGCCTCTCAAACGGTGATACCGCTGCTGCTAAATGGGACCCGCATGTCATCCTCTATGTACTATAAAACTTTCTTTTCTTGAATTATTTTTGGCACCTCATATTTGGTCACTTACCTTTTTCTTTCGATCCCCTGCCGCCTCTCAAACGGTGATACCGCTGCTGCTAAATGGGACCCGCATGTCATCCTCTATGTACTATAAAACTTTCTTTTCTTGAATTATTTTTGGCTCCTCATATTTTTTCACTTGCCTTTTTCTTTCGATCACCTGCCGCCTCAAACGGTGATACCGCTGCTGCTAAATGGGACCCGCATGTCATCCTCTATGTACTATAAAACTTTCTTTTCTTGAATTATTTTTGGCTCCTCATATTTTTTCACTTGCCTTTTTCTTTCGATCCCTGCCTCTCAAACGGTGATACCGCTGCTGCTGGACCCGCATGTCATCCTCTATGTACTATAAAACTTTCTTTTCCTGGATTATTTTTGGCACCTCATATTTGGTCACTTACCTTTTTCTTTCGATCACCTGCTGCCTCTCAAACGGTGATACCGCTGCTGCTAAATGGGACCCGCATGTCATCCTCTATGTACTATAAAACTTTCTTTTCTTGGATTTTTTTGGCACCTCATATTTGGTCACTTGACTTTTTCTTTCGATCCCCTGCTGCCTCTCAAACGGTGATACCGCTGCTAAATGGGACCCGCATGTCATCCTCTATGTAAATCATGTTTCTTTTCTTGAATTATTTTTGGCTCCTGATATTTGGTCACTTGCCTTTTTCTTTCGATCTCATGCCACGTTTGAAACGTTGAGGAACCTGCAGGCTCATGGGACCCGCATGTCATCCTCTATGTACTATAAAAGTTTATTTTCTTTATTTTTTTCACCCTCTGATTTTTGGCTATTTCCTTTTTCTTTTGATCCCCTGCCGCCTTGGAAACGTATGGTAAGCTGCTGACTCATGGGACCCGCATGTCATCCTCTATGTACAATCAACTTTCTTTTTCTTTTGATCTCAAGCCGCATTTGAAACGCTGAGACCGCTGCTGCTAAATGGGACCCGCATGTCATCCTCTACGTACAATAAAGTTTCTTTTCTTGGATTATCTTTGGCTCCTGATATTTTGTCACTTGCCTTTTTCTTTCGATCTCATGCCGCCTTTGAAACGTTGAGTAAGCTGCTGGCTCATGGGTCCCGCATGTCATCCTCTACGAACAATAAAAGTTTCCTTTCTTGGAGTTATTTTTTACCCCTAATTTCTGGCTATTTGCCTTTTTCTTTTGATCTCCTGCCCCCTCTGAAACGATGAGGACGCTGTTGGCAGGTCGGTCCCACATGTCATCCTCTATGAACAATAAAAGTTTCCTTTGATGGATTTATTTTGAACCCCTCATTAATTTCTGGATATTTCCCCTGCCGCCTTGGAATCGTTGAGGATGCTGCTGCCTCATGGGTCCCGCATGTCATCCTCTCAGAACGGTAAATGTTTATTTTCTTGGATTTTGTTGACCAAACGATTTTTGGCTTATTTTTTCTTTCGATCACCTGCAGCCTTTAAAACGTTGAGGACGCCGCTGGCTCACGGGTCCCACATGTCAACCTCTATGAACAATAAACGCTGAGGATGCTGCTGCCTCATGGGTCCCGCATGTCATCCTCTCAGAACGAAAATGTTTCTTTTCTTGGATTTTTTACCAACAGATTTTTGGTTTATTTTTTCTTTCCATCCCCTGCCGCCTTTAAAACGTTGACGACGCTGTTTGCTCATGGGTCCCCGATGTCAGCCTCCCCGTACAAGAAACATATGATATCTTGATTATTTTGCAGACAATAAACAATGTATTGCGCTCTGAGCTATTTCAAACGGATAATTAAATCTTTATTTTTACATAAACAAACTTATATGTTGAATCTCCTTGTTTTTTTGTCTTTGCGAAGCATAGGACTTTCCTGTTTTTTTAGAAAATTCGGAACTTTCCTGTTTTGGAGTGGGCTGAAATTGTACGAGTCAAAAGGCCAAGCAGGATAGTTCGAAAGCCCAGATGTCCAGATGCAGCCCAATTGAAATCTTTCTTCTTGGATTTTTTTCACCCCCTGATTTCTGGCTACTTCATTTTTCTTTTGGTCCTGTGCCGCCTTGGAAACGTTGAGACCGCTGCTGCAAAATGGGACCCGCATGTCATCCTCTACGTACAATAAAATTTCTTTTCTTGGATTATTTTTGGCTCCTGATATTTGGTCACTTGCCTTTTTCTTTCGATCCCGTGCAGCCTCTCAAACGGTGATACCGCTGCTGCAAAATGGGACCCGCATGTCATCCTCTACGTACAATAAACTTTCTTTTCTTGGATTATTTTTGGCTCCTGATATTTGGTCACTTGCCTTTTTTTCTTTCGATCTCATGCCACGTTTGAAACTTTGAGGAACCTGCTGGCTCGTGGGACCCGCATGTCATCCTCTATGTGCTATAAAAGTTTATTTTCTATGGTTTTTTTTCACTCTCTGATTTTTGTCTATTTCCTTTTTCTTTTGATGCCCTGCCGCCTTGGAAACGTTGAGTAAGCTGCTTACACATGGGACCCGCATGTCATCCTCTATGTACAATCAAGTTTCTTTTCTTGAATTATTTTTGGCTCCTGATATTTCGTCACTTGCCTTTTTCTTTCGATCTCATGCCACGTTTGAAACGTTGAGGAACCTGCTGGCTCATGGGACCCGCATGTCATCCTCTATGTGCTATAAAAGTTTGTTTTCTTGGATTTTTTTTCACCCTCTGATTTTTGGCTCCTGATATTTCGTCACTTGCCTTTTACTTTTGATCCCCTGGCCCCTTTGAAACGTTGAGTAAGCTGCTTACACATGGGACCCGCATGTCATCCTCTATGTACAATCAAGTTTCTTTTCTTGAATTATTTTTGGCTCCTGATATTTGGTCACTTGCCTTTTTCTTTCGATCTCATGCCACGTTTGAAACGTTGAGGAACCTGCTGGCTCATGGGACCCGCATGTCATCCTCTATGTGCTATAAAAGTTTGTTTTCTTGGATTTTTTTTCACCCTCTGATTTTTGGCTCCTGATATTTCGTCACTTGCCTTTTACTTTTGATCCCCTGGCCCCTTTGAAACGTTGAGTAAGCTGCTGGCACATGGGACCCGCATGTCAACCTCTATGTCCATCAACTTTCTTTTCTTGGATTTTTTTTGACCCCCTACTTTCTAGCTACTTTCTTTTTCTTTTGATCTCAAGCCGCATTTCAAACATTGAGACCGCTGCTGCAAAATGGGACCCGCATGTCATCCTCTATGTACAATAAATCTTTGATTATTTTTGGCACCTCATATTTGGTCACTTGCGTTTTTTTCTTTCGATCTCATGCCACCTTTGAAACGTTGAGTAAGCTGCTGGCTCATGGGTCCCCCATGTCATCCTCTACGAACAATAAAAGTTTCCTTTCTTGGAGTTATTTTTGCCCCCTAATTTCTGGCTACTTCCTTTTTCTTTTGATCCCCTGCCGCCTTTGAAACGTTGAAAACTTTCTTTTCTTTGATTATTTTTGGCACCTCATATTTGGTCACTTGCCTTTTTCTTTCGATCCCCTGCCGCCTCCCAAACGGTGATACCGCTGATGCTAAATGGGACCCGCATGTCATCCTCTATGTACTATAAAACTTTCTTTTCTTGGATTTTTTTGGCTCCTGATATTTGGTCACTTGCCTTTTTTCTTTCGAGACCTCCTGCCGCATCTCAAACGGTGATACCGCTGCTGCTAAATGGGACCCGCATGTCATCCTCTATGTACAATAAAGTTTCTTTTCTTGGATTATTTTTGGCTCCTGATATTTGGTCACTTGCCTTTTTCTTTCGATCCCATGCCGCCTTTGAAACGTTGAGGAAGCTGCTGGCTCATGGGTCCCGCATGTCATCCTCTATGAACAATAAAAGTTTCCATTGTTGGAGTTATTTTTTACCCCTAATTTCTGGCTACTTCCTTTTTCTTTTGATCCCCTGCCGCCTTTGAACGTTGAAGAATCTGCTCGCTAATGGGTCCCACATGTCAGACTCTATGGACGATAAACCTTTCTTTTCTTGGAGTTATTTTGACCCCTAATTTCTGGCTATTTTGCCTTTTTTTGGATCCCGTGCTGCCTTGGAAACGTTGAGGATGCTGCTGCCACATGGGTCCCGCATGTCATCCTCTCAGAACGATAAATGTTTCTTTTCTTCGATTTTTTTACCCACTGATTTTTGATTTATTTTTTCTTTCGATCCCCTGCCGCCTTTAAAACTTTGACGACGCTGCTGGCTCATGGGTCCCGATGTCAGCCTCCCCGTACAAGAAACATGTGATATCTTGATTATTTTACAGACAATAAAAAGTGTATTTCGCTCTGAGCTATTGCAAACGGATAAATTAAATCTTTATTTTTACATAAACGAACTAATATGAATCTCCTTGTTTTTGTTTTGTTTTTGCGAAGCATAGGACTTTCTTGTTTTGGAGTGGGCTGAAATTGTACGAGTCAAAAGACGTCCAGCAGGTTAGAAGGCCCAGATGGCCAGGCAGCCCCAATTTATATCTTCCTTATCTTGGATTATTTTTTGATCAAAAGGCCCAGCAGGGGTACATCCTTTTTCTTTTGGTCCTGTGTGCCGCCTTGGAAACGTTGTGGACGCTGCTGCCTCATGGGACCCGCATGTCATCCTCTATGAACTATGAACTCTAAAAGTTTCTTTTTTCTTGGATTTTTTTTCACCCCTCTGATTTTTGGCTATTTCCTTTTTCTTTTGTTCCCCTGCCGCCTTGGGACCCGTATGTCATCCTCTATGTACAAAAAACTTTCTTTTCTTGGAGTTTTATTCCCCCTAATTTCGGGCTACTTTCGTTTTCTTTTGATCTCAAGCCGCATATGAAACATTGAGACCGCTGCTGCAAAATGGGACCCACATGTCATCCTCTATGTAAAATAAAAGTTTCTTTTCTTGGATTATTTTTCACGCTCTGATTTTTGGCTATTTCCTTTTTCTTTCGATCCCCTGCTGCTTGGAAACGTTGAGGATGCTGCTGCCTCATGGGTCCCACATGTCATCCACTATGAACAATAAAAGTTTCTTTTCTTCGATTTTTTTCACCCTCTGCTTTTTGGCTATTTCCTTTTCATTTGATCCCCTGCCGCCTTGGAAACGTTGAGGATGCTGCAGCGTCATGGGACCCGCATGTCATACTCTATGTACAATAAAAGTTTCTTTTCTAGGTTTTTGGCTCCTGATATTTGGTCACTTGCCTTTTTCTTTCAATCTCATGCCGACTCTCAAAGGTACAATAAAAGTTTCTTTTCTTGGATTATTTTTGGCTCCTGATATTTGGTCACTTGCCTTTTTCTTTCGATCTCATGCCGTCCTTGAAACGTTCAGACCGCTGCTACAACATGGGACCCTATGTTATCCTCTATGTACAATGAAAGTTTCTTTTCATGGATTATTTTTTGCTCCTGATATTTGGTCACTTTCCTTTTTCTTTCGATCTCATGCCGCCTCGGCCCTCTGAAACGACGAGTAAGTTGTTGGCTCATGGGACCCGCATGTCATCCTCTATGTACAATAAAGTTTTTTTCTTGGATTTTTTACCCCCTGATTTTTGGTCACTTGCCTTTTTCTTTCGATCCTGTGCCGCCTTTGAAATTGTGGACGCTGCTGGCTCATGGGTCCCACATGCCAGCCTCTATGAACAATAATATTTCTTTTCTTGGATTTTTTTTACCCCTGATTTCTGGCTATTTGCCTTTTTCTTTGGATCCCCGACCGCCTTTGAAACGATGAGGACGCTGCTGGCGCATAGCTCCCACATGTCAGCCTCTAAGAACAATAAACATTTCTTTTCTTGGATTTATAGTTGACCCCTAATTAATGGCTACTTCGCTTTTTTTTTCGATCCCCAGCCGCCTTAGAAACGTTGAGGACGCTGCTGGCTCATGGGTCCCATATGACAGCCTCTATGAAAAGTAAAACATTTACTTTCTTGGATTTATTTTTGACACCTAATTAATGACTACTTGGTTCTTTTCTTTTGATCCCGTGACGCCTTTGAAACGTTGAGGGCCCTGCTGGCTCATGGGTCCAACATGTCAGCCTCTATGAACAATAAGAGTTTCTATTGTTGCATTTATTTTTGACCCCTAATTTCTGGCTATTTGCCTTTTTTCCATTGCCTGCCACCTTAGAAACGTTGAGGACGCTGCTGGCTGGGTCCCACATGTCAGCCTCTTTGTACGATAAAAGTTTCCTTTGCTGGATTTATTTTTGACCCCTAATTTCTGGCTATTTGCCTTTTTCTTTCGAACTCCACCGCCTTTGAAACGTTGATGACGCTGCTGCAAACTGGGTACAATATGTCAGCCTCTTTGTGCGATAAACCTTTCCTTTCTTGGATTTTTTGGACACCTGATTTCGAGCTACTTGCCTTTTTCTTTCGATCTCCTGCCCCCTTTGAGAAACGCCGAGAACGATACTGGTTCGTGGGTCCCACATGTCATCCTCTCTGAATGATAAATGTTGGGGCTGCGGCTGCAAGATACGTCCCACATGTCAGCCTGACTGTTGAATAAACGTTTCCTTTCTCGAATTTATATTTGACCCCTGATTTCTGGCTACTTTGCCGTTTCTTTCGATCCCCTGCATGTCTGCTACTCCACCGAAAAACAGACCGGCATGTATTCATCACAATACTGGTAGCTAATTTAGGAAAAATGTGTTCATCACGGGATTCAAACAAAGATCTTCATCTCTGCTAAATTTTGATTTCACCAAAAACCGAACAGCGTGTGTTCATGACTTTAACTTCACAAACACTATGGTTTCTCTATAAAATAAGGTCACCATCCGTTCCTTTATTGTAGGCATTTGCGAAAAGTGTCTTTGGCTAATGGGCACCAGTGCTCTGCTGTTTAAAAAAAATCAAATAGCATACATATTTGTTTCAAAAAAATCTGAAAATGAATGTAGACATAATAAATAAAGTAACCTACAAGCGTGTAAAATTTTAATATGATATTCTTTATATTGTAGACTACACAAAAAAGACAAAATCTGTTGAAATTTGGAGATTTGAAATATGCATACCCAGATCCACACGTTTGTTACTTTTGTGTAGCCCAGAATTTTTTTTATTTGAAACTGAAATTTTGCACGTTTATGGGACAATTCATTAGCTACTCCATGATTTGTTTTCTAATTTTTTGAACAAATAAATTTTTTTTTTATTTTTTTCTAAAATAGCAGGAGCAATGGTGCCCAAGAGCACCAAATCTCTTAATAGGCATTTGCGCCTAATAGCGTGAGCTTAGCTAATTTTTGAAGAAAAAAAAGATGTCCATTGTGGTATTCAGGACAAAGATCTTCATGTCTGCTACTGCACCAAACAACAAACCAGCATGTATTCATCACAATACGGGTAGCTAATTTGTGAAAAATATGTTCAGCACGGGATTCAAACAAAGATCTTCATCTCTGCAAAATTTTGATTTCAGCAAAAACCGAACAGCGAATGTTCATGAGGTTAAGTTCACGAACACTATGTTTTCTCTATAAAATAAGGTCACCATCTGTCTCTTATTTCTCAAGGAAAAACAGGTGGAAGTGTTGGGACGAACCACATGGGTGCTTCGGCTCTATGTTCAGTCTTCTCTTTTTTGTACTGCAATCTTGAGCCTATGGCAGGACCTCCATTGACGTGCATTCTGCACCAATTTGGCCTTGGACGTATCCATGTATCACGGGCGCGATTGTGGGTAGCAAAGACACAGTCAGGTTTGAACAATTGGAAATCTGGTTCTGCAGCCTCTGCGTCGACTGGCGGGGGTAGCATGAAAATTGGGTGATTGAGTCCAAGAAATAAAGAACGCCCCTTCAAATTGTTCAATCTTTCCCACCTTGCCTCTTCTACAGGGTCCAAGGTATGGGCAGATCTCAAGAAAACGTAGCACCGTACCAAAGGATAAGACCTCAGCTTGTTACCCATATGTAATATTGGAGGACCGAGGATGGGCCGATAACCTTTAACCTGAATCCACGCGAGATCAGATTCACCAGTAATGGACTCTGCTCTCATTGGTGCCAGGAACCAAGTGCGCTGGTCAGAAAATCCAAGAAATACATCTTCATCTTCATAATTATGATTATCACCATCATCATCTAATTCTTCATCATCTAATTCTTCATCATCAAATTCGTCTTCTTCTAATTCTTCTTCTTCTAATTCTTCTTCATCAGCATCATTATCTTCATCGGCACCTCCATCGCCTTGAGCCACATTTGCTTCATCATCTTCCATGACAGCATCTCCCTCGATTTGAGCGAAAATTGCAGCCACTTCTGCTTCTTCATCTTCAATGACAGGGGCGTCAATGAGACGCGGGGCTGCATGTGTCCCTGCAATGCACAAAGATCAACCACAATGCAGCAAGTAGGAACTACACTGAAAATTATCTCTTCTCTTCTATCTTCTATTTTCTACTACTATAAGGCACCAGTTTTTAACAAGACATGTCGCAGCAATTCCAACTGTTGGTGTCCAAAATCTAACGGTTGGGATTAGAGGTATTCGCGTGAAAAAAATACCACACCAGTGTCCACGTGTTTCTAGAACCGTCATGTTTCCATTATGAAGAAAAATCAGAGCAGTCTCACACCGATATCACACGTCCCACTTGATAGTGATTAAGAAAGGTTCCAAATTTTTGTTCATATTTATAAACTGTATGCTCACACTTATTTTGATGGTATAACCAAATTATTAGTTGTATTGAAAGTTTGAACAACATTTAGAACGCAACTTTTATACATCAGTATTGCGAATCGTAATTGGTCCAACATGTGCAGCATGCCATTTACTAGTTAAGACATAAAACAAAGACTCACCACAGGTATATGGTTCCCAAACCAGAACATCTCCATACGGATATGTAACTGCGTATACACGATGTAGGTGTGAACTTGTACCATATCCAGGAATGCCCATGGCATCGACATAGCTGTTTCTATCAAAGAATTCAGGGTTTCTCAGGATATTCCACTCCTTTTCTAGGGGCGCTTGTAGGATAGCAATCAATTCGTCAAATACAACGATTACCTCGTAATGCCATGGCCCTGCTAGATCATCTTTGTACGGCCTCTTGACGATCCGTACTTTGAGCAGTTCCAAACTTTTATCTATTTTGTATTTGAACAGGAATGGTGGGCTGCCATGCCACCATTCACTAGTAGGGCCCAAAGAAATTCCTGCATCTTGCAGAGATGGAAGAGGTATAATAGTATCTGATATGTATATGTTGCGGATCGTCAAGTGCCCGTCCTGCTGGACAAATGCCACCCAGTCGCCGTTACAACCCACCCAGTGCATGGGTCCATGTCCATCCAGTTCCTCCTTGGTATGGATAAATGCTGGAACTGTCGGCTTGTCTAATGGCATCAGCAACGCGTGAATGCCCTGCAAATAGGATTTGTTTCAAAATTGTCTATGCATGCAAGGTATTCGACAGAATGAAGAGCGGATTGTGCAGAACTGAAGCACAGATGTAATGGATAAATAAAGCAATTCCGAAGAGTACATGTGCATAGTGAAGGCAGCAAACCTTACAGTACTCCCAAATCAGGTGATTATGTTGAGTCTAAATTCATGCATGATGTTTGGCAATAAGAAAAGTTGATTGAAAAAACACAAGCTGAAACGAGATGAGTAAATAAATAAATACTCTTACAGTATTGTCGCGGTCGTCTGGCCATGTCTCGGGGTCGCAGTGGAGCAGGCTCGGTAAACCGAACGGAACCTTATGCGCTCCGCGGATGGCATGCCGCATGCCGATCATGCCTCGAGCGAGGCGACCAGTGCTGAGGATATCCGCCCGCTCGGCTATGTTCTCCACCAGTGGGTAGTGGAGGTTGCCCCACCCCATGGACTGGTGGTAGCAATCAGGAATCTCCTCAATCTTACGCTTCTGCTTCATTGGAGTCGGTAATCCAATGCAAGGGAGAGAGGGGTGAACGGGAGAAAGAGACAGAAGAGGGTTTTTTTTGGAGAAGATGCAGTAGTAGTACTACGATACTAGGAGGTGGAGATGCGGGGCATGTTTCCGGGAGAGAGGAACCACTATTTCCCTTAAAAAAAATAACAGCACTTGCGCATTAGAACTTGGGGCGGGGATATAGCGGTAAGAGGTATTGACCAACTTTCCCTCACCTTGACCCCACGTGGTTGTGAACCCGAGATAATTCTTTTTGATGAACCCGATATACTTATTATAGTACTAAAATAGTACAAGTATATACCTTGTACTCCTATATACTAACATTACTATTTTAAGGACTTATGTTCCATGAGCAACAACTTCCCCCACTCCGCTCATCCGAAATCCTAGCCCCTCCAACTTCAAGGACCAATCAACATAGCTATGGCCTTCTAATTTGGCTCAAGTCGCCGCACACATAGTCCTCCCGCCGACAAGGAATAGGAGCATCAGCCCTTTCGTCGCTTGTTGTTACACATAATCATATACAGTACCATATATATTTCAAATTTCCATATCAAAAAATAGTTCAAATCTGAATTTTAACATCTCAAGCTAAACCCTCGCTTGCTCTTAAACATAAGCATACCATAGTTCTACTTTTGTCTTCACCGAACAACAGAACACAATTTCATCACAACATAGCCAACCGGAGTACCTAGTAATGTAACTAGAGAAGTGAACCTATAGTTGATCAAGCCTTCAACTTTAACACAATAATACCCCCACATTATGTGTTGAGGAGCCACACCCATATATTTAAGAGTACCATCAAGTAGACCACAAATGCATCAATGAAGAGAGGGGTATACTTATAGACCACCTCTTTACAAAACAGTTGTAACTAGTAGACCACAATTGCCTCGTTCATTAGCTATGAAATTACATACTATCAGTAGCTACAATGGCTGCAGGCCCTGTTTCAGAATTAAACATCACACTTGTTCCAATCCGGGGCGTTGGCGAAGTTTGGGATGAACCAAAGCGGTGTCTTTACCAGGTACCTATCTTTTTTTGTTTTGCATGTTTTCTCCAAGGCGTTGGTTTGGAAACCAACGGCGCAATCTTCACGATTCAGACTGAATCGGCATATTTCAGGCAGCTGCGAATTGCGAAGCCATGCTTCATTCGGCAAGGTGTACACACAATTTCTTCTCGTCAGACATCCTGGGACAACATCTGCACCGCCTAATGGCAGCATAATCGGATAGTTCACTCCAAGGAAAAGAGAATATTCTCCAAGGTCATCAATCTTTTCCCATGGAATACCTTCATTTAACTTACTAGTGTCCTTCGTGAACACCAGGCAACCAAACCCAGAAGCATAGTTGCCAACAGTGCGACCATGATGAACACGACGATCAGAAGCAGTATGGCAAACTTTACAGGAATATTCCCTTTCATCAGCAATGCCCAGTGTATGGATCAGAAGAAGTCTAGAACCATCTATAGATCTTGCTAACCACCACATGCCATAATCGACCTCGTGATCATGGCCAAGAGCATCATCAAGTGCACACCGCCATTCAAACACAATGGGCGGTGGCTCTACGATCAGCGGAGGACCTGCTTGAAAACGAAATTACTGTTAAGAAGGGTATGTTTGGTTTGCACAAATCTGAAAACGTAAGAATTGGGAAAACGCATTAGGATTCAGATGGGATGATATAATGGCATTTCCATTCAATAATACAGCATATTGGTGTATTTCAGTACATCACATGGGAAACCAAAGGATTCATTTCAAGAAGTTCAAGTAGAGGTCAAAATCCAACATAATTCAATCTGAGAATAAAACTCCTAATTATACAATCCTCAAATTTTTCTATGGTAATCATCTCGAATAAAAAGTCTAAATACCAATGAAATTTCATCCGAAGCAAATATGCCCCAAGCCTCCAAGTCAGATCAGTCAGGTTCGAAAATTAATAAGTTTGTGCATTAAAATTATCTTTACAGCCATGAATAATGAAGCTCATCATACACTACTTACGTCCGGAGGAAAATTACCAGCTTGCTGAGGATTCCATGCGTGAACAGTGCCAGTATGAGTTGTGGCAAACACAAGCCCATTGTGGAGAATTGCATCGCTGTAATTGTAAAAGATGTGGGACTTGGGCTCTGTAAGAACTGTCCATCCAGAATCTTCGCCGCAAAGGAGGGCAACTCTGATGTCAAAAACAGCAACAAGAGAGAAATTTTTGTACCCCCCAGCAGCTGTGGGAACTTGGCAAATATATATCTTGTGAAATATAATAGCACGAAGGTTGTGGTGGTATATATTTGGAATGTGGGTGGTTTCAAACGGCACAGGGAGAGGAATTTCACGGCGAGTGTAGACGTTGACAAGTTTCCATTTGCAAGCAGGAAAGCCAGTGTCAACCATGGCAACCCAATCTCCATTGGCACCTACCCACTGCTTACCCGTACCGTCTGGCATCACAGCGTCGGAGGAGAACCTGTCCAGCGGCGTCAGCTTGCAATCCCGTGCTACCTTCGTCGGGTGAGAATGAAGAACACATGGGAGGCCAAACGGGAGAGAAAAAGATAGAGTTGCACTATCATTTGCAGAGTCGAAAAATAGTTTGGACGAACCGACGAGGCTCGCGGCGGTGATGACGTCGCATCTTGTTACGAGTATCTACTTTCCCGAACACTTTTGCTATTGTTTTGCCTCTAATTTGTGTATTTTGGATACAACTAACACGGACTAACGCTGTTTTCAGCAGAATTGCTCTGGTGTCTCGTTTTTGTGCAGAAATCCAACTTTCGGGAAAATCCTCGGAATTTCTTCAGATGGCCCTATTTTACCAAAATATTGACGGAGCCAGAAGGGCGAAGGAGGTGGAGGCCCGAGGGCCCCACACCATAAGGCGGCGCGGCCCAGGGGGGGCCCGCGCGGCCCTATGGTGTGGCCCCCTCGGCCGGCCTCCGACGCCCCCCTTCGGACTACTTATTCGCCTCGACCTAAAAACGCACGGAGAGAAGTCGACATCGCCAGAAACCCTCCAGAAAGCCGCCACATCGCGAAACTCCGTCGCGGGAGCCAGAAGTCTCCGTTCTGGCACTCCGCCGGGACGGGGAATTGGAGGAGATCTTCACCGCCATCACCGCCAACGCCTCTCCATCAACCAGCAATGTTTCCCCCATCCATGTGTGAGTAATTCCCCCGCTGTAGGCTGAAGGGGATGGTAGGGATTGGATGAGATTGGTCATGTAATAGTCATAAGATTGTTAGGGCATAGTGCCTAGTATCCGTAGATGTCACTTTTATGATATTGTTGCAACTTGTTATGCTTAATGCTTGTCACTAGGGCCCGAGTGCCATGATCTCAGATCTGAACATGTTATTGTTTCATGAAGATATTCATTGTTTATGGTCTTACCTGCAAGTTGTATACACACGTCGCTGTCCGGAACCAATGGCCCCGAAGTGACAGAAATCGGGACAACCGGAGGGGATGGTAGTGATGTGAGGATCACATGTGTTCACGGAGTGTTAATGCTTTGCTCCGGTACTCTATTAAAAGGAGTACCTTAATATCCAGTAGTTTCCCTAGAGGCCCGGCTGCCACCGGCTGGTAGGACAAAAGATGTTGTGCAAGTTTCTCATTGCGAGCACGTACGACTAAATATGGAACACATGCCTATTGATTGATTAGTACTTGGATACCGTTTTATTATTATCTGCAAATGCCCATGCTTTGATTGTTACATGAGTTTCTCTCATCCATGCAACGCCCGTTAAATCCGTCCCTGTGCCTACAGTATTTTAATCCTGCTGTTTACTATAATCACTACTGCTGTCTTTATTTCACTGCTGCTGTTATTCCGCTATTTCCACTACCATAGAACTGTTACTACTGATAAACTCTTGCGAGCAAGTCTGTTTCCAGGTGCAGCTGAATTGACAACTCCGCTGTTAAGGCTTACAAGTATTCTTTGTCTCCCCTTGTGTCGAATCAATAAATTGGGTAATACTTCCCTCGAAGACTGTTGCGATCCCCTATACTTGTGGGTCATCAAGACTATTTTCTGGCGCCGTTGCCGGGGAGCATAGCTTTATTTGGAAGTTCACTTGGATTGATATTGTTCGCTGCAAATTCTCCATTATGGGTAAACCTCGCGATACTAAGATCGCCATATTACCATCCACTACAAGAAAAGGTACAACTCTTAGTACCTCTGCTGCTCTTGATTCACCATCTGTGATTGATAAACTTGTTTCACCGCCACATGCTTCGCGTGCTGGTACTTCTGCTGAATCTGAGAATTCTCATAATATTGATAATGTTTCTGCTGTGCTTGATGATAGTGGTTCATTGGGATCTTTTCTAGATGCTACAATTGCTAAGTCTAGACAAATTGAAAATACTGAAACTCCTAATGAAAATGTTGCTACACCTGTTAATTCACCTGAGTCTGTTGAATATTCTAGTGATGATCTTGATGAGGATTATGTAGAGCTTAATGATGATTTTATTGAAAAATGCAATGCTACTACTGATGCAAGAAAAATTAAAAAGTTGCTTGCAGAACATGCTGTTAGATATAAACCATCTCCTGATCCTAAATTTGCCACATCTCCTATAAACATTAGGGATAAAGATTATGATTTTTCTCTTGATTTATCTCATATAGCTATTGTTGAGAAAACACCCTTTTGTGGTACTGAAAAAGAAAGTGCTGTTGAACACCTGACTGAGTTATCTACTCTTAGTGGCGTGTTTTCTGATGATGTCAAGATGCGTACTTATTTTGTCACTAAAATTTTTCCGTTCTCATTAAAGGATGATGCTAAAACTTGGTATAATAATTTGCCTCCTGGTTCTATTAAAAGTCCAATTGACTTGCGTGATGTTTTCTTTCGAAAATACTTTCCTGCTAGTGCTCAACATGCTGCTTTGCAGAGAATTTATAATTTTGACCAGGAAGATGGAGAGAAATTGCCTGAGGCTTGGGCTAGATTTTGTTCTCTTATTAGAGCTCAGCCTGACCATGATTTGGAAAAGAATGATTTACTTGATATATTTTATAGTGGACTAACCATTGAGTCTAGGGCATACCTGGATAGTTGTGCTGGTTGTGTTTTCAGGAAAAGAACTCCAGACGACGCTGAAGAATTATTGGCTAAAATAGGCCGGAATCATGATGATTGGTCTACACCTGAACCAACCCCGACACCGATAGTGAAGAAGAGGGGTATGATTAAATTGAATGATGAAGATATGAGGGAAGCCAAGAAGTCTCTTAAGGAGAAGGGTATTAAACCTGAAGATGTGAAGAATTTACCTCCTATAGAAGATATATGTGAGACAATTCCCCCTTCATCCATGATTGAGGTACATTCGCTTCAACACTTTACTAGGGAAGATATTCCGTATTCAAAATCTCCTGCTCAATGCTTAGATGAATTTGATAATTATATTGTTAAGCAAGAAAATTTTAATATGAGAGTAGAGAATCATTTAATGGAAAATTCCCGAGCTATTAGTGAATTGCATGGTATTGTGGAGAGAACCTCCAATGATGTTAAGATACTTGTTAAACATTTTCAAATGGTTCAAACTCAAATTGATCAACTTACTAAAGTGCAAAATGACTTGTTAGGAAATAATTCTAAAGAAAAACATGCTTGTGAGGTAACAACTAGAGGTGGTGCTTCTACCCAGGATCCTCTATATCCTGAAGGGCATCCCAAAAGAGTTGAACAAGATTCTCAACCAATTAAAACTAGTGCTCCATCTAAGAAAAAGAAAAAGAAACATAAGAATGTTGTAGAATCCTCTGAACCTGTTAATGATCCTAATAGTATTTCTATTTCTGATGCTGAAACTGAAAGTGGTAATGAACATGAGGAAGATAATGATAAGAATGATACTCCTGATAAAGAAGAAATTGAAAAAGAACCTGAAAAGCATGCTAAAAATAAAAAGTACACTAAAGAAGACTTTATTACTGAGAAGCATGGTAATGAAAGAGAACCTTGGGTTCAAAAGCAAATGCCTTTTCCTGCTAAGAAACTAAAATCAAAGGAGGAGGAACATTATAATAAATTTTGTGATTGGATGAAACCTTTATTTTTGCAAATCCCTTTGACTGATGCTATTAAATTGCCTCCTTATTCAAAGTATATGAAAGATATTGTTACTAACAAAAGGAAAGTCCCCAATGAGGAAATTTCTACTATGCTCGCTAATTACTCCTTCAATGGTAAGATTCCAAAGAAGTTGGGCGACCCAGGTATACCGACTATTCCTTGTTCCATCAAGAATAATTATGTTAGAACTGCTCTATGTGATTTGGGAGCAGGTGTGAGTGTGATGCCTTTTTCTCTTTATAAGAGACTTGATTTAGATAAATTGATACCTACTGATATATCTTTGCAAATGGCTGATAAATCTACTGCTATTCCTGTTGGTTTATGTGAAAATGTTCCTGTTCAAGTTACTCAACATTGCTTGATATTAACTGATTTCGTTGTGTTGGAAATGCCTGAAGATGATAATATGTCCATTATTCTTGGAAGACCCTTTCTTAATACTGCAGGGGCTGTTATTGATTGCAATAAAGGCATGGTTACTTTCAATGTTGATGATAAGGAACACACTGTCTATTTTCCCAAGAGGATTGATAAAGTATGTGGAGTCAATACAATTTTTAATGTGAAAACTATCAAAGTGGGATCCATTGATTGTCCTATATATGAGCCTAAAGAAGAATATCAAACTCTTGTGATTGGATCCATATCAATTCAATATAAGGTAACATGATTGATTTGAGGTTTATTTCTTCTTATGTCATATAAAATTTATTTGGTAGCAAGACTTGATCAACCTTGTTAACAAGTATATTTTATTGCATAGGAGAGTTAAACAACACTTCTTTCTTTCTCTCTCCCTTCACCTATTTTACTTGCTGTAGCACTTTTATTTTGCAATATGCTTTAGTCATTTAAGATTTTAGAAATCATTTTCCTGCGCAGTAATCATTAATTTAATACCCAGAAATGTGCATTTTTCAAAGTTCTCTAAAAATTACAAAAATTACACCGTTGGTCCTATTTTTCGACGAGGCACCTGGGAGCACCAGAGGATGACCTGTGGGGCACCAGGGGGTGCCACACCATAGGGCGGCGCGGCCAGCAAGGGGGCCGCGCCACCATGTGGTGTGGGCCACCCCTTGCCCCACTACACCATCTCTTCCTCCCAGCACCTTCTCTCTCCCGAAAAAACTCGTACCAAGTTTCTCTCACTCGTGTTTCTGCTCAAGAACTCGCGATTTTTCGATCTCCTTGCTCAGCCCAGATTTCTGTCTGAAATTTGGCACATTTACTCCTTGGTATGTGACTCCTTTGATTGTCCAATTAGAATTTCATTTGGTTGAGTATATCTTGAATATTTTGCTGCTGTAGATAACATGTTTAGTGAGCTTGCATGCTTGTTCTAAGTGGAAGAAATTAGTTTTGATGCATGTGAAGTACTCTAGCAAGTTCCTATAGTAGTTCCCTTCAATTACACACCTTGAAATCAAATTTTATAATGATTGTTGAAAATTTCAGAAAATGGAAGAAGGTGTGCCCCAATTGAACCAAGAAGAATTGGAAGTCCAGCAAGTTTCAAGAGTCAATCGTGAGGAGGGAGTATACCCCTCTTACTACCCATGCGTGGACTTTATGAGAAGTGCGGGGATTTTACAAGATGTGCAAACTCTAATCTCTCGTGCAGGGCTGAGTGGTTTTGTTGAAGGAGAGCCAAGACAATAGCAATTGGAGTACCGCAATGGGGATCCTGCGAGAAGATCAGGGGAACACCGCGGGAGCTCTCAGATCTTTATACAAGGATTTGTAATGGGAGGAGCCTCTCCAATGATGATGGTAAGATTAGTAGCATTCAACATCCAGCCATCCGCTACTTTGCCTATTTCATTACAAAGTGCGTCCTTGCAAGAAGGACCGGAGGTAAATTATCTGTCCCAGACTTGGCTTTCTTAGCTGCTGCTTTGCAACAGGATAGGACTTATAATTTGGGTGCTTTAATAGCTTGTAGACTTGCTACTAACCGTGAGAAAGGAGGAATTTGTGGAGGTCTTATCGCCTCTCGCTTATTAGCTATGCATGGTGTAGAACCTCACCATTTAGATATTCCGCTTTCTATAGAGAAGCTTGATGTGGTTTCCATGATTAGACATGAGTTTATTTCAGATGCATCTAACTTGAACAACCTGCATTATAGGATAACTTTATATAAGAAAAAATGGAGTATAACTAAGAAAATTGAAAAACTAGTACGATTGCCTGCACCTGCTTTGTTTAACCTTGATGCCAGGGACGGGTGGTCGATCACAGAAAATGAGCTAAATGCATACATAGAAAGAGAAAGCCGTCGTGCGAGGGAAGATGTGGAGGAGACCGAGGAGCATCCCGACTCTTCATCCGATGCAGCAAGCTCCTCATATCAACATCATGGTCACGTGGAGCCTCCACGATATTCTTCTGCACAGGGGCCTTATTACCACTCCATGTATGATCCACCGGCGTGGAACCCCGACCCTCGTTGGGAATGAACTCCACTTAGGCCAAAAGCCTAAGCTTGGGGGGAGGTATACCGGCATCACTCATTCTTTGCATATTATGATTGCTGGATACTTGTACATACTTGTTTAGTCTCTAGAGTGGTTTTCTAATGAGAGGGAGATGATATTTGGGGAAGTGCTGTCCAAAAACAGATTCTGTGCTGTTACCAAAAAAATTCGTACGCACAGCCAGAACGTTATTTTGAGTTGCCAATTTTTGAGCATGTGCCCCAGGTTGTTATCTAACTTTCATTAGTTGAACACTTTTTGGTCTGAGCAATGGAAGATTTTTGTTAAATTCGATTTCTGTACTGCTGTCAGGATTTGGCAGATTTCTGTCATCCTGCTTTTCTGTGTTTCTGTTAGTTTGCATTCTTTTGTTTTCACTTTGTTTCTTTCCTAAAACACAAAAAGACCAAAAATATTTCTGTTGTTTCTCTTCACCATTTATTTATTTGGTACCTTGCTCTTAGTTTGCTTTATTTGCTATCGTTAGTTTGCTATGAGAAAACCCAAAAAGATTTTGCTTTGTTTGCTTGTTTTCTTTCGTTCTTATTTCTAATTCGAAAACACCAAAAATATTTGCTGTTCTTCTTTGGTTTGTAAAGTTCATCATGAGTTCAATGGTCTTCGGTGGCTGGAGCGTGGTTTTCATTTCATATTATCCAAGCTACACAAGTGAAAAGGCAATAATGACGATCTACGACAATCTGATTGTGGTGAGAGGCTGGTATGAACTCTATTTGCTTTCATTTTTGTACATATACTCATCCATATGAGCTTGCTTAGTTGGTTCATGTGAGGTATATGTTATTTGAGAAAGTCTAGTAGTTCATGATCTCTCATGTTTGGTTCCGATTTATTAATATGAGTAGCATGTCATGGATGTTTGCTTGCATTGTTTTATTCATAAGTAAGTATGGCATTGTGGTATCCTCCTCTGAATAACTCATTTATATCGACTTGGCACATGCTCACGCATGCATATGACTGAACAAAAAGTCAATTAAGCCTCGATGATTTATATTGCTTCAGAGTTATTGTATCACTTTTATGCCTCCGTTAATTTATTTTGCCGCAAGCATGATTATGACAGTTACTGCTCTCTTGATTTGTCGCTCCCTAGTCTTTTGCTAGCCTTCACTTGTACTGAGCGGTAACGCCGCTCGTGCTTCCAAACACCTGAAAACCAAGTTGTTCCATAAGTGTCCACCATAAATACCTATGCATGGCATTTCAAACCATTCCAAGTAAATTCTCATGCGCTACCTTTAAACCTTCAAAATGCTTCTCAATTTGTGTTAATGTTTCATAGCTCATGAGGAAGTATGTGGTGTTTAGCTTTCGACCTTGTCATTTACTTTTGACGGACTCTCATATGGACTAGTGGCACATCCGCTTATCCAATAATTTTGCAAAAAGAGCTGGCAATGGGATTCCCAGTCCCAAATTAATTAACTTAAATAGACACTCCTCCATGGTTTGTGATTGTTGGACGGCACCCGAAGGATTCGGTTAGCCATGGCTTGTGTAAGCAAAGGTTGGGGGAGTGTCATCATCATAATAAAACTTAAATAAAAAGGCACTCCTTCATGGTATGTGATTGTTGGCAGGCACCCGAGGATTCGGTTAGCCATGGTTTGTGAAAGAAAGGTTGGAAGGAGTGCCACCCAAAAATAAATAAATGGGAGCCGCTCTTGTGAGTCCGGTTGATGAGGGAGTTAGTGTACCCATTACCATTCGTTGACAACAACAAACACCTCTCAAAATAATTTTACTCCTGCTTTACAAATGAAAAGCTCTAGCGCATGTTAATCCCTGCTTCCCTCTGCGAAGGGTCAATCTTTTACTTTTATGTTGTGTCTCCATTCTTTCTTTGAGCACTATCTTGAGAGCACAACTGTCATTCTTAGTATAATATGCTTGTCTCAAAATATGATTGATTGTGGTATAACTTTGATGCTTTTATCTTTGACAATCACTACTTCTAGTCTTTCTATGAACTCAAGAGGTGCCTCGGCATTTATGTTTTGCTGATCAAATACAGGCAAGCGAGATACCACTTTACCATATTCTCTTATGAACATTGCAATCTTGCTTACATACATGATTCATGATGCTTATTATTAATTGTTGGTACTTCTCCATGATTGACATAGCCGTTGGATGATCTTATTTGCATGTATCTCATTATGAACTGCTTAAGTATTAGCCATAGCATGAGAATATATACATCATATGAGCAAATGTGTTCGTGAAAGTTCTTTTATCGCTCAGTTGTTAACTGAATTGCTTGAGGACAAGCAATAAGCTAAGCTTGGGGGAGTTGATACGTCCAAAACGTATCTACTTTCCCGAACACTTTTGCTATTGTTTTGCCTCTAATTTGTGTATTTTGGATACAACTAACACGGACTAACGCTGTTTTCAGCAGAATTGCTCTGGTGTCTCGTTTTTGTGCAGAAATCCAACTTTCGGGAAAATCCTCGGAATTTCTTCAGATGGCCCTATTTTACCAAAATATTGACGGAGCCAGAAGGGCGAAGGAGGTGGAGGCCCGAGGGCCCCACACCATAAGGCGGCGCGGCCCAGGGGGGGCCCGCGCGGCCCTATGGTGTGGCCCCCTCGGCCGGCCTCCGACGCCCCCCTTCGGACTACTTATTCGCCTCGACCTAAAAACGCACGGAGAGAAGTCGACATCGCCAGAAACCCTCCAGAAAGCCGCCACATCGCGAAACTCCGTCGCGGGAGCCAGAAGTCTCCGTTCTGGCACTCCGCCGGGACGGGGAATTGGAGGAGATCTTCACCGCCATCACCGCCAACGCCTCTCCATCAACCAGCAATGTTTCCCCCATCCATGTGTGAGTAATTCCCCCGCTGTAGGCTGAAGGGGATGGTAGGGATTGGATGAGATTGGTCATGTAATAGTCATAAGATTGTTAGGGCATAGTGCCTAGTATCCGTAGATGTCACTTTTATGATATTGTTGCAACTTGTTATGCTTAATGCTTGTCACTAGGGCCCGAGTGCCATGATCTCAGATCTGAACATGTTATTGTTTCATGAAGATATTCATTGTTTATGGTCTTACCTGCAAGTTGTATACACACGTCGCTGTCCGGAACCAATGGCCCCGAAGTGACAGAAATCGGGACAACCGGAGGGGATGGTAGTGATGTGAGGATCACATGTGTTCACGGAGTGTTAATGCTTTGCTCCGGTACTCTATTAAAAGGAGTACCTTAATATCCAGTAGTTTCCCTAGAGGCCCGGCTGCCACCGGCTGGTAGGACAAAAGATGTTGTGCAAGTTTCTCATTGCGAGCACGTACGACTAAATATGGAACACATGCCTATTGATTGATTAGTACTTGGATACCGTTTTATTATTATCTGCAAATGCCCATGCTTTGATTGTTACATGAGTTTCTCTCATCCATGCAACGCCCGTTAAATCCGTCCCTGTGCCTACAGTATTTTAATCCTGCTGTTTACTATAATCACTACTGCTGTCTTTATTTCACTGCTGCTGTTATTCCGCTATTTCCACTACCATAGAACTGTTACTACTGATAAACTCTTGCGAGCAAGTCTGTTTCCAGGTGCAGCTGAATTGACAACTCCGCTGTTAAGGCTTACAAGTATTCTTTGTCTCCCCTTGTGTCGAATCAATAAATTGGGTAATACTTCCCTCGAAGACTGTTGCGATCCCCTAGGCTCGCGCGGTGATGACGTCGCATCTTGTTACGAGTTCTTCAAGGGGACCTTCGGAAAAGACCTTCTGAAACAGTTCAGAGTCATCATTTTCCTTGTTCGATGCCGCCATCGCAGGGCAGGGGGTGGGTCTATGAGGTTTGGGTTCAACTGATTGGAGTTTAATTTGGGTTCGATGGCGGCAGGTGGCGGGGAAGATGAAGAACGGAGGCTCTCAAACTGGGCGGTGGAATTGATTCTAAAGCTGCATGGCGGCGGCACTGGCGTGTGCTATGGAAGGTGGTCGATTGGTGCGGGCGGGGGCGGAGGTAGACGATGGAGGTGAACAGAAATAGGGCAGGTGGGGGCGGGGCGCTTGACTTCGCTCCTCTACACTCTACAGCATCTCCTCCTGTTTCTTGGAAAGTGTATAGACCCATAATAAAAAGTCACTGTTCCCTCTGAAAAGGTGAAGAACAAGTCACTGGTCTAACGTGCAAATTTGGACATCCCAAGCTATGTGTTGTCATGTCAATTCAATGTCCATGGCAGTATTTTGAATTTTGCGTGACCAAAAGAAGTACGCCTTGGCCTTTCACAATCGGGGTTTCTTTAGAGCAAGAACAATAGAAGAGCCAACAGCTGGCAAAAGTATTGTCCTACTTCCTCTTGGCGTGATACTCCCTCCGTCCACAAATAAGTGGACGTGCAGGATTTTCAAGGTAAATTAGTAAAAGGAAAGAAAAAATGCATTGGAGCACTCGTATCTTAAGAAACACATGTACTCAACCACGGTTGTAGATTTTCTCGGCGCAAGACTTTTCCCCAGCAGTTGTGGCTTTCAGTTATTCGTGGGTGTGGGGAGGAGCTCCGCCGCATCGGTAAAAAGCAAAGAGGGACGGCGGCTCTCGATCGTGCGGTGTACTCGTAAATCACGTGTGACCCATGCCCTAATAATTCACAATGCATTGATGAGGGCTATCACTTCATCATCCAATAAAATGTACTTAGTAACTATGGTAATAATATTGTCTTCTCGCAAAAAAAATGGTAAAAATATTGTCTCTTAAGCCATGTACTAGTACAGTGCAAGATGCTTTAGAGAAATAAACCTATATTTTATTGCTACTCCGTAATACACATGGTTATTTATTCTAGGCAAATGCCTACCGAAAGATGTAGGAATAGGGAAATGTAGGATTGCAATGTCATGTCCACTCCAATCCTATAGGAATTCATAGAATCCAAACTTTGTTTGATTCCACCATAGGAAAAGTAAGGGCTCCTTTGATTTAAAGGATAGGAAAAACATAGGAATAGGAAAGGTATAGGATTGGAATGGCATGTCTACTTGAAACCTATAGGAAGATGAAGTTTGTTTGATTGTAGCAAAGGAATTTTTCCATGAGGTATGAGCTAATGCTTTTTTCCTATAGGAATCACACTACAAGATTCCTATAGGAATTTTTCCTATAGGATACGTTCCTATGAATCAAACAACATGTATAGGAATTTTTCCCATAGGAATCAAATCCTACACAATTCCTATGCAAATCCTTTGAATCAAAGGAGCCCTAAAGCATTCTTAAAAAGAGGTATGAGTAGATGTTTAATTTTCTATGGAATCTGTGCAAAGAAATCCTTAGGAAAAATTCCTATCGGAAACAATCCTACAAATCAAACAGCCAAGGATTCAATTGTACCAATTCCCTATGCAAATCCTTGGTGTTCACCCAATCCTCTCGAATACTCATCCAAAAAATGCACTAATACTTTGATGGGGAGTTTTTGTATTCTAGGCAAGAATAGAGGGTTTGCGGGGATCACTTGAGAAGTGTATTAACCAAAGAAGGCATAAGTAATACACCAACACACACTAACATGCCCTTAATGGATGTATCTCCATAAACTCCCTCTGTTCTTTATTACTACTACTAGTTTATGTACTTCTTAACTAATATGGGATAATCATGAAATATATTTTCTAACATTCAGCCAAAATATAGTGTTTCGACTTTTTAAAATACTGAAAAACTAGTAATTAAAAATATTTGAGCTATCAAATCTAGGAAGTTTGAAAATATTTTGTATTCCGTCTGAAAGTTGTGTTACTTGGTGTAAGATTCACACAAAAATGATGAAAATATCAAACCTTCAAAAAAATTGTAGTAATTCAAACGTTATGTGCGTTTCATAATTTTGCAAAATCTATTCTATTTGCAATTAAAACTATAGTAGTTGGTGGTCCCCGATCATCTGATTTGCTCTTAAACAGCTCAATCCTAAATTTGAAATTCCCTGCAACAGAACACGATAGTTGGTGGTTTGTGCGGAAAAAAATTACAGTTTTAAAAAGTGTTTTAAGCAACGAAGGCAGCAATAAGCGGTAGTTTGTGCAATTTCCTCGTGTAAACAACATGTAGCGTCGAAGTAATAGTACTAGCAGTACAGAAATCTTGTGTAATTTCTAGTTCTACATATTACTAGTGTCCACTGTTTGAGAGTTGATGGTGAATGGGTCTGATTTTCAATCGAATGAGAATTAGCAAATTGATTTTTATGACAAAAGCATACAAAGGGAGTAAAACAACATACCCGCATTCGCCGCTGCTACCAGCATGCGATGCCTCCACGAGTGCATTGACGGCTGCTGCAAATCCTCGGAAGGCATCTAGGTTTTGCAGATCGTCGATTGCCGCTGTCCGGCTAAGCTTAACCAGCATAGCTGCCGCCAAGATATCTCGGATTTGGACCACAGGCAGAAGCTGATTGGGGTCGAAGGATTGCCTGATTCGGAATTTGAAGTACCAAGCCCTCGGCTCCGATGATGGAAGTTTGGAACTCGGCCCGGCCAGAACCTCCCAAATCTGTGTGTGGCAGTGGATGCCCATCGGCATCCCCAATGCTGCCGACGCCGTGATGTGGTCGGTCGCACTTTGGTCCCCACTAAAGGCTGGGGCTGCAGCACGTCGCCGCCGCCCCCGACGTCCCCACGACGGCAACGCCATGGACCGAGGCGCTGAGTTTGTTGGCGAACCCGAAGCCCTGGATGGCAAGTGCTTCTTCACAATGGAAGCATCCTCACCCGGCGAGGTTCGCCCCCGGCGCATGCCTATGCTCCGACCAGCCCACTTTGCCGCTGCTGCCTGGGCTGCCGCCGATACCTGGGCCACCGCCGCTTCATGGGACCCCCTCCCTCCTCTCCCTCTCCTAGATCAAAGGGCGCCAGGAGTCTAGCCACAGCAAGACACAGAGCCGCCTGCTTCATCGCACACCAATGGCACACAGACATTTGCGAGCTTTTAGCGCACACCCCTCCGAGGCTGAGTCGTGGAGCCTGGGTGCACGGGGCTATGGCTGGAGGAGTCGCCATGGGACGAGGGGTGTCGAGTGCTCGGGCAAATACGGGAAAGGCGAAGTTTTGGATAACCTTATATGATCACATCAATGCTTCTCAAGGAGCCAAATACTGTATGAGAAACCGGAAAAGTTTGAACGTTTGAAAACTTTGCCGGCATAATGCATCCTTCCAATGCACGCCTACTAAGGTAGAAAGCCAACTCAATTGCTACTTTGTTGGCAAAATGTACCATGGCTCAATCTTGGGTCACACACATCTATCAATTGGTATATTTTGGTCATATTCAAAATTTTACTTGAAACTTGTTGGTCATGCCATTCTACTACTCGCCTAACACTTTTTCTACGCGGGAAGGAGGGGGGTATGATGCTACCCTGAATTTTTATGCCCATTTGTATCTTGGACAAATCCTAGGTTTGACCAAAATTTAAAACATGAAGATGAAAAATTAAGCCTGGATCCACTACAAGAAAATTTGCCAAACTTTTCTTGTAGTGATCCTTCTTAATTAGTAACTTCAAAATGAAGCTTTTGGAAGGTTTTTGAAATTTCCATGTCTGAAACCCAAAACACCTCTTCATGATTGACTTCATAAGACAAATCGAGTTTAGGGTTAGGGGTAGATACATGATTTTTCTAGTTTGAATATGTCTAGACCTGGCTTATCAACTTGAATGCTTAGTATATGACATAAGAAGATGTACTATGTGCATTGGTTTTTTATTTATTTGATTTGTTTTGAATTTTCATGCCAAATCAAATTTTGGTCAAATCATAGGTTTAACCAAGATTTAAACAAGTTTAAAACATTAAAATGAAAAATTAAGCATGGATCCTTCTCAATCACTCCAAAATGAAGCTTTTGGGAGGCTTTTGAAATGTCTATGTTTGAAACCCAAAACCACTTCTCTTCATGCTTGACTTCATCAGACAAATGAGTTTAGGGTTAGGGGTAGATACATGATTTTTCTGGTTTGAATAGGTCTAGACCTTGTTATCAAGTTGAATGGCTTACTATGTGACATAAGAAGACTATGTGCTTTGGTTTTTCATTTTTGATTTTTTCGATTGTTTTTATGCCCATTTGAATCTTGGCCAAATCCTAGGTTTGAACAAGAATTTAAACAAGTTTAAAACATGAAAATGAAAAGGTAAGCATGGATCCTTCTTAGTCAGTCCGAAATGAAGCTTTTGGGCGGTTTTCGAAATTTCCATGTTTGAAAACCCAAACCACTTCTCTTCATGCTTGACTTCATAAGACAAATTTAGGGTTAGGGGTATAGATACATGATTTTTCTTGTTTGATATGTCTAGATATTGTTTATCAACACTTGAATGCTTACAATATATGTGACGCAAGAAGACTATGTGTTATGGTTTTTCATTTTTGGGGGTTTTTTCGAATTTTTTATGCGCACTTGAGTCTTGGTCAAATCCAAGCTAGCTAGGTTTGACCAAGCTTTAAACAAGTTTAAAACATGAAAATGAAAAAGTAAGCATGTATCCTTCTTAGTCACTCCAAAATTAAGCTTTTCGGAGGTTTTTGAAATTTCCATTTTGTAAACCCAAAACCACGTATCTTCATGTTTGACTTCAAAAGACAGAGTTTAGGGTTAGGGGGTAGATACATGATTCTTCTTTTAATATGTTTAGATCTTGTTTTATCAAGTTGAATGTTGACTGTATGACATAAGAAGACTATGTTTTTGAATTTTTTATGAATCTTGGTCAAATCCAAGGGTTGACCAAGATTTAAACAAGTTTAAAACATGAAAATTAAAACGTTTCAAGTTCACCTTTGGTTCGATCTTTCAGTAACCAGGCGCATATATATATGGATGCAAATTGAGATAATTAATTCGTGAAACATTGGAAATGTCCATCGTGTGTCGTGTTTCCCCCTAACATGAAAATTGGATTGGTGGCAGACAAGTAAAAGCACATTTATGTGCGACAACCCAAAATGCACATATTTTGCTGAGTTTTCATGCATGCATTAAAAGTTCTGAATATATACATAAAATGCATGTGGGTCATGATTGAAAAGTTTGACATGTATATGGTTCTTGTGTAGTAGTAGTACTATAGTAGATTAGTAGGTACGCAAACTCCCATCCATCTTCTTTGTCAAGAGAAGACGCGCACCAGGATGCGTAGTGGAAGTCGTCTCTGGATCCTTCTGTTGTCCCTCTCACGGAAAAGAAAAAGAAAAAAACATCTCTCTCATTCTCGGCCTCGCTCGACTCGCTCGCTCGCAGCCTCGCACCTCCTGCGCACTGACAAACGCTGCACAACAGTCAACATCACCAGAAAAAAGATATACACCATAAATAATAAGAGGGGCCCCGTGACTGCTATCCCTTCTTCTCCTTCCGTGTGATCCCTCTTCCTCCGAGTTTCACTGGACGGGCAAACACACATGTGCTGCATAGTAAAAATAAAAAAGTAAAAAATCGACCTATGAATCTATGATTAAATAGGTAAAATCCTGGGTTTTATCAAGGTTTAAACAAGTTTAAAACATGAAAATGAATAGGTAAGCATGGATCCTTCTTAGTCACTCTAAAATGAAGCTTTCGCGAGGTTTTTGAAATTTCCATGTTTGAAACCCAAAACCACTTCTCTTCATGCTTGACTTCGTAAGACAGAGTTTAGGGTTAGGGGTAGATACATGCTTTTTCTGGTTTGAAAATGTCTAGACCTTGTTTATCAACTTGAATGCTTACTATATGACATAAGAAGGCTATGTTATTTGGTTTTTCATTTTTTTTCTGTTTTTTCTGATTTTTTATGCCCATTTAAATCTTGGTCAAATCCTAGGTTTGACCAAGAGTTAAACAAGTTTAAAACATGAAAATGAAAAGGTAAGCCTGGATCCTTCTTAGTCACTGTAAAATGAAGCTTTTGGGAGGTTTGTGAAATTTCCATGTTTGAAACCCAAAAGCACTTCTCTTCATGCTTGACTTCATAAGACAGAGTTTAGGGTTAGGGGGTGTAGATACATGATTTGTCTGGTTTGAATATGTCCAAATCTTATTTATCAACTTCTGAATGCATGCTACTCTCTCAAAGAAAACCTTTTGAATGCTTACTATATGACATAAGAAGACTATATGCTTTTAAAATTCAAACATATGGTAAGCATTCTTATGTCATATAGTAAGCATTCAAGTTGATAAACAAGCAAGGTTTGGACATATTCAAACCAGACAAATCATGTATCTACCCCTAACCCCTAATTAAATTGTCTTATGAAGTCTAGCATGAAGAGAAGTGGTTTTGGGTTTCAAACATGGAAATTTCAAAAACCTTTCATTTTAGAGTGACTAAGAAGGATATACAAGCTTCCCTTTTCATTTTCATGTTTTAAACTTGTTTAAATCTTGGTCAAACCTCTAGGATTTGACCAAAAGATTCAAATGGGCATGGAAATTCATAAAAAAACAAAAGAATGAAAAACCAAAGGACATAACATTATTATGTCATATATATATAGTAAGCATTCAAGTTGATAAACAAGGTCTAGACATATTCAAACCAGAAAATCATGTATATATCTACCCCTAACCCTAAACTCTGTCTTATGAAGTCAAGCATGCATGAAGAGAAGTGGTTTTGGTTTCAAACATGGAAATTTCGAAAAACCCTCCCAAGAGCTACATTTTGGAGTGAGTAAGAAGGATATATAGATGCTTAATTTTTCATATTCATGATTTAAACTTGTTTAAACCATGTTCAAACCTAGGATTTGACCAAGATTAAAATGGGCATAAAATTTTAAAAAAATCAAAAAATAAAAAACAAGGCACATAGTATTCTTATGTCATATATATAGTAAGCATTCAATTAAGTTGATAAACAAGGTCTAGACATATTCAAACCAGGAAAATCATGCATCTATCCCCTAACCCTAGCTAAACTCTGTCTTATGAAGTCAAGCATGCATGAAGAGAAGTGGTTTTTGGTTTCAAACGTTTAAGCCAAAAGCCCCTTTTCAAATATTTCAAACTTATTCAAATTTGGTTCAAATATGAAAGACATACAAGTTATAGCACACATAGTGCATACATTTTCACACATACTGCACTAGATGCTAACCCTATAGTTTGAGGCCATTTGAGTGACCTAGGTCGAAAAAATTCTTGGATTAGAATCGTGTTGTTCGAACCCCGTAGTTGGATATTTTTTAACCCTTGATCTGTAGAACTGGGCAAAACCCTAGTTTAACCTATTTAATTACAGATTCGTATATCGATTTTTCTACGAGTACTACCTTTTTATTATTACTATGCAGCACATGTGTGTTTGCCCGTCGAGTGAAACTCGGAGGAAGAGGGATCACTCGGAAGGAGAGAAGAAGGGAGAGAATTATGGTGTCTCCCCTTTTTCGGGTGATGATGTTGACTTTTGTGCAGGGTTTGTCAGTGAGCAGGAGGTGCGAGCGAGCGAGCGAGCGAGTCGAGCGAGGCCGAGAATGAGAGAGATTTGTTTTTTTGAGAGGGACGACCGAAGGATCCAGAAGGACCCACAGACTTCCAATACGCATCCTGATGCGTCTTCTCTTGACAAAGAAAATGGCTGGGAGTTTGCGTACCTATTGCACGTGACTTGTGCTCACTGAAGTGTGGGACCTCACGCATGGGCACCACACGTAAGTGACAGACCTGTTGGTGTAAAAACTCGGTTGATTATAATAGTGCATTAGAACAAAGTTTTCTATGGATTCAAGGGTAGGAAATCCAAGTTAACTCATTTACGTGTTAAACTTGTCTATATCTTGGTCAAACCTAGGATTTGACCAAGATTCAAATGGGCAGAAAAATAAAAACAGAAAAATGAAAAACCAAATCACATAGTCTTCTTATGTCATATAGTAAGCATTAAAGTTGATAAACAAGGTCTAGACATATTAAACCAGACAAATCATGTATCTATACCCCTAACCCCTAAACTCTGTCTTATGAAGTCAAGCATGTGAAGAGAAGTGGTTTTGGGTTTCAAACATGGAAATTTCAAAAACCTCCCAAAAGCTTCATTTTAGAGTGACTAAGAAGGATCCATGCTTCCCTTTTCATTTTCATGTTTTAAACTTGTTTAAATTATCTTGGTCAAACCTAGGATTTGACAAGATTCAAATGGGCATCAAAATTGAAAAAAAAATTGAAAAAAGAAAAACCAAAGCAAATAGTTTTCTTATGTCATATAGTAAGCATTAAAGTTGTTGATAAATAAGGTCCATACATATTCAAACCACACAAATCATGTATCTATACCCCGTAATTAACCCCTGAATTAATTAACTCTGTCTTATGAAGTCAAGCATGTGAAGAGAAGTGGTTTTGGGTTTCAAACATTGAAATTTTAAAAACCTCCCAAAAGCTTCATTTTAGAGTGACTAAGAAGGATACAGACTTCCCTTTTCATTTTTATGTTTTAAACTTGTTTAAATCTTGGTCAAACCAAGGATTTGACCAAGATTCAAATGGCCCTAAAAATTCAGAAAAAAAATCAAAAGAATGAAAAACCAAAGCACATAGCATTCTTATGTCATATGTGTATTAAGCATTCAAGTTGATAAACAAAGGTCTAGAGACATATATATTCAAACCAGAAAAATCATGTATATATCTACCCCTAAAACTCTAATTAAACTATGTTTTATGAAGTAAATCATGAAGAGAAGTGGTTTTGGGTTTCAAACATGGAAATTTCAAGAACCTCCCAAAAGCTTCATTTTAGAGTGACTAAGAAGGATCCAGAAGGACCCACAGACTTCCAATACGCATCCTGATGCGTCTTCTCTTGACAAAGAAGATGGCTGGGAGTTTGCGTACCTATTGCACGTGACTTGTGCTCACTGAAGTGTGGGACCTCACGCGTGGGCACCACACGTAAGTGACAGACATGTTGGTGTAAAAACTCGATTGATTATTATACTGCATTAGAACAAAGTTTCCTATGGATTCAAGGGTAGGAAATCCAAGTTAACTCATTTACGTGACATTATTATTTCCATGAAGCAAAGTTAACACATCTATCGATTGGTACATTTTTGAGTGACTAAGAAGGATCCATGCTTACTTATTCGTTTTCACGTGTTAAACTTGTCTAAATCTTGGTCAAACCTAGGATTTGACCAAGATTCAAATGGGCAGAAAAATAAAATAAAAAACAGAAAAATGAAAAACCAAATCACATAGTCATCTTATGTCATATAGTAAGCATTAAAGTTGATAATAAACAAGGTCTAGAAATATCAAACCATACAAATCATGTATCTACCCCTTAACCCCTAAACTATGTCTTATAAATTAAGTCAAGCATGAAGAGATGTGGTTTTGGGTTTCAAACATGGAAATATCAAAAACCTCCCAAAAACTTCATTTTAGTGTGACTAAGAAGGATACACGCTTCCCTTTTCATATTCATGTTCTAAGCTTGTTTAAATTATCTTGGTCAAACCTAGGATTTGACAAGATTCAAATGGGCATCAATATTGAAAAAAATCAAAAAAAAAAAAAACAAAGGAAATAGTTTTCTTATGTCTTATAGTAAGCATTAAAGTTGATAAACAAGGTCTAGACATATTCAAACTAGACAAATCATGTATCTATATATACCCCCTAACCCCTAAACTCTGTCTTATGAAGTCAAGCATGTGAAGAGGAAGTTGTTTTGGGTTGCAAACATGGAAATTTCAAAAACCTCCGAAAAACTTCATTTTAGAGTTTCTAAGAAGGATCCATGCTTAACTTTGCATATTCATATTTTAAACTTGTTTAAATCATTATCAAGCCTAGCATTTGACCAATATACAAATGGGTGGGCACAAAATTCAAAAAAATCAGAAAAATGAAAACAAATTAAAGCACATAGTCTTCATATGTCATATCGTATGAATTCAAGTTGATAAACGAGGTCTAGGTATATCCAAACCAGACAAATCATGTATCTATACCCCCTGTCGATCTTATGAAGTCTAGCATGAAGAGAGAAGTCGTTTTTGGTTTCAAAAATGGAAATTTCAAGAACATCCCAAAAGCTTCATTTTAGAGTGACTAAGAAGGATACATGCTTCCCTTTTCATTTTTATGTTTAAACTTGTTTAAATCTTGGTCAAACCTAGGATTTGACCAAGATTCAAATATATGGGCATAAAATTCAAAAAAAAACAGAAAAATTTAAAACCAAGGCACATAGTCTTCTTATGTCATATAGTAAACAATCAATTAATTAAGTTGATAAACCAGTTCTAGACATATTCAAACCAGGAAAATCATGTATCTACCCCCTAACGCCCTAGCTAAACTCTGTCTTATGAAGTCAAGCATGCATGAAGAGAAGTGGTTTTTGGTTTCAAACGTTTAAGCCAAAAGGTAAGCATGGATCCTCCTTAATTAGTCACTGTAAAATGAAGCTTTTGGGAGGTTTGTGAAATTTCCATGTTTGAAACCTAAAAGCACTTCTCTTCATGCTTGACTTCATAAGACAGAGTTTAGGGTTAGGGGGTGTAGATCGATACATGATTTGTCTGGTTTGAATATGTCCAAATCTTATTTATCAACTTTTGAATGCATGCTACTCTCTCAAAGAAAAACTTTTGAATGCTTACTATATATATGACATAAGAAGACTATATGCTTTTAAAATTCAAACATATGGTAAGCATTCTTATGTCATATAGTAAGCATTCAAGTTGATACACAAGCAAGGTTTGGACATATTCAAACCAGACAAATCATGTATCTACCCCCTAACCCCTAATTAAATTGTCTTATGAAGTCTAGCATGAAGAGAAGTGGTTTTGGGTTTCAAACATGGAAATTTCAAAAACCTCCAAAAAACTTCATTTTAGAGTGACTAAGAAGGATATACAAGCTTCCCTTTTCATTTTCATGTTTTAAACTTGTTTAAATCTTGGTCAAACCTCTAGGATTTGACCAAAAGATTCAAATGGGCATAGAAATTCATAAAAAATCAAAAGAATGAAAAACCAAAGGACATAACATTCTTATGTCATATATATATAGTAATTAAGCATTCAAGTTGATAAACAAGGTCTAGACATATTCAAACCAGAAAATAATGTATATATCTACCCCTAACCCTAAACTCCGTCTTATGAAGTCAAGCATGCATGAAGAGAAGTGGTTTTTGGTTTCAAACATGGAAATTTCGAAAACCCTCCCAAGACCAAGCTACATTTTGGAGTGACTAAGAAGGATATATAGATGCTTAATTTTTCATATTCATGATTTAAACTTGTTTAAACCATGTTCAAACCTAGGATTTGACCAAGATTCAAATGGGCATAAAATTTTAAAAAAATAAAAAAATAAAAAACAAGGCACATAGTATTCTTATGTCATATAGTAAGCATTCAATTAAGTTGATAAACAAGGTCTAGACATAATCAAACCAGGAAAATCATGCATCTACCCCCTAACCCTAGCTAAACTCTGTCTTATGAAGTCAAGCATGCACGAAGAGAAGTGGTTTTTGGTTTCCAACGTTTAAGCCAAAAGCCCATTTTCAAATATTTCAAACTTATTCAAATTTGGTTCAAATTTGAAAGACATACAAGTTATAGCACACATAGTGCATACATTTTCACACATACTGCACTAGATGCTAACCCTATAGTTTGAGGCCATTTGGGTGACCTAGGTCGAAAAAATTCTTGGATTAGAATCGTGTTGTTCGAACCCCGTAGTTGGATATTTTTTAACCCTTGATCTGTAGAACTGGGCAAAACCCTAGTTTAACCTATTTAATTACAGATTCGTATATCGATTTTTCTACGAGTACTACCTTTTTATTATTACTATGCAGCACATGGGTGTTTGCCCGTCGAGTGAAACTCGGAGGAAGAGGGATCACTCGGAAGGAGAGAAGAAGGGAGAGAATTATGGTGTCTCCCCTTTTTCGGGTGATGATGTTGACTTTTGTGCAGGGTTTGTCAGTGAGCAGGAGGTGCGAGCGAGCGAGCGAGTCGAGCGAGGCCGAGAATGAGAGAGATTTGTTTTTTTTTGTGAGAGGGACGACCGAAGGAACCAGAAGGACCCACAGACTTCCAATACGCATCCTGATGCGTCTTCTCTTGACAAAGAAAATGGCTGGGAGTTTGCGTACCTATTGCACGTGACTTGTGCTCACTGAAGTGTGGGACCTCAAGCGTGGGCACCACACGTAAGTGACAGACCTGTTGGTGTAAAAACTCGGTTGATTATTATAGTGCATTAGAACAAAGTTTTCTATGGATTCAAGGGTAGGAAATCCAAGTTAACTCATTTACGTGTTAAACTTGTCTATATCTTGGTCAAACCTAGGATTTGACCAAGATTCAAATGGGCAGAAAAATAAAAACAGAAAAATGAAAAACCAAATCACATAGTCTTCTTATGTCATATAGTAAGCATTAAAGTTGATAAACAAGGTCTAGACATATTAAACCAGACAAATCATGTATCTATACCCCTAACCCCTAAACTCTGTCTTATGAAGTCAAGCATGTGAAGAGAAGTGGTTTTGGGTTTCAAACATGGAAATTTCAAAAACCTCCCAAAAGCTTCATTTTAGAGTGACTAAGAAGGATCCATGCTTCCCTTTTCATTTTCATGTTTTAAACTTGTTTAAATTATCTTGGTCAAACCTAGGATTTGACAAGATTCAAATGGAAAAAAAAATTGAAAAAAGAAAAACCAAAGCAAATAGTTTTCTTATGTCATATAGTAAGCATTAAAGTTGTTGATAAATAAGGTCCATACATATTCAAACCACACAAATCATGTATCTATACCCCGTAATTAACCCCTGAATTAATTAACTCTGTCTTATGAAGTCAAGCATGTGAAGAGAAGTGGTTTTGGGTTTCAAACATTGAAATTTTAAAAACCTCCCAAAAGCTTCATTTTAGAGTGACTAAGAAGGATACAGACTTCCCTTTTCATTTTTATGTTTTAAACTTGTTTAAATCTTGGTCAAACCAAGGATTTGACCAAGATTCAAATGGCCCTAAAAATTCAGAAAAAAATCAAAAGAATGAAAAACCAAAGCACATAGCATTCTTATGTCATATGTGTATTAAGCATTCAAGTTGATAAACAAAGGTCTAGAGACATATATATTCAAACCAGAAAAATCATGTATATATCTACCCCTAAAACTCTAATTAAACTATGTTTTATGAAGTAAATCATGAAGAGAAGTGGTTTTGGGTTTCAAACATGGAAATTTCAAGAACCTCCCAAAAGCTTCATTTTAGAGTGACTAAGAAGGATCCAGAAGGACCCACAGACTTCCAATACGCATCCTTATGCGTCTTCTCTTGACAAAGAAGATGGCTGGGAGTTTGCGTACCTATTGCACGTGACTTGTGCTCACTGAAGTGTGGGACCTCACGCGTGGGCACCACACGTAAGTGACAGACATGTTGGTGTAAAAACTCGATTGATTATTATACTGCATTAGAACAAAGTTTCCTATGGATTCAAGGGTAGGAAATCCAAGTTAACTCATTTACGTGACATTATTATTTCCATGAAGCAAAGTTAACACATCTATCGATTGGTACATTTTTGAGTGACTAAGAAGGATCCATGCTTACTTATTCGTTTTCACGTGTTAAACTTGTCTAAATCTTGGTCAAACCTAGGATTTGACCAAGATTCAAATGGGCAGAAAAATAAAATAAAAAACAGAAAAATGAAAAACCAAATCACATAGTCATCTTATGTCATATAGTAAGCATTAAAGTTGATAATAAACAAGGTCTAGAAATATCAAACCATACAAATCATGTATCTACCCCTTAACCCCTAAACTATGTCTTATAAATTAAGTCAAGCATGAAGAGATGTGGTTTTGGGTTTCAAACATGGAAATATCAAAAACCTCCCAAAAACTTCATTTTAGTGTGACTAAGAAGGATACACGCTTCCCTTTTCATATTCATGTTCTAAGCTTGTTTAAATTATCTTGGTCAAACCTAGGATTTGACAAGATTCAAATGGGCATCAATATTGAAAAAAATCAAAAAAAAAGAAAAAACAAAGGAAATAGTTTTCTTATGTCTTATAGTAAGCATTAAAGTTGATAAACAAGGTCTAGACATATTCAAACTAGACAAATCATGTATCTATATATACCCCCTAACCCCTAAACTCTGTCTTATGAAGTCAAGCATGTGAAGAGGAAGTTGTTTTGGGTTGCAAACATGGAAATTTCAAAAACCTCCGAAAAACTTCATTTTAGAGTTTCTAAGAAGGATCCATGCTTAACTTTGCATATTCATATTTTAAACTTGTTTAAATCATTATCAAGCCTAGCATTTGACCAATATACAAATGGGTGGGCACAAAATTCAAAAAAATCAGAAAAATGAAAACAAATTAAAGCACATAGTCTTCATATGTCATATCGTATGAATTCAAGTTGATAAATGAGGTCTAGGTATATCCAAACCAGACAAATCATGTATCTATACCCCCTGTCGATCTTATGAAGTCTAGCATGAAGAGAGAAGTCGTTTTTGGTTTCAAAAATGGAAATTTCAAGAACATCCCAAAAGCTTCATTTTAGAGTGACTAAGAAGGATACATGCTTCCCTTTTCATTTTCATGTTTTAAACTTGTTTAAATCTTGGTCAAACCTAGGATTTGACCAAGATTCAAATATATGAGCATAAAATTCAAAAAAAAACCAAAAATGAAAACCAAGGCACGTAGTCGTCTTATGTCATATAGTAAGCAATCAATTAAGTTGATAAACAAGGTCTAGACATATTCAAACCAGGAAATCATGTATCTACACCCCCTAACGTACCCTAGCTAAACTCTGTCTTATATTATGAAGTCAAGCATGCATGAAGAGAAGTGGTTTTTGGTTTCAAACGTTTAAGCCAAAAGGTAAGCATGGATCCTCCTTATATAGTCACTGTAAAATGAAGCTTTTGGGAGGTTTGTGAAATTTCCATGTTTGAAACCCAAAACCACTTAAGACAGAGTTTATGGTTAGGTGTGTAGATACATGATTTTTCTTGTTTGAATATGTCTAGACCTTGTTTATCAACTTGAATTTTTTACTATATGATATAAGAAGGCTATATATATGTGCTTTGGTTTTTCAATTTTTGATTTCTTTCGATTTTTTATGCCTATTTAAATCTTGGTCAAATCCTAGGTTTAAACAAGTTTAAAACATGAAAATGAAACGGTAAGCATGAATCCTTCCTTACTCACTCTAAAATGAAGGTACTTGAAAATTTTATGTTTGAAACCCAAAACCCCAGTTCTCTTCATATGTTTGACTTCATAAGACAGAGTTTAGCTAGGGTTAGGGGTAGATATGATATATACATGATATTTCTGCTTTGAATATGTCTAGAGATCGACCTTGTTTATCAACTTGAATGCTTACTATATGACATAAGATCAAGGCTATATATATATGTGCTTTGGTTTTTCATTTTTTTTGAATTTTTCTGAATTTTTACTCCCATTTGAATCTTGGTCAAATCCTAGGTTTGACCAAGGTTAAAACAAGTTTAAAACATGGCAATGAAAAGGTAAGCATATGGATCATTCTTAGTCTCTCTAAAATGAAGCTTTTGGGAGGTTTTTGAAGTTTCCATGTTTGAAACCCAAAATCACTTCTCTTCATATGCTTGGCTTCATAAGACAAAGATTAGGGTTTAGGGGTAGATATATACATGTTTTGGGAGGTTTTTGAAATTTCCATGTTTGAAACCCAAATCCACTTCTCTTCATCCTTGACGTCTTCATAAGACAAAAGTATAGGGTTATATATATATGCATATGGGTAGATACATGATTTGTCTGGTTTGAATATGTACAAATCTTATTTATCAACTTTTGAATGCATGCTACTCTCTCAAAGAAAAACTTTTGAATGCTTACTATATGACATAAGAAGACTATATGCTTTTAAAATTCAAACATATGGTAAGCATTCTTATGTCATATAGTAAGCATTCAAGTTGATAAACAAGCAAGGTTTGGACATATCCAAACCAGACAAATCATGTATCTGCCCCCTGTCGATCTTATGAAGTCTAGCATGAAGAGAGAAGTCGTTTTTGGTTTCAAAAATGGAAATTTCAAGAACATCCAAAAAGCTTCATTTTAGAGTGACTAAGAAGGATACATGCTTCCCTTTTTATTTTTATGTTTAAACTTGTTTAAATCTTGGTCAAACCTAGGATTTGTCCAAGATTCAAATATATGGGCGTAAAATTCAAAAAAAACAGAAAAATTTAAAACCAAGGCACATAGTCTTCTTATGTCATATAGTAAACAATCAATTAATTAAGTTGATAAACCAGGTCTAGACATATTCAAACCAGGAAAATCATGTATCTACCCCCTAACGCCCTAGCTAAACTCTGTCTTATGAAGTCAAGCATGCATGAAGAGAAGTGGTTTTGGTTTCAAACATGGAAATTTCGAAAAAACCTCCCAAGAGCTACATTTTGGAGTGACTAAGAAGGATATATAGATGCTTAATTTTTCATATTCATGATTTAAACTTGCTTAAACCATGTTCAAACCTAGGATTTGACCAAGATTCAAATGGGCATACAATTTTAAAAAAATCAAAAAAATAAAAAACAATGCACATAGTATTATTATGTCATATAGTAAGCATTCAATTAAGTTGATAAAGTAGGTCTAGACATATTCAAACCAGGAAAATCATGCATCTATCCCCTAACCCTAGCTAAACTCTGTCTTATGAAGTCAAGCATGCATGAAGAGAAGTGGTTTTTGGTTTCAAACGTTTAAGCCAAAAGCCCCTTTTCAAATATTTCAAACTTATTCAAATTTGGTTCAAATATGAAAGACATACAAGTTATAGCACACATAGTGCATACATTTTCACACATACTGCACTAGATGCTAACCCTATAGTTTGAGGCCATTTGGGTGACCTAGGTCGAAAAAATTCTTGGATTAGAATCGTGTTGTTCGAACCCCGTAGTTGGATTTTTTGAACCTTGATCTGTAGTACTGGGTAAAACCCTAGTTTAACCTATTTAATTATATATTCGTAGGTCGATTTTTCTACCTTTTTATTATTACTATGCAGCACATGTGTGTTTGCCCGTCGAGTGAAACTCGGAGGAAGAGGGATCACTCGGAAGGAGAGAAGAAGGGAGAGAATTATGGTGTCTCCCCTTTTTCGGGTGATGATGTTGACTTTTGTGCAGGGTTTGTCAGAGCAGGAGGTGCGAGCGAGCGAGCGAGCGAGCGAGTCGAGCGAGGCCGAGAATGAGAGAGATTTGTTTTTTTTGTGAGAGGGACGACCGAAGGATCCAGAAGGACCCACAGACTTCCAATACGCATCCTGATGCGTCTTCTCTTGACAAAGAAAATGGCTGGGAGTTTGCGTACCTATTGCACGTGACTTGTGCTCACTGAAGTGTGGGACCTCACGCATGGGCACCACACGTAAGTGACAGACCTGTTGGTGTAAAAACTCGGTTGATTATTATAGTGCATTAGAACAAAGTTTCCTATGGATTCAAGGGTAGGAAATCCAAGTTAACTCATTTACGTGTTAAACTTGTCTATATCTTGGTCAAACCTAGGATTTGACCAAGATTCAAATGGGCAGAAAAATAAAAACAGAAAAATGAAAAACCAAATCACATAGTCTTCTTATGTCATATAGTAAGCATTAAAGTTGATAAACAAGGTCTAGACATATTAAACCAGACAAATCATGTATCTATACCCCTAACCCCTAAACTCTGTCTTATGAAGTCAAGCATGTGAAGAGAAGTGGTTTTGGATTTCAAACATGGAAATTTCAAAAACCTCCCAAAAGCTTCATTTTAGAGTGACTAAGAAGGATCCATGCTTCCCTTTTCATATTCATGTTTTAAACTTGTTTAAATTATCTTGGTCAAACCTAGGATTTGACAAGATTCAAATGGGCATCAAAATTGAAAAAAAAATTGAAAAAAGAAAAACCAAAGCAAATAGTTTTCTTATGTCATATAGTAAGCATTAAAGTTGTTGATAAATAAGGTCCATACATATTCAAACCACACAAATCATGTATCTATACCCCCTAATTAACCCCTAAATTAATTAACTCTGTCTTATGAAGTCAAGCATGTGAAGAGAAGTGGTTTTGGGTTTCAAACATGGAAATTTCAAAAAACTCCCAAAAACTACATTTTAGAGTGACTAAGAAGGATACATGCTCCTCTTTTCATATTCATGTTTTAAGCTTGTTTAAATTATCTTGGTCAAACCTAGGATTTGACAAGATTCAAATGGGCATCAAAATTGAAAAAAATTCAGAAAAAAGAAAACCAAAGCAAATAGTTTTCTTATGTCATATGTATATTAAGCATTCAAGTTGATAAACAAAGGTCTAGAGACATATATATTCAAACCAGAAAAATCATGTATATATCTACCCCTAAAACTCTAATTAAACTATGTTTTATGAAGTAAATCATGAAGAGAAGTGGTTTTGGGTTTCAAACATGGAAATTTCAAGAACCTCCCAAAAGCTTCATTTTAGAGTGACTAAGAAGGATCCAGAAGGACCCACAGACTTCCAATACGCATCCTGATGCGTCTTCTCTTGACAAAGAAGATGGCTGGGAGTTTGCGTACCTATTGCACGTGACTTGTGCTCACTGAAGTGTGGGACCTCACGCGTGGGCACCACACGTAAGTGACAGACATGTTGGTGCAAAAAAATCGATTGATTATTATACTGCATTAGAACAAAGTTTCCTATGGATTCAAGGGTAGGAAATCCAAGTTAACTCATTTACGTGACATTATTATTTCCATGAAGCAAAGTTAACACATCTATCGATTGGTACATTTTTGAGTGACTAAGAAGGATACATGCTTACTTATTCGTTTTCACGTGTTAAACTTGTCTAAATCTTGGTCAAACCTAGGATTTGACCAAGATTCAAATGGGCAGAAAAATAAAATAAAAAACAGAAAAATGAAAAACCAAATCACATAGTCATCTTATGTCATATAGTAAGCATTAAAGTTGATAATAAACAAGGTCTAGAAATATCAAACCATACAAATCATGTATCTACCCCTTAACCCCTAAACTATGTCTTATAAATTAAGTCAAGCATGAAGAGATGTGGTTTTGGGTTTCAAACATGGAAATTTCAAAAACCTCCCAAAAACTTCATTTTAGAGTGACTAAGAAGGATATACAAGCTTCCCTTTTCATTTTCATGTTTTAAACTTGTGTAAATCTTGGTCAAACCTCTAGGATTTGACCAAAAGATTCAAATGGGCATAGAAATTCATAAAAAATCAAAAGAATGAAAAACCAAAGGACATAACATTCTTATGTCATATATATATAGTAATTAAGCATTCAAGTTGATAAACAAGGTCTAGACATATTCAAACCAGAAAATAATGTATATATCTACCCCTAACCCTAAACTCCGTCTTATGAAGTCAAGCATGCATGAAGAGAAGTGGTTTTTGGTTTCAAACATGGAAATTTCGAAAACCCTCCCAAGACCGAGCTACATTTTGGAGTGACTAAGAAGGATATATAGATGCTTAATTTTTCATATTCATGATTTAAACTTGTTTAAACCATGTTCAAACCTAGGATTTGACCAAGATTCAAATGGGCATAAAATTTTAAAAAAATAAAAAAATAAAAAAACAAGGCACATATAGTATTCTTATGTCATATAGTAAGCATTCAATTAAGTTGATAAACAAGGTCTAGACATAATCAAACCAGGAAAATCATGCATCTACCCCCTAACCCTAGCTAAACTCTGTCTTATGAAGTCAAGCATGCACGAAGAGAAGTGGTTTTGGTTTCCAACGTTTAAGCCAAAAGCCCATTTTCAAATATTTCAAACTTATTCAAATTTGGTTCAAATTTGAAAGACATACAAGTTATAGCACACATAGTGCATACATTTTCACACATACTGCACTAGATGCTAACCCTATAGTTTGAGGCCATTTGGGTGACCTAGGTCGAAAAAATTCTTGGATTAGAATCGTGTTGTTCGAACCCCGTAGTTGGATTTTTTGAACCCTTGATCTGTAGAACTGGGCAAAACCCTAGTTTAACCTATTTAATTACAGATTCGTATATCGATTTTTCTACGAGTACTACCTTTTTATTATTACTATGCAGCACATGGGTGTTTGCCCGTCGAGTGAAACTCGGAGGAAGAGGGATCACTCGGAAGGAGAGAAGAAGGGAGAGAATTATGGTGTCTCCCCTTTTTCGGGTGATGATGTTGACTTTTGTGCAGGGTTTGTCAGTGAGCAGGAGGTGCGAGCGAGTCGAGCGAGGCCGAGAATGAGAGAGATTTTTTTTGTGAGAGGGACAACCGAAGGATCTAGAAGGACCCACAGACTTCCAAAACGCATCCTGATGCGTCTTCTCTTGACAAAGAAGATGGCTGGGAGTTTGCGTACCTATTGCACGTGACTTGTGCTCACTGAAGTGTGGGACCTCAAGCGTGGGCACCACACGTAAGTGACGGACCTGTTGGTGTAAAAACTCGGTTGATTATAATAGTGCATTAGAACAAAGTTTCCTATGGATTCAAGGGTAGGAAATCCAAGTTAACTCATTTACATGACATTATTATTTCCATGAAGCAAAGTTAACACATCTATCGATTGGTACATTTTTGAGTGACTAAGAAGGATCCAGGCTTACTTATTCGTTTTCACGTGTTAAACTTGTCTAAATCTTGGTCAAACCTAGGATTTGACCAAGATTCAAATGGGCAGAAAAATAAAATAAAAAACAGAAAAATGAAAAACCAAATCACATAGTCATCTTATGTCATATAGTAAGCATTAAAGTTGATAAACAAGGACTAGAAATATCAAACCATACAAATCATGTATCTACCCCTAACCCCTAAACTATGTCTTATAAATTAAGTCAAGCATGAAGAGATGTGGTTTTGGGTTTCAAACATGGAAATTTCAAAAACCTCCCAAAAACTACATTTTAGAGTGACTAAGAAGGATGCATGCTTCCCTTTTCATATTCATGTTTTAAGCTTGTTTAAATTATCTCGGTCAAACCTAGGATTTGACAAAGATTCAAATGGGCATCGAAAAAATCAGGAAAAAGAAAAACCAAAGCAAATAGTTTTCTTATGTCATATAGTAAGCCAATTAATTAAGTTGATAAACAAGGTCTAGACATATTCAAACTAGACAAATCATGTATCTATACCCCCTAACCCCTGAACTCTGTCTTATGAAGTCAAGCATATGAAGAGAAGTGGTTTTGGGTCGTTTCAAACATGGAAATTTGAAAAACCTCCCAAAAACTTCATTTTAGAGTGACAAAGAAGGATACATGCTTCCCTTTTCATATTCAGGTTTTAAGCTTGTTTAAATTATCTCAGTCAAACCTAGGATTTGACAAGATTCAAATGGGCATCAAAATTGAAAAAAATCAGGAAAAAGAAAAACCAAAGCAAATAGTTTTCTTATGTCATATAGTAAGCCAATTAAGTTGATAAACAAGGTCTAGACATATTCAAACTAGACAAATCATGCATGCATCTATACCCCCTAACCCCTAAACTCCGTCTTATGAAGTCAAGCATATGAAGAGAAGTGGTTTTGCTCCCAAAAGCTTCATTTTAGAGTGACTAATAAGAAGGATCCATGCTTACCTTTGCATTTTCATATTTTAATCTTGTTAAATCATTATCAAGCCTAGGATTTGACCAAGATACAGATGGGTGGGCACAAAATTCAAAAAAATCAGAATAATGAAAAACAAAAGCATGTAGTCTTTTTATGTCATATCGTATGCATGCATTCAAGTTAAACGAGGTCTAGGTATATCCAAACCAGACAAATCATGTATCTACCCCATGTTGATCTTATGAAGTCTAGCATGAAGAGAAGTCGTTTTGGGTTTCAAACATGGAAATTTCAAGAACATCCCAAAAGCTTCATTTTAGAGTGACTAAGAAGGATACATGCTTCCCTTTTCATTTTCATGTTTTAAACTTGTTTAAATCTTGGTCAAACCTAGGATTTGACCAAGATTCAAATATATGAGCATAAAATTCAAAAAAAAACCAAAAATGAAAACCAAGGCACGTAGTCGTCTTATGTCATATAGTAAGCAATCAATTAAGTTGATAAACAAGGTCTAGACATATTCAAACCAGGAAATCATGTATCTACACCCCCTAACGTACCCTAGCTAAACTCTGTCTTATATTATGAAGTCAAGCATGCATGAAGAGAAGTGGTTTTTGGTTTCAAACGTTTAAGCCAAAAGGTAAGCATGGATCCTCCTTATATAGTCACTGTAAAATGAAGCTTTTGGGAGGTTTGTGAAATTTCCATGTTTGAAACCCAAAACCACTTAAGACAGAGTTTATGGTTAGGTGTGTAGATACATGATTTTTCTTGTTTGAATATGTCTAGACCTTGTTTATCAACTTGAATTTTTTACTATATGATATAAGAAGGCTATATATATGTGCTTTGGTTTTTCAATTTTTGATTTCTTTCGATTTTTTATGCCTATTTAAATCTTGGTCAAATCCTAGGTTTAAACAAGTTTAAAACATGAAAATGAAACGGTAAGCATGAATCCTTCCTTACTCACTCTAAAATGAAGGTACTTGAAAATTTTATGTTTGAAACCCAAAACCCCAGTTCTCTTCATATGTTTGACTTCATAAGACAGAGTTTAGCTAGGGTTAGGGGTAGATATGATATATACATGATATTTCTGCTTTGAATATGTCTAGAGATCGACCTTGTTTATCAACTTGAATGCTTACTATATGACATAAGATCAAGGCTATATATATATGTGCTTTGGTTTTTCATTTTTTTTGAATTTTTCTGAATTTTTACTCCCATTTGAATCTTGGTCAAATCCTAGGTTTGACCAAGGTTAAAACAAGTTTAAAACATGGCAATGAAAAGGTAAGCATATGGATCATTCTTAGTCTCTCTAAAATGAAGCTTTTGGGAGGTTTTTGAAGTTTCCATGTTTGAAACCCAAAATCACTTCTCTTCATATGCTTGGCTTCATAAGACAAAGATTAGGGTTTAGGGGTAGATATATACATGTTTTGGGAGGTTTTTGAAATTTCCATGTTTGAAACCCAAATCCACTTCTCTTCATCCTTGACGTCTTCATAAGACAAAAGTATAGGGTTATATATATATGCATATGGGTAGATACATGATTTGTCTGGTTTGAATATGTACAAATCTTATTTATCAACTTTTGAATGCATGCTACTCTCTCAAAGAAAAACTTTTGAATGCTTACTATATGACATAAGAAGACTATATGCTTTTAAAATTCAAACATATGGTAAGCATTCTTATGTCATATAGTAAGCATTCAAGTTGATAAACAAGCAAGGTTTGGACATATCCAAACCAGACAAATCATGTATCTGCCCCCTGTCGATCTTATGAAGTCTAGCATGAAGAGAGAAGTCGTTTTTGGTTTCAAAAATGGAAATTTCAAGAACATCCAAAAAGCTTCATTTTAGAGTGACTAAGAAGGATACATGCTTCCCTTTTTATTTTTATGTTTAAACTTGTTTAAATCTTGGTCAAACCTAGGATTTGTCCAAGATTCAAATATATGGGCGTAAAATTCAAAAAAAACAGAAAAATTTAAAACCAAGGCACATAGTCTTCTTATGTCATATAGTAAACAATCAATTAATTAAGTTGATAAACCAGGTCTAGACATATTCAAACCAGGAAAATCATGTATCTACCCCCTAACGCCCTAGCTAAACTCTGTCTTATGAAGTCAAGCATGCATGAAGAGAAGTGGTTTTGGTTTCAAACATGGAAATTTCGAAAAAACCTCCCAAGAGCTACATTTTGGAGTGACTAAGAAGGATATATAGATGCTTAATTTTTCATATTCATGATTTAAACTTGTTTAAACCATGTTCAAACCTAGGATTTGACCAAGATTCAAATGGGCATACAATTTTAAAAAAATCAAAAAAATAAAAAACAATGCACATAGTATTATTATGTCATATAGTAAGCATTCAATTAAGTTGATAAAGTAGGTCTAGACATATTCAAACCAGGAAAATCATGCATCTATCCCCTAACCCTAGCTAAACTCTGTCTTATGAAGTCAAGCATGCATGAAGAGAAGTGGTTTTTGGTTTCAAACGTTTAAGCCAAAAGCCCCTTTTCAAATATTTCAAACTTATTCAAATTTGGTTCAAATATGAAAGACATACAAGTTATAGCACACATAGTGCATACATTTTCACACATACTGCACTAGATGCTAACCCTATAGTTTGAGGCCATTTGGGTGACCTAGGTCGAAAAAATTCTTGGATTAGAATCGTGTTGTTCGAACCCCGTAGTTGGATTTTTTGAACCTTGATCTGTAGTACTGGGTAAAACCCTAGTTTAACCTATTTAATTATATATTCGTAGGTCGATTTTTCTACCTTTTTATTATTACTATGCAGCACATGTGTGTTTGCCCGTCGAGTGAAACTCGGAGGAAGAGGGATCACTCGGAAGGAGAGAAGAAGGGAGAGAATTATGGTGTCTCCCCTTTTTCGGGTGATGATGTTGACTTTTGTGCAGGGTTTGTCAGTGAGCAGGAGGTGCGAGCGAGCGAGCGAGTCGAGCGAGGCCGAGAATGAGAGAGATTTGTTTTTTTTGTGAGAGGGACGACCGAAGGATCCAGAAGGACCCACAGACTTCCAATACGCATCCTGATGCGTCTTCTCTTGACAAAGAAAATGGCTGGGAGTTTGCGTACCTATTGCACGTGACTTGTGCTCACTGAAGTGTGGGACCTCACGCATGGGCACCACACGTAAGTGACAGACCTGTTGGTGTAAAAACTCGGTTGATTATTATAGTGCATTAGAACAAAGTTTCCTATGGATTCAAGGGTAGGAAATCCAAGTTAACTCATTTACGTGTTAAACTTGTCTATATCTTGGTCAAACCTAGGATTTGACCAAGATTCAAATGGGCAGAAAAATAAAAACAGAAAAATGAAAAACCAAATCACATAGTCTTCTTATGTCATATAGTAAGCATTAAAGTTGATAAACAAGGTCTAGACATATTAAACCAGACAAATCATGTATCTATACCCCTAACCCCTAAACTCTGTCTTATGAAGTCAAGCATGTGAAGAGAAGTGGTTTTGGATTTCAAACATGGAAATTTCAAAAACCTCCCAAAAGCTTCATTTTAGAGTGACTAAGAAGGATCCATGCTTCCCTTTTCATATTCATGTTTTAAACTTGTTTAAATTATCTTGGTCAAACCTAGGATTTGACAAGATTCAAATGGGCATCAAAATTGAAAAAAAAATTGAAAAAAGAAAAACCAAGCAAATAGTTTTCTTATGTCATATAGTAAGCATTAAAGTTGTTGATAAATAAGGTCCATACATATTCAAACCACACAAATCATGTATCTATACCCCCTAATTAACCCCTAAATTAATTAACTCTGTCTTATGAAGTCAAGCATGTGAAGAGAAGTGGTTTTGGGTTTTAAACATGGAAATTTCAAAAAACTCCCAAAAACTACATTTTAGAGTGACTAAGAAGGATACATGCTCCTCTTTTCATATTCATGTTTTAAACAAGTTAAGAAATTGAAAATGAAAAAGGTAATCCTGGATCCTTCTTAGTCACTGTAGAATGAAGCTTTTGGGAGGTTTGTGAAATTTCCATGTTTGAAACCCAAAACCAGTTCTCTTCATATGTTTGACTTCATAAGACAGAGTTTTTATCAACTCGAGTGCTTACTATATGACATAAGAAGGCTATATATGTGCTTTGGTTTTTCATTTGTTGATTTTTTTCCGAATTTTTATGCCCATTTAAATCTTGGTCAAATCCTAGGTTTGACCAAGGTTTAAACAAGTTTAAAACATGAAAAGAAAAGGTAAGAATGGATCCTTCTTAGTCATTCTAAAATGAATGAAGCTTTTGGGATGTTCTCACAAATCGATCTAGTCTACATGACTTTGATAAATTTTAATTAAGAAGCAGCAACTTAACAATAATTACCCAAAATCTAACAGCTGGTTCGACAACAACCTGGACGTTACGCTAAAATGAACTGCGAAAACAACGAACAACACTTTTGTAGTACTGTACTCGGTACTCCGTACTTGCTCCAGATAATCCCCATTGCTTCACTACTACAGTAGTACTACCCTGGCTCGCATTCATTGTTTCCCCTGACTATTCAGAGCTTTGGACGTCCATCAGAGTTGTAGTCAGTAGTACAGTACTGCTAGCTCGATTAATGGCGTGCTATAAAATTCTATACTAGCCGACAGATGTCCATTCCTCGGGTTGCGCGCCAGAGCCTTCGAAGAGAAGGTAGCCGCTCTGTCCCGTTGATTTACGGTGGACGGACAGGATACTCCGGACCGCTCTCGATTCATTTGCTTCTGCTCCCGCGTCCTGACCCTTGAGCCCCCTCTCGGCCGTTGATTTAGGATGGGCGGACCAGGTTGCTCGAAGCGAGGGCAGGAGACGGTTGTCTGGTTTTAATAGGGGGGAGTACTTCTTCCATCCCCTTCTTGCTTCACTTCCAGTCTCCTTCCACTTCCAGCGATGCCTCCGAAGTCAAGGCCACCATCTCGCTTGAAGAAGCACCATCTAGTGTTGACCAAGGACGCGGAGAGTTCCCGCCGGCGGTCTATCCAGATGCTGGCCGCGAGAAAGGGCCCGCCAGAAAACGAAGGCCCTGCTTCGCGCTCGTCTCGGAACGGCGTCAGTCGTGCGGTCGAAGATTCCTGGTTGGTTTCCATCGCCATGTTTCTTGATTCTTCCTGGCCCGGAGGTCCCAACTCTTTATTCCGTATTAATCCTTTTTATACATATCTCAGTGCCCCACGACGCACCCTGACATCTTCTCATGACGACTTCAACCCCTGTCTCCTGCGCTTAGAGGTTACCACTGATTGGACATTTTCGTCTTCCTCTCGTCACTTTGTTTCGGTACTGATGATATTGCCATGCAGGAAGCATCGGCGTGTTTCAGAGATGAGCTTAAAACTCTCGTGGAACTCGCCTCCAACTTTCGCGATGATGTCGATACTTTGAAGGACGAGGTCACCGGCCGGGGCAAGCTGCATGATGTGAGGGTTCCATCAAGTGAGGAAACGAACTCTGTCATCAAGAAGCTCAAGGGCGAGAATTTGATGCTTAAGATCGAGTGCGGCTTTCTTCGCGAAGAAAACGTCGAGCTATCAAACAGGTGCGTTCAAGCTCTCAACGGGAGCCTCAACACCCAACATGATGCGGTGAAGAAGATGATGGATAACAGCATCTTGAAGAAAAACAATATGGTGGAGGACACGCGCGGGATGGTCGATCCAATCCAGGCACCGCAGAAGGAAGTCGATGCGCTCCGAGTCCAGCCACCTTTGCGTAGGTCGCCGAGGCGCCCTCGCGCAGGTCACTGAGGAGCGCACGTCGCCGAGTAGGCTGGGGGATAAGGAATTCCAACGAGAGAAGCGGAATCACCACCTGTCCTGATGGAGGGCCACTCCGCCAAGTAGGCTGGGGGAGAGAAACACTGCCTCTCATTGTTCTTTAGCTAGTCCTCCGATCCATATTACTTGATGTTAAAATGGATGTATCTACAACTGAAATATGTCTAGATACATATATTTTAGTATCACAAAGTAAGTAGTATCAACGTTTATATTGCCCAAGTCTTATTATCCATCCCTAAGGTGGGTCGCTTTTGTAACTACTGATTGCAGATTCGACTCTTCTGCAGACCGAAAGATTTTTAGAGTGACTAAGAATGATTCATGCTTAGCTTTCCATTTTCATGTTTTAAACTTGTTTAAATCTTGCTCAAACCTAGGATTTGACCAAGATTCAAATGGGTTTAACAATTAAAAAAATCAGAAAAATGAAAAACCAAAGCACATAGTATTCTTATGTCATATAGTAAGCATTCAAGTTGATAAACAAGGTCTAGACATATTCAAAACACACAAAACATGTATCTACCCCCTAACCCTAAACTCTGTCTTATGAAGTTAAGTATGAGGAGAAGTGATTTTGGGTTTCAAACATGGAAATTTCACAAACCTCCCAAAAGCTTCATTTTAGAGTGACTAAGAAGGATCCATGCTTACCTTTTCATTGCCATTTTTTAAACTTGTTTTAACCTTGGTCAAACCTAGGATTTGACCAAGATTCAAACGGGCGTAAAATTCAAAAAAAATAAAAAAAATAAAAACCAAAGCACATATATAGCCTTCTTATGTCATATAGTAAGCATTCAAGTTGATAAACAAGGTCTAGACATATTCAAACCAGAAATATCATGTATCATATCTACCCCTAACCCTAAACTTTGTCTTATGAAGTCAAACATATGAAGAGAACTGGGGTTTTGTGTTTCAAACATAAAAATTTCAAGTACCTTCATTTTAGAGTGACTGAGAAAGGATTCATGCTTACCTTTTCATTGTCATGTTTTAAACTTGATTAAACCTTGGTCAAACCTAGGATTTGACCAATATTTAAATGGGCATAAAAACTTCGAAAAAATGAAAAAAATGGAAAACCAAAGCACATATATAGCCTTCTTATGTCATAAACATTCAAGTTGATAAACAAGGTCTAGACATATTCAAACAAGAAAAATCATGTATCTACGCCTAACCAAAAACTCTGTCTTAAGTGGTTTTGGGTTTCAAACATGGAAATTTCAAGAACATCCCAAAAGCTTCATTTTAGACTGACTAAGAAGGATACACACTTCCCATTTCATTTTCATGTTTTAAACTTGTTTAAATCTTGGTCAAACCTAGGATTTGACCAAGATTCAAATAAGTAAAAACATGAAAATGAAAAGGTAAGCATCGATCCTTATTAGTCGCTCTAAAATGAAGTTTTTGGGAGGTTTTTGAAATTTTCATGTTTGAAACCCAAAACCACTTCTCTTCATGCATGCTTGACTTCATAAGACATAGTTTAGGGTTAGGGGTAGATACATGATTTTTCTGGTTTGAACATGTCTAGACCTTGTTTATCAATTTGAATGCTTACTATATGACATAAGAAGGCTATGTGCTTTGGTTTTTCATTCTTACGATTTTTTTCTTAATTTTTATGCCCATTCGAATCTTGGTCAAATCCCAGGTTTGACCAAGATTTAAACAAGTTTAAAACATGACAATGAAAAGGTAATCAATCCTGGATCCTTCATAATTAATAAGTTAGTCTAATTAAAATGAAGCTTTTGGGAGGTTTTTGAAATTTTTGTGTTTGAAACCAAAAACCACTTCTCTTCATGCTTGACTTCATAAGATAGAGTTTAGGGTTAGGGGTAGATACATGATTTGTATTATTTGAATTGTCTTGACCTTATTTATCATCTTTTAAATGCTTACTATATATATGACATAAGAAGACTATGTGCTTTAGTTTTTCAATTTTCTGATTTTTTAATTTTATGCCCATTTGAATCTTGGTCAAATACTAGGTTTGACAATGATTTAAACAAGTTTAAAATATGAAAATGAAAAGATAAGCATGGATCCTTCTTAGTCACTCTAAAATAAAGCTTTTGGGTGGTTTTTGAAATTTCCATGTTTGAAACCCAAAAGCACTTCTCTTCATGCTTGACTACATAAGACAGAGTTTAGGGTTAGGGGGTAGACACATGATTTTTCTTGTTTGAATATGTCTAGACCTTGTTTATCAACTTTAATGCTTACTATATGACATAAGAAAACTATGTGCTTTGTTTTTTCATTTTTTTATTTTTTTGGAATTTTGATGCACATTTGAATCTTGGTAAAATCCTAGGTTTGACCAAGATTTGAACAAGTATATAACATGAAAATGAAAAGGGAAGCATGTATCCTTCTTAGTCACTCTAAAATGAATTTTTTGGGAGTTTTTTGAAATTTCCATGTTTGAAACCCAAAACCATGCACTTCTCTTCATGCTTGACTTCATAAGATAGAGTTTAGGGGTTTGCGGATAGATACATGATTTGTCTAGTTTGAATAAGTCTAGACCTTGTTTATCAACTTTAATGCTTACTATATGACATAAGAAGACTATGTGCTTTCGTTTTTCATTTTTCTATTTTTTTATTTTATGCCCATTTGAATCTTGGTCAAATCCTAGATTTAACCAGGATTTAAACAAGTTTAAAACATGAAAATGAAAAGGTAAGCCTTGATCCTTCTTAGTCACACTAAAATGAAGCTTTTGGGATGTTCTTGAAATTTCCATGTTTGAACCCAAAACGACTTCTCTTCATGCTAGACTTCATAAGACAGAGTTTAGGGGTTAGCGGGTAGATACATGACTTGTCTAGTTTGAATAAGACTAGACCTTGTTTATCAACTTTAATGCTTACTATATGACATAAGAAGACTATGTGCTTTGGTTTTTCATTTTTCTATATTTTTATTTTATGCCCATTTGAATCTTGGTCAAACCTATATTTGACCAGGATTTAAACAAGTTTAAAACATGAAAATGAAAAGGTAAGCCTTGATCCTTCTTAGTCACACTAAAATGAAGCTTTTGGGATGTTCTTGAAATTTCCATGTTTGAAACCCAAAACGACTTCTCTTCATGCTAGACTTCATAAGACAGAGTTTAAGGTTTAGGGTTATAGATACATGATTTGTATGGTTTAAATATGTATAGACCTTGTTTATCAACTTGAATGCTTACTATATGGCATAAGAAAACTATGTGCTTTGGTTTTTCATTTTTCTGATTTTTTTAAATTTTGATGCCCATTTGAATCTTGGTCAAATCCTAGGTTTGACCAAGATTTAAACAAGTTTAAAACATGAAAATGACCAGGGAAGCATGTATCCTTCCTAGTCACTCTAAAATGAATTTTTTGGGAGGTTTTTGAAATTTCCATGTTTGAAACCCAAAACCAGTTCTCTTCATGCTTGACTTCATAAGACAGAGTTTAGGGGTTAGGGGGTAGATACATAATTTGTATGGTTTGAATATGTCTAGACCTTGTTTATCAACTTTAATGCTTACTATATGACATAAGAACACTATGTGCTTTGGTTTTTCATTTTTCTGATTTTTAAATTTTAATGCCCATTTGAATCTTGGTCAAATCCTAGGTTTGACCAAGATTTAAACAAGTTTAAAACATGAAAATGAAAAGGGAAGCATGTATCCTTCTTAGTCACTCTAAAATGAAGTTTTTGGGAGGTTTTTGAAATTTCCATGTTTGAAACCCAAAACCACTTCTCTTCATGCTTGACTTCATAAGACAGAGTTTAGGGGTTAGGGAGTAGATACATGATTTGTATGGTTTGAATATGTGTAGACCTTGTTTATCACCTTTAATGCTTACTATATGACATAAGAAGACTATGTGCTTTGGTTTTTCATTTTTCTGATTTTTTTAATTTTCTGCCCATTTGAATCTTGGTCAAATCCTTGGTTTGACCAATATTTAGACAAGTTTCTAGACCTTGTTTATCAACTTTAATGCTTACTATATGACATAAGAAGACTATGTGCTTTGGTTTTTCATTTTTCTATATTTTTATTTTATGCCCATTTGAATCTTGGTCAAACCTATATTTGACCAGGATTTAAACAAGTTTAAAACATGAAAATGAAAAGGTAAGCCTTGATCCTTCTTAGTCACACTAAAATGAAGCTTTTGGGTGGTTTTTGAAATTTCCATGTTTGAAACCCAAAAGTACTTCTCTTCATGCTTGACTACATAAGACAGAGTTTAGGGTTAGGGGGTAGACACATGATTTTTCTTGTTTGAATATGTCTAGACCTTGTTTATCAACTTTAATGCTTACTATATGACATAAGAAGACTATGTGCTTTGGTTTTTCATTTTTCTGATTTTTTTTTTTTTCTGCCCATTTGAATCTTGGTCAAATCCTTGGTTTGACCAATATTTAGACAAGTTTAACACGTGAAAACGAACTGATAATCCCATTTGTTGACTCATTTAACTAGTTAATCCCATTTGTTGACTCTCTGTTGACCAGGCACTTGAGGTAAAACTGAGTATATTGCACTAGCCAGTATTAGTACTCAAGGGGAAAACCGAGCACACAAAAAATGCTACAGTATAAGACTCGAGAGTATATCTAAATTTCCAGGGTTAGACTCGAGTACGCGTGTTGCGGTGCAGAAGTGGAAGACGTGCAATTGTTGACGGGTACTGACGCGAGTCGCGGTGCAGAAGTCGAAGACGTGCAATTGTGGACGCGTGTCGCGTTGCAGAAGCCCAAGACGTGCAGACGTTAAATGGTGGACGCGTAGGACGCGGGTCGCATTAACCACCCCTCGCCTTTATAGACGCCTCCTCGCACTATCTCTGTCACTCTCACTCGCTCATGAAACGCCGCCTCTCACGTCCCATCATCTTCTCCAAAGCAAAAACCCTCTCCCTCTCTGCAGGCGAGATGGACATGGAGAATGCGAATCCCATCGTCCATGACGCCGTCGGCTCCAAGCGCGACGCCTCCCTCTTCGACGTCGTCCCCTCAAAGGCCGTCGCCGCCGCCGGTGGCGGTCGTATCCCGCCGGGATGGGACCCCTATGAGCCGGTGCCGTACATCTCGCCTCCGAACCCCTACGACACCTTCATGGACGACCCATGGAACGAGGTAACTATGGTTTGCTCCCTTTTTTCTTCGCCCATTCCTTTTTTAACCCTATTTTTGCTGGTTCCCTAGTAACTATTAGTGCCGATCTGTAGATGGTTGAGTATTGGGTTAATATTTGCGCCGATCGATTTTATTCCATTTTGCTTTGATCCCTTCTTGATTTCGTTTAAGATTTGGAGTTCGGCCGTTCGGTTAATTTATGCAAGTAATAATGGGATCTCAATCAGTTAATTTATGGGATCTCAGTCAGTTATTTTATGCAGGAATCAAAAGATATCAACCGTTTAATTTTGCAAATATTCTGGAATCTGTTCAAAATCAGATCTGGAATCTGTTTCTTTGCCTATGATGAATCGTTGGGCACAAATTTTTACAGAGTGGGTTCAGCGAACCATTGCTGTGTACAAATCTGTTGTGCATGAGCTATGGTTCGCTAACACCATCCCTGTAGACATATAATCGTGTCCACTCTAACTGAGGCTGGCTCTGTTTTTCCTTACTTTGTTATCATGCACGTTAGTCATCGTTGCATCTCATTCACTAATAGTTCCCGTTTGATATGGATCAGCTGTCTGGCAGCGACGTCGGCAGCGACGACGAGCACCATGACGTCAAGACTCGCCAGGTGCTGCGGAGGCTGCAGGTCGGCCAGTACGTCTCCTACTTCGCCAAGGGTGTCTACAGGTGCCCCTTCTGCACTAGGAGGCTCGGCCGCACTGACTTCAACTGCCTCCTCACGCATGCCGAGAACATCGGCAACACCAACCCCAAGGTCGGCGCGTCGGTGAACCCCCACTCCTTCCGCGCCAAGCACATGGCGCTCGGCATGCACCTCCGCAGCATCCAGCGGGTGGAGATCTCCGCCGGGCGCATGCCTCCGCTCAAGCCCAAGGCTCCCAAGGGGAGCAACAAGTGGAGGCAGATGGGGTAGGCGGAGTCCCGGACGTGTGCTGCTGCTGCTGCAAAGCAGCTTCTATTTTGTTGTTAGCTAGGGATCCCTTGTTGTTATGTTGTTAGTATGATGGTGTTGTGAAGAACCTCGAACCTGTTGGCTGCTGTGTATGCAGCTTATTATCTAGGGAGGGATCCCTATTATCTATCCCTATTCTACTGGAGTATATTTTGTTGGCCCTACTTTGTTTTCTCGATTTACTATTACTGCGAATTTGTCGTACGGAGTACATTACCCTGGAGATTTGCTTCTAGATTTAACTACATACATATGGACCAGAGGGAGTACTAGATTTGCTGCCATATTGGGCAAACAACGAGGGCCAAAAGGCACAAATAATTGAAGAAAGACAGAAATGCAAGCTTCTCTAGATTTGATACTTTTGGTTAATAAAGACAAAGAGACAGAGGGGGAAAAGGTGCTCTTAAAAATGCCAATTCGCGCCGAGAGAGACAGAACCCAGCTCCTGCTCACGTACAACCAAACGCGGTCTCGTCCTGTCCCACGCGGTCCCTTTCTACTAGCCCCACACGTCAGCACGGAACGGTCAACTAAACTGGAATCCTCCCGTCTGAGCTCCTTCTGCGGGTAACAAATAAGGGCTTGGCGAAAACTGAGGAAAAACATAAGGCAATCTTATTGACTAATATAGCTGTTTAATTAATAAAAGGATTAGCTACAACGTGCTCAGTTTGCCCATTTATTAAGGTATAAGACTGGCAGGAGAGAAAGTAATCGCTAGTTTCCTCATTTTGCCCCTGCATGCTCGCACGATTAAAGCTCCTTCCGCACGCGCTGGACTCCTCGTTTCCTTAAACCTCCTCGTTTCTCGGGATAGACCAACAGTTTTTCAGGATCTTGGGGTTTTTTTTTGACAATCAATACCACATATATTCATAGCAAAAATAGTACATGGTAGAGGGCTACATGACGACTAGATATATCACCAAAAAGGGTGATGCATGTCTCCTTCACCAAAACAGCTGAAACAAGCAGTACACGAACGCAAGTACACCACCATAATAATACTACTACATTAACACAAGTACGAGTAATAAAGTAAGAGTACTACTCCCTCTAATCTAATTTAAACCAAAATAAAACTTAAACTTCATCCTAAATTTGAACTAGTGCCTCGTCCTCGTTCTTCGCTCATTTTCTGATCCAAGACGGCGCAGAGTGCCAGAGTGCATGGCACGGAACTCTTCATCGGTGGCATGCCATGGGCATGTCACCGGATGCATGATTTTTTTCGCAATGTTTTAAATTTGAATTTAGGCCGCATGTCACACGGTGACATGCAAAAGGTGCATGTCACCTGGTGGTGGTAGGCAACTACCCTTATTTACGGCGGCGTAGGCGACTGGACGCCGCGTGGCCAGCCGCTGCCTCGTGGCCGCCTCGGTTTCCACGCGGGAGACCATTAAACGCCGACGACCAACCTTCCCGCGTCACGGTTAGCGACTATGACTATAAGGGCAAAACGCTAAACTCTCTCGTTCCATTCACTTTCTTCCTCTCTCCACCTAACAAACATTTGTTCGTCGCTCTCTCCTCCAGCAATGTCTTCAAAATTCAGGTCGTCGGCGGTCAAGTACGCGGAGAAAAAACGCCGGCTCGAAATTTCGAGAGACGCTTCCAGAAACCAAGTGGGCTCGCCGTCGCCGCCGCCGCCGCCGAAACGCGTCCGTGCTGTGCTCACCGGGTTAGTTTCCTTCGCCATGTACTTTCGTTTCTTTCGTCGCTCTCTCCTCCAGCAATTAATGTGTTCAAACTTCAGGTCGCCGGCGGTCAAGTACGCGGATAAAAAACGCCGGCTCGAAATTTCGAGAGACGGTTCCAGAAACCAAGTGGGCTCGCCGTCGCCGCCGCTGCCGCCGCCGCCGAAACGCGTCCGTGCTGTGCTCACCGGGTTAGTTTCCTTCGCCATGTACTTTCGTTTCTTCTTGCCCGGGCTCAAGCTCTTTAAGAGTCTCTATGGTTATACATCTTAAAGGGTTGGAAGTTCCAACGACGCCCCTACTGCACCAACTTCCACGACCAAGGAATCATCGTCGTCCGATGATTTCAACCCGGCCCTACCCCGGCGAAATGAGGTAGCACCAACTTCTTCTTCTTCTTCTTCTTCTTCTTCTTCTTCTTCCTTTGCGCTTACTTGCTACCGATGATTTCGCCCTGAAGGAAGCGGCGCCGACTATCGACACCACTGTCGCCATCTTGATGGAAAAAAACGAGGAGCTCAGCTTAGAGTGTGATCGCCTCCGAGACGATTTGGCTGCCAAGAAGAAGAATTCGAAAACTCTTGTGGAGCTCATTTGCAGCCTTCGAAATGAGCGCGATATGTTGAAGAACGAGCTGATTAAGCAGAAAGCATCAGCGGAGAAAGCCAGCAGCATACTCAAGACTGTGTGCCTCGACAGAGACAAGTCTGATATAGAGTACAAAATCCTTCTTCAGGATAAAGTACAGCTCCAAAAGTTGAACCTTGAATATGCTGACATCGCCATCCTTGCCCTTCTCGAGAGGCAGAAGGCACAAGATAAGTTGATGCACCTGATGTTGGAGAGCTGCAGTGAAAGAGAAGAGACATTGAAAGAAGTGAGCAGTTTGGTGGGATACATGAGTGACGTCGGGCGTACTTCGCAGAATCCGCCCCGGCTGAGCTCAAATTCCAGCGGAACCAGCTTTCAGCAATGCATGTTAGGCGCACCTACAACTTCTACTCATTGATTAGAGGTCGCACGACATGGCATTTTCCCTCGAAATAGTAGTACTGTACTAATAGTTGTACTACTTAATATGTACCTTTTTGTAAAATAATTTCTTACATGTATTAGAAACTACCCCTCTCGTTTCTGGATGCACCCGGGACATTGTCATCCGGCCCTCTTCTGGACAAACCCCCTCGGGAAGGGCGGTATATTTTGCACATTTCGCTACTAGTACTTCTAATTCCACCGCTTATTTTTCTAATCCGTTAAATCGTTAATTGGATGACCAACTGATGGAAGCTGCGATAGATTAGACCAACAAGTGGTGAATTGTGCAAAAGATATGTCCGTGTTTTATGCAAAAGAGTGATATGGGGATCTGGTGGAATCTTGAATTTCCTCTTCAGTGGTAGGCATGCTTCACTTATAGCTGGAGTACATTGCGGACCTGGTGCATTTCGTCAGTACCGATCAGCTATTTTTGCTTATCCGGGAAGAAAAGGTAGTACTAGCCTTTTCTGTGAGATGTCTTTTCAGTGCTACGGAGTTGTCTGTTCACTGCTTGCTTTGTCTGTCGGTGACTTTGCCAAGCTGACTTTGCCATGACTTTGGGTGACTGATATGTGGACCACAGTTGTAAGTGACTCAAAGTCACTGACTTTGGGGACTCGTGAATGCTTCGTATATTTCTGACGGTTTCTGAATTATGTACTCCGTACAACTTTTGTAATATTGGTCAAACTAGTTTTGACCAGGGTTTGTGTAGGGTGTTTTTTTTTGGTTGGTCCAAATGGTGTTGTGTGGTCCAAATGTGATGTATCATCACACCACCATGTGCCCCCCTCCCCCCACCCCACCCCTAGGTTTTGGTAATGCCATTCTGATACATGCTTCTTAGAAGGAGTACATTTTTTCCGTTAGGGCATGACAATTTTGAAAAATTCAAAAAAAAATGGGAAGACAGAATGGTAACATCATTTTCCATGTGATGATGCACCCCTGTGCCAAATTTTGGTTCATTTTAAGAATGTAAGGTGACAAATTACTCGAGGAAGCTAGTTGGAGTAGACGGGCATGATCGGATTGGCATAGGCGATTTATTTTTTGAAGGATGTTATTTTTCATAGACAATATCTGACACAAAAAATAAAATGTTAAGGTCTCATATTATTCTGAATGATTTTGAATTACTTATGACGTTTGGAAGTATTGGTATACATGAGTCCCAGATGAAGTTAAATGGTCCAAAAAAAAGTTTCGTACACGTCTCCCAGAAAGTGGAAAGTCGAGTACATGCATGACTTCACGCGTCCACTACTGGATACAGGGGGTCGGAGGCTATAACATAATCGGCCTCATCATCTCTCGCGAGCTCGTCCTCTCCACTCCCCCAACTTGCCTCCCCCACACTGTGAAAACCCCCATCCACTCACCGCACCTCTGAGGCATCGACTTTCCCGTTTCCAACCACAACAGCATGAAGATAGGTATTGCATACGAGGCGGAGCAATAGGCGACCGCCCACGCAGAGGATGCCTCTACGGTAGTGGCCGTCGTGGTGGGTGAGGCTTCACCGGGCACCCAAGCCGCTCGTCTCCTCTGCTTGTCGGATTCTTCAACCTCGGTCGAAATGGGCATCCTAGCCGTCACGACGGGTGAGGCTTCACCGGGCACCCATGCCGCTCGTCTCCTCTGCTTGTCTGGTTCTTCGACCTCGGTCGAAACGGGCGTCCTGGCCGTCGAGCAGAAGGTGGATACCAACGTTGTTTATCCCGCCGAAGATGTGCACGGCGTTGCAGGCCACCACGGCGAGGTCTTCCTAGGCCCGATGCTGGACGCGAACCTCGACCCCTTCGATGATTTCGGCCCAAACGTTCAGTTCCAGGAGGATGTTGAGGGTGATGACGAGGAGGTACTTCTCTTTTACCGAAACTGTCCCAACCCTCTTTGTGTCATATTGCTGTTCACATGGTTTGCACGAGCCTGGTTCTTGATTGATTTGATATCCTACCTTGTTCTTGTAGATGTAATTGATTCTACGATTCGTAAGATCAGATTCTAGTTTAATTTCGACTAATCTGCCATGTAGTCATATAATCAATTTATGTGTTCATACTTAGTGGACTTGCAATTGTTGTGGCTAATGTTCATGGTTGTTCATAGGGTTTCTCATGATTTATTACGATTTCTTCTGCCATTTACTTGTTCTACACATTTAATTTTAGGGTTTCTAAGGTTTGATTATGTTAGTGGAGTATTTATTCGATCTGTCATAAAAACTTGATTATGTAGTACTTAATAATTCATAGGAGTATTCTGATGACATGGACAACAACAAGGTGCGCAGGGACCGGAAAAGCCGCTATGTTCTCAAGCGGCTGAAGGGTGGTGAAATTCGTTTCTGCATACGCGCGGGGAGCTATTTTGCCCATTATGTGGCAAATTTCTCTAGAAGGACATCCACAGCCTGATCCAACATGCGATGGGTGTAGGCCTAAGTACATAGGGGGAAACACCGCCCTGCAACCAAGGCCAAGTACGCATCATATGGCCTCTTCCTCCAGAATTACGTCTTGCCTAGCTTGCTCCACGTCAACGCCCCTGCTGCTGGCCCTCATGCTCCTGGTCATGTTTAAAGTTCATATGTGTAATCTTAATCCCTTTGGAAGTTCAGCATTAAACTCTACTAGTACAACCGTGGTGGTCTTGTGATGTAGTACTCTTTTGATGCATTTGTGATGTAGTAGTACTTTTTTTTGAAATGATATAGTACTATCTAAGAAAAGTACTCCCTCCGATTCACATTCATTTCACATCAAGAAATATGGATCAGAGCGAGGGAGTAAATTAAACATGGCATCTCGTGCATGAAGCTTGACATATCGATCAGGTTGGCTAGAATAGCAATACAATGTTGCTCATTAGGCAAATGCATGCCATGTACGATAGTATACATCCAGTAAAGAAGTCTATACTGACATAAAAAAACTACTTTGGGGATGAGAGTCAATTGGGGCATCTACAATATAGAAAATCTTGCTCGTAGATGATTTTGGCTAAGAGGGTTTTACTCACATTACACGTGCCACTTTCCTTGTCTGCAAAACAAGTTCCAATAAAGGGAGAGGAAAGAAGAGGGTATTGTGGGCGAGATTGAACACCTTTTTTATGTGTTAATCTGAGGCCTCGTTTAGATGAGGATTTCGACTTATGCCTAACAGCTCAACACATCCACAAATAACTCTGCTTGCGCACACCACCGTTCATTAAAAATAACAATATTAGCTCGCAAGATTAAGAACAAAGTGAATTTAAGTAACTTGGTAAGCTTTTCAAGCAATATATTCAGAGAAAGAGCACACATGTTCGGCTCAAAATAATCATAAGAGAAGAACAATAAATCTAAGACACCACATGGATTCATACCTTGAGTCGACGCTGGCTCGTAGAAGGGCGGCCGCGCCTCGAGGATGCCGGGGACGTCTCCACCTCGGTCTCACATGTGACTGCTTATCGGCGGGTGGTGCGCCGCGCCATGTAGAAGATCTATCAAGAGATGAGAGCCCGATGACGCTACCGACGCCTCAACCTTGATAGCACCGACTTGTTGCTCCGCACCGAGATGCGCCACGTGCAAGATTTAGCGGATGCACTAATTTTAGAGATATGTCATGATCATTGTAACAAATTTCAACGTGATGATGATTTGATCTTGTACTCGGCCTTGAACATAAGAACTAGTACAATCTCACCTTTTTTTATCATTATCCTTTGCGAGATTTAGCGGTTGCGCCAAATTCAGAGAAATATCATGATCATGGTAACACAATTTTCAATATAATGATGATTTGATGTTGCACTCGACCTTGAACATAAGTACTAGTACGGTCTCACAAATTTGTATCATTATACTTTGCAAGTTTTAGTGGATGCGCCCATTTTCAGAGGTAGATCATGATCATGGTAAGTTGGTAACAAATTTTCAACGTGATGATGATTTGATTTTGCACTCGGCCTTGAACAGAGGTACTAGTACGGTCTCACAATTTTTTATCATTATACTTGGACGGTGGCCAAATTCAAAATCTCATAGCGGCAAAACTTCCCGCCCACAAAATACAAAAATTTCACACGCTTCCAAATTCCCATTCTACCCCTGTGGAGATGGCAGCAAAGTCGGTTGGTGGGGGGGTCTGCCCGTCATTTTTTGGATCACCACCTCCCTAGCCCGGAAACCCTCCCAAAAAAATTCATTTCCCTCAGACCACCCACCGGAACTTCCCAAGTCCCTCTCTCCCACCTCCACGACCACCGCACCGGAACATCCCCGCCGGACTTCCCTGGCCTACCCGAGGCCTCGCGATCCTCGTCATCCGGCTGCCTGCCGGAGCCGCTTCATCGACGCCGTCATCAACCGGACCGGATCATCCCCGCCGAACCTCGAAACCATATGCTCATCCAGCAGTCTACCGCAGTCGCTTCAGCTGCGGTATCGTCCACCCCGCCGGAGCCGCTTCGCCGGATCCGTCGTCCACCGCATCGGATCTTGCTCACCGACACCGCTGTGCATGAACCGGATCTGCTTCACCGGCGCAGTGCATGATCTAAACTCTTCTACTGTCGCTTTTCTATTGCTTGCCTGCAAGTTCTTGTTTAATCTTGGGGGAACCTGTTTGTGCTAACGACGCGCCGTTACGTTTTTGCAGATGAGATGAGTAACCATGAAGTGTAATGGCCGTCTCTCCAACCCCAAGTAGCACATGTAGCGTACTTCATCACCGGATCTATCAACCCCAGGAAGATCTGCTGTGACTCCCACAGAGTGCTTCTCCTAATGTAAGTCCCTTGTTTTAGCGCCATGTTCTGGGTTCAGATTCTTGTTTGTCTGAAGCTCTTTTAGTTCATTCCTAGCTATGACCGTAACACGTTGCTATTTTCTACTTCATTGCTAACTTTAAGCGATTGAACATTTTGGTTTGCATTCCCTGCTCTGTAGATGTAGCCATCATAACTTCTATCTTGCTCAGTCGTTGTTACAAAAATTATAGGTATTATAGTAACATCCTGCTATTATTTAGTTCATGGCCAATTTTAAGTAATTGCACATGTTGGTTCGCATTCCCTGCTCTATAGCTTTTGGCATCGTAACTTCTATATTTGGTTTACATTCCCTGCTCTGTAGATCTAGCCATCATAACTTTATCTTGCTCAGTCGTTGTTACAAAAATTATGGCCTGCTACTATGTTGTTTGTGCCAATTTTTTACTCCATGAACATGTTGGCTTGCATTCCCTGTACTACAGGTGATGCCATTGTTTTGTATCTAGTTCATTGTAAGCTAACAAAGTAAGGACTTAGTTTGGCATGCTATCACTCTGCTATCTAGCCTGTAGTACAAATAAACTTGTCATACTACTAGATAATAATTTTGTGTGCCATCTTGTTCTTCAAAAGCTGCATTATTGACTTGTTTCTCTGACTTGGCATGACGCTCACATATGGAAAGCTGAACATATTGGTTTGCATTCCCTCTTATACAAGTTCACAGGTGATCCCACTATATTCTGTATCTGGTCCATCCTAAGCTCCAGCATTAACTATCCTCCATGTGTTGCTCATTACAAGTTTATATCCCGAAACATCTTGATTTGCATCCCCTTCACTATAAGTTCAGGAGTATTATTTAGTTCACGGCCAAAATGAAGTAATTGCACTTGGCACATGTTGGTTCACATTCCCTCCTCTTTAGCTTTTGCCATCGTAACTTCTATTTTTGGTTTACATTCCCTGCTCTGTAGATGTAGCCATCATAACTTCATCTTGCTCAGTCGTTGTTACAAAATTTATAGCCTGCTACTATGTTGTTCATGCCAATTTTGTACTCCCTGAACATGTTGGTTTGCATGGGACTCGACAGTAGTAAGTCTGTTGTTTCATTCTAACATGCTCTGTTATATTGGTTGTTGGTATGCGGCATGCACTCTTTGTTTGCTTATTGTGCGCATTACAATGATCTTGTTATAATGACGAAATGATGAGTTCCAAATTCTTTGGCAAACAATATTGTAGTGTCTTTGCCTTTCCATTGTTGCTGTCTTAACTTGTAATGTCTTTGTTTCAGATATAGGTGCTGCATGGACAACTTAAAAGATTGCCGGATCGCTTCATTGTATTGCTAGGTTTAATTACCATTCAATTTCTCTGGGTTCTGTAATATTTTTTCAATGCCTTGCAGCTGATGTAATATTTAGTTAGTTTTTATAGTTCTTTCGCGCATTTTTTCTTTGGTGCTTGTGGTAAGTGAGGCTATCCGACAGAAATCAATGCTGCGTAAATATTCTCAGTATCTAAATCACGAATTCCCATCCCTTAAACGGCCCAATTAAGCGAAATCACATATGTGCCTGCCCGCAAAATCCTAAAGCGCATATTATGCCGGCATATAAACAGCAACTAAACGGGCTGGCCCACTTACTTCTTGGGCCAGCCCATTTGATTTACGGTGGACCCCACACTAATTGGGCTGGCCCACTTGCTTTAAGGTGGACCCCACCAACTACTGGGCCGGCCCACTAATTAGTTGGGCCAGCCCATTTGCTTTTTGGTGGACCCCACAAAATAAATGGGCCGGCCCTTTAAGAGGAAAGTGGGACCCACCTGTGTTTTTGGCCCGGCCCACTATCTTGTTGGGCCGGCCCACTTGCTATATGGTGGACCCCACATACTAGTTGGGCCGGCCCTTTAACAGGAAAGTGGGACCCACATGTGTTTTTGGCCCGGCCCACTATCGTGTTGGGCCGGCCCACTTGCTATATGGTGGTCCCACATACTAAATGGGCCGGCCCTTTAAGAGAAAAGTGGGACCCACCTGTGTCGGCCCACTATCTTGTTGGGCCGGCCCACCTTCTATATGGTGGACCCCACATACTAATTGGGCCGCCCTTTAACAGGAAAGTGGGACCCACTGTGTTTTTGGCCCGGCCCACTATCTTGGTGGGCCAGCCCACTTGCTATATTGTGGACCCCACATACTAAATGGGCCGGCCCTTTAACAGGAAGGTGGGTCCCACTGTGTTTTTGGCCCGGCCACTTGTTGGGCCGGCCCACTTGCTATATGGTGGACCACACATACTAAATGGGCCGGCCCTTTAACGGGATAGTGGGACCCGCCATGTGTTTTGGCCCGCCCACTAGCTTGTTGGGCCGCCCACTTGCTATATGGTGGACCCACACACTAAATGGGCCGCCTTTTAACGGAAAGTGGGACCCACGTGTTTTGGCCCGCCCACTTGCTTCTTGGGCCGGCCCAGTTGCTGTAAGGGGACCCCACATGTTAAATGGGCCGGCCCATTTAACTTTTGACCAGTCAACATTAGAGGTTAGGCCCGGCCCACGTAACTAATGGACCAGCCCAGCTATATAGTTGACCGGTCAAACTATGTCATCTGGCCCGGCCCGCTTAAGACGTGGCAGGCCTCGTGTGGGCCTACCATCTACCACGGGGTTTCAGCCGGTTAACGCCGTTAACTGGCAGTTAACGGCGTCTGCCACGTGTCAGTTTGCATGACGTCAGCAGTCAACGGGCTCCCGAAAACACTTCCGCAACGGTCCGATTTTCCGTGGCGGAAGGGCGCCCAAGCGCGACGGACCGAAAAAATCGTCGTTGGACTTTGCCTGACGCAGTTTCGACAACGGAACCCATATCGTCGGGTTAGGCCCATAGGCGACGAAAAATGCCCCTTAGTTGACGATTTTGGGACGTTGTCTATCAGAACTTTTCTTGTAGTGATAAGACCTCAGCTTGTTACCCATATGTAATATTGGAGGACCGAGGATGGGCCGATAACCTTTAACCTGAATCCACGCGAGATCAGATTCACCAGTAATGGACTCTGCTCTCATTGGTGCCAGGAACCAAGTGCGCTGGTCAGAAAATCCAAGAAATACATCTTCATCTTCATAATTATGATTATCACCATCATCATCTAATTCTTCATCATCTAATTCTTCATCATCAAATTCGTCTTCTTCTAATTCTTCTTCTTCTAATTCTTCTTCATCAGCATCATTATCTTCATCGGCACCTCCATCGCCTTGAGCCACATTTGCTTCATCATCTTCCATGACAGCATCTCCCTCGATTTGAGCGAAAATTGCAGCCACTTCTGCTTCTTCATCTTCAATGACAGGGGCGTCAATGAGACGCGGGGCTGCATGTGTCCCTGCAATGCACAAAGATCAACCACAATGCAGCAAGTAGGAACTACACTGAAAATTATCTCTTCTCTTCTATCTTCTATTTTCTACTACTATAAGGCACCAGTTTTTAACAAGACATGTCGCAGCAATTCCAACTGTTGGTGTCCAAAATCTAACGGTTGGGATTAGAGGTATTCGCGTGAAAAAAATACCACACCAGTGTCCACGTGTTTCTAGAACCGTCATGTTTCCATTATGAAGAAAAATCAGAGCAGTCTCACACCGATATCACACGTCCCACTTGATAGTGATTAAGAAAGGTTCCAAATTTTTGTTCATATTTATAAACTGTATGCTCACACTTATTTTGATGGTATAACCAAATTATTAGTTGTATTGAAAGTTTGAACAACATTTAGAACGCAACTTTTATACATCAGTATTGCGAATCGTAATTGGTCCAACATGTGCAGCATGCCATTTACTAGTTAAGACATAAAACAAAGACTCACCACAGGTATATGGTTCCCAAACCAGAACATCTCCATACGGATATGTAACTGCGTATACACGATGTAGGTGTGAACTTGTACCATATCCAGGAATGCCCATGGCATCGACATAGCTGTTTCTATCAAAGAATTCAGGGTTTCTCAGGATATTCCACTCCTTTTCTAGGGGCGCTTGTAGGATAGCGATCAATTCGTCAAATACAACGATTACCTCGTAATGCCATGGCCCTGCTAGATCATCTTTGTACGGCCTCTTGACGATCCGTACTTTGAGCAGTTCCAAACTTTTATCTATTTTGTATTTGAACAGGAATGGTGGGCTGCCATGCCACCATTCACTAGTAGGGCCCAAAGAAATTCCTGCATCTTGCAGAGATGGAAGAGGTATAATAGTATCTGATATGTATATGTTGCGGATCGTCAAGTGCCCGTCCTGCTGGACAAATGCCACCCAGTCGCCGTTACAACCCACCCAGTGCATGGGTCCATGTCCATCCAGTTCCTCCTTGGTATGGATAAATGCTGGAACTGTCGGCTTGTCTAATGGCATCAGCAACGCGTGAATGCCCTGCAAATAGGATTTGTTTCAAAATTGTCTATGCATGCAAGGTATTCGACAGAATGAAGAGCGGATTGTGCAGAACTGAAGCACAGATGTAATGGATAAATAAAGCAATTCCGAAGAGTACATGTGCATAGTGAAGGCAGCAAACCTTACAGTACTCCCAAATCAGGTGATTATGTTGAGTCTAAATTCATGCATGATGTTTGGCAATAAGAAAAGTTGATTGAAAAAACACAAGCTGAAACGAGATGAGTAAATAAATAAATACTCTTACAGTATTGTCGCGGTCGTCTGGCCATGTCTCGGGGTCGCAGTGGAGCAGGCTCGGTAAACCGAACGGAACCTTATGCGCTCCGCGGATGGCATGCCGCATGCCGATCATGCCTCGAGCGAGGCGACCAGTGCTGAGGATATCCGCCCGCTCGGCTATGTTCTCCACCAGTGGGTAGTGGAGGTTGCCCCACCCCATGGACTGGTGGTAGCAATCAGGAATCTCCTCAATCTTACGCTTCTGCTTCATTGGAGTCGGTAATCCAATGCAAGGGAGAGAGGGGTGAACGGGAGAAAGAGACAGAAGAGGGTTTTTTTTGGAGAAGATGCAGTAGTAGTACTACGATACTAGGAGGTGGAGATGCGGGGCATGTTTCCGGGGGAGAGGAACCACTATTTCCCTTAAAAAAAATAACAGCACTTGCGCATTAGAACTTGGGGCGGGGATATAGCGGTAAGAGGTATTGACCAACTTTCCCTCACCTTGACCCCACGTGGTTGTGAACCCGAGATAATTCTTTTTGATGAACCCGATATACTTATTATAGTACTAAAATAGTACAAGTATATACCTTGTACTCCTATATACTAACATTACTATTTTAAGGACTTATGTTCCATGAGCAACAACTTCCCCCACTCCGCTCATCCGAAATCCTAGCCCCTCCAACTTCAAGGACCAATCAACATAGCTATGGCCTTCTAATTTGGCTCAAGTCGCCGCACACATAGTCCTCCCGCCGACAAGGAATAGGAGCATCAGCCCTTTCGTCGCTTGTTGTTACACATAATCATATACAGTACCATATATATTTCAAATTTCCATATCAAAAAATAGTTCAAATCTGAATTTTAACATCTCAAGCTAAACCCTCGCTTGCTCTTAAACATAAGCATACCATAGTTCTACTTTTGTCTTCACCGAACAACAGAACACAATTTCATCACAACATAGCCAACCGGAGTACCTAGTAATGTAACTAGAGAAGTGAACCTATAGTTGATCAAGCCTTCAACTTTAACACAATAATACCCCCACATTATGTGTTGAGGAGCCACACCCATATATTTAAGAGTACCATCATGTAGACCACAAATGCATCAATGAAGAGAGGGGTATACTTATAGACCACCTCTTTACAAAACAGTTGTAACTAGTAGACCACAATTGCCTCGTTCATTAGCTATGAAATTACATACTATCAGTAGCTACAATGGCTGCAGGCCCTGTTTCAGAATTAAACATCACACTTGTTCCAATCCGGGGCGTTGGCGAAGTTTGGGATGAACCAAAGCGGTGTCTTTACCAGGTACCTATCTTTTTTTGTTTTGCATGTTTTCTCCAAGGCGTTGGTTTGGAAACCAACGGCGCAATCTTCACGATTCAGACTGAATCGGCATATTTCAGGCAGCTGCGAATTGCGAAGCCATGCTTCATTCGGCAAGGTGTACACACAATTTCTTCTCGTCAGACATCCTGGGACAACATCTGCACCGCCTAATGGCAGCATAATCGGATAGTTCACTCCAAGGAAAAGAGAATATTCTCCAAGGTCATCAATCTTTTCCCATGGAATACCTTCATTTAACTTACTAGTGTCCTTCGTGAACACCAGGCAACCAAACCCAGAAGCATAGTTGCCAACAGTGCGACCATGATGAACACGACGATCAGAAGCAGTATGGCAAACTTTACAGGAATATTCCCTTTCATCAGCAATGCCCAGTGTATGGATCAGAAGAAGTCTAGAACCATCTATAGATCTTGCTAACCACCACATGCCATAATCGACCTCGTGATCATGGCCAAGAGCATCATCAAGTGCACACCGCCATTCAAACACAATGGGCGGTGGCTCTACGATCAGCGGAGGACCTGCTTGAAAACGAAATTACTGTTAAGAAGGGTATGTTTGGTTTGCACAAATCTGAAAACGTAAGAATTGGGAAAACGCATTAGGATTCAGATGGGATGATATAATGGCATTTCCATTCAATAATACAGCATATTGGTGTATTTCAGTACATCACATGGGAAACCAAAGGATTCATTTCAAGAAGTTCAAGTAGAGGTCAAAATCCAACATAATTCAATCTGAGAATAAAACTCCTAATTATACAATCCTCAAATTTTTCTATGGTAATCATCTCGAATAAAAAGTCTAAATACCAATGAAATTTCATCCGAAGCAAATATGCCCCAAGCCTCCAAGTCAGATCAGTCAGGTTCGAAAATTAATAAGTTTGTGCATTAAAATTATCTTTACAGCCATGAATAATGAAGCTCATCATACACTACTTACGTCCGGAGGAAAATTACCAGCTTGCTGAGGATTCCATGCGTGAACAGTGCCAGTATGAGTTGTGGCAAACACAAGCCCATTGTGGAGAATTGCATCGCTGTAATTGTAAAAGATGTGGGACTTGGGCTCTGTAAGAACTGTCCATCCAGAATCTTCGCCGCAAAGGAGGGCAACTCTGATGTCAAAAACAGCAACAAGAGAGAAATTTTTGTACCCCCCAGCAGCTGTGGGAACTTGGCAAATATATATCTTGTGAAATATAATAGCACGAAGGTTGTGGTGGTATATATTTGGAATGTGGGTGGTTTCAAACGGCACAGGGAGAGGAATTTCACGGCGAGTGTAGACGTTGACAAGTTTCCATTTGCAAGCAGGAAAGCCAGTGTCAACCATGGCAACCCAATCTCCATTGGCACCTACCCACTGCTTACCCGTACCGTCTGGCATCACAGCGTCGGAGGAGAACCTGTCCAGCGGCGTCAGCTTGCAATCCCGTGCTACCTTCGTCGGGTGAGAATGAAGAACACATGGGAGGCCAAACGGGAGAGAAAAAGATAGAGTTGCACTATCATTTGCAGAGTCGAAAAATAGTTTGGACGAACCGACGAGGCTCGCGGCGGTGATGACGTCGCATCTTGTTACGAGTTCTTCAAGGGGACCTTCGGAAAAGACCTTCTGAAACAGTTCAGAGTCATCATTTTCCTTGTTCGATGCCGCCATCGCAGGGCAGGGGGTGGGTCTATGAGGTTTGGGTTCAACTGATTGGAGTTTAATTTGGGTTCGATGGCGGCAGGTGGCGGGGAAGATGAAGAACGGAGGCTCTCAAACTGGGCGGTGGAATTGATTCTAAAGCTGCATGGCGGCGGCACTGGCGTGTGCTATGGAAGGTGGTCGATTGGTGCGGGCGGGGGCGGAGGTAGACGATGGAGGTGAACAGAAATAGGGCAGGTGGGGGCGGGGCGCTTGACTTCGCTCCTCTACACTCTACAGCATCTCCTCCTGTTTCTTGGAAAGTGTATAGACCCATAATAAAAAGTCACTGTTCCCTCTGAAAAGGTGAAGAACAAGTCACTGGTCTAACGTGCAAATTTGGACATCCCAAGCTATGTGTTGTCATGTCAATTCAATGTCCATGGCAGTATTTTGAATTTTGCGTGACCAAAAGAAGTACGCCTTGGCCTTTCACAATCGGGGTTTCTTTAGAGCAAGAACAATAGAAGAGCCAACAGCTGGCAAAAGTACCACGTAGGCGGGCTATAAGCGCCCACTATTGTCCTACTTCCTCTTGGCGTGATACTCCCTCCGTCCACAAATAAGTGGACGTGCAGGATTTTCAAGGTAAATTAGTAAAAGGAAAGAAAAAAATGCATTGGAGCACTCGTATCTTAAGAAACACATGTACTCAACCACGGTTGTAGATTTTCTCGGCGCAAGACTTTTCCCCAGCAGTTGTGGCTTTCAGTTATTCGTGGGTGTGGGGAGGAGCTCCGCCGCATCGGTAAAAAGCAAAGAGGGACGGCGGCTCTCGATCGTGCGGTGTACTCGTAAATCACGTGTGACCCATGCCCTAATAATTCACAATGCATTGATGAGGGCTATCACTTCATCATCCAATAAAATGTACTTAGTAACTATGGTAATAATATTGTCTTCTCGCAAAAAAATGGTAAAAATATTGTCTCTTAAGCCATGTACTAGTACAGTGCAAGATGCTTTAGAGAAATAAACCTATATTTTATTGCTACTCCGTAATACACATGGTTATTTATTCTAGGCAAATGCCTACCGAAAGATGTAGGAATAGGGAAATGTAGGATTGCAATGTCATGTCCACTCCAATCCTATAGGAATTCATAGAATCCAAACTTTGTTTGATTCCACCATAGGAAAAGTAAAGCATTCTTAAAAAGAGGTATGAGTAGATGTTTAATTTTCTATGGAATCTGTGCAAAGAAATCCTTAGGAAAAATTCCTATCGGAAACAATCCTACAAATCAAACAGCCAAGGATTCAATTGTACCAATTCCCTATGCAAATCCTTGGTGTTCACCCAATCCTCTCGAATACTCATCCAAAAAATGCACTAATACTTTGATGGGGAGTTTTTGTATTCTAGGCAAGAATAGAGGGTTTGCGGGGATCACTTGAGAAGTGTATTAACCAAAGAAGGCATAAGTAATACACCAACACACACTAACATGCCCTTAATGGATGTATCTCCATAAACTCCCTCTGTTCTTTATTACTACTACTAGTTTATGTACTTCTTAACTAATATGGGATAATCATGAAATATATTTTCTAACATTCAGCCAAAATATAGTGTTTCGACTTTTTAAAATACTGAAAAACTAGTAATTAAAAATATTTGAGCTATCAAATCTAGGAAGTTTGAAAATATTTTGTATTCCGTCTGAAAGTTGTGTTACTTGGTGTAAGATTCACACAAAAATGATGAAAATATCAAACCTTCAAAAAAATTGTAGTAATTCAAACGTTATGTGCGTTTCATAATTTTGCAAAATCTATTCTATTTGCAATTAAAACTATAGTAGTTGGTGGTCCCCGATCATCTGATTTGCTCTTAAACAGCTCAATCCTAAATTTGAAATTCCCTGCAACAGAACACGATAGTTGGTGGTTTGTGCGGAAAAAAATTACAGTTTTAAAAAGTGTTTTAAGCAACGAAGGCAGCAATAAGCGGTAGTTTGTGCAATTTCCTCGTGTAAACAACATGTAGCGTCGAAGTAATAGTACTAGCAGTACAGAAATCTTGTGTAATTTCTAGTTCTACATATTACTAGTGTCCACTGTTTGAGAGTTGATGGTGAATGGGTCTGATTTTCAATCGAATGAGAATTAGCAAATTGATTTTTATGACAAAAGCATACAAAGGGAGTAAAACAACATACCCGCATTCGCCGCTGCTACCAGCATGCGATGCCTCCACGAGTGCATTGACGGCTGCTGCAAATCCTCGGAAGGCATCTAGGTTTTGCAGATCGTCGATTGCCGCTGTCCGGCTAAGCTTAACCAGCATAGCTGCCGCCAAGATATCTCGGATTTGGACCACAGGCAGAAGCTGATTGGGGTCGAAGGATTGCCTGATTCGGAATTTGAAGTACCAAGCCCTCGGCTCCGATGATGGAAGTTTGGAACTCGGCCCGGCCAGAACCTCCCAAATCTGTGTGTGGCAGTGGATGCCCATCGGCATCCCCAATGCTGCCGACGCCGTGATGTGGTCGGTCGCACTTTGGTCCCCACTAAAGGCTGGGGCTGCAGCACGTCGCCGCCGCCCCCGACGTCCCCACGACGGCAACGCCATGGACCGAGGCGCTGAGTTTGTTGGCGAACCCGAAGCCCTGGATGGCAAGTGCTTCTTCACAATGGAAGCATCCTCACCCGGCGAGGTTCGCCCCCGGCGCATGCCTATGCTCCGACCAGCCCACTTTGCCGCTGCTGCCTGGGCTGCCGCCGATACCTGGGCCACCGCCGCTTCATGGGACCCCCTCCCTCCTCTCCCTCTCCTAGATCAAAGGGCGCCAGGAGTCTAGCCACAGCAAGACACAGAGCCGCCTGCTTCATCGCACACCAATGGCACACAGACATTTGCGAGCTTTTAGCGCACACCCCTCCGAGGCTGAGTCGTGGAGCCTGGGTGCACGGGGCTATGGCTGGAGGAGTCGCCATGGGACGAGGGGTGTCGAGTGCTCGGGCAAATACGGGAAAGGCGAAGTTTTGGATAACCTTATATGATCACATCAATGCTTCTCAAGGAGCCAAATACTGTATGAGAAACCGGAAAAGTTTGAACGTTTGAAAACTTTGCCGGCATAATGCATCCTTCCAATGCACGCCTACTAAGGTAGAAAGCCAACTCAATTGCTACTTTGTTGGCAAAATGTACCATGGCTCAATCTTGGGTCACACACATCTATCAATTGGTATATTTTGGTCATATTCAAAATTTTACTTGAAACTTGTTGGTCATGCCATTCTACTACTCGCCTAACACTTTTTCTACGCGGGAAGGAGGGGGGTATGATGCTACCCTGAATTTTTATGCCCATTTGTATCTTGGACAAATCCTAGGTTTGACCAAAATTTAAAACATGAAGATGAAAAATTAAGCCTGGATCCACTACAAGAAAAGTTGCCAAACTTTTCTTGTAGTGATCCTTCTTAATTAGTAACTTCAAAATGAAGCTTTTGGAAGGTTTTTGAAATTTCCATGTCTGAAACCCAAAACACCTCTTCATGATTGACTTCATAAGACAAATCGAGTTTAGGGTTAGGGGTAGATACATGATTTTTCTAGTTTGAATATGTCTAGACCTGGCTTATCAACTTGAATGCTTAGTATATGACATAAGAAGATGTACTATGTGCATTGGTTTTTTATTTATTTGATTTGTTTTGAATTTTCATGCCGAATCAAATTTTGGTCAAATCATAGGTTTAACCAAGATTTAAACAAGTTTAAAACATTAAAATGAAAAATTAAGCATGGATCCTTCTTAGTCACTCCAAAATGAAGCTTTTGGGAGGCTTTTGAAATGTCTATGTTTGAAACCCAAAACCACTTCTCTTCATGCTTGACTTCATAAGACAGATGAGTTTAGGGTTAGGGGTAGATACATGATTTTTCTGGTTTGAATAGGTCTAGACCTTGTTATCAAGTTGAATGGCTTACTATGTGACATAAGAAGACTATGTGCTTTGGTTTTTCATTTTTGATTTTTTCGATTGTTTTTATGCCCATTTGAATCTTGGCCAAATCCTAGGTTTGAACAAGAATTTAAACAAGTTTAAAACATGAAAATGAAAAGGTAAGCATGGATCCTTCTTAGTCAGTCCGAAATGAAGCTTTTGGGCGGTTTTCGAAATTTCCATGTTTGAAAACCCAAACCACTTCTCTTCATGCTTGACTTCATAAGACAAATTTAGGGTTAGGGGTATAGATACATGATTTTTCTTGTTTGATATGTCTAGATATTGTTTATCAACACTTGAATGCTTACAATATATGTGACGCAAGAAGACTATGTGTTATGGTTTTTCATTTTTGGGGGTTTTTTCGAATTTTTTATGCGCACTTGAATCTTGGTCAAATCCAAGCTAGCTAGGTTTGACCAAGCTTTAAACAAGTTTAAAACATGAAAATGAAAAAGTAAGCATGTATCCTTCTTAGTCACTCCAAAATTAAGCTTTTCGGAGGTTTTTGAAATTTCCATTTTGTAAACCCAAAACCACGTATCTTCATGTTTGACTTCAAAAGACAGAGTTTAGGGTTAGGGGGTAGATACATGATTCTTCTTTTAATATGTTTAGATCTTGTTTTATCAAGTTGAATGTTGACTGTATGACATAAGAAGACTATGTTTTTGAATTTTTTATGAATCTTGGTCAAATCCAAGGGTTGACCAAGATTTAAACAAGTTTAAAACATGAAAATTAAAACGTTTCAAGTTCACCTTTGGTTCGATCTTTCAGTAACCAGGCGCATATATATATGGATGCAAATTGAGATAATTAATTCGTGAAACATTGGAAATGTCCATCGTGTGTCGTGTTTCCCCCTCACATGAAAATTGGATTGGTGGCAGACAAGTAAAAGCACATTTATGTGCGACAACCCAAAATGCACATATTTTGCTGAGTTTTCATGCATGCATTAAAAGTTGTGAATATATACATAAAATGCATGTGGGTCATGATTGAAAAGTTTGACATGTATATGGTTCTTGTGTAGTAGTAGTACTATAGTAGATTAGTAGGTACGCAAACTCCCATCCATCTTCTTTGTCAAGAGAAGACGCGCACCAGGATGCGTAGTGGAAGTCGTCTCTGGATCCTTCTGTTGTCCCTCTCACGGAAAAGAAAAAGAAAAAAACATCTCTCTCATTCTCGGCCTCGCTCGACTCGCTCGCTCGCAGCCTCGCACCTCCTGCGCACTGACAAACGCTGCACAACAGTCAACATCACCAGAAAAAAGATATACACCATAAATAATAAGAGGGGCCCCGTGACTGCTATCCCTTCTTCTCCTTCCGTGTGATCCCTCTTCCTCCGAGTTTCACTGGACGGGCAAACACACATGTGCTGCATAGTAAAAATAAAAAAGTAAAAAATCGACCTATGAATCTATGATTAAATAGGTAAAATCCTGGGTTTTATCAAGGTTTAAACAAGTTTAAAACATGAAAATGAATAGGTAAGCATGGATCCTTCTTAGTCACTCTAAAATGAAGCTTTCGCGAGGTTTTTGAAATTTCCATGTTTGAAACCCAAAACCACTTCTCTTCATGCTTGACTTCGTAAGACAGAGTTTAGGGTTAGGGGTAGATACATGCTTTTTCTGGTTTGAATATGTCTAGACCTTGTTTATCAACTTGAATGCTTACTATATGACATAAGAAGGCTATGTTATTTGGTTTTTCATTTTTTTTCTTTTTTTCTGATTTTTTATGCCCATTTAAATCTTGGTCAAATCCTAGGTTTGACCAAGAGTTAAACAAGTTTAAAACATGAAAATGAAAAGGTAAGCCTGGATCCTTCTTAGTCACTGTAAAATGAAGCTTTTGGGAGGTTTGTGAAATTTCCATGTTTGAAACCCAAAAGCACTTCTCTTCATGCTTGACTTCATAAGACAGAGTTTAGGGTTAGGGGGTGTAGATACATGATTTGTCTGGTTTGAATATGTCCAAATCTTATTTATCAACTTCTGAATGCATGCTACTCTCTCAAAGAAAACCTTTTGAATGCTTACTATATGACATAAGAAGACTATATGCTTTTAAAATTCAAACATATGGTAAGCATTCTTATGTCATATAGTAAGCATTCAAGTTGATAAACAAGCAAGGTTTGGACATATTCAAACCAGACAAATCATGTATCTACCCCTAACCCCTAATTAAATTGTCTTATGAAGTCTAGCATGAAGAGAAGTGGTTTTGGGTTTCAAACATGGAAATTTCAAAAACCTCCCAAAAACTTCATTTTAGAGTGACTAAGAAGGATATACAAGCTTCCCTTTTCATTTTCATGTTTTAAACTTGTTTAAATCTTGGTCAAACCTCTAGGATTTGACCAAAAGATTCAAATGGGCATGGAAATTCATAAAAAAACAAAAGAATGAAAAACCAAAGGACATAACATTATTATGTCATATATATATAGTAAGCATTCAAGTTGATAAACAAGGTCTAGACATATTCAAACCAGAAAATCATGTATATATCTACCCCTAACCCTAAACTCTGTCTTATGAAGTCAAGCATGCATGAAGAGAAGTGGTTTTGGTTTCAAACATGGAAATTTCGAAAAACCCTCCCAAGAGCTACATTTTGGAGTGAGTAAGAAGGATATATAGATGCTTAATTTTTCATATTCATGATTTAAACTTGTTTAAACCATGTTCAAACCTAGGATTTGACCAAGATTAAAATGGGCATAAAATTTTAAAAAAATCAAAAAATAAAAAACAAGTCACATAGTATTCTTATGTCATATAGTAAGCATTCAATTAAGTTGATAAACAAGGTCTAGACATATTCAAACCAGGAAAATCATGCATATATCCCCTAACCCTAGCTAAACTCTGTCTTATGAAGTCAAGCATGCATGAAGAGAAGTGGTTTTTGGTTTCAAACGTTTAAGCCAAAAGCCCCTTTTCAAATATTTCAAACTTATTCAAATTTGGTTCAAATATGAAAGACATACAAGTTATAGCACACATAGTGCATACATTTTCACACATACTGCACTAGATGCTAACCCTATAGTTTGAGGCCATTTGGGTGACCTAGGTCGAAAAAATTCTTGGATTAGAATCGTGTTGTTCGAACCCCGTAGTTGGATTTTTTTGAACCCTTGATCTGTAGAACTGGGCAAAACCCTAGTTTAACCTATTTAATTACAGATTCGTATATCGATTTTTCTACGAGTACTACCTTTTTATTATTACTATGCAGCACATGGGTGTTTGCCCGTCGAGTGAAACTCGGAGGAAGAGGGATCACTCGGAAGGAGAGAAGAAGGGAGAGAATTATGGTGTCTCCCCTTTTTCGGGTGATGATGTTGACTTTTGTGCAGGGTTTGTCAGTGAGCAGGAGGTGCGAGCGAGCGAGCGAGTCGAGCGAGGCCGAGAATGAGAGAGATTTGTTTTTTTTGAGAGGGACAACCGAAGGATCCAGAAGGACCCACAGACTTCCAATACGCATCCTGATGCGTCTTCTCTTGACAAAGAAGATGGCTGGGAGTTTGCGTACCTATTGCACGTGACTTGTGCTCACTGAAGTGTGGGACCTCACGCATGGGCACCACACGTAAGTGACGGACCTGTTGGTGTAAAAACTCGGTTGATTATAATAGTGCATTAGAACAAAGTTTCCTATGGATTCAAGGGTAGGAAATCCAAGTTAACTCATTTACGTGACATTATTATTTCCATGAAGCAAAGTTAACACATCTATCGATTGGTACATTTTTGAGTGACTAAGAAGGATCCATGCTTACTTATTCGTTTTCACGTGTTAAACTTGTCTAAATCTTGGTCAAACCTAGGATTTGACCAAGATTCAAATGGGCAGAAAAATAAAATAAAAAACAGAAAAATGAAAAACCAAATCACATAGTCATCTTATGTCATATAGTAAGCATTAAAGTTGATAATAAACAAGGTCTAGAAATATCAAACCATACAAATCATGTATCTACCCCTTAACCCCTAAACTATGTCTTATAAATTAAGTCAAGCATGAAGAGATGTGGTTTTGGGTTTCAAACATGGAAATATCAAAAACCTCCCAAAAACTTCATTTTAGTGTGACTAAGAAGGATACACGCTTCCCTTTTCATATTCATGTTCTAAGCTTGTTTAAATTATCTTGGTCAAACCTAGGATTTGACAAGATTCAAATGGGCATCAATATTGAAAAAAATCAAAAAAAAAGAAAAAACAAAGGAAATAGTTTTCTTATGTCTTATAGTAAGCATTAAAGTTGATAAACAAGGTCTAGACATATTCAAACTAGACAAATCATGTATCTATATATACCCCCTAACCCCTAAACTCTGTCTTATGAAGTCAAGCATGTGAAGAGGAAGTTGTTTTGGGTTGCAAACATGGAAATTTCAAAAACCTCCGAAAAACTTCATTTTAGAGTTTCTAAGAAGGATCCATGCTTAACTTTGCATATTCATATTTTAAACTTGTTTAAATCATTATCAAGCCTAGCATTTGACCAATATACAAATGGGTGGGCACAAAATTCAAAAAAATCAGAAAAATGAAAACAAATTAAAGCACATAGTCTTCATATGTCATATCGTATGAATTCAAGTTGATAAACGAGGTCTAGGTATATCCAAACCAGACAAATCATGTATCTATACCCCCTGTCGATCTTATGAAGTCTAGCATGAAGAGAGAAGTCGTTTTTGGTTTCAAAAATGGAAATTTCAAGAACATCCCAAAAGCTTCATTTTAGAGTGACTAAGAAGGATACATGCTTCCCTTTTCATTTTTATGTTTAAACTTGTTTAAATCTTGGTCAAACCTAGGATTTGACCAAGATTCAAATATATGGGCATAAAATTCAAAAAAAAACAGAAAAATTTAAAACCAAGGCACATAGTCTTCTTATGTCATATAGTAAACAATCAATTAATTAAGTTGATAAACCAGTTCTAGACATATTCAAACCAGGAAAATCATGTATCTACCCCCTAACGCCCTAGCTAAACTCTGTCTTATGAAGTCAAGCATGCATGAAGAGAAGTGGTTTTTGGTTTCAAACGTTTAAGCCAAAAGGTAAGCATGGATCCTCCTTAATTAGTCACTGTAAAATGAAGCTTTTGGGAGGTTTGTGAAATTTCCATGTTTGAAACCTAAAAGCACTTCTCTTCATGCTTGACTTCATAAGACAGAGTTTAGGGTTAGGGGGTGTAGATACATGATTTGTCTGGTTTGAATATGTCCAAATCTTATTTATCAACTTTTGAATGCATGCTACTCTCTCAAAGAAAAACTTTTGAATGCTTACTATATATATGACATAAGAAGACTATATGCTTTTAAAATTCAAACATATGGTAAGCATTCTTATGTCATATAGTAAGCATTCAAGTTGATACACAAGCAAGGTGTTTGGACATATTCAAACCAGACAAATCATGTATCTACCCCCTAACCCCTAATTAAATTGTCTTATGAAGCAGTCTAGCATGAAGAGAAGTGGTTTTGGGTTTCAAACATGGAAATTTCAAAAACCTCCAAAAAACTTCATTTTAGAGTGACTAAGAAGGATATACAAGCTTCCCTTTTCATTTTCATGTTTTAAACTTGTTTAAATCTTGGTCAAACCTCTAGGATTTGACCAAAAGATTCAAATGGGCATAGAAATTCATAAAAAATCAAAAGAATGAAAAACCAAAGGACATAACATTCTTATGTCATATATATATAGTAATTAAGCATTCAAGTTGATAAACAAGGTCTAGACATATTCAAACCAGAAAATAATGTATATATCTACCCCTAACCCTAAACTCTGTCTTATGAAGTCAAGCATGCATGAAGAGAAGTGGTTTTTGGTTTCAAACATGGAAATTTCGAAAACCCTCCCAAGACCGCTACATTTTGGAGTGACTAAGAAGGATATATAGATGCTTAATTTTTCATATTCATGATTTAAACTTGTTTAAACCATGTTCAAACCTAGGATTTGACCAAGATTCAAATGGGCATAAAATTTTAAAAAAATAAAAAAATAAAAAAACAAGGCACATAGTATTCTTATGTCATATAGTAAGCATTCAATTAAGTTGATAAACAAGGTCTAGACATAATCAAACCAGGAAAATCATGCATCTACCCCCTAACCCTAGCTAAACTCTGTCTTATGAAGTCAAGCATGCACGAAGAGAAGTGGTTTTTGGTTTCCAACGTTTAAGCCAAAAGCCCATTTTCAAATATTTCAAACTTATTCAAATTTGGTTCAAATTTGAAAGACATACAAGTTATAGCACACATAGTGCATACATTTTCACACATACTGCACTAGATGCTAACCCTATAGTTTGAGGCCATTTGGGTGACCTAGGTCGAAAAAATTCTTGGATTAGAATCGTGTTGTTCGAACCCCGTAGTTGGATTTTTTTGAACCCTTGATCTGTAGAACTGGGCAAAACCCTAGTTTAACCTATTTAATTACAGATTCGTATATCGATTTTTCTACGAGTACTACCTTTTTATTATTACTATGCAGCACATGGGTGTTTGCCCGTCGAGTGAAACTCGGAGGAAGAGGGATCACTCGGAAGGAGAGAAGAAGGGAGAGAATTATGGTGTCTCCCCTTTTTCGGGTGATGATGTTGACTTTTGTGCAGGGTTTGTCAGTGAGCAGGAGGTGCGAGCGAGCGAGCGAGCGAGTCGAGCGAGGCCGAGAATGAGAGAGATTTGTTTTTTTGTGAGAGGGACAACCGAAGGATCTAGAAGGACCCACAGACTTCCAAAACGCATCCTGATGCGTCTTCTCTTGACAAAGAAGATGGCTGGGAGTTTGCGTACCTATTGCACGTGATCTTGCATGCTCTCCGTTATTAGTAGAGGCTCTGGCCAAGTTTTTACTCTTAACTCCAAGAGGGAGTATTTATGCTCGATAGTGGGTTCATGCCTCCATTGAATCTGGGACAGTGACAGAAAGTTCTAAGGTTGTGGATGTGCTGTTGCCACTAGGGATAAAACATTGATGCTATGTCTAAGGATGTAGTTGTTGATTACATTACGCACCATACTTAATGCAATTGTCTGTTGCTTTGCAACTTAATACTGGAGGGGGTTCGGACGATAACCTGAAGGTGGACTTTTTAGGCATAGATGCAGTTGGATGGCGGTCTATGTTCTTTGTCGTAATGCCCAATTAAATCTCACTATATTTATCATGTCATGTATATGCATTGTTATGCCTTTCTCTATTTGTCAATTGCCCGACTGTAATTTGTTCACCCAACATGCTTTTATCTTATGGGAGAGACACCTCTAGTGAACTGTGGACCCCGGTCCTATTCTTTACATAGCATACAATCTACTTGTTTTACTGTTTTCTTTGCAAACATCTTCCACTCGATACGTTTAATCCTTTGTTACAGCAAGCCGGTGAGATTGACAACCTCACTGTTTCGTTGGGACAAAGTATTTGGGTTGTGTTGTGCAGGTTCCGCGTTGGCGCCGGAATCCCTGGTGTTGCGCCGCATCACATTTCGCGACCATCAACCTTCAACGTGCTTCTTGGCTCCTACTGGTTCGATTAAACCTTGGTTTCTTTCTGAGGGAAAACTTGCTACTGTGCGCATCATACCTTCCTCTTGGGGTTCCCAACGAACGGTGAGAGCATTATGGTGTCTCCCCTTTTTCGGGTGATGATGTTGACTTTTGTGCAGGGTTTGTCAGTGAGCAGGAGGTGCGAGCGAGCGAGTCGAGCGAGGCCGAGAATGAGAGAGATTTGTTTTTTTGTGAGAGGGACGACCGAAGGAACCAGAAGGACCCACAGACTTCCAATACGCATCCTGATGCGTCTTCTCTTGACAAAGAAAATGGCTGGGAGTTTGCGTACCTATTGCACGTGACTTGTGCTCACTGAAGTGTGGGACCTCAAGCGTGGGCACCACACGTAAGTGACAGACCTGTTGGTGTAAAAACTCGGTTGATTATAATAGTGCATTAGAACAAAGTTTCCTATGGATTCAAGGGTAGGAAATCCAAGTTAACTCATTTACGTGTTAAACTTGTCTATATCTTGGTCAAACCTAGGATTTGACCAAGATTCAAATGGGCAGAAAAATAAAAACAGAAAAATGAAAAACCAAATCACATAGTCTTCTTATGTCATATAGTAAGCATTAAAGTTGATAAACAAGGTCTAGACATATTAAACCAGACAAATCATGTATCTATACCCCTAACCCCTAAACTCTGTCTTATGAAGTCAAGCATGTGAAGAGAAGTGGTTTTGGGTTTCAAACATGGAAATTTCAAAAACCTCCCAAAAGCTTCATTTTAGAGTGACTAAGAAGGATCCATGCTTCCCTTTTCATATTCATGTTTTAAACTTGTTTAAATTATCTTGGTCAAACCTAGGATTTGACAAGATTCAAATGGGCATCAAAATTGAAAAAAAAATTGAAAAAAGAAAAACCAAAGCAAATAGTTTTCTTATGTCATATAGTAAGCATTAAAGTTGTTGATAAATAAGGTCCATACATATTCAAACCACACAAATCATGTATCTATACCCCCTAATTAACCCCTAAATTAATTAACTCTGTCTTATGAAGTCAAGCATGTGAAGAGAAGTGGTTTTGGGTTTCAAACATTGAAATTTTAAAAACCTCCCAAAAGCTTCATTTTAGAGTGACTAAGAAGGATACAGACTTCCCTTTTCATTTTTATGTTTTAAACTTGTTTAAATCTTGGTCAAACCAAGGATTTGACCAAGATTCAAATGGCCCTAAAAATTCAGAAAAAAAATCAAAAGAATGAAAAACCAAAGCACATAGCATTCTTATGTCATATGTATATTAAGCATTCAAGTTGATAAACAAAGGTCTAGAGACATATATATTCAAACCAGAAAAATCATGTATATATCTACCCCTAAAACTCTAATTAAACTATGTTTTATGAAGTAAATCATGAAGAGAAGTGGTTTTGGGTTTCAAACATGGAAATTTCAAGAACCTCCCAAAAGCTTCATTTTAGAGTGACTAAGAAGGATCCAGAAGGACCCACAGACTTCCAATACGCATCCTGATGCGTCTTCTCTTGACAAAGAAGATGGCTGGGAGTTTGCGTACCTATTGCACGTGACTTGTGCTCACTGAAGTGTGGGACCTCACGCGTGGGCACCACACGTAAGTGACAGACATGTTGGTGTAAAAACTCGATTGATTATTATACTGCATTAGAACAAAGTTTCCTATGGATTCAAGGGTAGGAAATCCAAGTTAACTCATTTACGTGACATTATTATTTCCATGAAGCAAAGTTAACACATCTATCGATTGGTACATTTTTGAGTGACTAAGAAGGATCCATGCTTACTTATTCGTTTTCACGTGTTAAACTTGTCTAAATCTTGGTCAAACCTAGGATTTGACCAAGATTCAAATGGGCAGAAAAATAAAATAAAAAACAGAAAAATGAAAAACCAAATCACATAGTCATCTTATGTCATATAGTAAGCATTAAAGTTGATAATAAACAAGGTCTAGAAATATCAAACCATACAAATCATGTATCTACCCCTTAACCCCTAAACTATGTCTTATAAATTAAGTCAAGCATGAAGAGATGTGGTTTTGGGTTTCAAACATGGAAATATCAAAAACCTCCCAAAAACTTCATTTTAGTGTGACTAAGAAGGATACACGCTTCCCTTTTCATATTCATGTTCTAAGCTTGTTTAAATTATCTTGGTCAAACCTAGGATTTGACAAGATTCAAATGGGCATCAATATTGAAAAAAATCAAAAAAAAAGAAAAAACAAAGGAAATAGTTTTCTTATGTCTTATAGTAAGCATTAAAGTTGATAAACAAGGTCTAGACATATTCAAACTAGACAAATCATGTATCTATATATACCCCCTAACCCCTAAACTCTGTCTTATGAAGTCAAGCATGTGAAGAGGAAGTTGTTTTGGGTTGCAAACATGGAAATTTCAAAAACCTCCGAAAAACTTCATTTTAGAGTTTCTAAGAAGGATCCATGCTTAACTTTGCATATTCATATTTTAAACTTGTTTAAATCATTATCAAGCCTAGCATTTGACCAATATACAAATGGGTGGGCACAAAATTCAAAAAAAAATCAGAAAAATGAAAACAAATTAAAGCACATAGTCTTCATATGTCATATCGTATGAATTCAAGTTGATAAACGAGGTCTAGGTATATCCAAACCAGACAAATCATGTATCTATACCCCCTGTCGATCTTATGAAGTCTAGCATGAAGAGAGAAGTCGTTTTTGGTTTCAAAAATGGAAATTTCAAGAACATCCCAAAAGCTTCATTTTAGAGTGACTAAGAAGGATACATGCTTCCCTTTTCATTTTTATGTTTAAACTTGTTTAAATCTTGGTCAAACCTAGGATTTGACCAAGATTCAAATATATGGGCATAAAATTCAAAAAAAAACAGAAAAATTTAAAACCAAGGCACATAGTCTTCTTATGTCATATAGTAAACAATCAATTAATTAAGTTGATAAACCAGTTCTAGACATATTCAAACCAGGAAAATCATGTATCTACCCCCTAACGCCCTAGCTAAACTCTGTCTTATGAAGTCAAGCATGCATGAAGAGAAGTGGTTTTTGGTTTCAAACGTTTAAGCCAAAAGGTAAGCATGGATCCTCCTTAATTAGTCACTGTAAAATGAAGCTTTTGGGAGGTTTGTGAAATTTCCATGTTTGAAACCTAAAAGCACTTCTCTTCATGCTTGACTTCATAAGACAGAGTTTAGGGTTAGGGGGTGTAGATCGATACATGATTTGTCTGGTTTGAATATGTCCAAATCTTATTTATCAACTTTTGAATGCATGCTACTCTCTCAAAGAAAAACTTTTGAATGCTTACTATATATATGACATAAGAAGACTATATGCTTTTAAAATTCAAACATATGGTAAGCATTCTTATGTCATATAGTAAGCATTCAAGTTGATACACAAGCAAGGTGTTTGGACTTATTCAAACCAGACAAATCATGTGTATCTACCCCCTAACCCCTAATTAAATTGTCTTATGAAGCAGTCTAGCATGAAGAGAAGTGGTTTTGGGTTTCAAACATGGAAATTTCAAAAACCTCCTTCATTTTAGAGTGACTAAGAAGGATATACAAGCTTCCCTTTTCATTTTCATGTTTTAAACTTGTTTAAATCTTGGTCAAACCTCTAGGATTTGACCAAAAGATTCAAATGGGCATAGAAATTCATAAAAAATCAAAAGAATGAAAAACCAAAGGACATAACATTCTTATGTCATATATATATAGTAATTAAGCATTCAAGTTGATAAACAAGGTCTAGACATATTCAAACCAGAAAATAATGTATATATCTACCCCTAACCCTAAACTCCGTCTTATGAAGTCAAGCATGCATGAAGAGAAGTGGTTTTTGGTTTCAAACATGGAAATTTCGAAAACCCTCCCAAGACCGAGCTACATTTTGGAGTGACTAAGAAGGATATATAGATGCTTAATTTTTCATATTCATGATTTAAACTTGTTTAAACCATGTTCAAACCTAGGATTTGACCAAGATTCAAATGGGCATAAAATTTTAAAAAAATAAAAAAATAAAAAAACAAGGCACATAGTATTCTTATGTCATATAGTAAGCATTCAATTAAGTTGATAAACAAGGTCTAGACATAATCAAACCAGGAAAATCATGCATCTACCCCCTAACCCTAGCTAAACTCTGTCTTATGAAGTCAAGCATGCACGAAGAGAAGTGGTTTTTGGTTTCCAACGTTTAAGCCAAAAGCCCATTTTCAAATATTTCAAACTTATTCAAATTTGGTTCAAATTTGAAAGACATACAAGTTATAGCACACATAGTGCATACATTTTCACACATACTGCACTAGATGCTAACCCTATAGTTTGAGGCCATTTGGGTGACCTAGGTCGAAAAAATTCTTGGATTAGAATCGTGTTGTTCGAACCCCGTAGTTGGATTTTTTTGAACCCTTGATCTGTAGAACTGGGCAAAACCCTAGTTTAACCTATTTAATTACAGATTCGTATATCGATTTTTCTACGAGTACTACCTTTTTATTATTACTATGCAGCACATGGGTGTTTGCCCGTCGAGTGAAACTCGGAGGAAGAGGGATCACTCGGAAGGAGAGAAGAAGGGAGAGAATTATGGTGTCTCCCCTTTTTCGGGTGATGATGTTGACTTTTGTGCAGGGTTTGTCAGTGAGCAGGAGGTGCGAGCGAGCGAGTCGAGCGAGGCCGAGAATGAGAGAGATTTGTTTTTTTGTGAGAGGGACAACCGAAGGATCTAGAAGGACCCACAGACTTCCAAAACGCATCCTGATGCGTCTTCTCTTGACAAAGAAGATGGCTGGGAGTTTGCGTACCTATTGCACGTGACTTGTGCTCACTGAAGTGTGGGACCTCAAGCGTGGGCACCACACGTAAGTGACGGACCTGTTGGTGTAAAAACTCGGTTGATTATAATAGTGCATTAGAACAAAGTTTCCTATGGATTCAAGGGTAGGAAATCCAAGTTAACTCATTTACATGACATTATTATTTCCATGAAGCAAAGTTAACACATCTATCGATTGGTACATTTTTGAGTGACTAAGAAGGATCCAGGCTTACTTATTCGTTTTCACGTGTTAAACTTGTCTAAATCTTGGTCAAACCTAGGATTTGACCAAGATTCAAATGGGCAGAAAAATAAAATAAAAAACAGAAAAATGAAAAACCAAATCACATAGTCATCTTATGTCATATAGTAAGCATTAAAGTTGATAAACAAGGACTAGAAATATCAAACCATACAAATCATGTATCTACCCCTAACCCCTAAACTATGTCTTATAAATTAAGTCAAGCATGAAGAGATGTGGTTTTGGGTTTCAAACATGGAAATTTCAAAAACCTCCCAAAAACTACATTTTAGAGTGACTAAGAAGGATGCATGCTTCCCTTTTCATATTCATGTTTTAAGCTTGTTTAAATTATCTCAGTCAAACCTAGGATTTGACAAAGATTCAAATGGGCATCGAAAAAATCAGGAAAAAGAAAAACCAAAGCAAATAGTTTTCTTATGTCATATAGTAAGCCAATTAATTAAGTTGATAAACAAGGTCTAGACATATTCAAACTAGACAAATCATGTATCTATACCCCCTAACCCCTGAACTCTGTCTTATGAAGTCAAGCATATGAAGAGAAGTGGTTTTGGGTCGTTTCAAACATGGAAATTTGAAAAACCTCCCAAAAACTTCATTTTAGAGTGACAAAGAAGGATACATGCTTCCCTTTTCATATTCAGGTTTTAAGCTTGTTTAAATTATCTCAGTCAAACCTAGGATTTGACAAGATTCAAATGGGCATCAAAATTGAAAAAAATCAGGAAAAAGAAAAACCAAAGCAAATAGTTTTCTTATGTCATATAGTAAGCCAATTAAGTTGATAAACAAGGTCTAGACATATTCAAACTAGACAAATCATGCATGCATCTATACCCCCTAACCCCTAAACTCCGTCTTATGAAGTCAAGCATATGAAGAGAAGTGGTTTTGCTCCCAAAAGCTTCATTTTAGAGTGACTAATAAGAAGGATCCATGCTTACCTTTGCATTTTCATATTTTAATCTTGTTAAATCATTATCAAGCCTAGGATTTGACCAAGATACAGATGGGTGGGCACAAAATTCAAAAAAATCAGAATAATGAAAAACAAAAGCATGTAGTCTTTTTATGTCATATCGTATGCATTCAAGTTAAACGAGGTCTAGGTATATCCAAACCAGACAAATCATGTATCTACCCCATGTTGATCTTATGAAGTCTAGCATGAAGAGAAGTCGTTTTGGGTTTCAAACATGGAAATTTCAAGAACATCCCAAAAGCTTCATTTTAGAGTGACTAAGAAGGATACATGCTTCCCTTTTCATTTTTATGTTTTAAACTTGTTTAAATCTTGGTCAAACCTAGGATTTGACCAAGATTCAAATATATGAGCATAAAATTCAAAAAAAAACCAAAAATGAAAACCAAGGCACGTAGTCGTCTTATGTCATATAGTAAGCAATCAATTAAGTTGATAAACAAGGTCTAGACATATTCAAACCAGGAAATCATGTATCTACACCCCCTAACGTACCCTAGCTAAACTCTGTCTTATGAAGTCAAGCATGCATGAAGAGAAGTGGTTTTTGGTTTCAAACGTTTAAGCCAAAAGGTAAGCATGGATCCTCCTTATATAGTCACTGTAAAATGAAGCTTTTGGGAGGTTTGTGAAATTTCCATGTTTGAAACCCAAAACCACTTAAGACAGAGTTTATGGTTAGGTGTGTAGATACATGATTTTTCTTGTTTGAATATGTCTAGACCTTGTTTATCAACTTGAATTTTTTACTATATGATATAAGAAGGCTATATATATGTGCTTTGGTTTTTCAATTTTTGATTTCTTTCGATTTTTTATGCCTATTTAAATCTTGGTCAAATCCTAGGTTTAAACAAGTTTAAAACATGAAAATGAAACGGTAAGCATGAATCCTTCCTTACTCACTCTAAAATGAAGGTACTTGAAAATTTTATGTTTGAAACCCAAAACCCCAGTTCTCTTCATATGTTTGACTTCATAAGACAGAGTTTAGCTAGGGTTAGGGGTAGATATGATACATGATATTTCTGCTTTGAATATGTCTAGAGATCGACCTTGTTTATCAACTTGAATGCTTACTATATGACATAAGATCAAGGCTATATATATATGTGCTTTGGTTTTTCATTTTTTTTGAATTTTTCTGAATTTTTACTCCCATTTGAATCTTGGTCAAATCCTAGGTTTGACCAAGGTTAAAACAAGTTTAAAACATGGCAATGAAAAGGTAAGCATATGGATCATTCTTAGTCTCTCTAAAATGAAGCTTTTGGGAGGTTTTTGAAGTTTCCATGTTTGAAACCCAAAATCACTTCTCTTCATATGCTTGGCTTCATAAGACAAAGATTAGGGTTTAGGGGTAGATATATACATGTTTTGGGAGGTTTTTGAAATTTCCATGTTTGAAACCCAAATCCACTTCTCTTCATCCTTGACGTCTTCATAAGACAAAAGTATAGGGTTATATATATATGCATATGGGTAGATACATGATTTGTCTGGTTTGAATATGTACAAATCTTATTTATCAACTTTTGAATGCATGCTACTCTCTCAAAGAAAAACTTTTGAATGCTTACTATATGACATAAGAAGACTATATGCTTTTAAAATTCAAACATATGGTAAGCATTCTTATGTCATATAGTAAGCATTCAAGTTGATAAACAAGCAAGGTTTGGACATATCCAAACCAGACAAATCATGTATCTGCCCCCTGTCGATCTTATGAAGTCTAGCATGAAGAGAGAAGTCGTTTTTGGTTTCAAAAATGGAAATTTCAAGAACATCCAAAAAGCTTCATTTTAGAGTGACTAAGAAGGATACATGCTTCCCTTTTTATTTTTATGTTTAAACTTGTTTAAATCTTGGTCAAACCTAGGATTTGTCCAAGATTCAAATATATGGGCGTAAAATTCAAAAAAAACAGAAAAATTTAAAACCAAGGCACATAGTCTTCTTATGTCATATAGTAAACAATCAATTAATTAAGTTGATAAACCAGGTCTAGACATATTCAAACCAGGAAAATCATGTATCTACCCCCTAACGCCCTAGCTAAACTCTGTCTTATGAAGTCAAGCATGCATGAAGAGAAGTGGTTTTGGTTTCAAACATGGAAATTTCGAAAAAACCTCCCAAGAGCTACATTTTGGAGTGACTAAGAAGGATATATAGATGCTTAATTTTTCATATTCATGATTTAAACTTGTTTAAACCATGTTCAAACCTAGGATTTGACCAAGATTCAAATGGGCATACAATTTTAAAAAAATCAAAAAAATAAAAAACAATGCACATAGTATTATTATGTCATATAGTAAGCATTCAATTAAGTTGATAAAGTAGGTCTAGACATATTCAAACCAGGAAAATCATGCATCTATCCCCTAACCCTAGCTAAACTCTGTCTTATGAAGTCAAGCATGCATGAAGAGAAGTGGTTTTTGGTTTCAAACGTTTAAGCCAAAAGCCCCTTTTCAAATATTTCAAACTTATTCAAATTTGGTTCAAATATGAAAGACATACAAGTTATAGCACACATAGTGCATACATTTTCACACATACTGCACTAGATGCTAACCCTATAGTTTGAGGCCATTTGGGTGACCTAGGTCGAAAAAATTCTTGGATTAGAATCGTGTTGTTCGAACCCCGTAGTTGGATTTTTTGAACCCTTGATCTGTAGAACTGGGCAAAACCCTAGTTTAACCTATTTAATTACAGATTCGTATATCGATTTTTCTACGAGTACTACCTTTTTATTATTACTATGCAGCACATGGGTGTTTGCCCGTCGAGTGAAACTCGGAGGAAGAGGGATCACTCGGAAGGAGAGAAGAAGGGAGAGAATTATGGTGATACGTCTCCAACGTATCGATAATTTCTTATGTTCCATGCTACTTTATTGATGATACCTACATGTTTTATGCACATTATATGTCATATTTATGCATTTTCTGGAACTAACCTATTAACAAGATGCCGAAGAGCCATTCTGTTTTCTGCTGTTTTGGTTTCAGAAATCCTAGTAAAGAAATATTCTCGGAATTGGACGAAACTTTCGCCCAGGGTCCTATTTTTGCACGAAGCTTCCAGAAGACCGAAGACCTAACGAAGTGGGGCCACGAGGAGGCCAGGGGTGGCCGGCGCGGCCCAGGCCCTGGCGCATCCCCCTGGGCCCCTCGTGTGGCCCTCGCGTTGACCCTCCGCCTACTTAAAGCTTCCGTCGCGAAACCCCCAGTACCGAGAGCCACGATACGGAAAACCTTACAGAGACGCCGCCGCCGCGAATCCCATCTCGGGGGATTGGAGATCGCCTCCGGCACCCTGGGAGAGGGGATTCATCTCCCGGAGGACTCTACACCGCCATGGTCGCCTCCGGAGTGATGAGTGAGTAGTTCACCCCTGGACCATGGGTCCATAGCAGTAGCTAGATGGTCGTCTTCTCCTTGTTGTGCTTCATTGTTGGATCTTGTGAGCTGCCTAACATGATCAAGATCATCTATCTGTAATACTATATGTTGTGTTTGTCGGGATCCGATGGATAGAGAGTACTATGATTATGGTGATTATCAATCTATTGTTCATGTGTTGTTTATGATCTTGCATGCTCTCCGTTATTAGTAGAGGCTCTGGCCAAGTTTTTACTCTTAACTCCAAGAGGGAGTATTTATGCTCGATAGTGGGTTCATGCCTCCATTGAATCTGGGACAGTGACAGAAAGTTCTAAGGTTGTGGATGTGTTGTTGCCACTAGGGATAAAACATTGATGCTATGTCTAAGGATGTAGTTGTTGATTACATTACGCACCATACTTAATGCAATTGTCTGTTGCTTTGCAACTTAATACTGGAGGGGGTTCGGATGATAACCTGAAGGTGGACTTTTTAGGCATAGATGCAGTTGGATGGCGGTCTATGTTCTTTGTCGTAATGCCCAATTAAATCTCACTATATTTATCATGTCATGTATATGCATTGTTATGCCTTTCTCTATTTGTCAATTGCCCGACTGTAATTTGTTCACCCAACATGCTTTTATCTTATGGGAGAGACACCTCTAGTGAACTGTGGACCCCGGTCCTATTCTTTACATAGCATACAATCTACTTGTTTTACTGTTTTCTTTGCAAACATCTTCCACTCGATACGTTTAATCCTTTGTTACAGCAAGCCGGTGAGATTGACAACCTCACTGTTTCGTTGGGACAAAGTATTTGGGTTGTGTTGTGCAGGTTCCGCGTTGGCGCCGGAATCCCTGGTGTTGCGCCGCATCACATTTCGCGACCATCAACCTTCAACGTGCTTCTTGGCTCCTACTGGTTCGATTAAACCTTGGTTTCTTTCTGAGGGAAAACTTGCTACTGTGCGCATCATACCTTCCTCTTGGGGTTCCCAACGAACGTGTGAGTTACACGCCATCAAGCTCTTTTTCTGGCGCCGTTGCCGGGGAGATCAAGACACGCTGCAAGGGGAGTCTCCACTTCTCAATCTCTTTACTTTGTTTTTGTCTTGCTTTATTTTATTTACTACTTTGTTTGCTGCACTAAATCAAAATACAAAAAAATTAGTTGCTAGTTTTACTTTATTTACTGTCTTGCTCTCCATATCGAAAACACAAAAAAATTAGTTACTTGCATTTACTTTATCTAGTTTGTTTTATTTACCGTTGCTAAAATGGCCAACCCTGAAAATACTAAATTGTGTGACTTCACAAATGCAAATAATAATGATTTCCTATGCACACCTATTGCTCCACCTGCTACTACAGCAGAATTCTTTGAAATTAAACCTGCTTTACTGAATTTGGTTATGAGAGAACAATTTTCTGGTGCTAGTTCTGATGATGCTGCTGCCCATCTCAATAATTTTGTTGAACTTTGTGAAATGCAAAAGTATAAAGATGTAGATGGTGATATTATTAAATTGAAAGTGTTTCCTTTCTCATTAAGAGGAAGAGCTAAAGATTGGTTGCTATCTTTGCCTAAGAATAGTATTGATTCATGGACTAAATGCAAGGATGCTTTTATTGGTAGATATTATCCTCCCGCTAAAATTATATCTTTGAGAAGTAGCATAATGAATTTTAAACAATTAGATACTGAACATGTTGCTCAAGCTTGGGAGAGAATGAAAACTTTGGTAAAGAATTGCCCAACCCATGGACTGACTACTTGGATGATCATCCAAACCTTCTATGCAGGACTAAATTTTTCTTCGCGGAATTTATTGGATTCAGCTGCTGGAGGTACCTTTATGTCCATCACATTGGGGGCGGCTACAAAACTTCTTGATGATATGATGATAAATTACTCTGAGTGGCACACGGAAAGAGCTCCACAAGGTAAGAAGGTAAATTCTGTTGAGGAAACCTCTTCCTTGAGTGATAAGATTGATGTGATTATGTCTATGCTTGTGAATGGTAGATCTAATGTTGATCCAAATAATGTTCCTTTAGCTTCATTGGTTGCTCAAGAAGAAAATGTTGATGTGAATTTCATTAAAAATAATAATTTCAACAACAATGCTTATAGGAACAACTCTGGTAATAACTATAGGCCATATCCTTCTGCTAATGGTAATGGTTATGGTAATTCTTATGGGAATTCTTACAATAATAATAGGAATGTACCCTCTGGTCTTGAAGCTATGCTTAAAGAATTTATTAGTACACAAACTGCTTTTAACAAATCTGTTGAGGAAAAGCTTGATAAAATTGATACTATTGCTTCTAGAGTTGATAGACTTGCCTCTGATGTAAATCTTTTAAAGTTGAAAGTTATGCCTAATAATGATATTGATAATAAGATTACTACTACAGCAAATGCCATCCAAGTTAGAATTAATGAGAATATAAGATTAATGGCTGAACTACGTGCTAGGTGGGATAGAGAAGAAAATGAAAAACTAGCTAAAGAGAATAATGTAGCTAAAGTTTGGACTATTACCACCACTAGTAATGCTAATTCTTCACATGTTGCTGCACCTCCTACTATCAATGGTAAAATAATTGGTGTTGGCAATGTTTCTACTCCTAGTGCAAAGCGTACAAAACTGCCTGAAATTGCTAAAACTGCTGAAACTGCTTGTGATAAAACTGCTGAAATTTTTTCCAACCTTGGGAATAATGATCCCATTGCTGTAGCTCATAATGATTTAGATTTTGATGATTGCCACATCTCTGAAGTTATAAAGTTCTTACAAAAACTTGCTAAAAGTCCTAATGCTAGTGCTATAAATTTAGCCTTTACAAAACATATTACAAATGCTCTCATAAAAGCTAGAGAAGAGAAACTAAAACTTGAAACTTCTATTCCTAGAAAGTTAGAGGATGGTTGGGAGCCCATCATTAAAATGAAATTCAATGACTTTGAATGTAATGCCTTATGTGATCTTGGTGCAAGTATTTCTGTTATGCCTAAAAAGATTTATGATATGCTTGACTTGCCACCATTGAAGAATTGTTATTTGGATGTTAATCTTGCCGATAATGTTAAAAAGAAACCTTTGGGGAGGATTGATAATGTGCATATTACGGTTAACAATAACCTTGTCCCCGTTGATTTTGTTGTCTTGGATATTGAATGCAATGCATCTTGTCCTATTGTGTTGGGAAGACCTTTTCTTCGAACTGTTGGTGCTGTTATTGATATGAGGGAAGGTAATATTAAATACCAATTTCCTCTCAAGAAAGGTATGGAACACTTCCCTAGAAAGAGAATGAAGTTGCCTTTTGATTCTATTATTAGAACAAATTATGATGTTGATGCTTCTACTCTCGATGTTACTTGATTTGCACTTTCTGCGCCTAGCTGAAAGGCGTTAAAGAAAAGCGCTTATGGGAGACAACCCATGTTTTTACCTACAGCAATTTTTTGTTTTGTTGAGTCTTGGAAGTTGTTTACTACTGTAGCAACCTCTCCTTATCATGTTTTTGTGCCAAGTAAAGTTTCTATGTCAAAGTTGATGTTATATTTGGGATCGCTGCGCAGAAACAGCATTGCTGTCTGTCACGAATCTGGGCACAATTCTCTGTAGAAAATTCGAAAAAATCTGCCAATTTACGAGCGTGATCCTCAGATATGTACGCAACTTTCATTAGTTTTGAGTTTTTCCATTTGAGCAAGTCTGGTGCCATTTATAAATTCGTCTTTACGGACTGTTCTGTTTTTGACAGATTCTGCCTTTTATTTCGCATTGCCTCTTTTGCTATGTTGGATTTATTTCTTTGATCCATTAATGTCCAGTAGCATTATGCAATGTCCAGAAGTGAAAATAATGATTGTGTCACCTCTGAATGAGTGAATTATTAATGATGCACTAACCCTCTAATGAGTTTGCTTGAAGTTTGGTGTGAAGGAAGTTTTCAAGGGTCAAGAGAGGAGAATGATATACTATGATCAAGAGGAGTGAAAGCTCTAAGCTTGGGGATGCCCCCGTGGTTCACCCCTGCATATTTTAAGAAGACTCAAGCGTCTAAGCTTGGGGATGCCCAAGGCATCCCCTTCTTCATCGACAACATCATCAGGTTCCTCCCCTGAAACTATATTTTTATTCAGTCACATCTTGTGTTCTTTACTTGGAGCGTCGGTTTGTTTTCGTTTTTGTTTTTGTTTGAATAAGATGGATCCTAGCATTCACTTTGTGGGAGAGAGACACGCTCCGCTGTTGCATATGGACACATGTGTCCTTAGGCTTTACTCATAATGTTCAAGGCGAAGTTTCTTCTTCGTTAATTTGTTATATGGTTGGAATTGGAAAATGCTACATGTAGTAATTCTAAAATGTCTTGGATAATGTGATACTTTGCAATTGTTGTGCTCATGTTTAAGCTCTTGCATCATATACTTTGCACCCATTAATGAAGAAATACATAGAGCTTGCTAAAATTTGATTTGCATATTTGGTTTCTCTAAGGTCTAGATAATATCTAGTATTGAGTTTTGAACAACAAGGAAGACAGTGTAGAGTCTTATAATGTTTACAATATGTCTTTTATGTGAGTTTTGCTGCACTTGTTCATCCTTGAGTTTGCTTCAAATAACCTTGCTAGCCTAAACCTTGTATCGAGAGGGAATACTTCTCATGCATCCAAAATCCTTGAGCCAACTACTATGCCATTTGTGTCCACCATACCTACCTACTACATGGTATTTCTCCGCCATTCCAAAGTAAATTGCTTGAGTGCTACCTTTAAAATTCCATCATTCACCTTTGCAATATATAGCTCATGGGACAAAATAGCCTTAAAAACTATCGTAGTATTGAATATGTACTTATGCACTTTATATTTTATTAAGTTGCTTGTTGTGCGATAACCATGCTTCTGGGGAACGCCATCAACTATTGTTGAATATCATGTGAGTTGCTATGCATGTCCGTCTTGTCTGAAGGTCTATCATTTTAGTGGTTGGAGCATGCAAAATTGTTAGAGAAGAACATTGGGCCGCTAACTAAAGCCATGAACCATGGTGGAAGTTTCAGTTTTGGACATATATCCTCAATCTCATATGAGAATAATAACTTTGCTACATGCTTATGCATTTAAGAGGAGTCCATTATCTGTTGTCCATGTTGTCCCGGTATGGATGTCTAAGTTGAGAATAATCAAAAGCGAGAAATCCGAAATGCGAGCATTCTCCTTGGACCTTTGTACAGGCGGCATGGAGGTACCCCTTTGTGACACTTGGTTGAAACATGGCATGCGAAGACCCGGTAGTCCAAGTTAAGTAGGACGAGGTGCGGGCACTATTAGTATACTATGCGTGAGGCTTGCAACTTGTAAGATATAATTTTCATAACTCATATGCTTTATTACTACCGTTGACAAAATTGTTTCATGTTTTCAAAATAAAAGCTCTAGCACAAATACAGCAATCGATGCTTTCCTCTTTGAAGGACCATTCTTTTACTTTTATTGTTGAGTCAGTTTACCTATCTCCTTCCACCTTAAGAAGCAAACACTTGTGTGAACTGTGCATTGATTCCTACATACTTGCATATTGCACTTGTTATATTACTTTATGTTGACAATATCCATGAGATATACATGTTATAAGTTGAAAGCAACCGCTGAAACTTAATCTTCCTATGTGTTGCTTCAACACCTTTACTTTGATTTATTGCTTTATGAGTTAACTCTTATGCAAGACTTATTGATGCTTGTCTTGAAGTACTATTCATGAAAAGTCTTTGCTATATGATTCATTGTTTACTCATGTCATTACCTTTGTTTTGATCGCTGCATTCATTACATATGTTTACAAATAGTATGATCAAGATTATGATGGCATGTCACTTCAGAAATTATCTTTGTTATCGTTTTACCTGCTCGGGACGAGCAGAACTAAGCTTGGGGATGCTGATACGTCTCCAACGTATCGATAATTTCTTATGTTCCATGCTACTTTATTGATGATACCTACATGTTTTATGCACATTATATGTCATATTTATGCATTTTCTGGAACTAACCTATTAACAAGATGCCGAAGAGCCAGTTGCTGTTTTCTGCTGTTTTTGGTTTCAGAAATCCTAGTAAAGAAATATTCTCGGAATTGGACGAAACTTTCGCCCAGGGTCCTATTTTTGCACGAAGCTTCCAGAAGACCGAAGACCTAACGAAGTGGGGCCACGAGGAGGCCAGGGGGGTGGCCGGCGCGGCCCAGGCCCTGGCCGCGCCGACCTATCCCCTGGGCCCCTCGTGTGGCCCCTCGCGTTGACCCTCCGCCTACTTAAAGCTTCCGTCGCGAAACCCCCAGTACCGAGAGCCACGATACGGAAAACCTTACAGAGACGCCGCCGCCGCGAATCCCATCTCGGGGGATTCAGGAGATCGCCTCCGGCACCCTGCCGGAGAGGGGATTCATCTCCCGGAGGACTCTACACCGCCATGGTCGCCTCCGGAGTGATGAGTGAGTAGTTCACCCCTGGACCATGGGTCCATAGCAGTAGCTAGATGGTCGTCTTCTCCTTGTTGTGCTTCATTGTTGGATCTTGTGAGCTGCCTAACATGATCAAGATCATCTATCTATAATACTATATGTTGTGTTTGTCGGGATCCGATGGATAGAGAGTACTATGATTATGGTGATTATCAATCTATTGTTCATGTGTTGTTTATGATCTTGCATGCTCTCCGTTATTAGTAGAGGCTCTGGCCAAGTTTTTACTCTTAACTCCAAGAGGGAGTATTTATGCTCGATAGTGGGTTCATGCCTCCATTGAATCTGGGACAGTGACAGAAAGTTCTAAGGTTGTGGATGTGCTGTTGCCACTAGGGATAAAACATTGATGCTATGTCTAAGGATGTAGTTGTTGATTACATTACGCACCATACTTAATGCAATTGTCTGTTGCTTTGCAACTTAATACTGGAGGGGGTTCGGACGATAACCTGAAGGTGGACTTTTTAGGCATAGATGCAGTTGGATGGCGGTCTATGTTCTTTGTCGTAATGCCCAATTAAATCTCACTATATTTATCATGTCATGTATATGCATTGTTATGCCTTTCTCTATTTGTCAATTGCCCGACTGTAATTTGTTCACCCAACATGCTTTTATCTTATGGGAGAGACACCTCTAGTGAACTGTGGACCCCGGTCCTATTCTTTACATAGCATACAATCTACTTGTTTTACTGTTTTCTTTGCAAACATCTTCCACTCGATACGTTTAATCCTTTGTTACAGCAAGCCGGTGAGATTGACAACCTCACTGTTTCGTTGGGACAAAGTATTTGGGTTGTGTTGTGCAGGTTCCGCGTTGGCGCCGGAATCCCTGGTGTTGCGCCGCATCACATTTCGCGACCATCAACCTTCAACGTGCTTCTTGGCTCCTACTGGTTCGATTAAACCTTGGTTTCTTTCTGAGGGAAAACTTGCTACTGTGCGCATCATACCTTCCTCTTGGGGTTCCCAACGAACGTGTGAGTTACACGCCATCATGGTGTCTCCCCTTTTTCGGGTGATGATGTTGACTTTTGTGCAGGGTTTGTCAGTGAGCAGGAGGTGCGAGCGAGCGAGTCGAGCGAGGCCGAGAATGAGAGAGATTTGTTTTTTTTGTGAGAGGGACAACCGAAGGAACCAGAAGGACCCACAGACTTCCAATACGCATCCTGATGCGTCTTCTCTTGACAAAGAAAATGGCTGGGAGTTTGCGTACCTATTGCACGTGACTTGTGCTCACTGAAGTGTGGGACCTCAAGCGTGGGCACCACACGTAAGTGACAGACCTGTTGGTGTAAAAACTCGGTTGATTATAATAGTGCATTAGAACAAAGTTTCCTATGGATTCAAGGGTAGGAAATCCAAGTTAACTCATTTACGTGTTAAACTTGTCTATATCTTGGTCAAACCTAGGATTTGACCAAGATTCAAATGGGCAGAAAAATAAAAACAGAAAAATGAAAAACCAAATCACATAGTCTTCTTATGTCATATAGTAAGCATTAAAGTTGATAAACAAGGTCTAGACATATTAAACCAGACAAATCATGTATCTATACCCCTAACCCCTAAACTCTGTCTTATGAAGTCAAGCATGTGAAGAGAAGTGGTTTTGGGTTTCAAACATGGAAATTTCAAAAACCTCCCAAAAGCTTCATTTTAGAGTGACTAAGAAGGATCCATGCTTCCCTTTTCATATTCATGTTTTAAACTTGTTTAAATTATCTTGGTCAAACCTAGGATTTGACAAGATTCAAATGGGCATCAAAATTGAAAAAAAAATTGAAAAAAGAAAAACCAAAGCAAATAGTTTTCTTATGTCATATAGTAAGCATTAAAGTTGTTGATAAATAAGGTCCATACATATTCAAACCACACAAATCATGTATCTATACCCCCTAATTAACCCCTAAATTAATTAACTCTGTCTTATGAAGTCAAGCATGTGAAGAGAAGTGGTTTTGGGTTTCAAACATTGAAATTTTAAAAACCTCCCAAAAGCTTCATTTTAGAGTGACTAAGAAGGATACAGACTTCCCTTTTCATTTTTATGTTTTAAACTTGTTTAAATCTTGGTCAAACCAAGGATTTGACCAAGATTCAAATGGCCCTAAAAATTCAGAAAAAAAATCAAAAGAATGAAAAACCAAAGCACATAGCATTCTTATGTCATATGTATATTAAGCATTCAAGTTGATAAACAAAGGTCTAGAGACATATATATTCAAACCAGAAAAATCATGTATATATCTACCCCTAAAACTCTAATTAAACTATGTTTTATGAAGTAAATCATGAAGAGAAGTGGTTTTGGGTTTCAAACATGGAAATTTCAAGAACCTCCCAAAAGCTTCATTTTAGAGTGACTAAGAAGGATCCAGAAGGACCCACAGACTTCCAATACGCATCCTGATGCGTCTTCTCTTGACAAAGAAGATGGCTGGGAGTTTGCGTACCTATTGCACGTGACTTGTGCTCACTGAAGTGTGGGACCTCACGCGTGGGCACCACACGTAAGTGACAGACATGTTGGTGTAAAAACTCGATTGATTATTATACTGCATTAGAACAAAGTTTCCTATGGATTCAAGGGTAGGAAATCCAAGTTAACTCATTTACGTGACATTATTATTTCCATGAAGCAAAGTTAACACATCTATCGATTGGTACATTTTTGAGTGACTAAGAAGGATCCATGCTTACTTATTCGTTTTCACGTGTTAAACTTGTCTAAATCTTGGTCAAACCTAGGATTTGACCAAGATTCAAATGGGCAGAAAAATAAAATAAAAAACAGAAAAATGAAAAACCAAATCACATAGTCATCTTATGTCATATAGTAAGCATTAAAGTTGATAATAAACAAGGTCTAGAAATATCAAACCATACAAATCATGTATCTACCCCTTAACCCCTAAACTATGTCTTATAAATTAAGTCAAGCATGAAGAGATGTGGTTTTGGGTTTCAAACATGGAAATATCAAAAACCTCCCAAAAACTTCATTTTAGTGTGACTAAGAAGGATACACGCTTCCCTTTTCATATTCATGTTCTAAGCTTGTTTAAATTATCTTGGTCAAACCTAGGATTTGACAAGATTCAAATGGGCATCAATATTGAAAAAAATCAAAAAAAAAGAAAAAACAAAGGAAATAGTTTTCTTATGTCTTATAGTAAGCATTAAAGTTGATAAACAAGGTCTAGACATATTCAAACTAGACAAATCATGTATCTATATATACCCCCTAACCCCTAAACTCTGTCTTATGAAGTCAAGCATGTGAAGAGGAAGTTGTTTTGGGTTGCAAACATGGAAATTTCAAAAACCTCCGAAAAACTTCATTTTAGAGTTTCTAAGAAGGATCCATGCTTAACTTTGCATATTCATATTTTAAACTTGTTTAAATCATTATCAAGCCTAGCATTTGACCAATATACAAATGGGTGGGCACAAAATTCAAAAAAATCAGAAAAATGAAAACAAATTAAAGCACATAGTCTTCATATGTCATATCGTATGAATTCAAGTTGATAAACGAGGTCTAGGTATATCCAAACCAGACAAATCATGTATCTATACCCCCTGTCGATCTTATGAAGTCTAGCATGAAGAGAGAAGTCGTTTTTGGTTTCAAAAATGGAAATTTCAAGAACATCCCAAAAGCTTCATTTTAGAGTGACTAAGAAGGATACATGCTTCCCTTTTCATTTTTATGTTTAAACTTGTTTAAATCTTGGTCAAACCTAGGATTTGACCAAGATTCAAATATATGGGCATAAAATTCAAAAAAAAACAGAAAAATTTAAAACCAAGGCACATAGTCTTCTTATGTCATATAGTAAACAATCAATTAATTAAGTTGATAAACCAGTTCTAGACATATTCAAACCAGGAAAATCATGTATCTACCCCCTAACGCCCTAGCTAAACTCTGTCTTATGAAGTCAAGCATGCATGAAGAGAAGTGGTTTTTGGTTTCAAACGTTTAAGCCAAAAGGTAAGCATGGATCCTCCTTAATTAGTCACTGTAAAATGAAGCTTTTGGGAGGTTTGTGAAATTTCCATGTTTGAAACCTAAAAGCACTTCTCTTCATGCTTGACTTCATAAGACAGAGTTTAGGGTTAGGGGGTGTAGATACATGATTTGTCTGGTTTGAATATGTCCAAATCTTATTTATCAACTTTTGAATGCATGCTACTCTCTCAAAGAAAAACTTTTGAATGCTTACTATATATATGACATAAGAAGACTATATGCTTTTAAAATTCAAACATATGGTAAGCATTCTTATGTCATATAGTAAGCATTCAAGTTGATACACAAGCAAGGTGTTTGGACTTATTCAAACCAGACAAATCATGTATCTACCCCCTAACCCCTAATTAAATTGTCTTATGAAGCAGTCTAGCATGAAGAGAAGTGGTTTTGGGTTTCAAACATGGAAATTTCAAAAACCTCCAAAAAACTTCATTTTAGAGTGACTAAGAAGGATATACAAGCTTCCCTTTTCATTTTCATGTTTTAAACTTGTTTAAATCTTGGTCAAACCTCTAGGATTTGACCAAAAGATTCAAATGGGCATAGAAATTCATAAAAAATCAAAAGAATGAAAAACCAAAGGACATAACATTCTTATGTCATATATATATAGTAATTAAGCATTCAAGTTGATAAACAAGGTCTAGACATATTCAAACCAGAAAATAATGTATATATCTACCCCTAACCCTAAACTCCGTCTTATGAAGTCAAGCATGCATGAAGAGAAGTGGTTTTTGGTTTCAAACATGGAAATTTCGAAAACCCTCCCAAGACCGAGCTACATTTTGGAGTGACTAAGAAGGATATATAGATGCTTAATTTTTCATATTCATGATTTAAACTTGTTTAAACCATGTTCAAACCTAGGATTTGACCAAGATTCAAATGGGCATAAAATTTTAAAAAAATAAAAAAATAAAAAAACAAGGCACATAGTATTCTTATGTCATATAGTAAGCATTCAATTAAGTTGATAAACAAGGTCTAGACATAATCAAACCAGGAAAATCATGCATCTACCCCCTAACCCTAGCTAAACTCTGTCTTATGAAGTCAAGCATGCACGAAGAGAAGTGGTTTTGGTTTCCAACGTTTAAGCCAAAAGCCCATTTTCAAATATTTCAAACTTATTCAAATTTGGTTCAAATTTGAAAGACATACAAGTTATAGCACACATAGTGCATACATTTTCACACATACTGCACTAGATGCTAACCCTATAGTTTGAGGCCATTTGGGTGACCTAGGTCGAAAAAATTCTTGGATTAGAATCGTGTTGTTCGAACCCCGTAGTTGGATTTTTTGAACCCTTGATCTGTAGAACTGGGCAAAACCCTAGTTTAACCTATTTAATTACAGATTCGTATATCGATTTTTCTACGAGTACTACCTTTTTATTATTACTATGCAGCACATGGGTGTTTGCCCGTCGAGTGAAACTCGGAGGAAGAGGGATCACTCGGAAGGAGAGAAGAAGGGGAGAGAATTATGGTGTCTCCTTTTTCGGGTGATGATGTTGACTTTTGTGCAGGTTTGTCAGTGAGCAGGAGGTGCGAGCGAGCGAGCGAGTCGAGCGAGGCCGAGAATGAGAGAGATTTGTTTTTTTTGTGAGAGGGACAACCGAAGGATCTAGAAGGACCCACAGACTTCCAAAACGCATCCTGATGCGTCTTCTCTTGACAAAGAAGATGGCTGGGAGTTTGCGTACCTATTGCACGTGACTTGTGCTCACTGAAGTGTGGGACCTCAAGCGTGGGCACCACACGTAAGTGACGGACCTGTTGGTGTAAAAACTCGGTTGATTATAATAGTGCATTAGAACAAAGTTTCCTATGGATTCAAGGGTAGGAAATCCAAGTTAACTCATTTACATGACATTATTATTTCCATGAAGCAAAGTTAACACATCTATCGATTGGTACATTTTTGAGTGACTAAGAAGGATCCAGGCTTACTTATTCGTTTTCACGTGTTAAACTTGTCTAAATCTTGGTCAAACCTAGGATTTGACCAAGATTCAAATGGGCAGAAAAATAAAATAAAAAACAGAAAAATGAAAAACCAAATCACATAGTCATCTTATGTCATATAGTAAGCATTAAAGTTGATAAACAAGGACTAGAAATATCAAACCATACAAATCATGTATCTACCCCTAACCCCTAAACTATGTCTTATAAATTAAGTCAAGCATGAAGAGATGTGGTTTTGGGTTTCAAACATGGAAATTTCAAAAACCTCCCAAAAACTACATTTTAGAGTGACTAAGAAGGATGCATGCTTCCCTTTTCATATTCATGTTTTAAGCTTGTTTAAATTATCTCAGTCAAACCTAGGATTTGACAAAGATTCAAATGGGCATCGAAAAAATCAGGAAAAAGAAAAACCAAAGCAAATAGTTTTCTTATGTCATATAGTAAGCCAATTAATTAAGTTGATAAACAAGGTCTAGACATATTCAAACTAGACAAATCATGTATCTATACCCCCTAACCCCTGAACTCTGTCTTATGAAGTCAAGCATATGAAGAGAAGTGGTTTTGGGTCGTTTCAAACATGGAAATTTGAAAAACCTCCCAAAAACTTCATTTTAGAGTGACAAAGAAGGATACATGCTTCCCTTTTCATATTCAGGTTTTAAGCTTGTTTAAATTATCTCAGTCAAACCTAGGATTTGACAAGATTCAAATGGGCATCAAAATTGAAAAAAATCAGGAAAAAGAAAAACCAAAGCAAATAGTTTTCTTATGTCATATAGTAAGCCAATTAAGTTGATAAACAAGGTCTAGACATATTCAAACTAGACAAATCATGCATGCATCTATACCCCCTAACCCCTAAACTCCGTCTTATGAAGTCAAGCATATGAAGAGAAGTGGTTTTGCTCCCAAAAGCTTCATTTTAGAGTGACTAATAAGAAGGATCCATGCTTACCTTTGCATTTTCATATTTTAATCTTGTTAAATCATTATCAAGCCTAGGATTTGACCAAGATACAGATGGGTGGGCACAAAATTCAAAAAAATCAGAATAATGAAAAACAAAAGCATGTAGTCTTTTTATGTCATATCGTATGCATTCAAGTTAAACGAGGTCTAGGTATATCCAAACCAGACAAATCATGTATCTACCCCATGTTGATCTTATGAAGTCTAGCATGAAGAGAAGTCGTTTTGGGTTTCAAACATGGAAATTTCAAGAACATCCCAAAAGCTTCATTTTAGAGTGACTAAGAAGGATACATGCTTCCCTTTTCATTTTCATGTTTTAAACTTGTTTAAATCTTGGTCAAACCTAGGATTTGACCAAGATTCAAATATATGAGCATAAAATTCAAAAAAAAACCAAAAATGAAAACCAAGGCACGTAGTCGTCTTATGTCATATAGTAAGCAATCAATTAAGTTGATAAACAAGGTCTAGACATATTCAAACCAGGAAATCATGTATCTACACCCCCTAACGTACCCTAGCTAAACTCTGTCTTATGAAGTCAAGCATGCATGAAGAGAAGTGGTTTTTGGTTTCAAACGTTTAAGCCAAAAGGTAAGCATGGATCCTCCTTATATAGTCACTGTAAAATGAAGCTTTTGGGAGGTTTGTGAAATTTCCATGTTTGAAACCCAAAACCACTTAAGACAGAGTTTATGGTTAGGTGTGTAGATACATGATTTTTCTTGTTTGAATATGTCTAGACCTTGTTTATCAACTTGAATTTTTTACTATATGATATAAGAAGGCTATATATATGTGCTTTGGTTTTTCAATTTTTGATTTCTTTCGATTTTTTTATGCCTATTTAAATCTTGGTCAAATCCTAGGTTTAAACAAGTTTAAAACATGAAAATGAAACGGTAAGCATGAATCCTTCCTTACTCACTCTAAAATGAAGGTACTTGAAAATTTTATGTTTGAAACCCAAAACCCCAGTTCTCTTCATATGTTTGACTTCATAAGACAGAGTTTAGCTAGGGTTAGGGGTAGATATGATACATGATATTTCTGCTTTGAATATGTCTAGAGATCGACCTTGTTTATCAACTTGAATGCTTACTATATGACATAAGATCAAGGCTATATATATATGTGCTTTGGTTTTTCATTTTTTTTGAATTTTTCTGAATTTTTACTCCCATTTGAATCTTGGTCAAATCCTAGGTTTGACCAAGGTTAAAACAAGTTTAAAACATGGCAATGAAAAGGTAAGCATATGGATCATTCTTAGTCTCTCTAAAATGAAGCTTTTGGGAGGTTTTTGAAGTTTCCATGTTTGAAACCCAAAATCACTTCTCTTCATATGCTTGGCTTCATAAGACAAAGATTAGGGTTTAGGGGTAGATATATACATGTTTTGGGAGGTTTTTGAAATTTCCATGTTTGAAACCCAAATCCACTTCTCTTCATCCTTGACGTCTTCATAAGACAAAAGTATAGGGTTATATATATATGCATATGGGTAGATACATGATTTGTCTGGTTTGAATATGTACAAATCTTATTTATCAACTTTTGAATGCATGCTACTCTCTCAAAGAAAAACTTTTGAATGCTTACTATATGACATAAGAAGACTATATGCTTTTAAAATTCAAACATATGGTAAGCATTCTTATGTCATATAGTAAGCATTCAAGTTGATAAACAAGCAAGGTTTGGACATATCCAAACCAGACAAATCATGTATCTGCCCCCTGTCGATCTTATGAAGTCTAGCATGAAGAGAGAAGTCGTTTTTGGTTTCAAAAATGGAAATTTCAAGAACATCCAAAAAGCTTCATTTTAGAGTGACTAAGAAGGATACATGCTTCCCTTTTTATTTTTATGTTTAAACTTGTTTAAATCTTGGTCAAACCTAGGATTTGTCCAAGATTCAAATATATGGGCGTAAAATTCAAAAAAAAACAGAAAAATTTAAAACCAAGGCACATAGTCTTCTTATGTCATATAGTAAACAATCAATTAATTAAGTTGATAAACCAGGTCTAGACATATTCAAACCAGGAAAATCATGTATCTACCCCCTAACGCCCTAGCTAAACTCTGTCTTATGAAGTCAAGCATGCATGAAGAGAAGTGGTTTTGGTTTCAAACATGGAAATTTCGAAAAAACCTCCCAAGAGCTACATTTTGGAGTGACTAAGAAGGATATATAGATGCTTAATTTTTCATATTCATGATTTAAACTTGTTTAAACCATGTTCAAACCTAGGATTTGACCAAGATTCAAATGGGCATACAATTTTAAAAAAATCAAAAAAATAAAAAACAATGCACATAGTATTATTATGTCATATAGTAAGCATTCAATTAAGTTGATAAAGTAGGTCTAGACATATTCAAACCAGGAAAATCATGCATCTATCCCCTAACCCTAGCTAAACTCTGTCTTATGAAGTCAAGCATGCATGAAGAGAAGTGGTTTTTGGTTTCAAACGTTTAAGCCAAAAGCCCCTTTTCAAATATTTCAAACTTATTCAAATTTGGTTCAAATATGAAAGACATACAAGTTATAGCACACATAGTGCATACATTTTCACACATACTGCACTAGATGCTAACCCTATAGTTTGAGGCCATTTGGGTGACCTAGGTCGAAAAAATTCTTGGATTAGAATCGTGTTGTTCGAACCCCGTAGTTGGATTTTTTTGAACCCTTGATCTGTAGAACTGGGCAAAACCCTAGTTTAACCTATTTAATTACAGATTCGTATATCGATTTTTCTACGAGTACTACCTTTTTATTATTACTATGCAGCACATGTGTGTTTGCCCGTCGAGTGAAACTCGGAGGAAGAGGGATCACTCGGAAGGAGAGAAGAAGGGAGAGAATTATGGTGTCTCCCCTTTTTCGGGTGATGATGTTGACTTTTGTGCAGGGTTTGTCAGTGAGCAGGAGGTGCGAGCGAGCGAGCGAGTCGAGCGAGGCCGAGAATGAGAGAGATTTGTTTTTTTGTGAGAGGGACAACCGAAGGATCCAGAAGGACCCACAGACTTCCAATACGCATCCTGATGCGTCTTCTCTTGACAAAGAAGATGGCTGGGAGTTTGCGTACCTATTGCACGTGACTTGTGCTCACTGAAGTGTGGGACCTCAAGCGTGGGCACCACACGTAAGTGACAGACCTGTTGGTGTAAAAACTCGGTTGATTATAATAGTGCATTAGAACAAAGTTTCCTATGGATTCAAGGGTAGGAAATCCAAGTTAACTCATTTACGTGTTAAACTTGTCTATATCTTGGTCAAACCTAGGATTTGACCAAGATTCAAATGGGCAGAAAAATAAAAACAGAAAAATGAAAAACCAAATCACATAGTCTTCTTATGTCATATAGTAAGCATTAAAGTTGATAAACAAGGTCTAGACATATTAAACCAGACAAATCATGTATCTATACCCCTAACCCCTAAACTCTGTCTTATGAAGTCAAGCATGTGAAGAGAAGTGGTTTTGGGTTTCAAACATGGAAATTTCAAAAACCTCCCAAAAGCTTCATTTTAGAGTGACTAAGAAGGATCCATGCTTCCCTTTTCATATTCATGTTTTAAACTTGTTTAAATTATCTTGGTCAAACCTAGGATTTGACAAGATTCAAATGGGCATCAAAATTGAAAAAAAAATTGAAAAAAGAAAAACCAAAGCAAATAGTTTTCTTATGTCATATAGTAAGCATTAAAGTTGTTGATAAATAAGGTCCATACATATTCAAACCACACAAATCATGTATCTATACCCCCTAATTAACCCCTAAATTAATTAACTCTGTCTTATGAAGTCAAGCATGTGAAGAGAAGTGGTTTTGGGTTTCAAACATGGAAATTTCAAAAAACTCCCAAAAACTACATTTTAGAGTGACTAAGAAGGATACATGCTCCTCTTTTCATATTCATGTTTTAAGCTTGTTTAAATTATCTTGGTCAAACCTAGGATTTGACAAGATTCAAATGGGCATCAAAATTGAAAAAAAGTCAGAAAAAAGAAAACCAAAGCAAATAGTTTTCTTATGTCATATAGTAAGCATTAAAGTTGATAAACAAGGTCTAGACATATTCAAACTAGACAAATCATGTATCTATACCCCCTAACCCCTGCCCTCTGTCTTATGAAGTCAAGCATATGAAGAGAAGTGGTTTTGGGTTTCAAACGTGGAAATTTGAAAAACCTCCCAAAAACTTCATTTTAGAGTGACAAAGAAGGATACATGCTTCCCTTTTCATATTCATGTTTTAAGCTTGTTTAAATTATCTCGGTCAAACCTAGGATTTGACAAGATTCAAATGGGCATCAAAATTGAAAAAAATCAGGAAAAAGAAAAACCAAAGCAAATAGTTTTCTTATGTCATATAGTAAGCCAATTAAGTTGATAAACAAGGTCTAGACATATTCAAACTAGACAAATCATGTATCTATACCCCCTAACCCCTAAACTCCGTCTTATGAAGTCAAGCATATGAAGAGAAGTGGTTTTGCTCCCAAAAGCTTCATTTTAGAGTGACTAAGAAGGATCCATGCTTACCTTTGCATTTTCATATTTTAATCTTGTTTAAATCATTATCAGACCTAGGATTTGACCAAGATACAAATGGGTGGGCACAAAATTCAAAAAAAACAGAATAATGAAAAACAAAAGCACGTAGTCTTCTTATGTCATATCGTATGCATTCAAGTTAAACGAGGTCTAGGTATATCCAAACCAGAAAATCATGTATCTACCCCATGTTGATCTTATGAAGTCTAGCATGAAGAGAAGTCGTTTTGGGTTTCAAACATGGAAATTTCAAGAACATCCCAAAAGCTTCATTTTAGAGTGACTAAGAAGGATACATGCTTCCCTTTTCATTTTCATGTTTTAAACTTGTTTAAATCTTGGTCAAACCTAAGATTTGACCAAGATTCAAATATATGAGCATAAAATTCAAAAAAAACAAAAAATGAAAACCAAGGCACGTAGTCTTCTTATGTCATATAGTAAGCAATCAATTAAGTTGATAAACAAGGTCTAGACATATTCAAACCAGGAAAATCATGTATCTACCCCCTAACCCTAGCTAAACTCTGTGTTATGAAGTCAAGCATGCATGAAGAGAAGTGGTTTTTGGTTTCAAACGTTTAAGCCAAAAGGTAAGCATGGATCCTCCTCAGTCACTGTAAAATGAAGCTTTTGGGAGGTTTGTGAAATTTCCATGTTTGAAACTCAAAACCACTTAAGACAGAGTTTATGGTTAGGTGTAGATACATGATTTTTCTTGTTTGAATATGTCTAGACCTTGTTTATCAACTTGAATTTTTTACTATATGATATAAGAAGGCTATATATGTGCTTTGGTTTTTCATTTTTTGATTTCTTTCGAATTTTTTATGCCTATTTAAATCTTGGTCAAATCCTAGGTTTAAACAAGTTTAATACATGAAAATGAAACGGTAAGCATGAATCCTTCCTTACTCACTCTAAAATGAAGGTACTTGAAAATTTTATGTTTGAAACCCAAAACCCCAGTTCTCTTCATATGTTTGACTTCATAAGACAGAGTTTAGGGTTAGGGGTAGATATGATACATGATATTTCTTTGAATATGTCTAGACCTTGTTTATCAACTTGAATGCTTACTATATGACATAAGAAGGCTATATATGTGTTTTGGTTTTCCATTTTTTTTGAATTTTTCTGAATTTTTACTCCCATTTGAATCTTGGTCAATTCCTAGGTTTGACCAAGGTTAAAACAAGTTTAAAACATGGCAATGAAAAGGTAAGCATGGATCCTTCTTAGTCACTCTAAAATGAAGCTTTGGGAGGTTTTTGAAATTTCCATGTTTGAAACCCAAAATCACTTCTCTTCATGCTTGACTTCATAAGACAGAGTTTAGGGTTAGGTAGATACATGATTTGTTTGGTTTGAATATGTCTAGACCTTGTTTATCAACTTGAATGCTTACTATATGACATCAGAAGACTATGTTCTTTGGTTTTTTTCCGTTTTTTTTGAATTGTTATACCCATTTGAATCTTGGTCAAATCCTAGGTTTGACCAAGATTTAAACAAGTTAAGAAATTGAAAATGAAAAAGGTAATCCTGGATCCTTCTTAGTCACTGTAGAATGAAGCTTTTGGGAGGTTTGTGAAATTTCCATGTTTGAAACCCAAAACCAGTTCTCTTCATATGTTTGACTTCATAAGACAGAGTTTTTATCAACTCGAGTGCTTACTATATGACATAAGAAGGCTATATATGTGCTTTGGTTTTTCATTTGTTGATTTTTTTCCGAATTTTTATGCCCATTTAAATCTTGGTCAAATCCTAGGTTTGACCAAGGTTTAAACAAGTTTAAAACATGAAAAGAAAAGGTAAGAATGGATCCTTCTTAGTCATTCTAAAATGAATGAAGCTTTTGGGATGTTCTCACAAATCGATCTAGTCTACATGACTTTGATAAATTTTAATTAAGAAGCAGCAACTTAACAATAATTACCCAAAATCTAACAGCTGGTTCGACAACAACCTGGACGTTACGCTAAAATGAACTGCGAAAACAACGAACAGCACTTTTGTAGTACTGTACTCGGTACTCCGTACTTGCTCCAGATAATCCCCATTGCTTCACTACTACAGTAGTACTACCCTGGCTCGCATTCATTGTTTCCCCTGACTATTCAGAGCTTTGGACGTCCATCAGAGTTGTAGTCAGTAGTACAGTACTGCTAGCTCGATTAATGGCGTGCTATAAAATTCTATACTAGCCGACAGATGTCCATTCCTCGGGTTGCGCGCCAGAGCCTTCGAAGAGAAGGTAGCCGCTCTGTCCCGTTGATTTACGGTGGACGGACAGGATACTCCGGACCGCTCTCGATTCATTTGCTTCTGCTCCCGCGTCCTGACCCTTGAGCCCCCTCTCGGCCGTTGATTTAGGATGGGCGGACCAGGTTGCTCGAAGCGAGGGCAGGAGACGGTTGTCTGGTTTTAATAGGGGGGAGTACTTCTTCCATCCCCTTCTTGCTTCACTTCCAGTCTCCTTCCACTTCCAGCGATGCCTCCGAAGTCAAGGCCACCATCTCGCTTGAAGAAGCACCATCTAGTGTTGACCAAGGACGCGGAGAGTTCCCGCCGGCGGTCTATCCAGATGCTGGCCGCGAGAAAGGGCCCGCCAGAAAACGAAGGCCCTGCTTCGCGCTCGTCTCGGAACGGCGTCAGTCGTGCGGTCGAAGATTCCTGGTTGGTTTCCATCGCCATGTTTCTTGATTCTTCCTGGCCCGGAGGTCCCAACTCTTTATTCCGTATTAATCCTTTTTATACATATCTCAGTGCCCCACGACGCACCCTGACATCTTCTCATGACGACTTCAACCCCTGTCTCCTGCGCTTAGAGGTTACCACTGATTGGACATTTTCGTCTTCCTCTCGTCACTTTGTTTCGGTACTGATGATATTGCCATGCAGGAAGCATCGGCGTGTTTCAGAGATGAGCTTAAAACTCTCGTGGAACTCGCCTCCAACTTTCGCGATGATGTCGATACTTTGAAGGACGAGGTCACCGGCCGGGGCAAGCTGCATGATGTGAGGGTTCCATCAAGTGAGGAAACGAACTCTGTCATCAAGAAGCTCAAGGGCGAGAATTTGATGCTTAAGATCGAGTGCGGCTTTCTTCGCGAAGAAAACGTCGAGCTATCAAACAGGTGCGTTCAAGCTCTCAACGGGAGCCTCAACACCCAACATGATGCGGTGAAGAAGATGATGGATAACAGCATCTTGAAGAAAAACAATATGGTGGAGGACACGCGCGGGATGGTCGATCCAATCCAGGCACCGCAGAAGGAAGTCGATGCGCTCCGAGTCCAGCCACCTTTGCGTAGGTCGCCGAGGCGCCCTCGCGCAGGTCACTGAGGAGCGCACGTCGCCGAGTAGGCTGGGGGATAAGGAATTCCAACGAGAGAAGCGGAATCACCACCTGTCCTGATGGAGGGCCACTCCGCCAAGTAGGCTGGGGGAGAGAAACACTGCCTCTCATTGTTCTTTAGCTAGTCCTCCGATCCATATTACTTGATGTTAAAATGGATGTATCTACAACTGAAATATGTCTAGATACATATATTTTAGTATCACAAAGTAAGTAGTATCAACGTTTATATTGCCCAAGTCTTATTATCCATCCCTAAGGTGGGTCGCTTTTGTAACTACTGATTGCAGATTCGACTCTTCTGCAGACCGAAAGATTTTTAGAGTGACTAAGAATGATTCATGCTTAGCTTTCCATTTTCATGTTTTAAACTTGTTTAAATCTTGCTCAAACCTAGGATTTGACCAAGATTCAAATGGGTTTAACAATTAAAAAAATCAGAAAAATGAAAAACCAAAGCACATAGTATTCTTATGTCATATAGTAAGCATTCAAGTTGATAAACAAGGTCTAGACATATTCAAAACACACAAAACATGTATCTACCCCCTAACCCTAAACTCTGTCTTATGAAGTTAAGTATGAGGAGAAGTGATTTTGGGTTTCAAACATGGAAATTTCACAAACCTCCCAAAAGCTTCATTTTAGAGTGACTAAGAAGGATCCATGCTTACCTTTTCATTGCCATTTTTTAAACTTGTTTTAACCTTGGTCAAACCTAGGATTTGACCAAGATTCAAACGGGCGTAAAAATTCAAAAAAAATAAAAAAAATGAAAAACCAAAGCACATATATAGCCTTCTTATGTCATATAGTAAGCATTCAAGTTGATAAACAAGGTCTAGACATATTCAAACCAGAAATATCATGTATCATATCTACCCCTAACCCTAAACTTTGTCTTATGAAGTCAAACATATGAAGAGAACTGGGGTTTTGTGTTTCAAACATAAAAATTTCAAGTACCTTCATTTTAGAGTGACTGAGAAAGGATTCATGCTTACCTTTTCATTGTCATGTTTTAAACTTGATTAAACCTTGGTCAAACCTAGGATTTGACCAATATTTAAATGGGCATAAAAAATTCGAAAAAATGAAAAAAATGGAAAACCAAAGCACATATATAGCCTTCTTATGTCATAAACATTCAAGTTGATAAACAAGGTCTAGACATATTCAAACAAGAAAAATCATGTATCTACGCCTAACCAAAAACTCTGTCTTAAGTGGTTTTGGGTTTCAAACATGGAAATTTCAAGAACATCCCAAAAGCTTCATTTTAGACTGACTAAGAAGGATACACACTTCCCATTTCATTTTCATGTTTTAAACTTGTTTAAATCTTGGTCAAACCTAGGATTTGACCAAGATTCAAATAAGTAAAAACATGAAAATGAAAAGGTAAGCATCGATCCTTATTAGTCGCTCTAAAATGAAGCTTTTGGGAGGTTTTTGAAATTTTCATGTTTGAAACCCAAAACCACTTCTCTTCATGCATGCTTGACTTCATAAGACATAGTTTAGGGTTAGGTAGATACATGATTTTTCTGGTTTGAACATGTCTAGACCTTGTTTATCAATTTGAATGCTTACTATATGACATAAGAAGGCTATGTGCTTTGGTTTTTCATTCTTACGATTTTTTTCTTAATTTTTATGCCCATTCGAATCTTGGTCAAATCCCAGGTTTGACCAAGATTTAAACAAGTTTAAAACATGACAATGAAAAGGTAATCAATCCTGGATCCTTCATAATTAATAAGTTAGTCTAATTAAAATGAAGCTTTTGGGAGGTTTTTGAAATTTTTGTGTTTGAAACCAAAAACCACTTCTCTTCATGCTTGACTTCATAAGATAGAGTTTAGGGTTAGGGGTAGATACATGATTTGTATTATTTGAATTGTCTTGACCTTATTTATCATCTTTTAAATGCTTACTATATATATGACATAAGAAGACTATGTGCTTTAGTTTTTCAATTTTCTGATTTTTTAATTTTATGCCCATTTGAATCTTGGTCAAATCCTAGGTTTGACAATGATTTAAACAAGTTTAAAATATGAAAATGAAAAGATAAGCATGGATCCTTCTTAGTCACTCTAAAATAAAGCTTTTGGGTGGTTTTTGAAATTTCCATGTTTGAAACCCAAAAGCACTTCTCTTCATGCTTGACTACATAAGACAGAGTTTAGGGTTAGGGGGTAGACACATGATTTTTCTTGTTTGAATATGTCTAGACCTTGTTTATCAACTTTAATGCTTACTATATGACATAAGAAAACTATGTGCTTTGTTTTTTCATTTTTTTATTTTTTTGGAATTTTGATGCACATTTGAATCTTGGTAAAATCCTAGGTTTGACCAAGATTTGAACAAGTATATAACATGAAAATGAAAAGGGAAGCATGTATCCTTCTTAGTCACTCTAAAATGAATTTTTTGGGAGTTTTTTGAAATTTCCATGTTTGAAACCCAAAACCATGCACTTCTCTTCATGCTTGACTTCATAAGATAGAGTTTAGGGGTTTGCGGATAGATACATGATTTGTCTAGTTTGAATAAGTCTAGACCTTGTTTATCAACTTTAATGCTTACTATATGACATAAGAAGACTATGTGCTTTGGTTTTTCATTTTTCTATTTTTTTATTTTATGCCCATTTGAATCTTGGTCAAATCCTAGATTTAACCAGGATTTAAACAAGTTTAAAACATGAAAATGAAAAGGTAAGCCTTGATCCTTCTTAGTCACACTAAAATGAAGCTTTTGGGATGTTCTTGAAATTTCCATGTTTGAACCCAAAACGACTTCTCTTCATGCTAGACTTCATAAGACAGAGTTTAGGGGTTAGCGGGTAGATACATGACTTGTCTAGTTTGAATAAGACTAGACCTTGTTTATCAACTTTAATGCTTACTATATGACATAAGAAGACTATGTGCTTTGGTTTTTCATTTTTCTATATTTTTATTTTATGCCCATTTGAATCTTGGTCAAACCTATATTTGACCAGGATTTAAACAAGTTTAAAACATGAAAATGAAAAGGTAAGCCTTGATCCTTCTTAGTCACACTAAAATGAAGCTTTTGGGATGTTCTTGAAATTTCCATGTTTGAAACCCAAAACGACTTCTCTTCATGCTAGACTTCATAAGACAGAGTTTAAGGTTTAGGGTTATAGATACATGATTTGTCTGGTTTAAATATGTATAGACCTTGTTTATCAACTTGAATGCTTACTATATGGCATAAGAAAACTATGTGCTTTGGTTTTTCATTTTTCTGATTTTTTTAAATTTTGATGCCCATCGAATCTTGGTCAAATCCTAGGTTTGACCAAGATTTAAACAAGTTTAAAACATGAAAATGACCAGGGAAGCATGTATCCTTCTTAGTCACTCTAAAATGAATTTTTTGGGAGGTTTTTGAAATTTCCATGTTTGAAACCCAAAACCAGTTCTCTTCATGCTTGACTTCATAAGACAGAGTTTAGGGGTTAGGGGGTAGATACATAATTTGTATGGTTTGAATATGTCTAGACCTTGTTTATCAACTTTAATGCTTACTATATGACATAAGAACACTATGTGCTTTGGTTTTTCATTTTTCTGATTTTTAAATTTTAATGCCCATTTGAATCTTGGTCAAATCCTAGGTTTGACCAAGATTTAAACAAGTTTAAAACATGAAAATGAAAAGGGAAGCATGTATCCTTCTTAGTCACTCTAAAATGAAGTTTTTGGGAGGTTTTTGAAATTTCCATGTTTGAAACCCAAAACCACTTCTCTTCATGCTTGACTTCATAAGACAGAGTTTAGGGGTTAGGGAGTAGATACATGATTTGTATGGTTTGAATATGTGTAGACCTTGTTTATCACCTTTAATGCTTACTATATGACATAAGAAGACTATGTGCTTTGGTTTTTCATTTTTCTGATTTTTTTAATTTTCTGCCCATTTGAATCTTGGTCAAATCCTTGGTTTGACCAATATTTAGACAAGTTTCTAGACCTTGTTTATCAACTTTAATGCTTACTATATGACATAAGAAGACTATGTGCTTTGGTTTTTCATTTTTCTATATTTTTATTTTATGCCCATTTGAATCTTGGTCAAACCTATATTTGACCAGGATTTAAACAAGTTTAAAACATGAAAATGAAAAGGTAAGCCTTGATCCTTCTTAGTCACACTAAAATGAAGCTTTTGGGTGGTTTTTGAAATTTCCATGTTTGAAACCCAAAAGCACTTCTCTTCATGCTTGACTACATAAGACAGAGTTTAGGGTTAGGGGGTAGACACATGATTTTTCTTGTTTGAATATGTCTAGACCTTGTTTATCAACTTTAATGCTTACTATATGACATAAGAAAACTATGTGCTTTGTTTTTTCATTTTTTTATTTTTTTGGAATTTTGATGCACATTTGAATCTTGGTAAAATCCTAGGTTTGACCAAGATTTAAACAAGTATATAACATGAAAATGAAAAGGGAAGCATGTATCCTTCTTAGTCACTCTAAAATGAATTTTTTGGGAGTTTTTTGAAATTTCCATGTTTGAAACCCAAAACCATGCACTTCTCTTCATGCTTGACTTCATAAGATAGAGTTTAGGGGTTTGCGGATAGATACATGATTTGTCTAGTTTGAATAAGTCTAGACCTTGTTTATCAACTTTAATGCTTACTATATGACATAAGAAGACTATGTGCTTTGGTTTTTCATTTTTCTATTTTTTTATTTTATGCCCATTTGAATCTTGGTCAAATCCTAGATTTAACCAGGATTTAAACAAGTTTAAAACATGAAAATGAAAAGGTAAGCCTTGATCCTTCTTAGTCACACTAAAATGAAGCTTTTGGGATGTTCTTGAAATTTCCATGTTTGAACCCAAAACGACTTCTCTTCATGCTAGACTTCATAAGACAGAGTTTAGGGGTTAGCGGGTAGATACATGACTTGTCTAGTTTGAATAAGACTAGACCTTGTTTATCAACTTTAATGCTTACTATATGACATAAGAAGACTATGTGCTTTGGTTTTTCATTTTTCTATATTTTTATTTTATGCCCATTTGAATCTTGGTTAAACCTATATTTGACCAGGATTTAAACAAGTTACATGAAAATGAAAAGGTAAGCCTTGATCCTTCTTAGTCACACTAAAATGAAGCTTTTGGGATGTTCTTGAAATTTCCATGTTTGAAACCCAAAACGACTTCTCTTCATGCTAGACTTCATAAGACAGAGTTTAAGGTTTAGGGTTATAGATACATGATTTGTCTGGTTTAAATATGTATAGACCTTGTTTATCAACTTGAATGCTTACTATATGGCATAAGAAAACTATGTGCTTTGGTTTTTCATTTTTTTGATTTTTTTTAAATTTTGATGCCCATCGAATCTTGGTCAAATCCTAGGTTTGACCAAGATTTAAACAAGTTTAAAACATGAAAATGACCAGGGAAGCATGTATCCTTCTTAGTCACTCTAAAATGAATTTTTTGGGAGGTTTTTGAAATTTCCATGTTTGAAACCCAAAACCAGTTCTCTTCATGCTTGACTTCATAAGACAGAGTTTAGGGGTTAGGGGTAGATACATAATTTGTATGGTTTGAATATGTCTAGACCTTGTTTATCAACTTTAATGCTTACTATATGACATAAGAACACTATGTGCTTTGGTTTTTCATTTTTCTGATTTTTAAATTTTAATGCCCATTTGAATCTTGGTCAAATCCTAGGTTTGACCAAGATTTAAACAAGTTTAAAACATGAAAATGAAAAGGGAAGCATGTATCCTTCTTAGTCACTCTAAAATGAAGTTTTTGGGAGGTTTTTGAAATTTCCATGTTTGAAACCCAAAACCACTTCTCTTCATGCTTGACTTCATAAGACAGAGTTTAGGGGTTAGGGAGTAGATACATGATTTGTATGGTTTGAATATGTGTAGACCTTGTTTATCACCTTTAATGCTTACTATATGACATAAGAAGACTATGTGCTTTGGTTTTTCATTTTTCTGATTTTTTTAATTTTCTGCCCATTTGAATCTTGGTCAAATCCTTGGTTTGACCAATATTTAGACAAGTTTAACACGTGAAAACGAACTGATAATCCCATTTGTTGACTCATTTAACTAGTTAATCCCATTTGTTGACTCTCTGTTGACCAGGCACTTGAGGTAAAACTGAGTATATTGCACTAGCCAGTATTAGTACTCAAGGGGAAAACCGAGCACACAAAAAATGCTACAGTATAAGACTCGAGAGTATATCTAAATTTCCAGGGTTAGACTCGAGTACGCGTGTTGCGGTGCAGAAGTGGAAGACGTGCAATTGTTGACGGGTACTGACGCGAGTCGCGGTGCAGAAGTCGAAGACGTGCAATTGTGGACGCGTGTCGCGTTGCAGAAGCCCAAGACGTGCAGACGTTAAATGGTGGACGCGTAGGACGCGGGTCGCATTAACCACCCCTCGCCTTTATAGACGCCTCCTCGCACTATCTCTGTCACTCTCACTCGCTCATGCAACGCCGCCTCTCACGTCCCATCATCTTCTCCAAAGCAAAAACCCTCTCCCTCTCTGCAGGCGAGATGGACATGGAGAATGCGAATCCCATCGTCCATGACGCCGTCGGCTCCAAGCGCGACGCCTCCCTCTTCGACGTCGTCCCCTCAAAGGCCGTCGCCGCCGCCGGTGGCGGTCGTATCCCGCCGGGATGGGACCCCTATGAGCCGGTGCCGTACATCTCGCCTCCGAACCCCTACGACACCTTCATGGACGACCCATGGAACGAGGTAACTATGGTTTGCTCCCTTTTTTGTCCTCTTTGAACCCTATTTTTGCTGGTTCCCTAGTAACTATTAGTGCCGATCTGTAGATGGTTGAGTATTGGGTTAATATTTGCGCCGATTTTATTCCATTTTGCTTTGATCCCTTCTTGATTTCGTTTAAGATTTGGAGTTCGGCCGTTCGGTTAATTTATGCAAGTAATAATGGGATCTCAATCAGTTAATTTATGGGATCTCAGTCAGTTATTTTATGCAGGAATCAAAAGATATCAACCGTTTAATTTTGCAAATATTCTGGAATCTGTTCAAAATCAGATCTGGAATCTGTTTCTTTGCCTATGATGAATCGTTGGGCACAAATTTTTACAGAGTGGGTTCAGCGAACCATTGCTGTGTACAAATCTGTTGTGCATGAGCTATGGTTCGCTAACACCATCCCTGTAGACATATAATCGTGTCCACTCTAACTGAGGCTGGCTCTGTTTTTCCTTACTTTGTTATCATGCACGTTAGTCATCGTTGCATCTCATTCACTAATAGTTCCCGTTTGATATGGATCAGCTGTCTGGCAGCGACGTCGGCAGCGACGACGAGCACCATGACGTCAAGACTCGCCAGGTGCTGCGGAGGCTGCAGGTCGGCCAGTATGCGTGCCAGAATGTGTTACCCTCCAAAACCCCCCGACGGGCTTTGGCTAAGTAACACGAAGAGCCGGGAGGCTCCTAGGGCCGCTTAGTGGATCCCTGGCACCTCGCGTCGTCCCGCAAATCTTCTGGCGCGCGTCCTGGCGGTTGCCTGGGCGTGCCACCTGACCTAGACCTGGTCAGGAAGGTGTTAGTGCTTCGATTGTTCCTGCATGGTAGACACGTGCACATTAAATACGAGCCTTATCGGCTCTCAGGTTTCCCTGTGGATCGGCTCAAAGAGCCGATCGCCCCATGGTCCTTGATGGATTAGCAATGGCATGGGGATCCTGCTTGATCAGGACAAAGCTGAAGCGATCCACGACAGTTTAGGGTTTCACCGCATAATCGGAACGTCCTACGTGTGATCGGGCCTAGCAGCTACGAGAGACGGTGCAAACTACCCCCTACGAGGAGGCCCTAAAAATAACCTGCAGTTAGTCCGGAACATCCCTCGGGGGTGGTGAACGACATCTAACGCACCCGCCGGATCCTCAGGCTGACATAAACTGCTATGCAGAGATATTAAACTAATCCCTGATGAATCAAAGCAACCGTAACGGATCGGATCTACTAAGCATGACCAAGCAGGAATCTGCCACTCATTAGGATGAGCATGGGGCAGCTAAATGTCACAAGGGTTGCACTCTGATAGCATATCCCGTGAAGAACAATGCTATTTCTTTATCTAAAGACAACTACGTTGCTCGCCATCAAAAAGGCTTGATGCAGAGCAAAGCATGAACAATACTAAACTGCGCTGCCTAGATCGCCGAGATGCGATCACAGGCAACATGATCTTATAGGTAAGAACCCTTTCGTAGGAAAGGGGTTAGCGTGCGTAGAGATTGGTTTGTTTTGGTTGAACGGTGATTGTCCTCCTTTCTCGATAACCCTAGATACATATTTATAGTCAAGGACTTTCTAATTTGACATTACCTAACCGTGCACGGGCCAGACTCTATCTCTTTAATCTAAATTACAAAGCGAATCTAATATCTGTTCTGAGATCACACGGGCAATTAACTCCCAGCGCAAGGCCGCTTCGAAGATGCTCCACGTGTACATCCTTCAAGTCCATCTTCACTTACGGCCCACCTCCTGATTTGGCCAAAATCGGGTGGTAACACATGCCCCCTACAGTTTTGATAATGATAATTACCAAAAACCCATGCCATTTTCCTCAGAAGGGTCCTTGTCGTGTGAGAACCCGTCGCGGTTTCTTCATGATAACGCCACTGCCTCCTCGCCTTCTCTGCACGACACAAGTGACTCACGGCACCCGTCCTGGGAGGCTGGCAGGCATTAAACCATGTATTTTTTATTTAGCCACTTCTTGCAGTTCCCTTCTTCATCCCCTTCGCACTAGCACTTCCAAAAGCCCTCCTCGGCCAATATGTCTTCTTCCTCCTCCTCCCAATCTTCTTAGTAGCGAGGAGAACGGGTCAATCGGACGGAAGCGCATACAAGCGGCACGCTCCCGAGCATTGGGATGGTAAGAATTTGATTTCGACTTCATGCCCGAAGGTCGCCGAAGATCTCGTCTGGTCGGATGGTAACATGCCCACGACTGATGGGGAAGAGGATCTTCGGTTCTTGATCGACGGAGAACTAGAGGCGGAGAGCGACAGCAACGACCCTCTCTTCCGGGGTAAATTCACTTCCTCCACCAAAGAGGAAGAAGAAGAAGAAGAGGACGATGCGAAAGATGAAGATGTCTCCCAGATACGGAGAAGGAACGAGAGGAAGACACCTCCTCAGAAGAACCGCCACCAAAGCGCATCCGTGGCTGGGCCTGGTCCGATGAGGATGATGATGATGACGAGGAGGAGGCCTCCGCTGAAGGTCACAGTAGCAGCGACGAGGAATTCGTCGACAGTAGCAATGACGGCAGCTACCCCAGCGACGACGAAGACGGCAACAGCCCTTAGAGTAGGGATTTACTAGCATAAGACTAGCCGTAGCAATCTGTTCCCCTTTTGTTGAGCAATCAGCTTCTCCTTGTAAGAAATCCCCTTTTAAATCAATGAAGATGGATAGATTCTTCCTTTTGAGGGCAATCAGCTCTTCTATGTAAGAAATCTGATCATCGATGAAGAATTTCCTCTAATTTGACTTTGTCGATTTTCTTCAAATTGATTTAGCCGATTTTCCCTCAATACTCCACTATAATAAATATAGCATATCTATGATAGTACTCTATGATACCACCCACTATGCACCCATGTTCCAAACACCACTCCCGCTGACTGTACCTTATTGTATCGAGCGATAAGCTTGATGAGCAACCCAAACAAACAAACAAAAAGACTGTACCTTATTGTACTTGCTCTTACCCGTATCTTCTCTTTCTCTTTCATCGCGAGTGCAGCTAATTCAGTTAGTCTTCCAATGAATATTAATATTTTGTCTCAATGATGTCATGTTTCGACTAACAATTAGCACTTTTGAATTCTTAGATTGCTTTTTCACATGATGCACTTCTTTTAATCTCTGAACTTTAATCGCTCAATTGACTTGTCTGTGACGATATTTCGTGACATCAGCACTGTTCTCGGACAAGTTGCGATGCGGGAGCCAGCCGATTAAAGTAAAGCCTCCTATAACAAAAGGAACTTTAGGGGCAACCTACCACGCGAACTTCTTCGCTCAAGCCACTGCGCTGGCTGATTAGATTGGCTCATCGTCTTTGGCAAGCTAATACAACTGGTGAAGATGTTTCTGATGCTCTCCCCAACCTTGATCGCAACAACCTTTAACGACAACGTAGACCAGGCCACTACCTTAGCCAAGCCTTAAAAAATGGGCTGCATGTTGGAAATGCTGGCGCCCTAAAGGCCTTGAATACACCCCGCTACTTGAGCCTTAAGCAATTCCCATGAAGGGTTCCTGATTAGAGCATTAGGCTTTTAATCCTTGAGTGATGTCTGCATCAAATTTGTCCTCAAAATTCTGTATTTTTCGATTTTTTGCGTTTTGCGGCCGATTTTATGTATCGGCCCCCAACTTCTGAGCTACTCTGCTAAAATTTGACATCGTTCAGTATAATATAAGTATGTCATCCATCATATTGCCCAGGACCGTTCTGTCAAGTAATTGATGGTATCGGCTCTTCAGGCATCCGTTGGATCAATGAACACAGACAAGGTATGTTGAGGATAATTTCGGCCGATTACCGGAATCGGCCTCCTTCTTTGTTGCAATGCTTGACGATGGTTTGCAACTTCTTGGATTTCCACTGTAGCTACGTGGCATGTTGGAGATAAGATCCTTTGCTTTTCATTTTTTGAGGGCCGATCGCAGGGATCGGCCTTGCCACGTATGTCCAATGTATTGGACGTGCTACTCTGTCCAGCCCACGGATACCATGTTTGTGTCTGCCGATGCGTCTGCATCGGGCCGATGCCTGTGCATCGGCTTTCGTCTGTTTGGGGCGCCATACTTTCTTTGGCGGGCGCGCCTTCGTCTCCACTATTTGCTGGATTTTCGCGGCCAGATCGGGCCGCGCTCTTCTCAACGTGTACAGGTACTGTGCCTCGGCTTCTTCCAAGTTCCCACTTGTTAGCTGCTCTACGCTTCTGAGAATGGCTGAGACCGTCAGGGCACCGCCTTGGTTGGCGGTACCTATCTTCTTCTCTACCCGACTCCTCGAAGTCTTCTTCTTGAGATGACTACATTTCGTTTGTTACGATGTGGGAGAGGTCCTAGGCAGCTCGAACAGCGAAACTTCATTTGTTCCCTTCCTCTTCTGTTTACATTCTGGGCAGTTCTCGATTGTTGGCAATCGGCTCATTCCTGAGTCCCAGCAATTTTGAAGAAGGGACAGTCCCAGTGCTTGTCCATGTTGTCTTGCTCCTTTGACCTCCCACTGGCGCGACGTTCGTACCCGTCGTTGTTGCCGCTGTTCTGACGATACCTCCTGTTCTCCGCATCAGACCGACGATATCTTTCATCGTCTTCGTCGTAGCGCCGACGTCGGTCGTACTGCTGCTCATATTTGTTGAGGAGATGTACGGATAATGGGCGCTGATACCGTATGCTTCTCACCTCCTCCTCGGTTAGGTACCGTCTATCGTCGTCTTGGGGCCGGTCGCGTGGAACGGCCTCCTCTTTATCCTTGCCACGAGAGTGGCTGCTCTCTGCTTTGTCCGCGCCATGGCGAATCACGAACCCTGCCATATTGACATCGAAAGAGAACCCTGGTTCTCTTATGGAGTGGCTTAGGTCCACCATGTTGACGTCCGGAAACGGACGCCTGTCTACCTTCATGGCAAACTGTCCGAAAGTTAATCGGCCTGATTCTATATCTGAATTTGTGCGCGCAGTACTTTGCAGTCGCTGGTGGTGTGCGTGAACGTATGATGCCACTTGCAGTATGGCCTCTTGTTCATCTCTTGTGCCGTAGGGATCTTGTGGCCTTCGGGTAGCTTCAACTGTTTCTCTTTCAGTAACAGATCGAAGATCTGTTCGGTTTTGGTCACGTCAAAGTCCAACCCTCTTGGAGGCCCTGGTGGATTCACCCATTGGCAGGACACAGGCACTGGCGTCCGAGTCCACTCGGCTACTGCAACTTCCTGATCTTCCGCAGAATCTTCATCTTCATCGGCATTGACCAGGCTGATCGCGCGCTTGAACTTGTCTTGGTACAGTTCTGGATGGCGCTGCTCATATAAGGTCAGTCTATTGACCAGGTGCGTCAGCGAGTTGTACTCAACTTGGAACGTCAGATCCTTGAACGACGCTGCCAGGCCTGCCACGGCCAGCTCGACTGCCTCTTTCTCAGTTATATGAACCGAATAGCATCGGTTCTTGACAGTTCTGAAACGCTGAATGTACTCAGCCACTGTCTCTCCTCGCTTTTGCCGAACCTGTGCTAGTTCGGCAATACCAGCTTCAGTAGTCTCTGAATGGTATTGGGTGTGGAACAGTTCCTCCAGCTGCTTCCATGATTGCACTGAATTTGGCTGCAACGAGGTGTACCATCCAAAAGCTGGACCGGTGAGGGATTGCGAAAAGAACCTCACCCGTAGCTGATCCGATGCCGAAACCATGCCCAACTGGGCCAAGTATCGGCTCACGTGCTCGATGGAGCTAGCCACTGAATTTGTTGAAGTCCGGAAGCCGGTACTTGGGCGGTAGTGGGATCAGGTCGAACTCATTGGGATACGGCTTGGAATAGCCGATTATCTTCTTCTTCGGCAGGATGCCGAACTGGTCTCTCAAGACCGCACTGATCTGATCCGCGGTGGAGGTAGGCGGGCGAAATTTGTCATGGAGCGGGTGTAGTGGCATACTTGGCTAGCCACGCTTGTTTCTCAGCTTCTGCTCCTAGACTCCCCGCTGCTGCAGTTGTCCTTCCTGCCGGAACAATTGCTCCTGCTCCGGCAATCCCTCCTGGTGGAGCCTGGATCGCCTGCGTCCAGTTGTTGCAGTCCGGCACATACGCACACACGTATCCGTGTGGGATTTCCTTGGGCGGGTCAGGTAAGAACTGGTAGTCGCCCGGGTCACCCCCATCCTTGTAGACGACGTATGCCGGTGAGCCTTGTTGCTGTGGAGCCGCCATTGTGTACGGCAGAGGCGGCCTGGTGTGGAGTTGCATCTCTCCCTGGTGAGTCCCTAGAACAGGTCCTGAAGGGGAGTACCGACGCTCCATGATCTCTTGCACCACACGGAGCGCAACGCGCTCCAAAGTGTTCACCAGGCTCTCAGAGTGCCGATGCAGTGAATGGGCCACCATGTAGTTGATCTCCTGACGCAGGGCTCTGGTACGTTCCTCTGAAGGGAGAGACAGATCCAACCCATCGAGGATGCCTTGTGGTGCGAATCCTTTGAACCTGACGCCGTGCGACCGGGTCTTCTCAAAGGAGCCGATGAGTTCGGCCTCGAGGATGACCTTCAGGTCATCGTACTTCTTCTTGTTTCCGCAGGGAGATCCTCGTATGTGATCTGTTCCTCTGCCATCTCGGATGTCGGTGTTGACGTGGATGTTGCAGAAGATGTCCCACCGGGCGTGCCAGAATGTGTTACCCTCCAAAACCCCCCGACGGGCTTTGGTTAAGCAACACGAAGAGCCGGGAGGCTCCTAGGGCCGCTTAGTGGATCCCTGGCACCTCGCGTCGTCCCGCAAATCTTCTGGCGCGCGTCCTGGCGGTTGCCTGGGCGTGCCACCTGACCTAGACCTGGTCAGGAAGGTGTTAGTGCTTCGATTGTTCCTGCATGGTAGACACGTGCACATTAAATACGAGCCTTATCGGCTCTCAGGTTTCCCTGTGGATCGGCTCAAGGAGCCGATTCACCCATGATGGATCCATGATAACCGCCTGGGGATCACAGCAAACCAGGACAAGTGAAGAAGCGATCACGGCAGTTTAGGGTTTTCACCTTATAGTGGGCGTCCTCGATGTGTCCGGGCCTATAACCTCTGAAGGCAGTGCAAACTACCCCTCTCACGGGGAGGCCTAAAAACCAACCTCGCGTTGATCCCGGAACATCCCTGTGAGGGGCGGTGAGAGCGACATCTAACACCCACCGGATCCTCAGACCCGACATAAGGCCTAACTATGCAGATATTAAACTAATCCTGGATCTGAGGAACGTAATGTTGGTCGGATCTATA